>LR990071.1:1229346-2458693 GCA_905147235.1 Erynnis tages | reverse complement strand
GATAATGCCAGGAGCTAAAGCAGCCACTCCAGTTCACACAAACGAATTGGCGGGAAATCAAATATTAAAAAATGAAGATGAAAATATATTAATAAATTCTGAATTTTAATTTCGAAACTCGTGCTCGTACGATCATGTCACCGCATCGCCCGCAATCTGACAAGTCGTTAACAACCAATGCCTTTTCGATTCTGATTCGTGCTCTATTTGTTTTAGACCGCAGGCTTTTTTAATCAAAGGGTCAGCTCTTATTTTAGGTACATAAAATAAAATAAAACGCAAACATGGGGTTAACAAGAATAACAAGATCCGTAAACGGTTCTTACTCAGATCTCTTTAAAGAGAGAAACGGTGTAATGGATTTGACTTTTTGTATATTGTCCTTTTGCAGGACTGCGTCCGTTTAAGCTTATACCGAGATTAACATATTTGCGAGCTGCTTGCGTGGAGTCGGATTCTTTTATTTACAGTTCACTCTTTAAGAGCTTGTGTTTTGAAAATAATTATCATGCAAATGAAAGAAATATAGATATATCTAACTGCTTGTAAATCGTACCGAGTATATTGTTGACAGTTTAAAATGGAATAATAGTATACAGTTTACGAATGAATGAGACTCTAAGAATGCATATTATATGCATATAGATATAGGATGGAAAAGACGTCTTTTGAATCGACTTGCGTGTTGCTTGATAAGTAAGTGAAATGATCGTGATTGGCAAAATTCTTAGTTCCCAAACCAATTGAAGATGTACATAGTGCGATCATAGAGAATATTTAAGAACGGTGGTAAATTTGGGAGTGGTTTCGATGATTAGATGAGCGGCTGGCGGCTGGCGGCTGGCGGCTGGCGGCTGGCGACGGGCTGGCAACGGGCTGGCGACGGCGGCTCGGCTCCGTAACCCCATTAAAACTGCTCCAGGCACCGCGCAGCCCGCTTCAACCCTCTTCATGAAATATTAAAAATTCAATTGCGCTTCTCTTTATTTTAACTCCCTCGCCTCCTCCGCGACACCCGCCTTCCTGTACAATATAAAATGAAAAATGTATTCGAAAAATAACGTTCGCCTATTATTTATAATTTGTGCTACACGCCCCCTCCCCCACCCAATCCCCGCTCCTACCGATATGAAACTTACTACTTCGAGAGATCACTTTTTTGTCGTATTTAATTCCAAATCCGAAACGACCAGTGAGTTTATTATATTACGTTTAACGCTCGCTTCGGGAATAAGATTAATTCCTAGAAATCATTTCTTTAAAAGGCTGCGATAAAGCTGCAATAATTCAATATTCATGCTGTTCGCAGCCACTACGATCTGGGTATCGGATTAAATATAGAGTCCTTAATTTTTTTCAACCGCGATTAACGCCGCTTCTGGGGGAACGTCCCCCAGAAGTCAAGTAAGTCGTTATGAGCCGGTCGACTCTTTCACTCGTATAGGAATAGTATTCAGGAGAAACAAAATTCTAATCTAAGTATTACGTTACCATGGTCACAAAGGATAATTTGTCGTTTGTTCCCATTATTTTATTAGCGTTAGTTTAGCAAACGACCCTAAAACTGCATTGCGATGGTTTCAATTTAATTAGCATTGAATAAACAGAAGAGTCGGCACGGCAAAAGCGGCGACACCTATCGTTTGTCTGCGTCAGACTGTAGCGTAACTTTAGCGGAGGGTATTTTAAAAATACCTCCCCGTCCGGTAATAATGCGGTGTTTAAAAAGTTCCGTTTTATTAACGCGTTTCGCGTATTGTGCGAAAGTTTGTCCATTTAGTTGATAATGAAGTATGGGGGCGTTTGATCCCAGTGTCGCCTCGCCGCTGGCCACACTCTAGCCCCAGAGCTGGCAGAAATTTTTCGAGAAGTGTTCGAGACGTCACAACGAGGCGACCTGACTGGCGGGTGATGCAATTTAGCCAAACTCAAAGAAAAGTGTTAGAGGGTTTTTGTTTATAATGCCGTCAATCCTATCCGTACATCAAACACTTTGATTTTTTTTTTATTTTGGAGACGGCTGGCAAGTTTATAGATTCGGTATTTTGGTGAATTTAATTTTTGCAAAAAAAAATCTTTTTTTTTCATCATTAAGGTCTTGGCCAATTGGCCAGCCGGTTTAAATTTTTGGTTTTAGGACACCACAAATAACCGATGCAACATGATAATGTGATGCCTTAAGCACTTCTCGAAAACTGTGTGTCGGCTCTCGGGCTACTCGCTCTATCTCTGTTCGCCCTCGGGTACAAATCGAGTGCAATAAGTCCATCGGATCCGTCCCGCGCAGCCTACCAGCTACACTTTTTACCGGAGACGCGAATGTTCTCATCGATTCTACTTATGTTTGTACTGCACCAACCATTTGTCATTCTCTTTCCGTTTTAATTGGATCTAATGGCTCCTGTTCTTTGTTCCACAATTGCGTTGCATTAAAGATCCGAATAGAGGATTATTTTGCTAGTTTAAACAAGTGACGAAATAGAATTTCTTATTCATATTTAAATAAGGAAAAAGTAAAGTTACAAAATATAAGATTTTCAATTTAAAACTGTAGTTAATAGTAGATAAACCAGCAAAAAGCATAACTGTTTCAAAAACTCAGTTGTGGGGAAAATTTAAGGGTATTTAAAATTGAAATGTTTATTAGCTTTACTTAAACCAACTAGAAAAAGAACGTTGGCAGCTGCGATAACAAAACATAAACATGTTATACAAAACATGTTGTATAGAACTTTCCAGGGAGTCAAGTTGAAAGCTATGACACAGGTCTTATTATAGGAGATGGGCGACAAGTGAATGATAAAAAAAAGAAATAATCTTAGTTCAAGAATATTAGTGGTCATAGGATGAACTTTAATTAGTCAACAAATTTAGTCTTGCCGTCTATGAATGTGTATCTGGGTATCACACAAGATCATCTTACCTCCTGACCGAAAGAAACATAGACCCTTTTATTCTAAACAGAAAATGTACCGTTAAGGCACAAACGAAATGCGATTATTAGGGGCGATTATGAACAGAAACCAAATAAATAAAATCAAACCGAAAATAAAGAAATAAATACAGCATTGAAGAAACTATTTACTACAGCATGTATACATATACGAGTAGTATAAGTTAAACGGTGGCGTTCGATCTGAAGTAATCGTTTAAGTTTCGAAAGTTGTGAAATATAAAAGTACATTTTAAAACATTTCATTTTCAGCGACACTATTAGCAATTTAATTGGACTGTTAGAACTGTACAAACTTTTAAATTTACAAAGTAAGTACATTCAATAATTCATAAATTAATCTCTTGTTCTTACATCGCCCACATAGAGACTTCGTCGATCTAATGTTTATTTTGACGATATTATAACTCGAAGCTTCGGATAGTTTTCAACGATTCCAGGTACACTAACAATCGCTACTACACTGTCTTAATATACTCATTGTACATGTAAGTACCAGGGCTGCTAGCGTCTCCATGGATTACCCATTGACATCGTCAAAAATACAAGATTTAATGGATTACATTATGTAAGTAATGAAAGAAGGTATTGTTCATAAATATTAAAACTGCTTAAATAGTCAAGAGTGATATTGGAAGATCTCCGTAATTATACGTTAAATATAAAATTCAAGAATAATACGAATACATTTGTAAAAAAAATTCCACTCTTACAACACTGTTAATTAATGGCTGTTAATGCCTGAAATTAAATATACCAGGACTATCTCTTAGTGCAGAAACCCCAACATTATTAATATTATGAATATTTTTTTGATTTGGCATCATGATTAAATAACATTATAATGATATAAAAACACAAATAAAAAATTAAAGGACTTGTTGTTACTCCAAAATGACTCTTATTTTCCTGATTAGTTTCCCATCACTGACAAAAATCTAAATTCAAATTACTTTTAATAATTTATTTTGTTAAATTTTCGTAAGTGGCAACCCTGGCAATTGTACAAGCACTAACCTTCATTGTTTCAACGCGTCGAAATATCGCCGTGGAATTCTAAACACGCCGATTTTATTGTACTAACTTACCTGAAAGCAAAAAAAAAAAAACAATTAACATGGTTAATAACAAAAGGCGTATAAACAATTGGTCGGCTGAAACAAGGATATTTGTAAATAAAAGCGAGTAGAATTTTCCAGCCATTGTGAATTGGCTATTTTTTACATAACAATTAAATGATTTTTTAAATATGAAATAAAGGTGGCGAAGTCAGACTCATGAAAAACTTCTGAAGAGTATTGTAACTGTCGTTTTTAATAAACGTGAATAGTCGTGTCTTAAAGTGGCTAGGTAGTCACTACTACTGAACAGTAAGTACTTTAAACTATTTAATTAAATCTGAGGTCTTAAGCAAATTGGTTTTGACAATACGACACAACCGATTAGCCTACCTACACGACAAATTTTAAATACGATATAAATACAAAATGACGACATCGACAACGACATTATCGTACGACTTTAGCGTGCGACATGGCAATTCAGACATTTGACAGTTAATATTGTAACTGTAGACGGTAGTTCACAGTCGCTAGCTAAAATTGGACAGATAGACCGTTCAGTTTTAACTATTTAACAAAGCCTAAGATTGCAAATATTCATTTACTGGCAATTTAACAAAATTATTATATAATTATTCAAAGTAATAAAAATAGACAAGTTAATGTTTGCCAATAATACAATAACGAACGGTGTGGCTACACAAATTTTCCAATTGAAGAAAATACAAATGTAATCCCCGTATTATCTATGAACATCCAAAATAAATATTGTTCCTCTTTATTCCAGTCAATTTTCCCGAATCGCTTATTGTGAGAGAAGATCAGAAGATTTTTAGTGGTTTGTTACCTGAAAGATGAGAAAAAAGTTGTCTGTCTTTCCGGTTGTTATAAGAAATTTGATTATAAAGACTTAAGAAGATAGCCTCTAGAATGCATCCATCAGCAGTTCAGCACCATTATCTGTAACCCATTAGGGAACACATCGAGAGGGATGTAGGCCTTAGTCCACCACGCTCGCCTAGAGCAATTTTCTTATGCCATTGAGAAATATTATGGAAAACTCATGCAGGCTTCCTCACGATAATTGGTTTCACCGCCCGTGAATATCATTTTATTTTGTAAATCACATAATTATAACGTTTAAGTTGGGATTGAAGTCTGGGATTTGAACTCAGTGCCCCCAGACACTATGGTCAAAATGTTCGTATTATTAACGTGTGGCATTAGTATGGGAAGATGTCAGACAGTCTGATATATAGGTAGGTAGGTAATGTAGGTTACTAAATATCATTGGTCTTTCTACAGTGGTTTTGGAGTCGTTTAGGTCCTAGCGCGAGGCACGGCGTTCAGCAAGGAATGCGGCTTTGCAACGTGGGGCAGGCCGCACCAATCCGCCATTTTGCTAAATGCCTTATCGCATATTCCGATTCTCGTGCGATCCGTGGCTAGATTTTCGAGATTTTCAGCTTGGAAACTGCCCGAGGCCTTGTTAAGAATCCCGATGGTCGAAACCGAATTTGAATTTCGTTGGTCGATCCGAGTGTGGGGTAGTAAGCAACGGCAATATTTTTTATAAATAATAGTTTTAGTGGCCTGTGGCGTCGATTAATGTTTTTTATGAGAACATCCTTTAATCGACGGTGACCACTTACCGTCGGGTGGCCAGTCTGCTTGTATGCCTGATATTTATTCCTTTTGTTTGCCTTTAATTACTGTTTTAAAACAAATATTATTGTATCTGAATTCCCCCTTTTTTCCAGAACTTTCTAAGTCTTTATTAAGCATAGAGCATTCTCAGCTCCCCTTCCTCCACTCAGCTCTTTAACGGAGAGATTCGATTCACGAAATACCTGCACGACTCTTATTAAAACAGAATAATAAATAAAAATAAAATAATTGAACCAAATTTCAAAGAAACGTAATTTGGTTGAGGTCTTGCTAGTCAACTCTGATGGAGGTAACTCGCTACAGCGATCCTGCTAATTTCTGATCAATATGTACTAAACAGACATGATTGCGTTAGCCGTAGATACAGCCTCCGCCATCCTTGTTTAGATTCAGCCGCGTAGCCAAATTAGTGCTCGTCGAACACCATGAGATAACTAAATCAAATTCCGACAGATAGAAACTACGGCTAATAAATTATTTGTCGAAGCGCATATTAATATTGCGTAATTACGGTCTGTTCATTAATAGCCTTGAGCGCTTTTGATACAGATATATCGCCAATCATAAGCAGGGAACAGTGTCTAAGAATTCGGCTTCTTAGTCGTGGAGTCCGGTTTTTCCGGACTTTCATCGCTTTCTTAATAGTTATGTGCGATTGTTATAATTTAAATATCACCTGCTGTAACGATGAAGGAAAATATCATGAGGATACCTGCATGCCTGAGAGTTTTCCATAATGTTCACAAAGGCATGTGAAATTCATCAACCACCAGTCCAGCGTGTTAGATTAAGGATCCACCGTCCACAGGGTTACAGACACTCGCCAATCATTTACGCAAAGTTATGGAATCATCACAGATAACTGTGAATTTTGATTCTCGACAAATATCTTGGATTCTTGAAGGGAGTATTGGGAAATTCCAAAAAAACAAAAATTTTAGAGACCGTTAAACACTCTTCCGTTGAGTGTGCCAGTACAAAGGCTGCCTGGGCATTCATTTGGACAATGGACCCCCGATATCCTTCCACACGTGACGGTGGTCGGCCGGCGAGCGGAAATGACGTGTCTATCACTATCTTCGCGCAGTTCCACTTCAAACAGATGGAATTGATGTAAATGTTTTAGCGACAACGGCTCCGGGACAGCTCGGTACCGCCGCGTTAAGTTCTCTTTCTCCACACCCCTTTCTATATGAAGTAGACACTGGACGGGCTCTATGGAATATTTCTTTGACTAGTACAGTTGCCAGGAAAAGTGTATGTCAGCGTGGGTATACATATACAGTCCACTAGAAAGTTGTCTGTTTCTGCTACGAGCTACGAGTACATGACGCGCGCCACCGTTCTGCCTGTTCAATTACGGAACAAAGTATCGCTAGAGTGTAGGTATAGATTTATATACCTTTACAGACTAAAGTAATAAGATTCGGAAACTTGGACTTGTTTTACAGCCGCGCGGTTCGTTCGATGTGCGACAGGGTCGCCCGCCTACAATATTTTAAGTAGGTACACCTACTCAGTAACTACTTGAGTATGTTTCTAGTTTTGGGATTTGTGAATATTATATATATTAAATTCATGGTGTACGAAATAGGAAGTGTTTAACAAACGTAGTTAAGTACATTTTGTGTACTTAAGTACATAAGTAATATTATTTAAAAAATCATCAAGCAGATATTATGAACAAACGCCAAGAGATTTACAAAATCATCCAACAGATATTTGTGAATCGATTGAGAGGTACGAACAGCTTTACGGTTCAACGAAATAGAATAAAAAATCCATTTAACTAAGTTCGTTCGCCAATGCGACGCGTTCGCGTCAGTTTCTGTGCGGAGTGTAATATACCGAACGCGTTTGTATAAAGACATACGAGCATTATTACTGAATAATCTTTATACTGTGATATCGCAGTGCTTGCAGTGACGACATTTGAAGTTTTGGCGGCTTCATATTGTTGTGAGGGGTCGAAACATTTACAAATCGTTGGAGGCGTCCAACAAAAACCCGGCCGGAATATATGGGTCCGGGAATTTTTTTCCAAATCGTTATTTTTAATAGTTTGCATAGCGGCACCTAAAGGACAGATTTTCGAGTGCGAAGCTATTTTTTACGGCCCGGTTACGAGTGCAGTTCGAGTGCTGCAAAAGCTGCAAAACTGAACGAAACGTACGTGTCACAATTTTATTAGCTACCTATGGCGTTGTGGACGCCGCTGTTTGTTACTGCTGTTTGAACGTTCACCCTTTCACTGTTTTGTGCCCCCGAATGCAAAGGACGTTAGAGCGTACGATTCAAATGACACCTCATATAGTTTGGCGTTTTCCCTTTGACGCTTTCGGCGCAAAGTTCGAATGAAAAACTAGAAGCTACTGCCATGTGGATACTTGATTCTATATAGAGCTATAAAATGCACTTTTGTGATTTAGAAGCTGGAATGATGTCGTGAGTGTCGATGGGTGTCGCGAGTGGTGCAACGGTAATAGCCCAGTGGCTCAGAATTCGGCCTCTTACCCGAGGTTTGGATACCCAGTGGCTTTTAGTTACGTGCCTCTTATAATATGAAACATCACCTGATGAAACGGTGAGGAAGCTTGCATGACTGAGAGTTCTCAAAGGCATGCCAATTCCACCAACCAGCAACAGGCCAGCGTGGTGGACTAAGGCCTACACCCTTCTCATTGTGAGAGGAGACCCGACCCTTCCGTGGATCTTTAAAGACAAGAGGTATCGTAACAAATTTGTGCCAATATTATAACGGGATACATAAAAGCGTGTTGACATATTAACGCCGTGTTCATTCACACAATGAATGGCATCTCACCTATTGTTGTCATATAATTGTAACACCTTTTGTAAGAGGAAACTGTGTTGAGGACGATATAAAATTTAATTCCGTGTTTGTTGTATTTAAATGTGGGAAGCGAATAATGAAAGTGTTCTGGTTTCCTGATTTGCTGACGACGTCCATAGGTACTTCAATCACGGAGGAAAGGACTTAATGTATATAGTGTATGGTTTCCTACACCTGATAATAATTGGCATCTTTGGTCGTCTCCTATAGGGTAGATAGGTACATGTCAAGTCCATTGCACTTTAAAGGAACCGTCGGAACGCAAGGCCGTAGCTGTTATGTATGATTAACGATATACCATGATATATACCCACAGTTCAAGTATCTATATATTTAATAATTTGAAATAAATTAAAATATTACTTGAGTTTTGTTGCAAGCATTCTCAGTGTAGTTTAAGGGAATAATGTATGAGGCGGGCTATGAGCTACGCGGCTTTTTATTTAATTCGATTTTGATTTTCTTACATAGTACCACTTTAAGCATTATAATTAGCAAGTAGCAATTAGCATTAGCAAGAAATATGTAAACATAAACATAAGCTAGTATCTTATTATATAAATAAGACAACAACAAAGTTATGTTTATTAAAATTATCTACATAATTATATTGTTATTTAAAAACAAATAGTTCGCTGAAGGACTATAACGTGACGCACGCACGCACCTACCCGTACTTCGTTTACAGATAGGCGGGTTGAACGAATGAAGTGAACGAAAAGTCAAAAACGAGCGAAAAAGGAAATAAGGTATTAAGATCCTCACATACGCTCTTCGATGCATTTCCGTGTCCCACGTTTGAGTTTACAAAAACAGCTTTAATAACGTTAGGGATGTCGGTCGTACACCTTTTGAATACAACCCGATGCACTCAATAATTGCATTAATTCTCCAAAATTTCATTAAACCAAGACAAAGTGTGCCGCGCCGTTATGCAAGAAAAGAAATTGAAATTGAAGGGTACTCATGCGCTCATGAGTACTAAGCTAATTAGGAACCTGTTAGGCACCAACAATTCCTGTTCGACAACCATTTCCAAACGACATTAGGTCTTTAAGCGTAGAAAATTGAATATTCTTCCAATTTCAAAGCCAATTCCCTTTTGTGAAGGGCCCGTACTGTATCTCGCAATTTGTTTACGTTATGTTTGACTACTTATGGTTGTCGTCGCAATATTTGAAAGGAAGTCATTTACTGACCGTGTTCCCGTAACTACTCTTATATTACATACGAATTGACGGTGGACCCAAAATATAAAGTACCTAGTAACAGGGGTGGCGTTTCCAAGACCAATGTTTATACATCGTTCTAGAAACGCGCCATGTACACTATTGAAAATTCTAGGACAAATCATGTGTCATGTGTGTAATGAGTACCTTTATCGTATATGGTTGTCATCCATTTCCAACGCGCCTCGTTAAAGTATCGGATATTATTCTGTTGCAAGCACCAGATATTGACTACTTTCCTCTCCATACATAAAAGGGAAGAAATCCCTTTTATGTACAGATTTCTTAAGCTACGAATGAAATTTTTCCCTTTTCTCATAAATGAAACGTTGGATGATGAAATTTCCATAAAATATGTAATTATGGCTACAATTGTCGTCTCTCAGCTGGCGACTATTATAATATGCCGTTAGTTAGCGCCCGCAAATGGCATAGGTATAAGGCGAGTCTCGCAAATCATTCATTTACCAAGCTATATGCTGTTACGTTCACTAATTTTGAATGTAGCTAACGTGTCTGCTATAATGCCTTCGAAATGGTACACAGCTATAGATGCGATATAAACACGACACGCACACATGCATATAATATCGTGAGGACGCGAGCAGCCGACCGCACCAATCTATTTCCAATTTCGAATGCTTTTGATACAAGTAGGTAGAAATTGTCTATAATGCACATTCGCAATTACAATCACGGATGGCACACAGCCTTCCTATGCTCGAGTTTGTCACCGCCAATCCGAGTGATTGCGTTTGTATCGTAAAGGAAATTCGTCTAATTCGTACGACAAATATGTAGTTCGTTCATTGGAAAATATTTCTTGTTGCGAAATAAATTTCTGACCAGCCGGAACTTAAATCTTGGGTGAAAATTAAATAGGCGGAACTATTAACACACCTACTTAGTAGCTTGACAGGGGGAAAATTATTTCCATTGCATGAAATTGGAAAATTTTCACATGATCGGTGAATTTTCTTCATGGTGTACTGCTGTGCTGAATCAATGTGATGAGAGTGATAATACAGCTGGTAAACTAAGGTCTACATTCTCATTGTGCGATCAGACTGGACTTTGCAGCTTGACCTAAAATATTGTAGATAACTAACTGACCCCGCAAACGTTGTTTTGCCATATAAATTAACGAGCTTTAAAAATAGGGGTTGGTAAAAATTTAGGGTTGTACTTATGTATTTTTAATGCCACATTATTGAAAAATAAAAAAAATTGTCCAAAAAATAAAATAAAAATGTTAGGCGTGGACAACCCTTATCACTCAGGGGTATGAAAAATTGATGCAGTTCGGTGTCAGCGTTAAACGTAACACTAACCAAAGCTCATTAAATACAATAAACCAAATGCCCGGGTGACGTGGCCGCAACTATTTGGCCTGCGTGCTAACACGTTATAATACCGTACTGGCGATTATATTCGTTAAATATCGAAGTTTGGGAAATTTTCTACCTTTTTTTACTGTGTAGGTATGTATCGAACTGGTATGCAAGCTAACTTATGTTTTTGGAAATGAATAGCAAACGGGTATGTATGCAATCTACCTGATGTTAACTGATCACTACAACCAACAAAAACCCATGTCTAATCTCAAGTAGGGTAAAAAATAAAATCCCATCTGAGGTAAAGTTAGTCACAAACAAGTAGGTACTCCGACAACTGCGTCCCACCACCTGAAGAACAAGACATGAAAGTCATGCTGCTTAACGGCAGGATAAGAAAAAAGCGGTAAGGCACCTATAGGTAACTAACTATATCTAACTATCACTACAGCCCTTTCACCTAATATTGTTTTTATTTCCAAAATTGATGATTAATGATTGTGATCTATTTCTTTATTATAACTTTTTATATCTTTTTATATCAGCAGTTTTTTATATCTTCGTTTTAATTAATTATTTTTTATTAATTAATTTAACTTAATTATTCGTTCCATTTTAATTCGATGTTCCACTGATGGATTCAAAGGCCCACTGTTCCACACAGTGAAAAGAGATCATTGATTCGACGTCTCAGAAATGGTCGGTCGCTAGTATAAAAGTGTTATGGTTTGGAGCTCCAGGCTATATTTTATCAAATGCACCGCCAAATACATTCACATTAACTACAGTTTGTAGTCCACCGGACACGGACTCATGGACATCAAATATTAAACATTGTTCCTAGTTACAAATCCTTAAATGTTATATTAATATGAATTCTCTTTGACTGAATTTAGCTAAACACGCGATTACGTATATTATGGTTCGAACGGTTTAATCAAAATCATTGTTGGCTGGCGAATACATCCCGAAATGCGGATATAATTTTACATCAGCTAAGTTTCAAAGTAGGTTGTATGGTAAGGTCTATTTTGGACTTTCAAAAGGACTTAAGTTCAATTCCGAATTTATGAAATCTGAATGGATTTACACTGTAAAAGAATTGTAATACAACAGGTATTGATAATGCTTTCTATGTATTAAACTTTCACATTGAAACTTTGAATTTGAAAAGAAAGAAAAACATTCATTTTTTCTCAATTTGGAACAAACCAAGAATCTTTCATGAATCCTTCAAAACTCCCTCAAGAAAGCTTTGAAAATATAAATTGTTAAAATCCACGTACGTTATTTAAGTAATACTCGCTCGGAGGATGAAAGCTAAAACAAAACTGCGATCTCATTTTTACCGCCTAGCCCTTGATCCCTAAATCATTTTCTATTAAAGCGTCGAAACACTACCCAGCCAGTGGCAATGACGAGGCCATTCATACGATATAACCCTCATGCATTATTTTGCAGAATGTGATACTAAAATTGTCTAAGCACTCGCCCCTACCGACACCCGCACACACACGTACACGGCGCACGCACACCCGCGCCAACCACTTGCACCCCACATCTGTTTTATACAGGATGGTTTCTTATACCTAATCAAGGTTCCTTGGATATCACGCTCATTGAAATAATCGTGACTCATTTATGACAATAATTCTTTATTTAAAATGATACTTTCCCATGCAGGTACAAAGAGCTAAAAGCATGTCAGATTTCAATTAATTACATTAATTCCCTAGAATTCCCTTAAATGATACATTCATTCTTTCATCAGTAAGCTTATTAACGTCACATTGGACGTGTTATAAATTAATCCCCATAATTCATCATGATCCGATTTTATGCTAATTAAATATTTCGTGATCATATTATTGTGAAAGGACATTCACGGCAATGTTTTTTATATTCAGAACTGATGTACAAAGGAGATCCTCTTAGAATCACTAATGTGATTTCGCAGATATTTAAAAATATAAATTTAAAAATATTTTATTATGATGAGTATAACGATTATAAGATTTGTCATACTTTTGAATTGAAGCAGCGACATTAACATATAGGGTGCCAAACTGTGAACACCCTGTAAGGCGGGGAGGCGCGGGTGCCTATTTGTTTTGCCATAGCTTTGTCGGACCAGGGACATGCAGGTCATTAATTGTTGTAAACGCCGTTCCTAATCGATAGCACGTTCGATTCCGGTTTATATTAATGCTGTTTGTGCTAAACGGACTGGCTGGCTAAGTAAGTACGAATCCATTTTTGACAAACTAGCTATTTGTCAGGCTTCATCGATTGTCAATTTTTTGGTGAATAACATGCATTTTGTTACCACATTTAATTAAATTTAATTACTGTGCTTCTTCTGAATTAATCTCTTGCTAATAAAGGTTTTTACCCGTCTTATTTAACTAAATTAAAAGTTTTTATTTAATTAATAAACGATTAAAGTTTTTTGTACTTATATCTATTACTAAATTTATTAACAAATTCACAATTACTGTAAAACACCATACATTTATTTACATATTCACAATTATTGTAACTTACAAAGCGAATCAGCATTAAATTTTCATTTATAAGCCATTTATTTAAAGTTCGTACAGTATCATTAAGTTAGAAGCAGATTCGTGTCATTCCGAGTTCGCGACTACGCGAAAACATTTGCAAACTAACAGCAATAAAGAAAATTAATGGTTAGCAGTGTTCCGATATCATAGTAAAGGAAGATGTCTATGTATTGGAGGAATGGCCGAACATTTTGTTAAATGGGAATAACAGCCATTAGAAAATACATCGACACTATCACTATTACGCAGTGCAGTCATATTTTCAAGGTTTATGATACAAACGAAATACACAAACTCGTTAGCCAGACAATACGAGATCAAAATTTAAGTAGTAATTTAATAACTCAAACGTCTAAATCTACTTCTAACATCACCGCCGCAGTGTTCGAGTTGTAAAAGAGTTGATACGATACGGGAGCGGTCGTCAATAAATTTGCATGAAAAAATTCGTACCTCCACACATCGACACCTCGCGCGATAAATATTATTCACGAAAACGAATATGTAGATGGCACAGCGTCGACGGTTCTGAGCGCCGAGAGCTGGTGGCCGAACCGCGCATAGGGCCGTCGAAATAAACAGGCACCGATAACCGCTAACCAATAGCAAAATACTGAATAACTAACGAGCGAAGGACTCATCTTGGAGAGAGGACCAATTACAGTCCTATCAAATATAATGGGCTCGACGCTTCTGCGTTCTTTTTCAACGTACCGCGAGCAATTAGGAAAAACTGCACGCCGGCTCCGCTGCAAAGCGAAAGTGGTAATTCTAATTTTTAGCGCCGAGAGCACGACGAGGATACATCGCTGAGTGATACTTAAATTAAATCGCGGTTAATATTAAAAGGCATTTTAAATGGGTTAGTGGTAACACCGCTCGCCTTTCACTGCTCACATTTATTTCTGCACTCGTAGGTATTCCTTTTAGCGGTTGATGCGGGAGAAGGGAATCGTTCACGCTAATACGAACTTTCCCCTCTTTAATGCAGATCTTAACGTCTACGTGCCAGCCGCTATAGGGGCGCGTCTACAGGCGGTCACAGGTGCTACGAGGGCTTACTACGAGATCTTGACCTTATTAATGACCTCTAGCCCTTTCAGTTCTACGCTTACGGTACGCAAGGAACTAATATAAAAAACGGCTAACGAATTAAAATTTGTATTGTAAGAGACAAGAGTTTCAAAAATGGATCTTCGATAAAGTTTTCCGTACTCGACCTATGTGACGTTCTTATTAAAAACACAACCGGAGCTTTGAGTTCGGATCGCTCTGTTTTCGGAAAGAAAAAATATTAGCACAGACACAAGAGGAATTCGGAAAACGAAAAATATGTACGAAAAACTCGTGCGAGAACCGACTTCTAAAGAGCGTAATTTTTCGATCGCAACGTATCGCGAGTTCCCGTCTGGGCATACAGAAAAAGATTATGTACTGAATGATTTGCGGAAATGAAAATTGTATCGCATACAAGGAAAGTGGCATGTTCAGGCTAGCGTCGGCTTCAATCTTAATTATTAATCCTGCAAAAACCAACACGACTGCTGCTATTTTGCGCACATTGATGAGGTTTATAAAAGAGATCAGCAAAGTACCTACCTATACGTTTCTTTGCAAAGGAAAAACGTGTTGCATGCAGATGAAACATGAACTGAAAATTGTCTGTGTTAATAGGTTAATAAAATTGTACAATGCCAACAAATTATGAAAATAATAATTTTAATAAATAGACAAATACGTCGAAATAATGCTTACACGACATTGTTGTTTAAAACGACTGCAAAAAAGGTTGTCAATACCTGTGTATATATTTTTATCTGTATGAAAGCCCAACGCCGGGGATATGACAAGATCACTAAAAAGTAGACGTCATCTAAAGAAGACGACATAAAATGCATTATAAGAGAAAAAGAAAAGAAGCTCGCGCGTAGTAAGGGGATAGAAACTTGCAATTATGATGTTTTACGACGCCAACGGCTACGTTTTATAAAAAAGATACCAAACTCTTATGTAGCGGCACACACTCCGTAATGCCTGTGCGTCAAAACTTAAAAAGTGTTCGAACAGAAAAGTGAAATTCACTGTGTTGAAAAATATTCGCATCTACCTAAAACAATTTTCTTGTGTTATGTTGCGGTAATTATAAGATTTATGCAATTGGAATACGTTTAGATACTACAATTTATATTGCAATTGTGCAGTTTTAAGTATCCTTACGTCGCACTTCACATATCTGCGAAAACTACTTTGTACAGAGCGCAGACGTGACGGAGAGTGTAGATGGGCACTTACGTCAACTAAAAAGGGGTTCGGAAAAGTTATATTAGAACAGACAATGTCATCACACAAAGATGACAGCAGACAATGTAATATTGTACTCGGATTAATGTGTTCACTTTACGAGGAGCGCATATCCGACGAGCTCTTGAAGGCACTCGGCTCAAGACATTATGCGTGCAAACGTTGTCGGCGTCCACTCAAACTACTACTACTACTCCATCCCGGCCCGTATGGATCATGATATAGTTTATTGATAGTATTTTTGAGACTTTGAGATTCGAACCCGGACCCTTAGATTCTAAACCACGGTCTCCACGTGTCAGCAGTCGCAGTTGAAGTCCTTAAAGAAACAATAATAAAATGTAACATTAACAAAATTCTTTCCAATTGTCCGCGACTAGTACCTACCTGCGAATTGCGATGTTATTTAGAAAATTCATAACTTCGCCGTACTCGCCGCTTCTTGTTGCTTTCAAATGTTATTGTTTGCTGCAAGATTTCAAAGCGGCATTGCTTGGGGTTGTATTATGTAATAACATTTTCTGATAAAACGTATAAACTTTCTTTGTTCTCTGATGTTGATTTAGTGTAATGTGAACACATTTGTTTGTGCGCCAATAGTTCTCGGCGCGACGTGAGAGATGACCTGACGCCCAGGTCCTGACTACTTCTAGCCCAAGAGCTGGCAGACATTTTTCGTGAAGTGTTTGAGGAATCATAAAATATTTAAGATACGCTAAGATTTAAGTTACGCAAAGATTCGTTATTGACCTAGCTGGTCGATAATGAAACAATGTGAGGTTATTAACCCGCCTCAATATTCTGGCTTCATGTTTTTACTTTCTTAAATACTAAATTTAATGTTTTTAATTTCAATACACTTAAGCCACTTTTATTGCGACAAAAAATTTTCTTTAATACCATTACCTGCCTGCTCTGCATTTTTGGTGTCTGTATATTATAAATAATCAATTCAACACGACTTTATGATGCCTTCGAACACTTTTCGGAAAAGTATCTGCCAGCTCTTGGGCTATTCGTGCTATTAGAACTCGTGTTAACATTGTATCTCCAAATGATTTTCTAGATAACTTTTCTGAGATTAATTCCCTTTTATGTACTAAGGACAGCGTATTTACGTCTCTTGGGTATTGTAAACTTTATTTATTCCCGTACATTTATTTATTACAGTATTAATTCAAGTTATCATATTGTTTTATAAACTTTATTTGAACTGTAGTCGAAGAGACTAAATTACTATTTTAATTTAAAAAAATACGTAGACATGTTATCGATATTGATTTTCTACTACAACCTACATGAATAGTTACGCTTAATTACTGATATGTCAGTATTAAAATTGAGTATCGGATAACAGACTTACGTATTTTACGAATTTTTAGTACTATGTAGTTTTTTAATAAATCCTAAAGTCTTAACTCCGAGTCATTTTAAAAATTATATCAATTTTAAAGAATATTTAATTGTTTTACAAGGCATTTTGATTAATTTACTTATACTCTCGTTGTCAGGTAGACAAGTAACAGTATTTACCACAAAATAAAATTAAAAAAAAATTTTTGTACCTATAAGAACTATGTCGTGTTCTACCCTCTACAAGATACTACGGTTATATCTAAGATAGCTTAAGTAGTTCGTTTATAATGTTTTTCCGTGTAGTGTATAAAAGGAATATTTCATAAGCTCACTTTAAAAGCTATTTGTATCAAAGAGAAACGGTTTTCCACTTGATGGGTTGATGCGCTTAGAGATAGAACACGATTGACTTGTCTACGGACGTCTCTGGAGCAGTATTAAAATGTATCTTCAATATTTTAAATTTATAAAACGTGACATAAATAAAACTGTAAAAGCACTTTAAACACGATAAATATCTAAACACTTTATGCGCCGTAATATTGTCATATTCTCTATATTAAAGTCTTTCAGTCTACGCTTATACGTATAAATACACACAATACAATTTACTTAAAAACAATATGTCAGTACCCATTAATGACCCACTACAGGGTCGGGTCTCCTCTCACAAGGAGAAGGATGTAGGCCTTAGTCCACCACGCTGGCCTACTGCGGGTTGGTGGACTTCGCATGCCTTTGAGAACATTTTTTTTTGTGAACTCTCAGGCATGCAGGTTTCCTCACGATGTTTTCCTTCACCGTAACAGCAGGTGATATTTAATTTCATAAATCGCACATAACTTTTATTACAAAGTCATTGGTGCGTGCCACTGGGATTCGAACCCGGATCCCTCGATTCGAGGTCGAATTCTAAGCCACTGGGCTATCACCGCTGTGATAGCAAGCAAAAACAATATAATTTACTTAAATTGGTATCTAATGGGATATAAGTCACCACTCATCACCTAATTATTTACTGAAATCACGCAGGAATTAGTTCGGTCATACCAGCATTCGTCATTAGAATTCCTTGTAATAACCTTTATTAGAAGGAATTCTAATGCAGTTTAATTTCATTCTGTATCGAATTTTTCATATTTATTACTATTGACAAAAAATTCTTTGAGACGTTTTTGAATTTTAGACTAAATTATTATTTGGTGCAGAAACAAGCACGCTTGTTTTATGATGTTTGTATAAATGCTAGATGTAACACTCGGTATGTAAAAATCGAATCTCAATATTTCGAAGAAAAATTGCATCTTTTGTGCAGAAGATTAAATCACAGTTCCTATTCGACCATAGCGCTCGAATCGCCATAAACACAATTGAATCTTCGTGCGGTCAGCGACGGAAATTGTTGGGAGCCCCTTGGTTCAGCTGCGACTCGCATATTACAGAATAGTACCCATAATCGATCATCGTAATGTTATACAGGATTGTTAGGTAGTTTTATAACCCACCGTGAACAACAGTAACATTGGGATTAATTTTGAGAGCCGTGAAAGAAACTTATGGTAATTTTTCTTTAGGAGATCGAGAGCGGCAATAAATAGCCCAGTGGCAGGTCGAATCGAGTCGACCGGAATAAGAACTCGAGACGTCCAGATTCAAATCCCCGTGGCGCGCACGCGCAGTTAAAGTTTTACGCATCTTATATCCATGTATTTTTTTAACACTTAGTTCAAACTACAATTTCACCTCAAGAAAGTCATTTAGACAAAAAAGTTTCCTACTCATAATTATTTCTACACAAAAAATATATTACGAATATTTCAGAAACTGTATATGAATGTTGAAATTGCAATTTAAGGCCTGAGTTTGACGAAACATTCGTCATTCAAACGTGACCAGAATTGCTTAGATTGGAAAATTGGTTGTTATAATCAGCTCATTCAGTTTTATTATCATAACTCGCGGCTTAGAGCTTGCCTTAAAACGTTCATCCTGATAGCAGTGCGTGACAGTCGTCACTCGTCACCATAGGGCCATAATCCTTCCATCCTGTTGAGGATGTCGTGACGCTGTAAGACAGTTCTGCCCTCATTAGATCTAGATGCTATTCTAAAATTGGTCCCTGCGCTAGATTTGCGAGTGAATGTACTGGAAATCGCAAGTATTTGACGTGTAGGATAATGTTGTTTGTTTATTTTTACTGACGTTTTGCTAGGAGTTTTGATTTATAGCGTGATCATAGATCATCATAGATGATGTTTTAGGTATTTAACATTAACAAACAAAAAAGTATGTTTGTTTTTGATTCTTAGTTTTTTTTCTATACTCGAGTAGTACAACGGTATAGTCTTTGTACTGCTCGAGTATGAGTCTTATTTTTTTATTATTGTAGTCGATTGCGCCTTTTTGCCTATTTATACGAAAAAGCAAGATATTTACGTCTTCAAGGATTTTGTTTACTATTTTGTGGAAAAACCGTTGGTAGAAAAACGATGCACAATTTGCGAGTTAGAAATAAGATTTTTTTCTAATGTCTCAAGAATTCCACGCACCCAAAAAGATGGTTCAATCTTTCAGTTGACAAATTAGACACGCTACTGTAAGACGGCCAATCGGTTGCGGCCAACCGGCCCTTGCGTCCAAAAATTACACACCCGAACCGGTACTTAAAAACAGTACATAAAGTGCTTATGTACATAATATCTAAAATCAGTGAATACCAGGCCAATAATTCAGCGTTCGATCTTGCACGAGCAGTGGGTTAGCGGAGTTTCGAACAAAGGTCATTATTTACCGCCGTTTGTCCTGCCTTGCTTGTGCGTGTGTTGCGTATGTGTGCGTCGCGGTGCATAGAAATACGAGGCCCAAATTATACACATCTATTTTGCAGTGCCTCTGACTATTCCGTTTCTGATGTTGCAACGGTCAGCCGAAACACAATCTTATTGTTCTCCGAATAAAGACCTTTTGGCGTGTTTTGAGCAGTCTGAATAAAGAATCATAGCTTATCTGAGTGCTAATATAACTTTTAGCGTTATATTTCAATTTTTAGGGCATTTAAAGCTGCCATTCATATTTTCTGCACACATAACGTTTTAAGAAGGCAAAAATAATGCTGGAGGTTTATTTACCGACTTAAATATTTTTATTAGTTTCATAGAAAAGTAGGTGAAGTGAAGTTGTCCTTAGATATTGGTACCCACATACATAAATTATATATAAGAACTAATGCAGATGAAAAATTAAGTTGTCAATTTAACGATCACGCACTAGTGAGAACATATTGATTCGGGAGTTTGAAATTTTTGCACGAGATGTCAATGACGTCTCGGCTCTTACATTTCTGTACCCACTAGATGACAACGCCTGACGCACCAGCTAAGTTATTCACGAAATAGCGAGTGTCTAATAAAGTGCAAATTTTAAGGATAATTAAAACGGGACTATCCGCAGTACCGGCAAGACGTGGTCGTTGTACCGGTGGAGCGAGGGCGGGCGAATCTAAATTCATGAGTACGAACCCGATTAGACCGGCGCTGGTTCACGCATCTATGCAGTTTCGTTAGATAAAACGCTCATCTATCGTCCAGTTAATTGTTTATTGCTACATTAATGCACCGGCTTCGATAGCCTGAATAATGGCAGCCCGCACCGCCAAATACGGACGTTCGGCGGACGATCTTAAAACTATATATTGCGTGAAACGACTAATGCAAAATTTTGGGTTCAGACCAGTTCTATGTTTATGTACATAATTACATACGGCGTGTGGTTTGTTGAGGTGGGTAGTATTCGGATGTATTATTTATATATTACCTTCGGGCCTTTAGACCTTAGTTTGACGGTCTTCGACAGATTAGACTACGATTTTAAAAATCAAACGTGATAATGTGAAATTAATGGGTATAAAATAGTGAAATTAATGGGTATAAAAAATAACCCCCCAATATATTTTCTCGCCATAAAATAGTTTTTTTCATATAACGGTGTTTTAAATATACGGCGATTTTAAAGTCATTTAAAAATATCCATAGGCTTGAAAAGACAGTATATAAGTGGAACCAAATAAAATACAAATATTTAATTTGAAACAAGATGCTACGCGTTAACACCTATCTGATAAAATGCACTAACTGCATCTCGCACTTGACGCAGACGCCGGTCCAAATACATATGCAATTGAAAAGCAATTCGTTGATAAATACAATTGCCGAAGCACACCGGATACAGCCCAATGGCGCACGGATGTGATCCATCTATACTCGCAGCACGACGCGTCTTATTAACTTGCGCCTACGACTTATGTCAGGAAACAGGAACTAAAGCTGAAAATCAACTTTCAGTCGCAAAACCTATATTAAAGGAATTAAATTGGCCAATGATAACCTGTCTACCAGGAGAAGCGATGATTTAGTGCAAGCCCAGGACAAGGCAAAGTGGCATCGAGGAGCCTATGTCTAGCAGTGAGCTATGAAGGATTAAAAGGAATAAAGAAAATATTACAATGGGGAAAAGATTTGTTTACAAATTCCTTATCGTATGTCACTAAGTAACCAATTATATTTAGTTGTTAAATTTTAAACCGCTACACATTCGACGCCAAACACTTTAGATTCGCGTCCGATAGTGTGCTTCATACTTTTTTTATAAGAAGAGCAAGCAACCAGAGAGACTGGCCACCTGATGGTAAGTGGTCACCGTCAGTATATATATATATATATAATACTTAATCAGTTGCGACCTTGAGGATTGAGTCGGAATTATATTAGTATTTATTGGTCGGGGCTCGGCCGTCGCAGGGGACATGCAAGTGAAGTGTCTCGGTGCTGACAATGTTGTGTGTACACACACATAGGCAGGCAAACATTGACCGGGACGCCCCATGGTTACATTGTGTGTTATTACTACTATAGTTACCTACTATTACGTCATTGCGAAATTATTTAAAGGACTTCTGCTGAGAGCATATACGAGTACTTCGTTTCAATTCAGAGAAATTCTTCTCAAGAAAGCGTATTTTTAGCTTTCTAGTTTTCCCTTCCTGGTTCTAAGAAGTTCAACGACAATAGACCGATAAGGAAGTCTATTTCCTTTTGTATAAGAGGAAAATCATTCCACGAGAATAGAACTGGTATTAATGGATATATTTTGTAATAATTTACTCATAAATGATACAACCGATTTTTCCATGTATCAAGCCTATATATTTTTATTCTATATCTTTCCTTCCTTCCTTTCAGCCATACGTATAGTCCACCGCCAATTCGACCGGTTTTGGGCATTTTGAATTCAACGGAATCCCAGCATCTCCTTCAGGTAATTTGTCGACCTGGTTGGCTTGTGCTCCTTTCTCCTAGACGAATAGCATTAAAGTGCACAATGTTAGTAAAAAGCAAGATATTATTCCTCACAAACATTCAATGCTCATATTGAAAAGTGCGTAGAACTAACATTAGTCCCGTCACCTGCGTTTGCGACCGGGCCCAGCTATTTGCAGTAATTGCCTACGAGTCCTACGAGGCGCTACGCCGCGTAGCGGGGCTACGACAAAAGCCGACGTGCCTTTGTCTGTAGGTGTTGTCTATAATACTCACCGTGCTAGATAATTTTTACCGCGCCTCGAAACAATACGATACGCAACTAAAGATTCACTACGCCCATTATAGCCGCCCTTTGTTCAGAGCATATTTAGTTTTGTACCGTTTTTATCTATGTAGTTTTCCATCAGCTTTGGAGCATCGGATGGCGTTGCGCAACAAAGATTCAATTGTATTGAAAAAAAAAATAAGTACAATTGTTTTACGTTCGTTGTAATAGTTAGACAATTTATTGATTTCAGAGTCAGTGGAATACTCCGAAAACTCGTCTGATGCAGGATTACACTATACCGAATAACACCATATCAGGTATATCGTATTTACGGGTCTGACACGCAACAGGGCAAGGCTTCAGTTCAATCTGGCTACCATCTTAGTTTACCTATAGATTGTGCAATTGCAACTAATGGACTTGCTACCCTACTAAAGGATTTTTGTTTGTATGTGTGTGATAAAATTTGTGCTCGAGAATTTGCTGATGAACTTCTGAAAAATCTGTCGCGAAACGTTGTACTATTTTTGACCCCGTTACTTTTTTTTCTTAAGGTTATTTATTATTATAATCAAAACGCACAAAGAAATGCTTTCGATTTTCAGAAGATTGTTAGTTACCAATGGAAAGATGGTTTAGTAATAATTGATTCTTTCACCCCAACAAACTTTCTTTAAAAGAAAACATTGCATTAAAACTGTAAACTACTTCTTAGTCCTGTATGCGGCAAGTCTCAAAGGTGTCGGTCGGCACGGACGTAGGCATTAGATAATGAGTGAGCTTAACGTAACCTGCGGGTCTACACTACCCTTAGTCTGAGTTTTAGCAGTTTCGCAACGAAACGCACACATACACAGCTCACCAGACGAAAATGCACAGTGTAATAACCAACAGAGGAAAAAGATTTTTAGAAGAGTTAAAACATTGATAAAGCATTAGATAAATCATCACAAAAATTGCTTTATTTTTAACTAACACTCTTTCAATGTTTAATAATATAAATGAAACATAATAACCGTGAGTTGGTCGTAATGCACTGTAAAATTTCGAACTAATATTATCCCGTAGGTATTAAATATTTGTTAGTATTATAATGTCTAACGATAAGTGTTCATATCTTTTACTCCATACAAAAATTTGATTTTAAATTTTTTAACTCCTCTAAAAATCGTTTACCTCTATTTGTTATTACTCTGTGGACTCCTGTGTATGATTCCGAAACGAAACGCACAAACGTTTCGTTTTGGTATCGCTGAAACTCAGACTAAGGGTACACGTCGTACGTCGTTTGTACGTGCCGAGGCAGTGCTAAATATCTGGATAATAGTCTGTCAGCCGTCACCGCCTGACGTGACGTTAAACAGTTTTGATGCCCTGCCTCCGAATTGTTGGGGGAGGTATATACTTAACCACTGAAGATACAATATTCAGTTGCAGTTTGGGTTAGTGTGAATGTTGTGCGAGTGTAACTGAATTTCTATGTAGCTTATTTTTTGAAGGCACGAATTAAATATTATAATTTGACAGGTGTAACAGGTGTAACAGGTGCAACATACAAAATAGTAGCTAAAACCGGCTTCTCAGATAAGTTATCCCTAGTTGTTAAAATAAATATAAACAAAGACAAATTTTATAGAAGTATCTAGAGACTAATGTACTGCCGTATTCTTATTGATAACGATTAATAAAATATTGTTAAATTATATCTGCATAATGTAAGCCGTTTCTACATAAAACCAAATAAACTTTTATTTTTAAAATAAATGATTAAGTTGCTTTAAAAATATTCTTCGAAAAAACTAAAGATCTTATTTTCGAATTTCTAAAACAGTAGTGCTACCTATTAGCTACTCTTCAATAAACCCTGCAAGTATTTAAACATTATTGGACACGTATTTCTCATTTGTTTTCCCGTCCTTCGCTAGTTGAATCAGAGCGAGCGTGCGTTATCGATTGATTACACTCAATGATTGATATTGTCGTGGTGTTAGACGAACGGGTTGCGGTCATAACCGTCGATGTGGGGAGGTCGTCAGTTTCTCGTCGACAAACAAACGCTCCGCCTCCCGGCTCGAGATCACATCTAGATACCCCCATAGCTCTGATTGCCAGCGTATTGTATGCTAGTCGATCGGATAAAAGTGAATTAGGAGCAAGCCATCCGTCGAGTCGCGAGCCGCTCTCAGACTCTCTTCAACCGATGCACGGCTGTCTATTAATTATGAATATCGGAGCCGCAAATTACTCGATATTGATGGCGTTTCAGACATTCATTGTTCGAAATGCAAGGCGTTTGATTTCGTTTTATCAATGGAATAAATGAGAAGGACGAAAAAAGAAGAAAGGAGTTCATTGCCCTCGGATAGAGCAAGTTTATATGAAATAAATCGATATCGGCTATTTTTTCAAAATTTTTAAGCTTCTAGCAAATCTTTAAAATACTTTTGTTTCTTATAATTATTATCATAGTTCACTGATGCATCTAAACTGCATGCCACGATAAGTGCGCCAAAGGGTGGGTTGGGGTTATAGGATATCTGAAAGCTATTGGCTTTTATCATTCTTATAATTATCAGAGTTAATTGATGCATCCAAACTGCAGGCCGCGAGACGCGAGCCAAAGGGTGGGTTGGGGTTACAGGGTATCGTATGTCCAAAAGCTAGTGACAGGGCGGGCGGAAGGTCCCAGCCGGTGAACAAAGCTGGCCTAATCAGGCGCATTCGTTCGACAAACTGACGCGGATAATTCACGCGACCCGACCCCTATAATCTGTGCCGCTATAGGACCTTACCTCGGTCTATGTTGACGCATTGAGGTTATAACATGTATTGTAAGTTCTGATTTTTGATACAACGCACCTTTGAAAATACTTTGTACTATTTTACCTACCTACTGACGTATTTAAATTGAACTTGAATATTTTTACTACGTTAATTATTTTTATTAATTAACTAATATTAATTAAATATTTCGGTAAACACATTTATTTATTCGATACCTGCAGTAAGTAAGGTACACCATAGGTACGATTTGAAAATATAATGCATATACGAGTAAATACCTATCGCGTTTGTGTCTGAAGCTCCCAGATCAAGAACATTAATACTCGTATATAAAAACCGTCATAAACGGTAGTAATTATAACAGGAATTTTATAAATTAGTTCCTACTAGATCTAATTAGTTGTCCTATGGTATCCTATAGATAGGTCCAGCGGAGCCAATTCGCAATGGACTGACAGCAGACATCGGCACCCCGCATCGGAGGCGGCGCACAAAGCACCGGTAATCTGACGCTAACTGATAATGATCGTTAAGGAAAATTCACGCAGTAAGGGATCGGCAGTAAAACAATAGCATACATTGAGCCTCTACCTACCGAACTAAGTGAGGCAGTTGATAACTTTTTCATACAGGTCACACCGAATTGACTCTCAACGAATCAACGTTAAAGGAGCAATATACAATTTTTTAGGTGGTAAAACTATCGTAGCTATTCGTAGCTTGCACGGCAGGTACCGTACTGCCACCCTCTTAACTCGCCGTAAAGCAGCATGTTTTAACGTCTTGTATAGCTGTGTCTTGGGGTAGCTGCCGGAGATACTCTATTTGAAGCGAACACCTAAGTTCACATTAGTAGAATTACATACCCACGGACGGCCGTTAAATCTCAGGTGGCATGCATGCCCGATTGCTACTCAATTGCTAATAAAAACAAGGCTCAAAGCGCCACTGCGCGAGTTGCGCGACTTTGTGCGTACACTGCGAGCTCGTACCAAACGCCGTGAAGAAATCAAAAGTATTATTTACTTAGAGGGGCGCGCGAGACATAAAATCCGTATAAATAATTCACGCGCGCCATTACGTCGAGAGGCAGACGGCAGCCGAGGAAACTACGCTCCTAAATATTTGAGCACAGGCGTTATATGTATTGCAATTTTCATTAATCATTAATGTGGATACCAGGCTCGAAGGCCGGAGTCCGACAAGCGCCATACATAATAAATGTCAACAGTGCGTTCTCCTAATCTCGAGCCGACTAATATTGTATGATAACTACAATATTTAAGCTTTGCCCTCCTAATTCGACACTATTCTCACATTTAATCAACTGAGCCGAGAAGAAAACTTTGCATGTTTGAAATTGATTAGAATAAACCGCAACGCACAGAGAGGGGTTTTCCGAATTTCACTATACATTAATAAGAACATGGGCAGAACCGAACTCCTGTTGGGGTCCATACATAACTAATGTGTATAATGTGAGACTAATAGACTATCCGTATCTAGCACTAGAGTAACTTGAATAACTAGATAAACTAGAATGACAGGGTTGCAGGCTATGAGCAACCTGTAAACTGTTTGTACTTACGTATTATAAAATGAAAACGTTGCAATCTTTGAAACTTTATCAAAATATATGTATTGTATACCCTGCTATTAAACATGCGCTTATCGACACCGCGAGCTATTCTGTTTGCAGACTATGTAATTATGTATGGAAAAAAATGCGAAATTTAATACTGTTTAACCTACGTGATTAACGTATGCAAACCTCAGTATGCTTTGAGCGTTGCTTCGGTCAACATTCGGTGATTGGTTTCCAAGTTACATCCGCCAGAGGCTTCGCTTTTAAAACTATCGCAGCTGTAAATAAACTGATGATTTTATGGCTTTCTGGAGGGTTGAATCATTGGAGCTGCATCGATTATAATTATCTCGAACTGGAATTGATTGGCGATTTTCGGGTTGAACTTTGAGCGCGTTACCGTCGACTGATCGAGTATCTGTGCAGACAGCCGTTCGGTTAATGAGAGGGAAGTTAATTACCTGTTTGCTTAAAATAGGAAACTACATTTCGAAGTGAAATGTAGTTTTGTGTTATTTTAATAATTAATTTTACAAGTAAGTAAATGAGCGGGGACCATTCAGAAGTTCAACAACTTGAAGTGACTCAAAGTAAAATACAAGATAAAGTTGTTGTCATTTAAAAAAGATATAGAGATAACACCGATTTACACACACACGCGGGTTTACGTCGCGTGAGGCTCGTATTTTCCGGTGCAAACAAAACTTTGTCATTTCATCGAACCTCGAACATCATTAGCCTAAAGGGCTATTGAAATCAGATTTCTACAGTCAGAACACTTTGCTTTAGATGAACACTTACAATGGACAGTGTTGTATCAAAGCGCTCATTGTAGTCATTTACGCGAAGTTGCCTATTGTCGTTGAGAAAGTTTGAGCTATCGGCCGTCTGATAGCGATGACGGGCACGTTTGTTCAAAGGACCTCGCACGAGTAGTGAATTAATCGGCGCATGCGACTCAAATGACCGGCCGAGTAGCCTGCGTTCCGACCGATGACAACAGATAAGCAGATAAATGCTGTTTCAGAGCCCAGCTCATTTCTATGCCTGTTTTGTTTCGAATGACAGCGCCGTCTGCTATTGATTGTTTTAGTTGCAGTGTTTGAAGTGAATGTCTCGAAGGCATTTGCAATATGTCTTTTTTATTGATATAAATATAGATACTATGTATATAAATGTATAGGTAAACAGAAATAATTGTAATTATAAAAGGTATTCGAATAAATCGAACCAAGCTTTGCATATTTCTTATTTCAATAACTTTTATATAAAATCAACCTTTCTATTCATTAGGATTATAAAGTAATAAAATACATTTAAAACCTTTCGAACCGAAACCGAAAATCAATATTAGAATAATTCTCCGCATTGCTAAATCAGGAAATACAAAGTCTACGAATAGATGATCAATAGTTACAAATGGTCTTAGACATAAGCACTGTCGTGGTTATTAGTATCTGACTCCCAATTTGCAAACTTACTTAAACTATGTTGCTTGGTGTCGACGGCAATGTATACCTTCATAGTTTATAATATTGGTTCGGTTAGGTAGGACATGGCAGTTGGATGCTTTGCGACCTGACTCTAACTTTGATTAACATTGCGTCTTAACATAGTCTCCAAGTTTTGAAGAAAGGCAGAGCGTAAAGGTAAGGAGACGGGAGCCAAGTAATTTATTTATAATACATTTGTGATGATTTGATATGATACATTGTTATATATTATAGGTACCTTTGCTACAGCTGTTTTGAGTAGACTAAGAATTTGGGTGGTACCTACCTACTCAAGCAGGCTTGACAGTAACCAAAAGGCATTAAGTCTGCCCATCGTATCAAACAATGAAGCAATAATGACCAAAAAATGCATTAATACTTTTATACTTATCAAACATGCCAACCAACCAAATGCACCGACCTTATTTAAATACACGCACTCTATCAATACGGTCAGACTATTTGTGTTTGCCCAATCCGGACAAAGTCAAAGGTAATATTTTTTTCAGCCAACGCCAGACTATCCCATCGTGGCCCGCGGCCATATTACAGTCAAAACTCAGTTGTAATAAACCGGATCGAGGTATTTTCGCAGAGATATTTTACCGCACGGTACATACGAGTACTTCAAAACTAATTGAAAAAACTATACCTACTTTAATTTATCTATTATATTCTATATTATTATCTTTTATTTAAGTCGATATAACGAAAATCAAACTAAACATATCTCGTATACTAAAAATAGGGCCCGATCGCAGTAGACGCTTACAACAGGCCAATAGAAAAAAAAATGGAACTTTTTTGTAAAAAAGCTTGAAGCTTGAAAAAAGTAGCTGCCAGCAAGTAAATTATTAACGGTAATGCTCAGGCGTCTAGTAGACAAAACGATCACTTTCAAAGTCCGCCCGTACCAAACAGGCTGTAAACCTTTCAGGCGCGAGGGTTTTTAAGATCTAAAATGGTAGTTAGCACTCTAATGCATAAACTTTAAATTATTTTTTTAAACATTAATTCCAATCCAAAGATGTCAGAGAGATGAAAATATTGAAATAAAAAGTACTTAATTACTTTTCAATTAAGTGGTACTCCTGTCTCCTCGTTCCTTTTCTTAAACGGTGTTAATAAAAAGTTCCGAAGTCACGTCTAATCTAAAAGGACAGAAGCCGTCACTTCTAACGAGAAATGTTGTCTTTGTGACGTATGAACATTTACAAATGTGAGCGTATAAAATAAAATATTAACATACTATATTTTGGAAATGGATTTAGCAAAGCAGATGTGACGCGCGCCTACGAGTAGGTATATTCTCAGGGGACTAGGGATGCTCGATCCGTATCGATACTTAACTGGGTCGATACAATGGCATTCGTTCCATTCGATTTTTGCACCGATGCAACAATATACGATCCACTGGCGGATCGATAAAAATGTATGGAGGATCGGATCGAAGAAATCGTATTGAATTAACCTTTAGTTAATTGTATCAAAATGTAAAAAAACACGCCTAGAGCAGGGTGCAATTGGAATTAAATATACTGTGGAAACTTCTCTGGCGTTTAATTCTATTAACATTAAAAAATATGTGTTGGTATCGTATCGTTGATATCGTGATATTTAATTGATACTACAACTTTTAGCTTATTTAATTTATTAGAATACTTGGTGTCTTCTTGACATATCGCATTTTTAGACCAAAATTTTGCAAAAATGTAAGCTAAATTTTGTAAAAATGTATCATTTCATATACGAGTGACTATGAATTGAAACCCCACGTCAAACTTTCAATTTTACATTGCATTTTCTTCAAAATTTATATCCGAGAATTCAATGTGCAATATTAGTTACTTCAAGCTGTTGTTCACGTCACAATTAAGTCTATAGTGTCCATTTACCATGCAACTGTTTGCTGTATTGTTGAATTGTTATTTAATGATATTTTCAAGGCGCTCGAAATACAATCCCAGACATTTTCTTAAGGAGCTCCGAGTATCTTAGTATTTTATTAGAATACCTAGCGAAATATTGTTCAAATTTTGCCACTAGGTATTCCACTGATATTCCGCGAAAAATATCAAAACATCCATAAAAGCAAAACAAATGACAATCAGCTTATATTCGTAATAGTTTTGGGAGTTTGCCGAATGACCATTTAAAAGTGGTCCATCGATGGTTGTCTGTGGCATCTACTGCCAAAGCGTTAGTGGGAGAGGACACGAGGACACATGTTCATGCCAAATAAATAATTTAATATTCGGACATTACGGAACAAACCGTAAACAGAAATTTGTTACATTATTCGCACAACTAACGTGGATATCTAATCAAGGCAGCTCATACGATGTTAATCTGGTCTGAATGGTGTGGTCGCTACGCCGATGCCGAGTTCGATTCCCAGAGGATCAGAAATTTGAATGATTTTTAATTCCTGATTTTGGTCTAACGTACAGAACACCCAGGCACCAAAACACAAGTGAAAGGCTATCATTGTAATTTTTATAAATCATATTTTCAAGATTGCACTCTACAAATTGTACTTTTAAGACAACTGAACCTTTAACTGCGAACATTAATAGTTAAATTGTGCATTACTAATCTGAGTTTGAGTTTTTATGAAATGTATAACAACAATCGTTTCACGTTATTAAATAGCACTCAAAATGATTAATCAAATGCACTATTTCCATGCCGTAGAGAGCGAGCAACACACCTATTGACACTACATATACGATACGTGATGATAATGGTCAAAGCGACAAAGGGTGTGATCAAAGGTGAATTGAAGAGTCCTACTGCCGTCCCGTCTCTCAATTAGAGGAAATTAATGCGAACGACGTGTACGGTACGAGCATTTATCACAGCAACGCTTCCTCAAAAGAGGACTATGCCTATTCGTACCTTTACTCGATCAACTGTGAATATTGATGTCGATTTCGCAAATTAACGTCCTCCCCAGTTTCAAAAGCTCGGACCTGTCTACGCACGCCCGACGCTATCTAAGTGTTGTGTTACGTTTATCGAATGATCGACATCGTTTGTTAGCTATAAAGCATATTATAAGGACGGAGCCCCTTCGGAACAATACAAACTAGCCAATCTCGCGCGATCATCAAAACTCAAAACGCACACGTACACAAACCGCCCATCGTCTAATTTGCCTACGCATGCCTACGTTGCATTCAATTTCTCGCAGAATTCACCGTTGTAAGTGTCGGTAGCTACTAATTTCAAATTAAAGCTGCAAGCCTCCATCAGATCACGTATGCCCGGGCCGTTGCAAAATAAGGCCCCGTTTACACTAGGTATGCCCGCATCGCCCTCCCGCCGAAACAAATGTGTACCTCTCCCGGCGCGTAATATCTCGCGTTCGAGATTTCTATCCGATTTTGCCCGTGGTCCATCGAATACATTGATTTGTACATTTTAAAATCGATACGCGGAATTCCTTCCAGTAGCTAAGCGGATTGCTAAACTTTGATTGGTATTTTTATGGATTGTGTTTTCAAAGGCATGAGCAAATGGTTTAGAATCTAATACAACAACAGGAATACATTTCTTTTTGTATATTTAATTAACATAATCTTCATCGGATTCTTCTTTTACATATGGTAAATAGACTGAAATTTACTTCACCGCGTATCAGTTTCAATCTAGACACTAAAGTACATACGATATTAGTTCTAGGATTATATTATAGTAATTACTAAAACCTACGAATTCCTTCCATAAATTGAATTGAATTGTGCGATGAACGTCATCATAAATTGGCAAATAATGAAATCTTCCATGCCGCCGCACCTGATCACCGAGCGTTACGTACAGACAACTCCGCCTAATGTGACAATAGCGACGATGGTCGCGTCCGCAAATAAACGGACATAGGAAGTATTGTGTATAGATGCACGTAAACAGGGGCGTGGGGAGCGCTTTGCAATTCTGATTCATTATGTATATAGAGCGCCCGATTCGGACGGATGCGTCTTCGAAACGTGATGTGCACGAATTCGCTCGTTTTACTCCGACTGATATCTGCACCGATTTGCGCTCCACTAGAAGACAGTTAACGCCTAAAATATTCAAAATCCACGCCGTCGTCGGCCTAAATTAAAATTAAACGTCGAAATTTTTCTATAACCACAACTTGCCTCACGTTATAGAGTCACGAGCAACGGTTACTAGTCGTTCTAATTAATTTTCATGCTAACATTAGCCGTCGAAAAATTCCCAATGGATCATGTGATAGTTGAATGAATTGTCCGGATTGAGTTCGCAATAATAAAATTCTATTTCGACAGCGCAAAGGCGGAAAATGCGGGGACTAAGTAAATAAACAGATTACACGGGACGGTCGAACTAATCACTGGCGTAACAACGCATTTGGTGATCAGGTGCGTCACAACATTAAACTTGAATGAACTGGATCGCAAGTAGCGACGTAAAACATTCTGATGTTTCTAATTACACACTAGTTAACGCGTGTTTAGTTAACCGATGTGGTTATCCGACAGCTAATGTAATCAAATTTTGATGTAGGTACCGCCTGGCTACTCAGAATGCCATCGAATATTTCACATTTCTGTTTTCACGTCCACGTCGCGTCCACGTCGCGTCGTGAAATGCTGAGAATACTCGTGCTTTGCATTTATTAATGTTGTACCCGCAGCTTCAAACTTTGCCAACCTCTAATTACTAGTTACCCTTTCTTATCTTACGATTGTACATTGTTTCATCATGAAACGTAATAATTTACATCCATTTCCGAGTTCAGGTTTTGAAAACGAGCAGTTGATGAAATCTTTGATGCTCATCTGAAATAATAGGGCAGCCAGATATAACCAGAGTACAAGACATTAATAAATATTTATATCATATAGGGTTGTTGGGGCGGTGATATACATATACCGTCAGCGCAAGTTGTGTTGCTACTCCTATGTGTCCACTGTCAAATTCTATCAATTACTTAGTTAATGTTCATTCTAGTTCACCGAAAATTTCACACTTAACTAGTAGAATTTCTGGACCTCTGATGCCTTTTATGGTGTAGGTACATGATAACTTATTTCATTTAAAGGTATTCACTGATAGGACCTCAATTCATTTAAAGGTCAATTGTGCTTAAAAGTGTTTTTCATGTTTGACCTATACCTACTCAAGGATTACCATAGATATACGCATGTTTCAATGTAATCAGAACACTAAAGTGTGTTTGCTTAAATTATACTCCGAAACTGTCATTTGCACTAAATTTAATGGTTCACTTCGAAATCGCAATCAAAAGGTTATTCTGTGCCCGGTTTGTTAATAACTATCGTAGCAACTTCGAAGCGGCTCTCCGAACTTGAGCTTGGCGTACGACATGTTCAATTATGAACAGGTAGGTACCAGGACCACAGAATAGGACGGAAATATATTTGGCGAGTATAATATGCACTAATTTCATGCAAACGGAATTTGTAGACCGCTCCAGTGTGGCTCCACTCGCGCCTCTTCGTGGTTAGGGAAACAAACACTGATTTTATTTGACATTGCGTTCTCTAAGTCTTGTTGCGATGAAATGGTTGATACAATGAAAAAGGTATTTTTTCATTGTATCAACCATTTCAATCACTGTCATGAGTTTTTTAGAATTATTTTGCCTTCTGAGTGTATCAGCAACTACTTACCGGTACCTCTTGTGTCAAAACGTTCACACAAAGCGCCATGTAAGTAGTTATGTTTCGATCAATTTATTGTGAATGTAGATATGAGAAAAATTGTAGGTATGTACGTACATACAATTAATATCCCAAACTTAAATTTATTTTTTCTTTCAAGAAAACCTTGTAAAATTGTATCGATTTTTAAGATTGTTTTATAATCGTCAAGTTTTCAAATGATGGTGGTGAAGGTAAGCAGTATTAAAAAAATAAGGAAGTATTGCTAAAAATGATTTAAATTTATGAGGGCTTTAAAAACAAATGTTCCGGTTCATTAAATCTTTTATACTGGATAATATCGTCAATTGGAAACAGCATAGAATTAAGAATATATTTATCAAAGTAAAATAGAATGTGCTTCTCCTTGGCACTTTTACTTGGCACAATTGGCACGATTATTGTAATTTATTTCAATTAATATGTCGTTGTATTCTTTGAGTTATTTAATTCAGTAATATTACTAAGCAAGCATTGCGATAACAGATATTAAAAAGGTTTTTCAGTGAGGAAACAAAATTGGTAAATTGATATTGATAAAGACTACATATACTAGTCGTTCCGATTGAGCAGTGTCACTTAATGATTTAAGAACAATTAAATTAAACGAAAACAGAATATAATTAATATAAATAATAATTGTAGATTAGTTGATGTTATTTATCCCACAAATGTTCGTGCGGGACCCAAGCTATTGTAACATAAAATCATTCGTCATCCTCGTCCAAAATAATCATCTTGTGAATTCCATTCTGAACGAGACATCGATACTGAATTGATTGTTTTACGTCTCGAGTTGGGGCAGGACAGGGACGTCAGGGTGAGTGTTCGAGACGAGTACGAGCGTCTGCGGAGGCTGGCGTGAGATCGCTTTGAGTCCAATTTATTGTTCCACCGATCCATGCCTCAGAGACACAAAATTCAGTGAATTGATAAATATCAACCGAGTTAGGTAAATAGTAAATCAGAGTGTGTACTAAACTCTGTTTATTTTATACATAGTCTTCAGTTCACAGTGAATATGCTCGAGTCGAAGTAGCCGCATTTTATTAACTTTTTCACTTAGGCGCGATTTTATTAGGCTTGACAGACTATTGTCATCGATAAAAATGGTAGAGACGAAGTATCAAATTACCTCTCAGATGAGGCTAACATCTAACCACTATTTACTTGTTTAGTCCATCGGCAATCACAAAACGTCACGTTAAAAATATCACGACCATTTGAGATTATTATTTTAACTTTGATCATTGTTTATAAATTTTTGAATTTACCTATGGACTTAGGCCATCCCAGGAAGGTCATCAGCGTTTTCGGCTTAAAAGGAGTGTTCTTTTTGCGCCTATATTATAAATACCAGGAAGTACTATTATAGTACATAGTATTATAAGTATGCATTCAGGACGTTAATTAAAGATTGATTGTTTAACCTACCTACCACAAGATAAAGGGTTAGACTTTAATCCTTTAACGGTAGGTAGGATAAGGCTGTCACCGCGACCTTAAGTGTGTCCTATGTGTACATGATGCCGCTATTAATCCAATTAATAGATCCAATTGAGTTAAAACGTTACAGACGTTTGATCCATATTAATACAGCATTAGGGTATTTTGTAACGTATAAAAATTACGTTGTACAACTATTTACACGAAAAGTGGCATTTTATATGCTATTTAATTTTTTATGTGCCTACTCTTCTCAGTGTCACGTATACATTTGCTATTAGCACAAACATTTTGTTCTTTTTATGATAGATACCTTGACATAAGTAAAAACGAAACACCCAAGCTTTAAATAAGTTACCATTCTGGGTTGGAACCATTACAGCAAAAAGTCAAATCGTTTAGCAATTTTCCGTATAGCTTCAAAAATAGCGCAGACAGGACAGCAGGAATTAAACGGCGTAAAAGAACGTCGAATTCGAGAGTATAACCTTCGGCAGTTGAAGGTAATTCGCATAGGCTTTCAACGTACGACAAAACAGATTATACATCTCCAGCGTATATTAGGAGCTACCACAGACGCAAAACGGACAGGGCTGTCAATGTTCCTTATACAATGACGAAATAATTCACATAAAAAGTATTCACAGATAGGTAATGAGGATCTAGTGAAGTATCGGATGGATTCTGGAATAAAAAAAACTTGAATCATTAAAAAAATATTAGTGACTTATGTTGTGGGTGCCATGGAAACACACAAGACAAAAATATCACACCCAGATCAGAAACAGAAATTCAGATTCATCATTCAAATCTCTGTACCGCGGAACCGAACCCAACACCATCTGCGCAGCGTAGCAATCTTAAACACTGCTCCACTCAGGTCATTTATAACGTATTAATAATATAATGTTGGTAATTCTTTCTATCAGTTATCTTTAATAATCAAAAATAAAGCACATACCTACCATTAAAGCGACGTTTACTCAAAATATATAAATTATGTTGGATTTTTAGTTTTAATTTTATATAATTATGTATTAATAGGTATGTAACCTGAACAGGATTGATAAAAATGCTCCGTAAAATCTTCAACTAACATATATTCGTGCAAACAAACATTTTTATCTTTATCGTTAAGTGCAAAAATTTCCCTCTAAATTCCTAATACCCACGACGGTTGCACAATTGGTTGAATTTGCAACCCTGAAAACGAAGGCCCGCGCTAATTCGTGGGCCGGCGTGGCGTAGTGCGCTTGCGTCCGCAAATCAAGTTTGCTGTGCATCCCTTGATAATTTGTTCTAATTGAAATTCAAGTCATTGACATGGTCAACCGCCGTAATCGAATATCCCGAAGCACGCTCCATATGTCTGCATGCGCCGCTTGTTATGCACTATTCTCGACGGCTACCTTTTTAAGGTTTGTATTGTACGATACGATTCCTACAATTGCACCAAAACTACAATGCAATAAGTCTTTATTGTACGCAAATAAAGTTACAAAGTTACAAAAAAGAGAAACGTGTACAAGTGCGGTCATTATTTAGCATTTTTTTCCAGTCAACCTAACCAGAACACAAGGAGAATAATTACTAAGAGAGAGATGGTAGGGTGTACTGTACAATATGAAATAGATTAAAATAGACAAACTAGGGAGTACTTGACAGGATTGATATGATGAGACACATCACGCATAAATAACTTACTTTAATAAAATAGATGAATATTACCTACTACTAATAGAACGGCTTACTCACGTTTCTTTCGGGCTACCCCGACACTAGTTTCAGATCTGATCGAGTTCCTTAATCATGAGCTCTTAAAACTATTTCGACTAGTGAGTAAGCGGGTGTTATAATAATAATGTAGGTATTACAATACACATGACTCTTTCTATGAGAAAATTGGAATTATTAAAATACAATAAAAAATTTCATTATGGCACTCAGCGCAAAAGAAAACGTGATTCCAACCAATGGGGTAAAAAATGCTTTTCATTCAAACCGCGACATTAAGCAAAAAATATAAACACCAAAATCTGCGTTACACCGTAAAACCACGAGTATCTAACATTTAATATTCTAAACAGCCCCAGGCCGTGATCGATCACCTCTAATTGAATGTAGTGGTAAAATAACCAAACACAAACGGTCGACTGTATAATGGCTCGCAGCAAATCGACAGCAAATAGGGGATCAAATTCGCCAAAAAAACCTCCTACGCAACGATGACGGGATGCGTGACAACCGCATTGTGCGGTGTGCTTGTGTAGTCCAGTCGGATGGGCGAAACAAAGGGCGGTTACAGTGAGGCTGAGCGCTTGAGGCTAGCTCAACAACAGTTGGGCGTATGAAAAAATGTTTTGAACAAAGTTTGTCGCAAATATTGTGCTCTACAATTCTTTTGTAGATATTAACTTCATCGGTGCTACAGAATCCGAGATAATCGCGAAAAACTGATTTTGTGACATTTCACCTTGAATAACTCACGACGCCCAGACCAGATTTTATGTGATTTTTGAGACAACTCTTAGAACACCAAAATGAAGGTGTATACGAGTTTACAGCTTGTTACCCGATCATTTCTAGGTGAAACCCTTGTTTGACTGGTCTAGTATTGGTGCGAGGTGCTTTCCAAAATCGCGCGTGTTAACAATTCACATCGGCCCGGCCCGAACCCGCTGCTAGGGCTCGTTCGAAGTACGGAAAATGTTTGGAAGCGTTTTATAATCCTACATTAAGCATACCACTCAGCGATGCCCACGTTGTATAAGGATAAATTTCCCTTGAAAACTCCAGGATTTTCAGATGTGTTCAATGGCGATTGATAAATAATCCTCGTTAGTTATGTTTCGTATCGTAGCAAGATAAAAGTTTGTGGACGTACCACTTTCGAAGCTTACCTGTACCTAATATTCATATTGGATTGGATATTGTCACCTACATAAGAATAATTGTTTAGAAAATATGCAATTCGGTGTAATCAAAAAAGGACATATTTTTATTTTATTTTCCAAATACATAAAAGGATGTAACGAGAGGTAAAATAAAGTGCTCTAAGCACGATTATTTGGACAAACAGAACGAGTAGAAAAACTAATGTAATGTTCTTAACGAGCTATAGACAGATACAAGCATATATTTTTTCAGGCTATAAATATTAGTTTTTACCATACCAATTTTCGTTTCAGTTGATTTCTCTCGATTGCATACAAAAAGCAGACTGACCGACAAAATTCTACACTACGATTTTAGTTGTTCCCTGTAGGTACTAATTTATTCTCTTTAAATATTTTCCATGCGCTTTTACTCACTAATGGGCGCAAACCGCCCTACAATGATAGTTCGCGTAATTTTGAACAAAGCTGATGGCTGGGCGTAAAAGTAGCACGGGACGAGGGGTGTCCGTCATCGGCACAGGACTAACAGGTTGCCAGATTTGCCACTATTTTTACGCGGCCCGCGCCAGTGATGTGACGGGGCACACCTGTTGTTTGCCGAATTAAACGAAAAACCACACGCTGTCAATGACTTTGAAAACCAATAAAGAAAGCCTTTATGTCAAACCTGCCAGCGGTGCTTTTTTATTTCAACGCTGTTGGACGTTTTATGTCAAAAGTAGCCAGTGATAGTATGCTCCATTCGATGCCTGTGTCTCAATTGCATTGAATACGTGAAATTATGTTAGTACTTAAGTAAACAAAAATAGAAGGCACATTTTACGTTGATATGCACACAATTAAAAAAAAAAGAGTTAAAAATGAAAATTGACGAGCGAGATTGAAGGATAGCTACGTTTAAAAGGATTGCAATAAATTCATAATAAAAATGAATTTTAAGTTTCGCTTACTCAAACAAATTGTTGGAATTAATATCCTTTAGAACTGAGCGGATTTCAAAAATTAAAAAAGGAATTCGATGATGGAAAAATTGGGTTGCTATGAAATAAATAGTGGCAGAATATGCCAGTAAGTTATCCGATTCCCGTTTCATAAAGCCGTCGTACTCAGTTCGGTTTTTTTCTGAAAAAATAACATACAATTTCGTTCGGATTACACGTTTTTGTTTCAAATGGTTTTGTTACTGTACAATGATTGTTAAGGTCAAGTACTCAGCTTAGCAAAATATTGATTTTCTGCTCTCAGAATTTTTGAGACAGTTTAAATAAGGATTTGAATAGTTTAAATAAAGGATCGAGTGCGGCAATTAAAATTAAATAACATCCATCAATTTTTGATAGTGTACCTAACTATATTTGTGCTGCTTACTGTCTCAAATGAATTTAATAACATTCTATTTAAAACCGCGAAAAGGCAGCACAACAATCTCAACAGCACTTACTAGTGATGGAAAAATAAACCAACCGGCACCGGGGCACATCACTAGCGCTATCGGGTTTCGGCGTGATTGCGAATGATCCGCGCTCCGCCTATTAAACGGTTTTTACGCGGCCACGCATAATGTTGCCAGTTTTAACGGATCCACACTGTGTGCACTAGCTCTACTATGAACCCTATTTCGATAGAGGCGCGCCCAGATTGGACGGTCACGCATAAAATTCGGTGATTGAAATGCGATTGGAATCCTTAACTTTGTTTTTATGATTGAATGAGAGCGTTAATTTGTCATTATCATAGCAGTTAAGAGCCACTAAGGGGCATTAAGTGCTCATTTAGGACGCATTAGTTTGTAAATATCAGCTTCATATTTACTTAAACTCTATTTTTCCAAGTAAACTTTCAAGGTTCCTAAGATTTACGCTACGCTACAGCACTTGGTCTTAACCCTATAAAACTAGCAGCTTCCGGCTGTTCTCTTTAGCTCTTTCCTCCACCTGCTAAATACAAATTTAGAATTTGTTAACACTATACATACACATAGTGTAGTGCTTACAAGTGTATCATCTCTAAATCCGTCTTAAAACTGTGCTTTACATTTCAATCAATCTGTTAGTGGACTGAGTACGCTTTATCGGCGTAGATAATAGCCCGCCCTAGCCCGGGGGCCGAAAGCGACGGATTTTTCACCTGATTGTAAGCGGCGGCGTGCTACCACGGTGTTTTCACCGCGACTGTACGCAAACATTCAGGTGTAATGTAGATTTTGTTTTGTGGCATTTTGTTGGAACGCTCAATATTGTTAGAGTGTTGTTAGTGCTCGTGTTAGACCTTTAAATTAGGTTTGTGAACTAATTTTCGTTGTGCAATGCTTTATCTTGCTCGGGGTTTCAGGTTTTATTAGTTTGCGGTTAGTCGGTCTCTTGTAATCAAAACACGCACTTTTTTATTGCCCAAGTAAGTTATGATTTAAAGAACATACCTAGGTACATACTCTATAATAAGTAGGCATACTAATCCGAAAAGAAAAGACACATAAATAAATTCAAATAGGTGTGTGTACTGCATCGGTTTTTAACACCATCCTTTACGTTGGATCTATTCTATATCCAAACTGACCAAAAAATAAGTACCTACTGCAGTAAATGTACAAATAAATGAACGTTTATCTTAAAACGGTGTAATACAGCTTCATGTGCGCTTGAAGACTACAGTAGGGCTACACAAATTGTTATTATCTACCTGTCGTCAGCGGCAGCGCCCACGTAATGCAATCATTCCCCCGCTCGGGCTATATTACTTGTTACCAAATGACCAAAACAGTAGGCCTTTAGCGAGATCGCGAACGAGATTCATTAATAAGTTTCTGTTTCATTTCCTCTAATTATATTAAACGAAAGGAGACTCAAATAAATCATACCTACAATTTTCATATTTCTTTTTAGAGTCAGAGTCCAGGCGGAACACCTTACGTTAAGTGGTCACATCGAATGACACCAGTAACACCAAAAGATTGCCAGTGTTTTGCCAACTTAGAAGAACAGTTTAACAAAGTAGACTTTTGATTTGAAATTAAGATGACTGAAGTTAAAAAAAGATCTTTTAGTTTCTAAAGTTTAAATTAATGACGTCGTAATCGACCTGTTATTGTGAAAAATCAACTAACAAAACTGCCACTGTGTGGTAGGTACGATATCTACGATCGCAAGCCAGTGAAGATAACCAGTGGTCACCGCAGCCTTTAGAACATTCAACCTTAAAGGAAAAATCCCTCAAGTAGTAAGCGGATACCTACTTTTAAGGACAAATATGATCGTCTGTAATTTACCTATCCAGTAGCTACAAAGCCATAAAAATCATTAGAAAGATAACACCATGTGCAGACATCTATACATCTATACAAATATTATAAAGAGGAAAGGTTTGATTTTTTGTTTGTTTGTTTGTATGAATTGAATAGGCTCCGAAACTACTGGGCCGATTTCAAAAATTCTTTCACCATTAGAAAGCTACATTCAGCCTGAGTAACATAGGCTATATGAAAAAAATGAAAATCCAAGATGGCCGCCGCCACAAAATGGCGGATGACGTATTTATTCCGCAACTTCCTCAATATGGGTATCAAATGAAAGGGTTTGTTTAGTAGAATAGAGCTCACTATAAAAAAATGAAAATCCAAGATGGCCGCCGCCACAAAATGGCGGATTGCATGTTTTTTTCCGCAACTACCTCAAAATGGGTATCAAATGAAAGGGCTTGATTGGTAGAATAGAGTTCACTATGAAAAAATGAAAATCCAAGATGGCCGCCGCCACAAAATGGCGGATTGCATGTTTTTTCCGCAACTACCTCAAAATGGGTATCAAATGAAAGGGCTTGATTGGTAGAATAGAGCTCACTATGAAAAAATGAAAATCCAAGATGGCCGCCGTAACAAAGTGGCGTATTAAATATTTTCCACAACTGCCTCAATATGGATATCAAATGAAAGGGCTTCATTGGTTGAATAGAGCTCACTATGAAAAAAATGAAAATCCAAGATGGCCGCCGCCACAAAATCGCGGATTACATATTTATTCCACAACTACCTCAATATGGGTATCAAATGAAAGGGCTTGATTAGTAGAAGAGCTAACAATAACAGATGAAAATGCAAGATGGCCGCCGTCACAAAATGGCGGGTTGCATATTTTTTCCACGCCTACCTCAATATGGGTATCAAATGAAAGTGCTTGATTAGTAGAATAGAGCTCACTATAAAAAATTAAAATCGAAGATGGCCGCCGCCACAAAATGGTGGGTTACAAATTTTTTCCGCACCTACCTCAATATGGGTATCAAATGAAAGGGCTTGATTATTAGAATAGAGCTAACCATAAAAAAATGAAAATCCAAGATGGCCACTGCCACAAAATGGCGGATTACATTTTTTTTCCGCAACTACCTCAATATGGGTTTCAGATGAAAGGGCTTGGTTGGTAGAATAGATCTCACTATAAAAAATGAAAATTCAAGATGACCGCCGCAACAAAGTGGCGCATTACATATTTTCTACAACTGCTTCAATATGGGTATCAAATGAAAGGGCTTGATTAATAGAATAGAGCTCATTCTCAAAATTAAAAATAAAGTCAATAGAATGAGAAGTATCAACTAACAACAAAACTAAAAACTTGAAAATAAAAATTAAATTAATAAAAATGATGTGGTGTTATGGGACACCAAGTAGGAACGAATAAGTTATAGAAATAGAAATGTGCATGTTATTCATAACTTTTTCTTAATCCTTATCCAAATAAATTATTTTATATTCAAAATTGTTTCGATACCCGTAGATAACTATTTGCATTTTTCAAATCGTATATTCCTTTCAAAAGATATTTGGAGAGGGGCGGGCACATCTATGAAATAGGTAGGTAGCCGCGCGGCTCATTCGCGCGGTAGGTTCCCTACGCAGCATGGAGGATAGAGCTAAGGAGGATCATCTGTATACATGAAAAAGTGTCTGTCGAAATGCATTAAACTAGGGTGGCGCCACTTTATTGTTGTGCCACTGTATATTTGTGTGTGTGTGTGTGTATGTTTGTAATGAATAATTTCAAAAACTACTGTGCCGATTTCAAAAATTCTTTCATCATGGAAAGCTACATTCACCCTGAGTAACATAGGCTATATTTATTGCTAGAAAAGATTAGGGACCCTTGCTAAAACTTAAGTAACGTAACCCAAGGTGTAAAAAAGTGATTAATTAATTATGTAATTACTGACATGGATGTCAGTACCCATTAAACAACTCCTCTCACAAAGAGAAGGATGTAGGTCTTTGTCCACCACGCTGGCCTGCTGCGGGTTGGTGGACTTCACATACCTTTGAGAACATTTGTTTTTATGAAATCTCAGGCATGCAGGTTTCCTCACGATGTTTTCTTTCACTGTAACAGCAGGTGATATTTAATTTTTTATAAAGCGCACATAACTTTTTTTACAACGTCATTGGTGTATGCCACTGGGATTCGAACCCGTATCCCTCGATTCAAGGTCGAATTCTAAGCCACTGGGCTATCTGTTACTTCTGTTATTCATACTTTTGCTTAAATCCTTATCCAAATATTTTTCGTTGTAACTAACGTGTTAAAGTTGTTTGGTTTTCGCAATGGACTTGGTGGTGGAAAGTTGACTGTGTTTCAAAAAACCTTTTGATATTAGTCAAATTAATAATTGGCAGAGCAAAGCCTGCCGGGTCAGCTAGTTAATAATAATTATACTGTTGATAGTGACGTCAATAGGTACGTGTCTATGAAGACTATGAGTGTTCATCATAATGACAGGACTCGTAATGTAATACTACTGCATCCCACGCTTGCATCATATTATTTCTTAGAACTGTATGGGAAATTTTATATTCAACTTCAAAGCACGCATAGCTCCGCTACTTGAGTAAATCGCAAGCGATCGAAAAAGTAAAGTAACGTCGACTTACGATCAGTACCTTAATGGGTGACCTTTTTAAATAAATTAACATAATAGATAATAAATTCAGTAAACATCAGTGAATCATATATGCATATATTGGTAATTGGTACGCCTCCTAATGACCAAAACGCACACTCAATAACATACTAAAGTGCGAATCCTGTTATTGTTAGATCAGGAGCCATTCCCGAAATTCTAAACAGCTCGGCACAACAATTGGTGTTCTAATATATTGAATTACTTGCTCGTTAACTAGAACATTAGTTTGTCTGATCATCTATTGTGCATGAAATAACAGATAATGGCATACAATTTATTGAGGACCATAAATTTATTATTTTGTTTGGGAATTAAAGTTTTGGCAAAGACTTTTAGCAATATTTACCTATCAATTACATAGTACCTACTCGTAGATGGGAACTCGTAGCAAATTCTCGTTTTTAGGGCACGTTAATTTACAGGTCCCGTTTGTTAGAAAGATAGAAGTCGTTGAACCTTGTCGGAGGTTTGAAGGTATCCGACACGAGTTAGCTACAACCACTTATGCTCCATGCCTCACCCTATTGGGAGACAAAAGGATTGCAGCAAGCTATCAGGATATTTATACGATGTACATAAAGTATATGGTTTTTAGACTGGTAACCGTCTATTGCATTTAAGAAAGCCTTACATCCCCAACAACTTTAACACTTCTTCGTACCTACAACAACGAGCCAACCGCGTGTATCGCCCAAGAACCAACGGAACCGCTCGATTTACATCTCAATTGAAAACAAAAAGCAGACATTTGACGGCCCCGCGCCTCATGAGCACGAAGTGGCTTTAATCGAATATTCGTTAACAATTTAATAGCAATCAGTGCACTGAGAACAATATGAAGCGGCAAACACACCAATTTCAACGTTAACGTCACCGGTCTATCAGTGTGTCAGTTAAACTGGTTAAATGATGAATTAAATTCCGTGTAAAGCTCAACCATCAACGGCGTGAAAAAGGGATGGGTGGCCAATTAAAATATCACGTAGTCCGGATTGGTGCACAGACCAATGGAGGTGATAGACAGCGCTTGTCATAGAGCAATTAGCGGCAGAGTGAAACGATTTGTGCGAACTGAACAGTAAACGGCGAATGTGAAAACAATTGGCTCGGTTTCTAAACAAAACAAATCGGAACTTCTGAAAAGTTTGCGCTTTTTGGTTTTCGAGCCGAGTTTTCGATTTGGTTTTTCGAAGAGTTATTGAGGTTGAAAATCATAACTTGATAGTTATTTCCATTGGTATTACCTAGTATAGGTAAAGACAGAACAGGGGTGCAATATTAAATTAGAATTAAATTATCCTTACAGACCTCATAACTACCTATGCGTTTTTTATGTGTTAAATCAACAAATAGACATACGAGCAACACCAGGGGAGTCGCTAGTACGTGTAATTCCCACACAATTAGATCTCATTTCACCTTATGAAATCATTGAAAAAAAATTAAACGGCGCATAAACTACCTTTTATCGCAAATCGTTAAATTCACGATCAGGGCTAAACTCTCTATCTGCTTACTTACAAAGCTCGTTGAAGCTCGATACTAATCGGAATAATAAAATATTTCCTTCATTGTCAACCACGTACGACTTCCAATAAGCTTATGGATTTAAATAAAGCTTTCTGCCGTCTCTATTTGCACTGTAATTCAAGTTATCGAGGGTGAAATATTATTTTTATGTTAAGGGAATGACTCTGAAATTGGATTGAGAGCGGTATTGAAGTATTAAAAGTTTCAGTTTTGATATTAGTATTGTTTGCAAAGTTGCACATTTGTCATTTATATTAGGAATACATATGTGCAAATATTTATAGGTAGCTCAGCTTTATAGAAATGCATGCATACCTACTACTAAATACTATACTATACCTACCTACCTACTAAATTGTTTTCTTCATTGAAGACATAATTCTAATAACAGAATACTTCATCAAACGATTTGCAGCCACCATTATTTATTTTTATATTTTAAGCGTAAGTCTCCTTTGACATATCCCACACATAATTATCTAAGATCTATCAAAGCATTAATGAAATTATCGGCATTGCATGGAAGTCGAAGCCAATCACACGTGATAACAATAACTATAATGCATGGGCGTTTCCACCGACACTGCATCAGTCAATCTCTCGGCTCGAAGGCCATAAGTGTTGACTATTGACACACGCAACTAGATTAAGGTGTACAACTATAAACCGCTATCGGCTTTCAACATTAATTTATATTAATAAATCTTTTTATCAAATTTTTATTTATCTAATTTATATTAAAAAATAATAATAATTTATAGTAATCGCATTAGCGATTTGCTTTATCAGAAAATAAGTATGCAATTTTAAAGCTAAATGTTAAGCAAAAATAGGACTGTTCAAAGGCGTTGGTACACATACTGGCTCTTCATATTATGTATTTATTGTCCTTAGGTACATATCTTTTTTCTATAAGATTTGTAACAGTAACACAACCATAAATAATTATATTTTTCGTTTTATTTCTACCTTCCATAAATTGTGTTTAATCTATTGATCAATATTAGATGAACTAAATTATATATTATGTATTATATTTTAAATATTATTGAGAACTGCGAAATTTATATTCCATGAGACGTAAATAAAGGCGTAAATATATGAAACAGTAAAACGAAAAAATATTAAGATCACTACATCGTAACTCTTGTATCAATTGACTGTGACAAATGACTCCAAATAGTGTTTTGGGAGCTAAACCTCCGAAGTGGAATTCTATCAAGATTGATTCTATCACGTAACTGTGAAGGTATCCGCATTCAATTGATTTTATGTGCATCACTGGAGCAGATCAACGACACGTCCAATTAATGGCACAAGTCCATCACAAGTCAATAATAAAATTGTGTACCGAAACGTACCGAGGACTTCTTAGGAGACCGACCAGTGGATACAATTTGATGATTAGGTACGACTAACTACCTATCGACTTCAAGTGTACCGAAAGTACACGATTGGATATTGTCGGCGCGGACGACAAATTCAATAACATGTACAAATGTATGTTATAACTTTTTTTATTTCATTCTCAGATGTTTTGAATTCACTCTCAGATGTGTATAGCAAAAAATATCCGTGAAAAAAGATATCATCTTGTGATAAACAAACACACGAACAGTCAAACAGGTAGACCGCTCGCACACGGCCAGACTTGGATTGTATATTCTGTTGCGAAATGAATGCTCTTAACTTTACCCAAAAATCTAATAAAGTAAAAAAATGTAGATAGCTCGATATGTGGCTCATATTCATTAGGTGGTAGAGCTAGTAGGTGGTAGAGTAGCTCTAGCTCGTACAGAGAGATACCTTACCGCCAGCCTCTTAACCTGCCGTACAGCAGGATTTTCTACAGGTCTTGTGTATGTGGATACTTGTGGATACTTTATTTGAGGCGAACATCTTAGTCCTCATGAGTAGCAAAGCGCCCGCATACAAACTCAGATAGGATTTTCTTCTCTATTAGAGGTTGAATGCTGGCGTCTATGGGCTGCAGAGACCACTTAACATCAGGTGGCCTGCACTGAACGCCCATTTGCCACTCAATTACTATAAAAATAAACGCCCATGAGAATAGCAAGTCAATATCTAGTGTAGGTTATCAGGTAAGCCCACGCTTTCCCGATAGAAAGTCTAAATGAACTTTTTAATAGAAGTGATCCGGTCGGTGCGTCCGTTGGCGGTAGCGAAAATTGAAATGGATATTTTCATACGTTCATTCAATTACTGCTATTTTTAGTACATGTATAGTGGACGCAGCTTATTATAATTGTTCGTACATTATTATAATTAACATTTTCATAGATGGTAGAGCCATGCCATGGTAGCTCATTCGGGTTAACGTTACGTCATCTTCGCTGCCTTACCCTGCTTGAAGCGTGCATAGCCCCGTTGCTTAAGTACTCGTATGTATATTGCAAGCAGTCGGTACCTGAATGGGTGATCGCTAGTGGTGAACGAAATGCGCGCACGTTCAACTTTCAGATCAGATCAGGTTCAGATTGTTTTAGAAAAGACAACAGTAATCGTTTGACCTCGTTTTATACACATACATAGATATTATTACTATTACGTGAAAAAAATAAGTCTTTTTGGACGCCCATATTACACTTTGTAATCGTAACTTTGTAATTAATCGCTAAATATTTATTTCAAAAGAATATAATATCTACCCCTACGTTTCCTCATAGTCTTGCCTGAAATGTGCTCACATCGAATTTCAATAAATATTTTCAGAGTTATTACGCCGGCTATATAATATATGATCTTAATCAAATATTTAAAAGTAAAAGTAAGCACGAATTGAATTTTTAGTACGTAAAATAATTGCTGATATAGTAAGTAGTGTGTAAAGTTACCGAAATTAAAAATGATGTTTGCATTTCATTTCCGTTCCGATGAGTGTACATTAATTTATAACTCGTTAATTTTTTGTTATTTAAAAACTTCAGTCCGTTTCAGATTGAAAAAAAAGAAAAATAAATAAAAACATTTATCTTAATAGATACAGATATAAAGTTGCTACAAATTATTTTATTCAACGTACATATAATTTTTTTAGGTAAAACAAAATTAGTTACTATTTAAGCATTTAACCATTTAACATAAAAGATCATTTTTATTTAATTTCGATGATTTCATATGCACTATTTTATAGTCAGTAAGTATAGGATTTACTCGTTTTTCTAGTTGTTTATTTTCAAAACCGAAGCTGTGGGACTGACACTGAGCCTCAGTAGTCCCAGGTATAATCGATGACATTCGTGACGAATTCCGATTAGATGCTATTTTCCTACAATTTTTTTGTTATCTATTACAACTAATTGTCCTATTATTGTATAAAACATTAGGTATATGACAACAGAAGTGATTATAAAGTAATACAATAGCTGTTTGACTTTATACGAAACAATTGTCTTTTTACAGTCTTCTTGCTATACCTTACTTCCACAACTTGGTACTTCACCTAAGTTAAACAAGAGTTTTAAAATTAGCCATTGTCTCACAGATACTTTTCAAACAAAAGTAATGTTATTTGGCTTTGTGCATCGCATTTTATTCTTAAAAGCTGCTCTGCTTAATGCGATTTCATTGGGAACTTATTTAAAATTGATTTTTATCGCAATTAAAAAACGAATCTTATTTAAATTTATCTAACAAATTTAACTGAAAAAAATCGGAGCTACTTCCTTTTACTTTAAACGTTGAACGAGGCAGGAAATTGTCGAGTTCTCCGATTCAAAATTATAAAAGCACAACGAAGTCATGCTTTGGGCACCTACACAAAACTCGTATGAACATCGCTTTACGTATGCATAATTTCAAAAATAATCGATGCCCCACCCTCCCGAATTAACAGAGTCTGTTCTCGAGCGGGGGAGTCATCGGCCAAATTTTTATTATGCATATTTTTAATTTTTTTTTCTCCCCCGTCGTCGTCGGGTGCATGTGCCAGTATTAAATCAATACCGGCCGAGGCGACTCGGTGTTCTATTTGCATGGGGCGAGCTTTTCGGGCCTCACCTTATGAGCACGTGTGCTGCGACTCTGATTTCTCACTAATGGAAGGCCGGCGTTATGAAATCCACTCAGCTCGCTCTAAAACAACGTCATCTATTTTGTGTCCGACTTACTTAATGCGCGCTGCATTACGCTACATGGCGTAGGGACCGTGTTTTTCGTAGAAACATTTCGAACCCCCGCCGCCGCGCCGTCTAACTTATTCCCTGGTTCAATTTTGTTTTGACGACCGCACCTCACACGATAGCCTTGACAACTTAAGTTTTATACTTCTACGCATAGATATAATATTAGATAGATCGGCCGTCAAATGATAGAGGCGAAACCAAAAATTTGTACGTCAAGTAGTGATTTCCACGCTAAATTCCAATATTGTTGACTTAATTTTTAAGAACAAGAATGTTTGATTATAACGCACTATATCGGGTATATTAAAAAAAACAACAATTAAACAAATATTTTTTTAATTTGTTATTATCGTAATGAATTCTTAGTATTCTTACGTATTCCAAATATTAATGTGATCAAAAAAAAAGATTTTTTTAATATTATATCTGTGCACTAAATCTTTTGAATTAACTTTAAAAACTCGTTATTTATTAGTTAGTCTTTTATTTTTCACATTGCCAATCTCTAACGTTAGTTAGAACAATACATCTATGCTTCTGCGACTGCAAAAAAACTGAGCAACGCGACGTCGTCCGTTTTCGACAGCAGGACGCGTCTGCGCTACGTTTGTTTGTTGTGCTGTGGGAAGTTACAAATACAAATTGGTTGCCGAATTGTAACGGAGTTGGATTACACCCGAGAAACTACTCAATTTATTGTTGCCATGCAATTTCGACGGGTGTCTGAAATCGTTATTTATAATTAACTTTTGACAGCCAGCCACCCGGTTTCGTGTGACATTTTTATTTTATTTTTGGGCTTAATATTAAATTTCATAAAACCGTTGAAGACCCCGAGAGATCTATCGCCACAATTGCGTCCAGCATTTTATGAAAATTATATGACGACCGACCCTGAATTGAAATAATATTGTGAATCGAGGTACCAGGTAATCTTATAATGCGCCAGTCCAGTGCAGCGTACAACCAATATTATAAGTTACTCATAATCGTACTAACCAAATTTTGAGCGAGTTCCTCATGTAAAGTGCGTAATGGACGGGTCAGTTCCGCACCTTCCTCCCGCTCAAGAACTAAATAAGCGTCAATAGACGCGTCCGCTTCCTGTCAACGCGCAAAATTACCGTTGATTCGAAACGCGAACGCAAATTATACGTTCCGTCAAGAGGTAACGTGCTGATAAACTTAAGAAATAACACTTTAAAAATATTTTAAAGCGATTGAATCGTGCGATCGAATGAAATATTCAAGTAGTTTTTATGAACGCCACTCCCCAGTCTATAATAAACATAGCTTTCAAAGAGAAAAAAAATACTTCTGAAAAGTTTTAAATACCTTTGCCATACCTATTTGCATAGTGGCTTTAAAATTGTAAAGCAGATTTCGAAATTTTTGCAAACAAGGAAATACAATTGCAAATAAAATTAATCGTGAACAATATTTATTGGTTTATGTAAAATGTTAAAAATAATTTTCAGAAAACCAGTTTCATTGTTTTAAAATTTTCACTTTTACTATCAGTCCCCAATGACCGCCCATTTTTCGAGTCTCATAAAAGCAAGCGACCGAACATCTCACCTTTCTATCTTGTTTTAAAAAATAAGTAAGAGCATTACATTCCCCAATAATTTGTAACTCGCGCTTTAAAAATGCACAAAAACGTTAAATACATTCAAATTAATATACATGCTCGTATTATTTTTGAAGCAGAATACAAAACGACCGGCGTATCTGAGTTAACGGATGTAAATTTAATTTCATATAATTTTACATCGTTATACGCAATTAACTTTTTATGTTTTCAGATGAATTAATGTGCTAAAAGAAGCTTAATAACAAAATATGAGCATTTTAAATACCGGTAGCCGCGTGTCTTATATTAAGATGTTTCAGAATGGTACAATAATGAACGAGTCGAGTAAGAGGCGAGCAGTGTGAGGTTACTTTTATTGCTAATAATCACAGACGGTTAGTTAGTTGCAGTCACGACTTCTCTACTTATTTTTATTTTATAAGCTGTTATCTTATAATTTTATGGAAAATGTATACAGTACAAACTTATCGCCATAAAACTTCGTGGATTGTTTAAAATTATAGTTTTATGATGCCCCTTCCTTTCGTTCTCTTTGTTAGAGGGCTCGAGTCTGTTTGAATATTACACGTATCCACAAGTTACTTCTGTATTTTGGCTGTCCATTGACCCATAAGCCACTGACCCACAAACTCGAGATATTTTTGTTAGTTTATTTAAATCGGTAGCAGACGTGTGGAAGAGCCAAGTAGCTTACTTACGCACAATAAACCATTAGGGAACATTATAGTTAATAATACGAAGGACAAGTACTACACGGCTAAGTATCTGTTCCGACAACCTCGTTAGGAATTACAAGCAAATTGTATATCATCCGTGCAACTGGACCGCGGGAACGGAAACTCGGGTAGCGCACGGTGAAGACGGCGGGATCACCGAGAAAAAGGAAGTATGTACATAGAACGGTGATAGTAACATATCTACTATCGCAGAGCCTTATTATTAGAATTATTTATAAAAACTAGCTACTAAGTAATTAGCTGTATCAAACATTTTCATTTCAATAGATAAATCTTATGCAGTGCAAACATCGAACACCTTCTTAACCGTTCGCAGGGCGCATATTAATACCGCAATTAGTACTAAACTCAAATAGCTGAATTGCGAGACGCTAATCCAAATTGAAGCCTACAACTGGAACATTGTATTACCACACTGAAATCGTTACAGAAGATTATTCGATACGATTCTAGTGTTTTCCATCTAATCAAGTGCGTAATGGGATTCGATAAACGAATGCCCCAAATCGCACGTAATGCTCACGAAATACGAAATAGCTAATTAATACCCGCTCAGCTCCTAGTCTATTTCGGTAATGGCGTATCCATCGCGCTTTATCGCTGAAGTGAACCTGTTCGATATTCGATTAAGGAGTACGTCCACGGTAATGGATATAGAACAATGTCGGAATATTGTTCCGGGAACTTGTCTCTAAAGCACTCCTGGTATACTCCTGGTATAAGACAGCGCATTAGCCGCGACTTGACCACGGCAAGTTTGCGGAACGAGACTCTTTTAGTATCCGTTTTAGTTGCATTGTTTTTTTAGCTCGTGTTTAAGGGGTTGGTTAGTTACTTGATTGGATTGCCTTTCAACGAACTGTACAATACTGTGCAATTTGGGCATGTTTGTGTATAGTAGGTAAAGATTCTAGATAGGCAAAGTGAACCAATAGCTGCAACCATTTTTATGTTTTAATCGTGGCCACTGATAATACGTCACTATCCAGGAAATTCTAGAAAATTCCAATTTTACGCACGAGCACGAGCACGTTAATGTTTCCGAATCCAGTACAAATTCGGTTGTAATGACTTGAAGGGCCAAACACCGGGCGGAGTCTCTTCCCTAAACGAGGCCATCGTTTACGGAGACGGGGAGAGCACTATCCAGCAGAAGGACTGCAAGGAGGATTATGTTGTTCTGCTGCTGGAGCAGTGGACTACAACGGAAGAAAAGGAGTGTGCAATATTAATTTTGTTGTTCATGGGCTACAATCAATTAGATGGCTTGTATTCCCAAACACATTCGTATAGAATTCGTATAGAAAATGCTTCTAATAATACACTCGACGCTCAAGTTAATAGATAAATATCATTATGCGACAATGATTGTCGAGATACAGGTGCTAAATTACTGCGAAGGCCGTGCGAGGGGAACATATGCAACACGTTTCCAGCTAATTGATGCTTTGGTTTCCGCTAATCACGAGCGTTATAACATCCAAATGACATACAATCGTCCTGGCTCGATGTTTTATTCAGCAAGGCAATGAAATTGATGTTGTGGTTGCGCCTTGTCCCCGTAAGCTTATTCTATACCTGGAAATAGATTACAGTGTATGAATATAACCTATAGATTAAATATGAGAATTTCCTTGAAAATGGAGAATTGATTTTTTTTTTGGCAGGTATCTACTTCAAGCGATACCGGATGCGTTTGTATAAGGTGACAAAACACTTATTCCTTTTCATAAATTGTACACAAACAGGTACTTAAGTCCATTAGAAAACATCAAAATGTTTGACTATTTATTTACGCGGCGAATATTGTAGGTACTTTACTTTTTTATTAATTTTAAGTAGTATTTCTACTGTAGTGTGTATGTCAAAAACGCCAACAAAGATCACCACGCCAACGTCATTTTAATTCGATAACAGTGCGCGTGCAGCTAAATGGGACCACAATGATATGATTGTGTGCATAATGCCGAATCGATATACCGAGTTAACCCTAAGCTGCGAGCTGCGCGCCCGAGCTCAGCAGCAACGCGTGCGCAGTAACGCAAAACCCGCTCACTGCGCACAACGACCATAAAAAACAAGCATGGCCGCCTCAACCCTAACGCCGACTATATTTCACATTAATTCCACTCCCCATTGTTCATTCTCACCCATAATAATTATTTCGAGCGCGATACAGAACAAGTAATTGACTATAGCCAAACGCATCTAATAAGTCGCGCTCGGGACGAGGGGTACGCGCTGTGGATGAAATTTAAAAACTTTCTCCACTTGATTGCCCCTCAACTTTATTGAGTATTTTTTGCAGTTATATGGAATTGTTAAAAAAATACGTTAGTCAAAATCGTATTTTTTTATATTCTGCCTACGAACATGGAATCCGCCTTATTTTAATTATAACCTATGGTTTAGAAATTCCATTTGAAGTCGTATGAGGGCGTTGTTATGCATGAGGTCTAAGATGTTCTCAAATAAAGTGTCTCAATTGGCTCGGTCATTTTAGTACCGTATTTAAACTATTCACTATGCAATACCTCTGATAATGATGTTTATCAACGTTTATTGCATATAATGGGAAACAAGTTGCGTGATTGAAGTCCAGTGCATCACGCGCTGTCGTCATGCACTTAACAGGGAAGTCGAATGGCAATGATAAAGAAAATACCATAATAATGGTATCATGAGGCACTAATTGGCAATCAATGAAATGATCGACGTTGCTTGGACTGCGTATTCAGTTATATGCAGATAGGTACATTTTCTCATCTTGGCACGCGGTGCTAGTTGTAAGTGTCTAAGTATTACAGTTTTGCGAGTGTGTAGCAGTGACGACTTCCGCACACAACGTTCGCTTTTTTACACGCACACATAGTTTTATGCGTTGGTAAATTACTGAAGTTTGCCCGGGTATTTGAGTGGAGCGTCTTTCACCTGATCTTTGAGAATAACAATGGTTTGTCTAATAAATTCCAAATCATAATGCGATTTTTATTCCTATGGCTTCATAGTGCTCATAGCCCTTTAGTACCCTACACATTATATCGTCACCGCCGGCGAACATACGTTGTCTATAACCCAAAATGCTAGGCGGCAAAAGTAAAGCTCCCTGGTGTATGTCGTCTTTAGGCGTTTAATTAAATCTTTACATTATCCGCCTTAAAAATCCAACAGGTGGTTTGTCCAATAAACCTTAATGCTCAACTTACAAAATTTAATTATTAACAGAAATGGGATTGGTTACGTACGTAAACTTATTTGCAGATATCAACTCGATACAGAATTTAAATACCTACTTATTACGGTTTTCACGACTGTATCTAACAATCTAATAATATTCTAAATGTCGTGGTAGAAGCGTGAATTATTTCAAAAAAATAATTTCAATAGTTAATCTATGTAGTTGCAAAAAAGAAGAGAGGAAAAATAAATTCTTAATATAACTTTATAATCAGGCGGACCACAAAACTTCTCCATATTAAGCATCACTAGAAAACCGCGCGTTAAAGTGTTAAACTCAATGTACGGAACCGCGCGACCCGCGTCCAACTTTATTATATCCGCTAACCGACTCTGAATAAAAATTAGCCGCAAATAAAAACCCCTAGCAGCCTTTACTGCCTCTATGGAAGGTATTCAGGCAGTGTTCGCTAATTCATAGAAGCGTCGAGAGCGCGAGTTTCACACTTATGTGAATCAGTGCGTGAGGTGAGTAAATTCATAGTGCTCCAACCGCTGGACTAATTTAATGAGAGGCCTTTTCAGCGGGCCCCGCCTCGAGAGCCTCATACATCGCATTAAAATAAGATTTAACACTGAAATGTCATAATTAAGGCACTAAAGCGTACCTCCGTCTCCGCTCGGCTCGCGCCGCCGCACCATCGGCACCACTTAATTAATGTGATAGGCATTTTAAACTATTCGAACGCGTTTTATATACTGTATACTAAGCCGGAGCGCACTTCTATGATGTCGCTTTCAAAGCTCACTTTTTTAATTCCGTTCGTGGCCTACAGTTTTTTAAAGAATTTTCGCACAAATATTGCAAAAGCCGGCAGGAGGAATAAACAAAAACTGTTTATACCGTAGACGCCGAGTGCTGCATGTGTTTTCTCTTCAATAAAAGTAGGAAAAATAATGATTCGTGTACATTATGGCATTCGTAAATATTGCCCCTTTTGGTGTAGGTACCTACATTATTTTGTGCATTTGCATTTATTACTTGCAGTTGAATAAAAGCTGGCGATGTCGGCCGAAGGTGATGAGTCGATGGCGAGCCGTAGTCGCCTCGTTTACACGTGTGTCTCCTCGTGTGGAAATAAATTAAACTTTACGATACTCTAACGGTCTGAAATAAAATTAAACGCCCCTCGCGATTCTTTTGATAGAGATACTGTTGTAACACATCATTCCCGACACCGTAACGACACCGTCGCACAAATTATCGCGACTACAAACAGCGCGGCGGGACTCGCAAGTCTTACATTTTTAGAGTCCCATTATCCGGCGAAAAACTCAGTGACGCAAAGCTTTGCCGCTTTCAATGATCCACTAACGCGCGACTGACGTTCAAACACGTAGTGAAACCACAAATTAAGAGACAATTCACACCGTGCGAGGTACGCGTGTAATTTTGTCGCTGCGAGCGACGGGAGCGACACCGATGCTCGGATGAAAGCCGCGTAAAGCAGTCGGCGCTATTAAAACTTACTCGGAAATATAAAAAGTATCGCAGACGGAGCGGATAAAATAAAAGCCTTCACACACGAAGAAAATGAAAGGGGTAATTGCGAGTACGGCCACAGAAAAGCCCGAGCCGTGAGCCAAAAGAAGGTGTTAACGCTCAAGTCGCGCAACAATCCGAGTGGCGTGTAACATATAGGGGTATAGTTGCGCCGTGCGGGGCTGTGCGCGTATTTATTCAAAGCGAACGCGGCTCAAGAGGTTAACACATGTAACGCGCCATCTATTATGTTCGCATTAAAAATCACTCGTTTACCCCATTTGCGAGAGGCATTCTCTTCAATTGCAACGGTTTCATCCCGGCGAACTGGTTCAAAAGAAATGCGCTACATTTGATTCTCATTTTGTAAAAATCACAGGCTAGACGTTGTGTACTCGTGACGCTTGTGGGTTGTTTTTAAACATTTTTCATCTATTCACTTTAGAGAAATTAATTGCGATATTTTAAAGCTAAAGCTACGCAATGAAATGTTAAGTCATAAAGACAAGTTGGATATAAGTTACTTTAGACAGAAAACAGACACCTAATATTTTAGGACTGTACCATTTCTTACTTAACAAAAAAGCAAATGAGCACTAAACTAAACTGATTCAGTTTGTGAAGACGTCTCAAACTTGTGTACTAAGATACAGTATCAGACATCTTAATTTATATCTCGCCGTACGAAAACAGTTAACGAACATACGCAGATACTTACATACTTGGATTGAATTGTTCGTTTTGATGGATCGATAAACAAACGACCAACGTCTGGAACGTTTGTACACAACAGGACGTCTGTCCAGGCCTTCTGAAACCTGCCAAACACTAATTAATATAGATGGGCCTTTCAATCATTACGTCCACGGTTTTTGCCTAATACATACACCACTCTCGCAAACGCCGCTTTTAATTTGGACGGACACATGTTATCTGGTCTATTTTTTAAACGGTTTTCTTTAGCTTGCCCTGTTTATTTATTTGTTTATTTATTTGTTAGTAGTTTGTGTCAAATCTAGTAACTGGAATTTGACCTCCTTCCTGATGACAGATTGATCCGATATTTGGTACATACCCTTAATCTTGATGATAATACAATATAATACATTCTTTATGATTGTAAATCCAAGATGGCCGCCTTCACAACAACCTCCATATGGGTATCAAATGAATCGTTGTGCGTAGTGTATTCAGAGTAAATATTACGATAGAAATTTCACGTGCCCAACGATTTTATATTTCGTCTGAACAATATCCCAGATTATTGAGAAGATTGGTGCGATCTGGTAGCAAGGACTTACCGAATTATTTTTTAGCTTTTAGTACATAACTTACATCATTTTTTTATTGTAAATAAAACCGTTTCACATAAAAAACTTTTTTATTTATTTTATTTTATGTACAAAGAGAGATATAACTTGAAAATATTTTTCATTTAATTGTTACGGATTAACAGAAAATGTCACAGTGTAAATTGTGATAGCCAAGAGATACAATTATCACTTGCTGTAACGGTGAAGGAAAATATCGTGAGGATCCCTTATGCCTGAGAGTTCACAAAAATGTTCTTAAAGGCACAAGAAGTCCATCATTCGTTCTCACTGTGGGAGGAGACTCGACCCGCAGTTGGTAATTAATAGATTAACAGACGGAACGGAAAACGTAGATACGATATAATAAAATACACCGTTATTTTTATCTCAATAGAATAGCAGAAATGAACTAACTAACTGCTCGACAAAAACAGATACGAGTTGAGTGACTTCCTTAATATAAAATAAAAATATGTAGAATGTCCGGCGTGTTTGTCACATTTAACATTACAAAGTCCGATGTAAATGTAAGGACAGATGCGCAAAAACCATAAGTTAAGTGGAAGTTATGAAAAACTGGGCGGCTTAAACCTGCAACTGACCGCTACTCGATACAACTGGTACACTACAAAGTACACCTACTATCAACAAGACAAATAAAACAATTGAAAGTAAACCTTATTTTTTATCTGCTAAGGTGCCAAATACAATGGGCGGTATCTAGAAGTTGTAATGGAATGTCGCGCAACCAAAACCGGGCACGTACCTACCTTAAAATGATCGAACCTACATACCTACTCGTGATTGAACGATTTACTATGTAGCGCTTTTAAAGGAATACATCGATGCATCGCGAGAAAACTAGCACAGCCGAGACACCGTGCACGTTAAAGATATTGAAAGGAAAATCATCTCACGATTTCTACTTCATACATTAGGTACTACTGGGTGAGAACTGTAACACCTACCTACCTCGTAGTTACGTCGTTACGCATTTTTATCAGGTATCTACATAGGTAGGTATAGGTATAGACCTACGTGGCCTATTCGTGTGTTCGATAACAATCATGTTATCAATCAATCGAGTTATTTGGTATTATTTTATATAAGGCTAACAAAACTACCTACATAGATTGTAGAGATTTCCCTTTCATAAAACAAAATTACTAATTAATTCTGCCATAATAATTTTACTTGTATAAATTAAATCCATCACGTCATCTAACCCGTGTACGAGATTAGCATAACAAAGAACGTAAGTAGGAGTTACTTATAACCGTATAATATTTAATTTAAATGTATAACATTTGTGAAAACCGTATGACTTACCTGTTTACTTACCGTAAACGCACATTGTTCTCAGACCCTCATATCACTTACCTGAAAGAAGAAAAAACATATTAATAATATAATTAAAGAATAATTAAAATTATAGGCCGATGTTGTGGCGGATAAAGAATTAATTAACATGCAGATATAGTGCGATAGAAAACGATGCCGCAGTATAAACAGAGGGATTATCATTTACTTTCATGTTAATATTGTTGTGAACTTTGTGAACATTGTTGTAATATTTCGGTTTGGACTCACAAGAGTTGAATGAGTTGTGATTTTATATCTACATATAAATATTTTATACTACTTCTTAGTGCGTACCTATTACACCTGATAGAGTTCATACGTCACTGGGTTTATATGAGAAATGGCGTGGCCGTCATTTTGGCTACCATCTGAACTTTCATATTTAACGTGTAATGCCGTAATGTAATGCCGTAGCTAGAACATTGGCTGTGTTATAGAACTATTTATTTGTATGTAAAAGCATCAAGGGTGACAATAGATTTCGCTTACTCAGCCGATCTGAGTAGGTACATAGGTGCCGAATTCGATTCTCGCCTGGGTATGTGTGAATGAATAATTTAGACAGATGTCGAGGTGGCCGGTCTGGTTCTTGTCATTATGCATGCAGTGGATGCATGTGGTAAAAAGCAGAAGCCATGTTGAATGGCTATGATTGTTTTTATTATGTAGTGATGGCTAACGAGTGCAGCGCGCTAGCCCCGCTGAGTAGACCGCAAGCGACCGAAAATGTTGAGGAATGTCGGGCGCGACCGGTAGGTAGTGAACGTAAGTCATTAGTAGATATGTCATAGGTCAGTCTGTCTTAACATCTTCCCATACCTACTAGTGACAGCTCGATACGATTACCTACTAGACGAAGCTGCGTAAGGTGATGCTCGAGACACAGCACCTGGGGCCTGATTCTGTATGACCATTCACACTCGTATCGCGGCAATGTCGTGTCTTACCCGTGATAAAAAGTCAAAACAGGCTTAAAAGTCAAATAACGTGACAATCTATTGTGTGCCTTATAGAATAGACGTTAAGGTTCCTTGTCGTGCCGAGTCACATCAACTCGTTGAACAACTAACGTTTGTTGGTGCCCTACATATCTCAAATATAGTTTAGTTGCCAATTGCCTTAAATAACAAACATCACCATATCTCGATATTATTATTTTTACTATCCCTAACCGACGATATGTTATTGAAACTAACCATAAGATGGTCGCATCTAATCTATTTCTCCAGTAACCAATGAATAAATCACCTAATAATCTAATAGACATTACAAGTGACAGGGTTTTATCATCAGGAACCATCAGTTTTACCATCAATAAGTATGTAGGTAAATACGACAATTTTCGGACAATTCATTGAATCACTTAAAAATTAGAACTTAAAACTGCACTCGAGGTTGAATAAAACAAGAAATAACTAAAAATTACCCACCCTTTGCCTGACTGGAGCTAAATTACTTTATTGCGATATAATTCTCCGGCGCTCACAAACTGAATTTTGGACTCGAATGCAAGTAAAATGTTAGCGCAGGAGGCTAATTTCGTTTTAAATTTTAACAGCAATTAAGTCTACATTTAAAAATTTCGTTATTCCCCAAGTCTCGTGAAATTCAGGTTAAAATACGGAACGCTCGGAGGGCGAAACGAATTCCCTCTTGACCGTTCTTATCTTTACATCATTTGAAATAAATAAAGCAGAGTTCACATTAAAATAGAGCAACCATGCGTTCTGACATACCCGGATCTGCCTATTTCAAACATAAGTCATTGTACCCTTTAAATTGTGCCAATAGAAAAGTTTAATTTTATTATAATTTTATTAAAAACTGTGCACAGTCTTCACACGCTGTTTATACGCACTGTCATAATGATTATATATACACTATAGCCTTAATTCACAGCCCAATTATGTTCATAAAGCTTATACAATGTAGTCGTATATCTAGGTTACATATTTGAGTCTTTATAAAATCAACCCAAAAAACCGATGTGCGTACTGCCGGAAGTCGGAAGCCCATGTAAACGACATACTAGGTACTCGTTACTAAATCATTTTTAGAAAATATACTAACAAGTCGGTGAATGACAAAACAATATGAGGTATAAAAATATTTTTTGAATGAAAATGTCCCAACTAGCGTTTCAGCTTTCATGGCAGTCCTACATCAAAGAGAATTTCGTGGCCAAAGCGGGTGATTATCATATTTATATCTTGTCCATCGTGTAATAATCATTTACGATGCGAATAGAACAAGCTGCCGGAATCCGTGCTCTTTACGCATTATGATTTTTAATGTCATCACTTAGCATAGGTGGAGCGTATTTTTTATAATAAGAACAATATATTATATTCGTCGTTCGTTCCGAATCGCTCGTCCGCTGGAAGATGTGCCGGGCTCTATGTAATTAGACCAATTTAAATCTTAATTAATATTAATTGTCGGACGTCGGAACGAATCTGTCGTATAAAGACTATCGGGGGAAAAAGTCTTAATGGAGGAGGTATATTTTATTACGTTAACAGAATTAAACGCGGTGGAAAATTTTAGAATGTTGAATTGCGAAGTGGCGGCGGGAGGCGCGGCGCCTTTGCCTCTCGGAGAGCCGCTGAGTGGTGACGTCACACCGCCAAGTTTTTCTTAAGCTTATTTTGCACTAAGCGGCTATCAAGCGGGTTGAGTTTGCAAACAAAAGTAGGTACGGTTCTTGAATAGGTTTGCAGCCGCTTTTGATTTGAAATCACACTTCCTAGCTAATTAGTGTGTTGCTTTAATTGAGTAAATCTCTTCGTTATGTTGAGTTTATATGAGTGTCGGTTATTTTTAATAATTTGGTCTTATATGTAGCGTATTACCTGCATACGTTTAAAAAGTATACGACTTATCTTCTTCATCTTCAACCTACATCAGTCGACTGCTGGACATACCACCAAGTCAGAGCGTTCTACAGTCGCCTAAACGCGTTTGTGTTTCGGTTGGGTAGGAATGTTCGCCGGAGATATGTTATTTGAAACAAACATCTTCATCTTAGTCCTCAATGAGTAGCAAAGCACCCGCATACATCCTCAGATAGTATTTCTTATCTATTTGAATGGATGTGGATGTCCATGGGCAGTTGACATTTGCTACTATATTACGATGTGTAAAAAGATGTGGCAAGACCATTCAGTTTACTAGTCTTTAGTCATATCGTTGACCTTCGTCCTCTTACGAATTGATTCATTTCACCTCAAAGACTGTCCAAAAGTTGAAGACTTGTCCACGCGAGCGTACAGTAAAATAATACATGCCTATACGGCGGGTCCATTGTTGTCGCTTCAATATAAAATGATGCCCGTAAGTTCTCTTAATACGGATGTTAACATTTATTATTCTATTAGATTACTCGGTCATTTTAATGTTCGCTCTGTTCTTGCTATGACGCAATTTGTATCATGTTTGTTGCTGTATTTTAGATATGAATGGGGGAACGAGCGTGTTTTGCTCACGGAAGGTTCCAGATGGTTTCTTTGAGTGTGTAACAAGCGAGCGTGCATCACCTGATGTTAAGTGGTCACTGCAGTCCAAGGACACCCCGTCCAACTACAAATGTCGTATGTCGTTGTTACTGATGAGAATTTAGACCATCACCTCAAATAAAGTATCACCAGTGACTACACCTCCGGGGGATTTTCTTGAGCGACCCAGAGTGGTTCTACGTTACGTTACGTGATTTTTATGTTACAATCTAAGTCTTTGACGACCAAATTGACTACTGCTTTATGTAACTGAAAGGAGCATGTAGGACAGGATTAAGTAATGAAAAGGATTTTTGATTTGCACCAAATGAATTTTGTAGTAGAGATTGCTACCCTAGCAAGAGGATCACCCATTGCATTGAATGTAGGGCGCTGTTGTGTAGGTCACGGAAACGCTCCCATAAGTAAAATTCGAACTGGATTCGAAACTAAAACCCTACAACCCTACAACCTTAGCACCACCAACCAACCAACCAACCTACAACACAAGCTTAGACTAACACGGCATTTTTAGATACCTAGAGATATTGAAAAATAGAACTGACATCTTTTCGTGCGTCAACAATTAACAGATCAGCCATTCAATGTGTACCTACCTAAAAAACAAATGCCCAGGATTGAATATAATAGTTTATATCGACAGCTGCCGAACAATAACTATATGAATCCCATTGTTCTAATCTTAACATTAGCAAATTAATGCTAGTAATTAGTGGAGCATCCGTTACAAGCACAAGAAACCACAGAAGGGGCGTTCACCTCGTTCACTTAATTTTACTAATGCATAGACTCTGAGCATTATTCTCACATAACAGAGATGAGGGGGCCCGGTCAGTGTAAAAACATGTTTAGTACTCGCGGAGTTGCAAGTTAATTTTTGACGCCATTGCGGTTAGGTTTATGGTTTGAGAACTCATGCATGTAAGTAGGTGAAAAGGATTTGTGCTACAAAAACAAGAAGTTTTTTAACTGCACCACCTGATTTTTTAAACTATTTTATCGTTTTAATACTAAAAACTTATGATGAGGACGAAACGTAAATAAGGTGGTATCACATCATTAGAATCAGACTGCGATAGGTATGTACTATAAAACAGTCATCGTCAAAGTGCACCAATCAATGACGTAGTTCCATCGTCAAAGTAATTTTCATCTCTTATATCTTCTTATATTCAGTCCTTATTGAGTTTATTTTTCTATATAAACACGATTTTAAAGTCCAAATCCGACGCCTAATCAGACGCCTTTAAGCCGGCGAAAATTACTTTTAAAGATTTAATTACTTACATATCGTAGATGTAAAGGTAAAATAAAATGTGTGATAAATAAAAATAAATGAGTAGGTATCCTGGTAAACAAACGGCTATCTAATTCTAAACTCGGGCAGCAGCCCGTGGCACCTACCTATATTAATTGAAGCCGCGACATTGAACCTATATTTGTTTTTAGTGGAAATCTAAATCACGGCACTGCCTATTTAGTAATGTAGTCTGGTAGCGCAGTCAAAAAATTAAAGTCACACTTTAAAGCACTATCTTTAAATCCATCTCCATTTAAAGTTATTTATGCATTCTTCTCATCATATCCTGATACCCTATATTGGACCAGTTCGGGGACCAGACCAACGGGGTGATGGCGGACTCCTAAGTAAGTATACTTTCCCATAATATAATACACACTCACAACAAAGTAACACAACTAAAAGCGTAACTGTAAATTTGACAGATGGTTAAAACTTGCGCCGCCGAGCGTACCACATGGATAAAATTTATTTTTATTCCATTATAAATATTAATGAGATTATCCCGCATAATGCAAGAGCTGCGATGTTGGCAAAACGATATTATTTATTGTTAAGTTTTCAGTATTAATACCTTTTGACGGCCCAAGTACCGACTTTGAGAGATGTCGTCTTAATTAACAACTCCGTTTTGTATACACAAGTGAGTTGGAAAGAGACGCCGAAGATACACTTTTTTCGACGTGGGTGCATCGATCTTTTGAAGGGTTTATTGTTTGTAAATTTTAATTAAGGGCTCTGTTTAAATGTTTGATGGCCCTTTCGACGCGACAGTCAATTTCATTGTAGACATTTACTAGGTTCGACGGCTTTTCATTGGAGGTGTGTAGATATGGAAATAGAAAATAGTTGTATACGGCGCCTCTATCCAGTGGTTAGTGCTGACCGCCAGACATTGTCAAAGGTCTGTTCCTGGTATTTTCTGTGGTTCCTGGCCTCTTTACATTCAGTTGCTTTTCTCCGCCGCTGATTATTATGGCTGCTTCTAAGAGGAAGGCATACCTACTACCCTACACTTGTGCAGACGCGGTTTCCACTCTAGAACATTTAATTTAGTTATTAGGTAATTTTAAAGCTAATTTGACCCAGTCTATTTGTTATCAAAATGTGTACGAATTCTTGTCCGGATATTTCATTTAAATGTTTATATTCTATTACGTAGCTATATCAGCCATTCAAACAATTTTAGAATATTGTAACATTAAAATAAACTTTAACGATCACCAGAAAGTCAGAGCCATAGAATATTGTTCATTTTCAAACGAAGCTCGGTAGTCCAAGAATTAATAAGTCGGTCCATAATTATTTATTAAAAAATATTTAACGACAGCCGTCAGTTACAACAATGCATTCGCTCTCCCGCCAATTCACTGGAAAGTAGACAGTAGTAACCTTGTGGCGTGCTGCAAGCGAAGCTACTTCACTGCTAATTGAACATCATTTTATCATGATCACATCTACAGAAAATTTGCAAAAAAAATTCGCTAGGAATTTTATTGCTGAAATATTTTTGAAATATTCTTAGGTACGTACGTGAGCGTTATTTGATCATTTCTAACGTATTTTTAGACAAGAATATGTGAACAATAGCTGTACATAGCAGGTACCACTGTACAGTTGAAAGGATAGCATGAACATAAATAAATCAAACATTTGCCAAAGAAAATTACTATCATGTTCCTATCATCAGTTCATCACCCAAACAAAATTTATTGAGGTACATAAAACAATTATGTATAGTTAAGAAAACAATAGCTCTGATACGTTATCAGCCCATTTATTGATTGGTAAATATCTTTCTATGCCTTTGTCAAGTATTTTCCACCCAAGATTATGATCCTTTGATATAAAAGCAAAACATATTTTCGATGTTCGCCTTCCACTGCGACGCTACCCTAACGGTTTGTATACTTGCTGCTCACAACGAAAGCTTTAATTATAATAATTTAAAAAAGTAGTCGAGAATAAAATGTCGCAGTTAAATAAGAAAGACGGTCGAAGTGGCACGGAGGCGTTCGATACGCAGTAATGAGCCGTCGGAAAAACGTACCGAGACGACGCCGCGACGCCGAAATAGAAGAAAGAAGTCATGACCGGTCTAAGAAACAAAGGGTTTCGCCCAGAAAAGTTACAGAGTACCTATAGCGAAGAGAGATCTCCCACCAGACTAGGTAAGCCTGGGGAGAGGACGTGATTCGATTACGTCATCACGAAATTTTGTATTCGATAGCGTGACTCAGGATACTCAAGGTGCCATCTCTAGACGAGAATCGCCACAATAGTTTTGCAAATCGAAACGAATCGAACCATAGTATGTAACAACACAAACATTGTCAGTATAAGACTGACAAAATAAATAATAGACAAAAATTCACGGTGATTATTAATGAAAAAAAGGGTCATTTACATTTTTTTGACACACATTTTCTTAAAAATATGATCGATAGTAAACAGTCACGTAACATAAATAGTAGATATTAATCATGTTGACAAGACAACGCAAGCAGTTGATGAACTGACTGAAACAATCAACCAATCAGCCCGATTGCTGAGTGACATCTGTCAGTAAGTCACTCAGTCATCGCCATCTTGGATAACTATTAACATACCGTTACAAATGTTTTAAGATATTATGAGTTTTAGGGAACTTATAAGTGTTTTATTATTTGATATCTCTACTTCTGTTATTAATACTTATTGACTGACAAGCAGATTTGAAGAGAAACCGAGCAGAGTTGACATGGTTCTGTGAGCATTCCTTACTTATTCGCAACACGGAACCCTAAGTAAGGAAAACAAAATAATCTTTCGCACACCGTGGAAATTGTTGACACATAAACACCGTTACTTCTAAGTGAGGCTAGCCGTTAATTATTAGTTTAGTATTCATAAAACCTTTTACGAATAGCCGGAAGAAGGCAAAAAGTTATATTTCGAACGTTCTCATTCGGGATTATTTACGGCTTAGGTAATCACGCGTTGGGCAGTTTTTAGCTTTATTCGGTTGTGATAAGTTCTGAATTGATGTGTCTGTTAATTATTGTAAGTTGCAATTGGATTTTATTCTCTTCAATTTAGGAAGATTATTCGCGATTGATACATTCAACCAGTGTAATAGTATGGTGTTTATCGGTTTAATGGCTTTTATGATGTTTCAAACGACCCGACGGTCGTGCTCGTGTGTTTATTTTGTTCTATTCTTCATTTTCATTTTTTCATTTTACATAGGTAGGTGTTAAAAGAAATCATTAAACCACTTAGCTTTGGTCAATCGCAAATCATAATTTACGATCTTGCAAACCCATCGGAATCGTGACTGAAAAATTTCCAAGTGCCGAAACTCTAAAACTATCCACAAGCAGACAAGTTGACTTATATTTAAGGGAGATAAAAGTAAGAAGATGAAATTATTTGAGGGGTAAACTTAAGGAGACCATTTTAGTCCTCAGGAAGCCTACTCAAATCCCGTGTGAGATTGATATTCACCGACTTCAATGACCTACATATCTGGTGGACTACACGATAACTGCTGATATAACAAACGAAAAGTTACCAATAAATCTGAATAATGTTAAAAACAAACGCCCGACTTATCCAATGTAAGTTCAATCTCCGTTTACAATGTAGCCGGCATGCCTGTCTAATTGCTTTGTATATAAAATGTGTAATTATTTAATTACATGTACACGCTCAATACGCTCATGTGTCGGAAGCCTTAGAGGCGTTGGACGACTCTGTTGTCAGGCCGGTACCGCGGCCCTCGCGGAGAGATCTTACAAATAGCACTCGGGATTGTATGGGATATCTTTATTATATTTTTATTTAAATAGCACTCGCGACTTTTCATTTAAATTCTTTTATTTTTATTACTTAATTATTTAATTTTTGTTAAATATTTACTGCAACCTATTTCTTCACGTAAGTCCATCGCAATTTTTAAATTCCTTATATTGATACAAAAATACAACACAATATGATAAATAATGATATTATTATTATGTATTACTTACTTGTATTTTTGTAAAATCTAGAATTTCTAATACGAATGAAAATGAAAAATAGTTTATTTGTTACATAAAGTGAGTACAATAAAGTGTCTCCATAGGTAAAATTAGTCAAGTTACAATTTTTTTTAAGTTATTTAAACAATTGTATCAAATCTTGTCTGTTTGCCTTTCGTTCATTCTGCCCCCCTGGGAATCGACCCCAAGACTGTCCCGCCCTCTGTCGTGGGAGCCATCCTACCATCCTACCACAGAGTCAGTGTAGCTCAAGTTAGGAGTTATTTAATTCCATATTTTGTTTTGAATACAATATGTTAAGCTGTATTGTATGCCATTAAAATGGTGGTACACTTAAATAATTTGTTGTTTTTGTCTTATAGGTTAAAGACACAAATGATTTGTTTTAATTTAAAGTTCGCAAGTTATCGCGCCTGTTAATACTGGCCACAACAGCCTCACCGCAGATCGCGTGGAGCCTCGAGCTAATGTTGTTAAGAATGAAAATCTCTAGTTTCGCAAGTTTTCTACAATCTAATCGTCCATCTTCCTTCCGTCCACTGCGAGACATAGGCTTAATTAACACCTTTCCTCGTCCTGGGCCTTCAAAATCCTACATTTTTTCCTACCCAGCTTTACAAATTTGAAGGCAGACTGTCACTATAAACATCTGAAAGAATAATACAAGGAGTAGCTTGCATTTTGTAAATCAAGTGCATATTGACCGGTTTAAATATAAGACGGCCGTTTAATACTTTTAATAACGAGGCGCGACGTAGGTATAATTTATACATTATTGGACAGTTGCATTCGGTTATGCAGACGACGGCATCGCTCATCTTGTCAACGTACCCGACTCAATTATCACTGGAAATGTCATTGAATACATCATCCCACTTTCTTGCCAGTTTCCGCGAATCCCGAGCATTTTGGTATTCATTCTTAATAACTTTTATACAAAAAACAAACGACCGAATATTTTACTTAAATCAAATTATTTCGCTCCCCAAACGAAAGCACGGCGACGACGAAAACGAGTTTTACTTCGCAAAATCAACGTTCTGGCCTCCTTATTATTAAATCTTTATATTAAGCCAATTATGAATGAAAGGTCATTGGAACTCGAAAGCCATTGCGTTAATTCACGCGGCCGCCGACGAACCGACTTTTAGGGTACCCACACGACCGAGCCGGCCGGCCGCACAATATTCACGGTAAACAAAACTCGTACCTACACCAGGAAACTTTAAGCGGACCGTCTCTAGCTACGCTAATCTAAAGTTTAAAATAAAAAGCGAGGTTATTCTTTTATTCCGTTTATATCGCGAGTGTACGGTAACACAAATAATTCAAAGAGATAGCGGAGTCGGTAAACAGCACAGATATTCACAAAGGAGAGTCGAGAGCTCGACTTACCATTCTTCACGGGAACAATAAAAATATACAGACAAATAATTATAATAACATGCTAGATTAGATACAATGTTAATTAACCCATTGTTCAGCGAGTGAATAGATATCGAGTTTTATTATAAAGAAACGCAGTTGAGCAGACAAAAAGCCCGTATGTATAGTCTGTACGGTCGCACACGGGCGTGCTCGTATAAGGGAAAACTTGTGTCGTATCGAGTCGAGGCGCACCCGCCGCCGCACCACCGCGCCGCCCGCGATACAATGTTGCGGGCGAGAAGGTCGCGGGGCTATTAATAAAATGGAATAAAAATAAAATACAATTATAATTATTTGCCCGCATTCGTGCGCGGCCCGAGCGCCTGTATCGATAGCGTAATAGTGAGGGGAACAATAAAGTATACTCTAATTAGAACCGACTCCGTGCACTCGGTTCGGCGGGCCGTCGACCCCGACCGTGTACACATTAGGACACTAGCAACTATCGATCATTTTTCGCGCAAGTCTACGATACGATCGCGTCACGATGAGAAATAGATTGACCGAGCGGCGCACACATTAGCATGCGACCGAAGGAACGTTTACGTTATTTATTAATTTAAAGAAAAATGCCACTAGTTACTTATATTGATACCGTTCGAAGTCCGCGAGCTCGACACGGTAAACAATTAAATTGTTTTATATGCGTAGCTTCCATTAATAAAGATCGTCTTTCATCGGCTACGATTATGAAATACAAATAACGTTATAGATATATTAATTTAATGAGACATTAGAAAACGCCGGACACGTTGAGAAAATTGACACCGAAATGTCGCAGGCGTTTGTAAATTTATTGCTGCCCACGATGACTAAATTGTCCGGAATCGGTGAACGCGGTCGAAAGGTGAGAAGGCGCACGTTTGACTGCGATCCGACTACGATTCGACGCCGAGGCCACATCGCCGGTTGTAAATGACGCGTACGTAGGTACACACGGTGCACGTTACAACATAGTAACGGCTCGAAAAACTTGCCACCCTACTTTTTATTAATTACCTACTATCATGAATTCCAAGTTTGCGGACGGGTCAGGCGCATCTCACTACCTAGTTCAATTATTTTTTCACATAAATGCCAATAAAAACCAGCCGGACATTATATTATTGTATGAATATATTTTTATCATAATGCCGGCGCGGGCCCGCTTTATCAAGAGGCGAGTGGTCCTCGAGGTGCATACGACCTGTTCCGAGGGTCACATTACCAGTCGGACTTGGCTACATTAATAGATAGAGTATCAGATAAAAGGGTTTCTTTTATTTCCATCAACATAAATTAATACGTTTATGTTGCAACTTTGTAATTACATATACGTTTTAATCGTATTAAAATATATCTAAGCGAGGAATGCTTAATGTAATTGCGAGATACACTTGATTATACAGAACCGCATGCAAAAGAATGAAAAAAAGCGCCAAGTGGAATCCATTATTTTAAAGCATTACAATATATTGATAAAAAGAATATTGATAAATTATAAAAATTGTAAGGTTATCTTGAGGTTAAAGGATAAGCCATTACATTTATAAATACATTAAAATGCCATATAGTGGTAGAACCGTTTTCACCTTTTTAAATTCCCCTTGTCCTAATGTCTCTATTTAGTACAGTCATTTTCAAAATCTCGGAATTCAACATAATTAGCTGTAAGCTCGGAAAATCTTTTATTTTGACATCCTAAAACTTCTCTCAAAACCTACCGACTCAAAAAAACTTTTGAAACTAAAGTTATAGAGAATTCATTCCTCTACAATATTTATTAAAGATAAAAATAGCGAAAATCTGATAGGAACCGAGATATTTGCGAAAAACACGCAACACGTCGATTTTTTTACCTTTGACCCTTCGGATTACAAGGTCGCGGCCACACTACAGTCGGTAGGTTTTGAAACTTTTAGGATGTCAAAATAAAAGTTTTTACGAGTTTACAGCTAATTATGATGGGTCCGAGGTTAATACCTAAAATGACTTGAGTAATTACTTGATGTGAGTGGAAGTAGATACTTTTCTTTAATATTTTTATGTACCTTATAAAAACCTCAATATGTGGTAAACATAACATTAGTGCCGCTGTTGTAATCAGCAAGTCTTAAATCATATTAAAGCTTTCACAGGGTGTAGCGTACAACTCAATCAGTTAACCACAATCCCATTTATCGCGAACTCACGTTTTCCGGCTTAATCGAACCTACAGGGCCGCATGATAACCTTAGATCGTTGCGAATAGGCTTTAATCCGAAAACTAATGCGATATAATCATGATCTAAATTAAAACTATTTTTCCTTGCAGGAGCGATATCTAACCAGCCCTTATTCTTCTCACAACATGAGTAATGGGTAAAGAGATTTAACACGAAACACATTTGTTAACTCTTAATTTTGCATAAGCTAAGGATATCTGTATCCGCTGGGTTAATTTGCCTTGTAACAAGCCATGTAATTAGTTGAATAAGCAATTAGTACCTATTAATTAAACTGAAATAGAGTACCTATAGGACCGAGTAATGGGCAACAATGATATGGCTATTTTTGGAATTTTATTTCAAAACCTAGATTTGTCGCCACATAAGATAAAAGAGTAAGTAACCTTTATTGTATCTATTAATTTAGTTGTGTTATAAGTCTTCATACACTAGTGGTATTGCTGTACCTACTAACAATATTAAGGCCCGACCATATGAGAAGTTCAGAAGACATAATTATGTAAAAAATCGTAAAGAATTGTCATTTAATCAATTTTCTAATTTCTTAGTACAAAAGTGGTCACTTACAGCTCTATATGTTTAGAACAATCGAAGGATGGAAGATGAAAACAATACAAGATCTTAACATAGATGGGAAGTATGTAAGTATACAATTAAAATATATTTTAATAACTCATACCTACCCAATAGGGTACTACCCTAGAAGGTAAGTGTAGTAGGTACTTAGAAAATTAATTAGTTAATGAAAAGAAATTAATAGAAAAAATTAAATATTTTTAACTCCGTATTATAAAGGTACATAAGGAAAATGACATTGTATATTACCATATAAGTACAATGTTATTTTCATATATACAATGTTATATTTAATATATATACCAGTATAATACCAAACTCTCTCTCTCTTCAGCCAACATTGGTCCACAGCTTGACATAGGCCTCTCTCAAGGCGCGAAACTAAGCCCGATCCTTGGCCATACACAAATTAACAAATTACTTACTAACTAGACACAGACTAGACAGTTAAAACTGAAGGTCTGTAGCGGGCTTTAAATATGCAAACAACAATAATACGATATGTACAGAAGCACTACCGTACTTCGGGCCATAGGGCCACAAAAGCTGCAAACGCTGCCCTCAATATTCCATCCCGGAGCGTGATGAGCGGTCACATGTAGGTGCATAATCAAACTGTGAACGTTGCCCTGCGTGCTCGAAAGGGTCTCTCCATATCAACACCGATTTGTAGAAGCCGATCTCATTGTGTTTAATTCTTTCTTTGCAGCCCTTCGAAGTTCATTTCTGTGATTCATGCATGAACAGTATCGTCAAAGTAATCTTACGGCTAATGTGACAACAAAAATGGGAAAGTCACAGCATCTGTACATCTTTCTATACTAATGGCTCTCGTTAACCGTACGTGTACTTGGACGACAGCGTTCATGCTTGGGGCATGACCTCCCCTAATCGACACCCGCCCAGTCGTAGATTCTTTGAATCCAACGGTTTCCCGCTGTTTTCTTCAGGTCGTCAGTCCACCGGGTCGGATGGCGGCTTGTGCTCCCTATACATAGACGAAGTCTCCATTCGAGGATCCTTCTCCCCAATACCACTTTAATTTGCAAAATTTGTATCATAAACTATGTATAACTAAGTTACGTCACTATAATACCTATAATCAGGTGACTTGCTTGTCCGAAAACTGGAAAACCGTGTTTAGTTGATAATGTACTCTAAAGGAATTAGTGTCGTATCTGATCATTAATGCTTATCCATGTGATAGGGACTGGTAAGCATTATTATTAATACGTATAGATAGACAAAACCGAGTTAGGCATGTTCTGACTACCGAACAATAACTGTCGAGCATAGTTAACGACCATCGCGAAACCGGCATAGGCTTCCGAGAATTCGATATCCGAGCTCATTCGATGCGATAACAACTAAAGCCGATTTCGCGTCGTGTGATATGGTTAGACCCTAATGTCCAAGAGCTAAACAGCATCCAAACTGTCGCTTTATGCTTCAGGATTTGAAATACGAATTAGGGCTGAATTTCGATCAGCCCTTTAAGCTAGAACATGAATTATTCTGCAACTGTGTTGAATCAACTCCAAGGTTTGAACGGAGTGCTTCTGTCGGATAACACGATGATTTTATAACGTGGGAGACAACGCAGTATTGCTATTTGTGCTTGTGTCATGTATTTTTGAAGTGCAATATTTTTGAGCTGTTTGCCTTGTACGTATTCCTTGCTTACGCAATGTCCACCTTGCTTGCATTCATGACTCCTAACAAACAATTGAACTTCACAAAATATACCAAAATTTGATATTATTAATTAAATTCCTGTTACATTACCTGTGCTTTTAAAAAAGGAATGTGTTTTAACGTCAAAATAAGATAATTGCATGATTATTAATGTAACGCAAATACTATCATCAACCGAACGGTTATTCAAAGGTCCTCTAAAACATAAACTGATTTGCGGATTTGTTGCTGCGTTAACTCCCTACTCAATAAAATATTAGTAGGTACGAGTGATAGCCTACTGGCTAAGAATCCCGGTTTTACGAGTACCTACATTTACGAGTACATGCCAATTTATTATAATCTAATAAAGATCAGACCTATATGAGTACGAAACATACAGTAGTCCAATTACCAAGCTCAGACAAATACGAGCCGACATCGAATCACTTGCACACATGTGTAACAAGCGTAAAAAGTTACAAGTACAATACAATACAACACAAAACATGTCCGCGGTCCCCCACATTATCTGCGGGGGAAATCGGAGAAATTTAAAATGGAAATTGCAGTAGGTATCTCAGTGGGAACTTGGGCAAGTATTATTTACAAAGTTGAGCGGACCAACTTTCGGAACTAATAAAGAGGAACTCAAAAACAATTTCGTGTTTAAAATTTCTCATCAGATGGCGATGGAACTATGCGATCGCGAAATAAAGTTAAGTCTTTATATTACTTAGGTGGATCAGGGGTCGTAAATTACGGTGTATTTACGTACGAATTTTATTAATTTCTGCGCCTATACTTGACGTAAAATATACGCGTACTCTGGTGTGAATATGGTTTTTAAAGCACGTACATTTATCAAACTGAATGTTATATATTTAAGAGGAAATAGAAGTAGAAAGTTAAGACCTATCAAATGGTCATATTTAATAATATTAAATTAAAAATTTTAAAAAACCACAGACACATATTTGCAGATATTAGGTATTTTCCCCACTTTTACCCCCAGAGATTTTTCAGGGCTCAACCGTTTTTCATTGAACATATTATTTTGTAATATACATGTGATGCGCTTTCATTTGAGACCCCACTCGATTATATTTACAGACATTCGGTTATTCTTCCCCACTTTCACCCCCCACAACTTTTAAACGACTCAACCAATTTTCGTCAAACATTGCTAAGAACACTCGGCCGTAACTCATACAAATACATACATACATTCTCCAGAACTGACTCTTAAGTCAGTTCTGGAGAAATACTTAACCCTCGTTTATAGTGGTATAGTCGCAGAACTTAAGAGGTAGGTACCTATTTTAAGAATCGATTCCAGCTAAATAAATGTGCACCTACATATTGTTATAAGTAATAAACTGTAGCAAAACATATTAAATCTGTTCATTTAAATTACCTACATTTTTACTCACATTTTAGGATATTTTGTGGCCTATAAAAATTCTAATTTCAATGTATGTTTATACTTAGGTGGAATGTTTTGAGCTATTTCTCCCTTTATTATTTATTACTTTATTATTTACTAGACTTCAATTTAATACAATTTTCTTACGGATCCCAAATTTTTTTTAAAAATAAAATATAGCCTATAAACTTCCTCTTTAAATGGACTATTCAACACTGAAAGAATATAAAATCGATCCAGTAGTTCCAGAGATTAGCGCGTTCAAACAAACAAACTCTTCAGCTTTATAATATTATCAGTAATTAGTAATTGGTATTAGTTTTATTATAGATTTAGAAAGCAAACAGCCATAAAACAGATAAAACATATTATGTAAATATTGTTGAGTAAGAACGCCTATTAAAAGTACACTACGATGACACAATTAAAATAAATGTATTTAGGTATATTAAATTAAATAAAAATTTAATACGCCAACAAAGGTATCCAACATCTGCTTAAAAATACCACTTATAATATTTACAATAGACAATCATTTCTCATAACGAAGAATAATGTGGCCCGTTATGAAATCATTTTAAACTGCAATCATTTGTTTATATTGAGCAAGGAGCGTTCATATAAATGCATCGGCTCAATCAGATGCATATTTTATGATGCATATCAAAGTCAATAGGATACAACTCAGTGTCAAGGCCACCGAGCGGTCCCGACGCCTCCCGATCCAATGAAAACACGTATTATTTTATAATAGTAGGTACTGTGAGCATGAACACTGCCGTCTAAGCATTCATAATCAGAATCTATACGTCAGTTATTAGTATGTCAGTCTGTTTGACATCTTCCCATACTAATGGGATGCTAATTATAACATTTATATATGTATACTTATTTAGTAGTAGGTCGTTGGTACGTATAGGTAGGTACTTACTAAAAGATCTACGAGTATATTTAAATACCGAATGTTTTAAAAATCAAATAATATTTAACTGTCGTCTCAGTCAAGTACCTACGATGAATATGAAGCTATGATCACTATGAATATGTCTCATCACCGTTTATGGTTAGGTAATTCCTAAACATAAAGAAACCGGGCCTTAAAGCCTGAACACAGGTTAAACACTTAGGAATTACCAGACACTACTTTAATTGATTGCATTGTACTAGACATAACCTTACATTAAACAGTTTCTTCAGCCCCGACTATAATAAATGACAATGGGGAGTTATTCTCGACCTTCCAAACTCACGGAAAAATGAACTCTACCCGTCTAACCTTAAGATCTAAATTCATTGTTTCCATAATAAAATTTGCGATCTTACAATGATACGCGCAATCGCAGACTTATTTAAAAGTTCAACCGAATTACAAGCGACTACGTTCTTTTGCGACCAAGAAAGAAGGTTTATGGTTATGCGTACAGGAATGGGCACTTATACCGTTTTTAAATGATGGCCAACTTGTTTCTAAGGACGTCCATTATTGCGGAGATGTGTTCGAACTACACTACATAATTTTTTATCCGCTAACCAAAAGTATAAGTTGTAAGATCGTTTCGACCCAGGATAATTTATACCGACTTTGAAATTCGATTCATTCGATTAAATTCGACAGGTATCGTCATGTATGTGATACGTACTCGTATATTAACGAAACTGCAACTGCTGCAGCTGTTGGTCTATGACGGCTTCCAAGCAAGCATCTATACTTACCAAATTTGTTGGGTATATTATTTATGTATGTAGATATGTTTGTCCTAATTGACGGATCGTGTTCGTTCTTTTTTTTGTTTGTGTGCTTTTTGATCAACTTAGGGTCTAATAGTTTCCATGATAATTGGACTTAAAAATAAAAATTACGAAAAAAAATTAAACCATCAAAAAATTTTTTTTTATATTTGAGAGTTTCAATGTGTTAAATTTCGCATTCAAAATTTTGAAATGTAACGACAACCTACGTAGGAAACACAGTGTTTATAATAAAATTACCTATTTGTAAATAATGACAACTTTTGAATTGTTAGTAAATTTAAACAAGCTTCGAAAGGTAGGACGAGAAGCAGTCGTGAGAGCCAGTACATTGTATACACCTATACCCAATGTAAGTAGTGAGGTTAATGAAACAGTACATAATGTAGGCAAGTTAATGAAGCGTTATTCGTACTTATTTATTAGTCCTGTAATATTCAATGTCATATTCCATTTGCAATGTGCACCTAATATTGCTTAGGCATGTTATAATTTTTCATCATATCTAACAAACAATTATCGCCGTAATCGAATCAAATAAATTAGAATTTCGCGTTGGTTTTCCTTCTGCTAGCGTTTACATCGCGGTATCTAATACGTATATTAGGTTAATGCGGCTCACTTTCTGTTTATTAAAACATACTTACAATCAATTTTGTAAAACCTGACAAATACCACCAACTTATTGTTATAAAATGAATAAGGCCGGCGTTCCTCTTACCGTAATTATAGACAAAAATTCGTGCGTAGCGAAGCCGCCCGTGTGGAACGGGCCAACTCCCACATACCTCATTTGTTATAAGCCACATTATAATCACACATTGTATCGGGTAATAAATAGAAAAAGCGACAATAGGAATAACGAGTCACAAATAGAATAATGAAATCGTATCGCATATAAATATACGTCGCGGGATGATCGTCGGTCCGGCGGGCGGCTTAATAGCGGCTTCACTTCGGGTTATTTAATAAGGTCGCTTCCGTAGTGCGCGATATTGTCGCCGGCGACGCCGAGAGCCGGTGGCCGGTGGCCGGTAGCCTAGTGGGTACATCCCGCTGCTCTCACGCAAATTGGAATTTCGTTTCATCAGGATTACAGCGTGCAGCCCGCGTCTGCAGCCCGGCGAGAGCGGGCCTGTCAAGAACATGGTGACGCTGTGTAACCATACGCGGGGTCGGCTGTCGTCCGAACTCAATCTCAGGCACCGCCACCGACAACAATGTTCTCTAATTTACAATCGATTTACGTCTAAATTTCACCGGGCTCTCCGCAGATGACGCACAAAAGACAACTTTACTTCGCCTATCATCATTCGTGTCAATGTCAGGATAAACTAAACGTAGTTATTCATTCGTTACATAATTATGACCTTCCGTTATTGTGGAATTATGTATCTTATGCTGTCTGAAGACGACTAATTATTATTTTAAAAACTCAGTAAAGCCTTTAGGCTTATGTTTTCATAATGCAACTGCCGCAATAATTCTACCTGGACACGACACATTTTATTAAATTACGTATTGTTACATGCAGCAATATCCGTCCGTCGTTAAATATGTTATGACATGTCTAGCAATCATAGACAGCCTAAACACATAGTAAACACCTGGTCAAATACTAAACATAATATAATATTGTTAAGGAACATCAGAAAAAGTTGTAATTATTGCCTTGTTGGCACATGATCTAGTGGTTTTTATTATCATTTGTTTTCTAGGTACCTACATGATGAACCGTTACATTATGTATAGATGTCAGAAGTCAGTCAGAAGTTAGCTGTATGAATTTATTAGAACATTTTCGTTAGACACTAATTTGTACATTAAGTGATGTTGCAATTTAATTTAATATTAATGGACTGAAATAAATAGGTAGGTACATACAGTCTTGTTAAAATTGGATGTGATTGTCCTTGGTCATAAGTGACAACATAATGATAGCAATTACAAAGAGTGTAGAGTGTGCGCGATCAGAGAACCTTTGAAGGATTGAGGCCACCGTAGCATTGGATAGTTGAACCTAGTACCGATTTAGTTAACTATTTAATTAACGATTTCCTTAATCTAACCAAAAATTGTCGTAGAAGAGATATTTTGGACTGCATGTCTTCCGAGACAAAAAATTCAAGATTGGAATAATCGAATCTACGGGGTTTGTCTTATAAAACCCACGGGATTAGTCCTATAAAAGCTACCGTTTTCTTTTCGTAAACTAGCTGAGTGCCGGTTACCACAGCAAGTCCATTTATATAGAAACAATCGCAATGAAACATATTATAACGGACGCACGTAATCACATACCCGCTGATAATGTATTGCGTCTAGTCATTGTCATGTTTCTTCAATGGATTGTGTTTTACGCGGTTCCGCAAGATACTTTTTTATAGCGAATACTTACAACCATATCTCTTCAACTTTTGATTCAAATGAAGAACTTGTTAAAATGCTTATATTCGTGCTAATAACCCTTTTTGATTTTGATGCTTGGTGTTTTTGGTTGTGTTGTGCTAACGGGTACGCAGTCACTTCATGTTAAGTGGTCACTGAAACCTATGGATACCCACATCCAATCTAAAATGGAGAAGAAATCCTATCTGAAGCCGTATGCGGGTGCTTTGCTACTCATGAGGAGTAAGATGTTCGCCTCATTAAGCGTCTCCGGGGAATCATACCTCCCCAGCCACAACACAAGTCTTGTTCATGTTGAACATGTTGCTTTAAGAGGCTGGCGGTAAGGTTACGAGCTACTATGGCTCTACCACCTAGAAACATCCCGACATCCCTACACGGAGACTCATATTTCAAAATTAATTGTGTATGGTGTCATTATACCAATTATTGTATATCACGTGGCTATTTTTAGCGCGCGTTCCAACCGGTATGAAGCATCGCGATTTAAATACATTAGCAACACTGATACTAATGTTTCAAACACATTACTTTGATAAGACAGCGTTTGATTATATTATTATTATGACCGACAAATATGCAGTATGTAACAGTTATGTTATTAGTTAGTTGACGCGTCACGCCACCGTAAACTACGAGTAGTTACGGACAAACTTGGGAACTATATTTATATGCTCAGATGATTTCATGTGGGAGTTTGTCATTATGTGGATTTCACGCATACATTAAAATTGAGACATGTAAGTTAATACTATGTGTTTAGCAACATAAGCGGTAACTCGGCTCAATAGTCATTCAACCAAACATTGAGCGATTTGTCTGTCTGTAACCCATTTACTCGTATGGTCGGGTCTCCTCTCACAATGAGAAGAATGTAGGCCTTAGTCCACCACGCTTTCTGGAGTTCACATGCCCTTGAGAACAGTTTTTTGTGAACTCTCACATGATTTCTTCACAATGAAACAACTTTGATTTCTTCACAAGGAAAGCTCCTTCATCGTTACAGATACTGATATTTAATTTTGTTAAGCACAAATAACTTTTTTGAGTTATAGATACGTGCCACTGAGATTCTACATATTTATTATAGGTTATGAGCGATGAAGCGATAGCTTAAAATACTATAAATAAACGTTTACTATAAATCTCAACAAATACGTACCTACTCAAACAAACATTCAGTAACAGGAATTAATTAAAAAAAAGACATACCCACATTGCATCGACAAAGTTACAATCAAAGACGGTATCGAAACCTGGTATAGGCTAATAAACATTGCCATTTATGTCACCATTACATATAAAAGAGTGCGGTTCTTCAGTGCTCTCCATATAAACACATCTTCATAAAAAATTAACGCATACCTACATATTACGGTCGTTTAATATTATTTACCAGAACCCCGTTAATTAGTTTTCCTTCTCAATATGGTTTGATTACTTGTCACTAGTCCTTCTTATATAGCTACAATTTTATATGGAAGTAAAGTAATATGAAGGTTCAATATAGGTACTCGATATTGCATTCTAGCGAGTCGATATCTAGAGTTGATGTATGTATCCGTTAGAAAGTTTGTTATGTGGCTTACAATAAAATGATTTACTTGTAAATACACCAACGCAGCCAACTTTGCTATTTGATTTTGGATTTATTTCTGTTGGTTCTATTATGTCTTTGATTACGAAATAAAACTCAGTAGGTAACCGCTACTCATACAGCGCAGTCATTTTACAGTTTTTTTTTTCAAAATACATTTTAACATAGAGCATTTCGATTTAATTCCTGATCATCATATATTTTATATAACTTGCATATCATATACGACAAGATCGTTTATACCTGACAATAACATCAACAACCGTCAATATCATTAAACAGATACAAATGAGAATATTTTAAAGCGTTTCTTACGGCGTCTTAGAGCGACCTATTGTACAAACAAAAAGTTCACTTTATTTCTTAGACATATACTTTCATTGCGTGTCTGCGTTGTTTAACTTGCATATCATACTTATCTGACAATAATATCAATATCTGACAATGTCATTAAACAGTTACAAATGATATTATTTTACGGCGTTTCTTTCAGTGTTAAGAGCGATGTTAATATAAAACGATTGTAACAGATCAGTAACAGCCGTCCGTATCACGGGTGGTACCGGCGGACACGTCCATCAATCAAGTGGTCGCCGTCGCCGCCGCTTGCGTCGTTCGCCCTAAATCTAACGTGCTTAGTGCATTGTTTTACTTATCGAATTAAAATTTTCTAGGTTTTTATATGTCTTCGACAGTATAAAATTACTTCTTCAATGACAATTACTTAACTATAAACTCTTTTTAGAAATTCAAGTATTTCCTCATGTAAACCCAGTGACGTATGAACTCTAAAAAACAAAAGTTTTATAATTTCTCTAAGTGAATGTTTCCTTTTGACGGTTCCATAGTTAGAGTTTAACAATTTTTTACCATACCAAAAAGTGCTCAGCGCCGCCAAAGAAGTTTTCACTTCAAAAATAATTATAATTTAAGTAAAGAAGGTAAGTAAACGTACTTTATTTCGTCTTCTTTTCTTGAAATCAAAATTGTATTAATTTATAAAAAAATATAGAATGTGAGAATGTGTGTTCTGAATATCTCTGACGGATTCCCTGTTTCAAAGCTCAATTTTTTTAAATCTATTTCACAGTGCATACAAATTCCTCAAAGCGCGGTCAGAAAGTAACTAGGTTTGGCTGAACGGAAAATGTACAAGTATTTATTTGATTTGCCTTTGTCGAGAAAATACAGTTACCGTCCTTTTCATCAAATTGCTTTTCGTGCGTTGTTCTAACTAAAAATTTTGAAGGCCTACAAAGTAGTCGAGAGTTGCAATTGTAATTTTATTTAAGCCTAAAAGATGTAAGAAGATGCCAATTATTATAGATTGTTGAACAAATTTGAAAAATTGCACAAAGATGCATTATTTACACATGGCGCGGAGAAAGTTTCTTTCGTCAAAATGGTTAATTAATTTAAAGTTTTATATAAAAACGTTCCAATTCTTTCAAACGTTTTCAGTCCTTGTCTATTTTTTTAATATTAAATTCCATTCCATGTAGGTAACCTTTCGATCAATGCTCTGAAACTTCGACCTTATGTAATCACTCAAACATAAACTACCTATTGTGATAAGCATGATTGTAGCCTCACAATATTTCGGTGATATCCACATCAATTTATTAAAATTTATTCCAACTGTTATTACTCGAGGTACACTAATATTTTACCACAAAAAGAGTTATCAGATTTCTAATCTTATTTAGTAAATCTTACAAGTAAGGTGATATGCAAATGACCGAAACCGTTTATGGGCATTTGAATAATCTGAAACACATGTTACAAAATTATATTGTTGTAGTTTTTTGTTCTGTAAGTAATTTAAGTTTGAACCATGTGTATGTGATAGGTATTTTCTTTATCGATTAAGCAACGGCATTGGCTGATTAAATACAGGAAAGTTTTTTTATAAGAACTAGTTTTTGTAAGATTTACATAAATCACTGGATGATAAGTGGCGACTGGTCTTGTACCCAAATACGAAGATTGGCTCTGGCTGCCTTTCTCAACGACGGCGGTGCAAGAAATATTCGTTACTGTAGGTATACTATAATACTAATACAGTCACCTACAAATCTACTCGTTCCTGTTTACAGTGACGTACGAAATATTTAGATGCATAACAAAAAAAAATCGAATAATTCGACTAGGTAAATTAATCGTTTTCATCTCGTCGAGACGGTCGCTGGATCAATACTCGTAGTTTGGGCGCAAACAAACTTGGTTACCACGCAGACTGTGCAAAGTGCTCGGCGGGCCCTTGTATTTTTAATATCACCCGTCCCCCCGTTTTAACATAATATAAAATTATAAGCGGCATGAATCACGATAATGCCGAGAGGGCTGCGCGGCCAATTCACAACTCGGGCCTACCCTCCACGCCACCCCGGCACAGACTAGCCGACTCAGTAAGTTCAAGTTACGATGAGGTAACGTAAAAATGTTTATTAACGGGTAACAAAGTTTTCAAAACTCAGTAACGCTTGAATTTGTGTCTTAAGTTAAAGTTGCGTCTAAGGTTTAGTGATGAGGCATCTTTATTCGGGGTAGGTAGGTACTTACTGACTTCGCTTTTGAGAGCGTAATTATTGTGAAGCAAAACTGCTGAATTCTACAATTCTATTAAATTAAAAAAAACATACTAATAAAATAATATAACAAAATAAAATAATTCTAGCGTTGCTAAGTGTACAATTATTTTATTTCAAGAATAGAATACCTACATAAGCTATAGTGATTCTCAAACATAATCGATCTCATTTGCATGTCTTTTACATGTAAAACATGTGAATTGTGAATTATAAAATTTCATCAATATATTCAGATCAGATGAAGGTATAAAAACATTTTACACGAAATCTCCAGTGTACCTACGTGATTTCCTCTATATCGTGAGTTGAAATGAAGTTCATACGTGGTCACTGTTCAAAATTTGTTAGTGAATTGTAAGGACGGACTCAATCAGGTCGAACACGATTCAATTTCGTTGAAGCTCAACGTCGGTTGACGTTCGGTCACATTCGAGATTCAAACAAAGCTCACAAGTTTCAATGGAATCATGGATTTTATAACAATGTGATTAAACTGTGTAGTTCTCGGAATGTATCCAAAATATCTTTTTACCTACATTGAAATAACAGATCCGGGTTAATTAATGTTGTTCAAATAGTGTCATTAGGAATAGCAGCACAAATTTGAGTATTTTGCGAAATTTTGGATCTGAATGCGAATCAGCTAACCTCAGGTAAATGTTGATTTGGTAGGTTGTTGCAAATATATCTATCGAATATCAAGTTTATTTCAAATACCAATGAAACGTTATTACATAAGAAGACTAAGAAATGGGTGCAATCGAAAGAAGACTGGCTTGTCATTGTTGACCAGTACCGTGATCCTACCGCCGCTGTCCAGTCTGTGGCGGCCGCCCTCGCTGCGCTGGCAAAAAGAAAACTTTTATTTTTATAAGACAAGAAATTTATTATAGCTGTTGCTCGTGTCGGTTTCGTGTTTCTTCGGAAATATAACGTAAAATGTGGCCCGCATCGACCGGCGAAGTTCTGCGTGCGAACTTACAGCGAGCGCCCAACTCCTAACGCACACGGAAACGACCTTACAAATTATTTTATCTGCCCGTGGACGCGATTACATCAGATTGAATGCGCTGGATAAATTTGATTATGGTTCCGCTAAATTCGATATATTTATATATATGTATAATATATATGTCCAGGTTGTATGTTAGAAGTTTTTGCTGACTGTATAGCGATGAAATTGTTGAATCTACCGAAGTCTTAAACACTGGTAATAAATGAAAACGGTGCCTCGAGCATGAACTCACGCATTTAAGTAATCGTATCGAGCTGCCATTATGGGAAGAAAGTACTTTGAAAATTGTGTACATGTTCACGGCACAGACCAAGATTATTAGTAAAACAACAAGTTAACTGGAAAGTATCATTATTGCACTCATGCCCAATTCTAATGTTTTTGACGTTTTAGTGTAAGGATCGTGTGGTTGTCAACGACGAAACGCCCAATTCTTCAGAAGTATAAAAAATAACACATTACCAACACCACAATTATCCATACTGACTAGATCTCGGCCGCATTTGTGTTTTGACATGGCTATCCATGGGCTGTAATAATATACAGACTAGATCTCGGCCGTATTTGTGTTTTGACATGGGCTGCAGTGACTACTAATAAAACTACTCAATTTGCCTTTACTTTTCGAATGTAAGATACAAACGTACACTTGCGTTTAATATACCTAACGCTAATAAACAGGTATACTGCGAGCAGAAACTAAACGTTCATGTTAAACTGTCTTTAATTTCGGAAACAAACTACCAACTTCCGAGTGATAAATCCGAACTTGCACTTCGGTTAGCAGTTTCGAAATCGAATTTGCATTTGAATGGTACGTTCAGAACAAACAAGCACTTTCACATTAAAAGTTGGTTAGAGCGTTACCAAAACAGTTGTCCAAACAGGAACTTACAGATAAAAAGCTCCGCTAATTGGTCATTTTGTCAAAGCATCGGCTAGTAATTGAAACGTAAACCACTTTGCGTTGCAACAATCCCGACATAAGTGAAGTTGCGACGTGCGAATCCAATCTGAACTTGTTGGGATTTTAGATATCTAGAATATACTTTGCAAACATAAAAGTTACTTTTTCATTTCAGACTTTTGGTCGGCTTGTATATTCCAACTTTTTCAATATTTCAATTGAAGAACAACTCAAAAACGTTTGAAATTACCAGATAACGATATTCGAAAACGGAACAGAAACATCTCATTTTCGAGCTGTTATCAACCCTTCATCATTCAATCCAGTTAATTGAACAACATCAACGGAGAAATGTGGATTTTAATCCATCACTTAATTTGCGAGTGATTATCGACATTACCCTCCGCAGTTTTAACTTCGAGAGGGCAGTTATTTAAGTAGAATTGATTGACGTGGCCATTTGTGATGGAAGCGTTATCAGAGTTCCGTAGGTACCTGACTAGGGTGAAAGAAATCTTGAAGATGGACTTATATCAGAGAATTTCTTAATATCACACAAAGAATCTAAATTTCAAGAAACTACGGGCCCCATGGACTCTATTATCGTAAGTTTACCTTGTCTGTACATACCTACTATACCTATTATACCTCTCTACCAACTGAAAAACTGAATACCTACTATCGACAAGAACACACCCTCGGAATCCAACTTCAAATCGAAAAACAATTGACATCTGCCAATAATAACCAAAGGTGGTCGAAGATTACCGAAGTCGGCCGAACGGAAACGGAATTCGAAATACCATTGCAGACATTGTAGGTAATAATAATTGCCAATGCCGCTATAATCGTGCTTAATTACAACTATACACTGACGATCGCGCCCGTAAGCCCGTTTCAAGTATTCATTATTAGGGTTCCGTAAACCATAATGTACTCGAATCGTAACCCCGTCTTGACAAAAGTAGTACAGACCTACAGTGCCGTGAACATGAGCACTGTTAGTTAGTACGGTATACGGTTATAGTTATACGGTTATTAGTACGGTAAATTTCTTTCATTAGTAACTATGGAAATACCTGTCAGTTAATCTTTCGATCCGTTTATCTCTCTTTAGACCCTACGTAGTTAAAATGAATTGAAATAGATAGGGAGCTGGCGAGCATTATATGATTTGCTCGTACTCCGTATTGATGGGTATCAATACGCTATCATGGTGGCAGATGCGGTCCTTAATATTTCTTATCGTATAATTATCGCTATTAATAAAGTCTGCCACACGAGCCGATCATATAGATTTTTGCTCGCCAGCTCCCTATCTAAAATGACGACTGGGAGACGACTACATCGAGCAGTGTCTTCAAAAAGCTGATAAATCAAAGTTTCTTTATATTATTATGTTCCAGTATCTAATTGCTACTAAAGTTAGGATTAGAGATAATTTAAAAAATATACATACATATATTAATAAATCATTGTTTGTAGGTAGGTATATTACATTCTTAGCTGCTTTGTATATGTATAGAGTTCTGAATATCCTTACTATTGATTTATTAGTCTTGCGAATCAGAAGGACATAAAAATATTTTTTTGTGATAATTTAATTCAAATTAAAAAATAACAGAACCCTTCGCGTACATGTCCGTTTCGCACGCGACTGATATTAATATTAATTCACAATAAAAACAGGTTCCGTAGCTATCCCGGTACCCGAGAGCTGTTGCGGTGTGTGTAAGCTCGCCCTGTTTAAAATTACATGCCTTCACTAGGGTTGCCAATCGTTTCACAATATTTTTTACTGGAAAAAACTGTATTGTCCAACTGACACGAAGTACAATTTACTGTACCAGGCGTATCGCGGAAAATTCGCAGAAATCCATTTTTATTGGTGTGCAACAATCTGCTTATATTTTGGACAAATTAAAACGTGTAGCTTAAGGGAAACTTGGGAAAACTATTTAATAAAACATTAAAATTAATATCCGAAAAACAAAAGTCCATTAATTTTAATTTCCACTAGTAATCGTGACGCCCTTGCCAAATTAAATAGTCCTAATATAACTTCACACGTTAAAAAATTGACTTAATTATTAAATTGATTCTAATATTAATGGCAAACTAAGGCAAAACTATTATACGATAATAGTTAATAATAATTAATAGTTAATAAATATCGATATTATTATATACCTGATTCTTTAGTTATAAGTTGTTCATTTCTTTCATTAGCAGCCCTAGAGCCCTTCGACGAATTCGAAATTAAAAGTGAAATTTATTTTTAAAATTACATACTGTCTTTATCCTAAATTGTTTAATTATTTTGCATTTGATACAATATCTTAACTTATTACTATTAAACAGTCTACATTTTACAATTTTTTTAACTATGTATAATATCTAAAGTTCTAAACTAATAGGTACGATACACCACTTTAGTCCAACGCACTGACTTAATGCGGATTGATTAACTTAAAATTTTTAACTTTGAGAACTTTGGAGAAGAAAATGGAGAAAATTCAGGTTTTCGCAATATTTCACTGATACATCAGGCGACACCGTATTTTTTAACACGGACATAACTTAGAAACGTCGTTAATTAATGATAAGTGGCACGCACTACTCGAACCTGGACTTCGACAGTATACCACTGAATTAGCGACTGAGCTATCACCGCTAACGTCTTTTATACTAGCGTTGCATTGAAGGGTGTTTTTTAAATAGGGGTTCACAACCCACTGCGTGTCGTGTGTATGCGCCCTTACCGCCTCGTGCATATGTTGCAACTGGTCCACTTGTCTAAATAATGATTTATTGTGTCCATTTCAATGTTGCCTTTGTTAAAAAAACAATGAACGTTAGATTTTCAATTTATGATAAGAAGCCATAGGAAAGGATACCTTCTACATAAATTATATCGATGTGAGTATTAGTAAGTATAAGTTTAATAGCATTCTAGACATTAATTGCATAATTTTGGAGAATAATGGCGTATAGATATTTTGTTTTTAATTCTAAAATGTAATGTAAAATGTGATTTAGGTGAGTAGTTGAAAAGTTACAAACGAAGTAAAGAGATACTAAACTTAGACGACTAAGTTTTAATTTGCGCTGCCCTTCAATAAATACTTAATAGCTATTACGTTGAAATAGGACAAGGAAGTTTGAAATACTTATACATTATTATCTACCTACATTCTTTCAGTTCCGGTACGCGGAACTATGTATTTATTTAAAACAACTATAGTTTATTTCGCGATCTCAGCACGGGGAAAACACCAAAACATTACGGCACGGCCGGGCGGGAGAGAATACTAAATAAAATTTTTCATACGGCAAATTTTTATTATTACAACTTTTTATTTATCATCTAAATCGGCGTTTACGACAGGGAACAATGCCGGGCTCGGAACCAAACAAAAGTGGGACGCAAATAAAGAAAACAATAAAATTAGAATACATAAACACATAAAAACGCGTCCGGATCGCTCGCAGCGCTGGCGGCGCATGCGCCCCGCGCACCGCACATTACGTTACATCAAATAAATTAAAATCAACTCGCGAAGTCTACGCGACCCGACGCGACGCCTCGCGCTCCCGAATATTATTTGACGAAACTTTTTAATTTTTTCGCTCATTCGAAACTCCCGCTTCATATTTAAATGCGCATAGTATCTCCAGAACGGCAACATTGTAATACCTATTAAAGGAATAGTACCTGCTACGGAACTAGTCCGAGTGACAAAATGACTACAGTCTACAATATTTTGAAGCCGGAAACTTCTATTCCATTATTTCCCGTATAAAACTTTAATTTTGGCTAGTTTACTTTAACACCACCAAAATGGCAAAAGCTTCTCTTAAAACTATTACAATTATCTAACACAACGGGTAGCTATTATCTTATGAAGAAATACTACGACTGTCCGATCTAAATGGCTTTAACACTATGTTTAATTTATTTACTTCCAGCAAAATCTGTTTACATAACAGATAGTATACCTAATAGGCAACGAATATACATTGTATAAGAATGACATAAATACGAGAATTTTATAGACCGTTTGCCAATGTTACAAGTCATAAATTAAAATCTGCTCCGGACTCCGCGACGTAGCACCCGTTATATTTGCCAAAAAGATTTTTAGTTTTTTTACCAGCACTACTGTTCCATATTTAAATATTAAAAGTATTGTTCTGCTCTACATTATACAAAATATTTCGTTGTTCAAATATTTTTACACGGTATAAATAACGTCTCGTAGTATTCGGAACGTTTAATTTACGAGAAATCGGACGATATTCGTAATCGCCCGTCTTGTTAGTAAATTATGTTGATTCTGTTAAAATTTTCTTTAGTAATTTATACAGTGTTTTACTTATTAAATGATAATTCTTTTTAGTTATATGGTGGGTTTTTTATTAATGTTATTTCCGTCACTATGGTTTTGGTCTTGGATCTCCCCATGATTATAGGAACTCTTTTGTTTTACAGAATGGGAATTTATTGATGCTTGTCAGTTTTTTTAATCAGAAGCAAAAAACGAAAGTGCAGACATCAAGTTGTTACGGGAACACTTCAGCTCATGGGCATTGAAATCCAACCTTCAATAGTACGTACCTTCTGTGTACATAAGATTGTAAGTATACGTAAGTGGGGCTACTATAGTCTAGCAAAGATTTATCATTATCTATATTTGGTAAAAAATCTTAGCGTGTCTTTTTTTAAAATGCCATTAAAAATAATGCAGATGCAAAATTATAAAAATTTAAAAACAAATTGTCATTCTAGAAACTATAATTTATTTTTTAAAGCTATTTTAAACATTTTTTTCCATATAAAGTAGTGCCAAGATTGTTTACCAAATAAGACAAGAGAATAAAAATGAACAGTAGTCATATCTACAATGTCTATATGTATAATCCATTAATGACCCATTGCAGCGTCGGGTCAGTTTAAAGTTTTTAAACAAAGTGCTTATTTCGTTATTTTTAGCTTCGGTAGTAATATAATTACAAATCGTTATTAAGTTTCAAATAATAGTTTTAATAGTCATAAGTCAATGATTTCACATACGAAGTCAAAACAAACACGCGAAGGCGCGCCGTCAACCGTGGTTCAATAATAATAGTATTAAACTGTTTTATTATCCATATAATATATAGCGGTAATAAATCACAATCGCGCTTGCATCTTGCTCTGATTCCTTTACATCGCTTTTTGTTTTTGATATAAAACATCCAAGCTCCCAGTCCTGGTGTCGAAAGACCCCATTTGTATAGTCTTTGTGATAAAACGATCACAGAAATGACCTACATATGGACACAATGGACATACTAGGTAAGTACTTATTTTCCATCCAAGCAGCAATTACCAAAACTGTTGAAATAAATATAAGTTATGAAATGGAAATACAATTTACACTACATACTTACTATACCTAATATAATTTAACAATTTATTAACAAGGCAATGTACATAGAAATTAGGTTAAACGGTATGATAACTAACCAACGATCACTGCACGCAAATACCTGCAATTTGTTAGACATATTATGTATGCAGTAGGGATGTTATAGAGCACCGGTACCGTTACTGAAAGTTTCGAATCTGATAAAAATAATATTCATTTAGATTCTAAAATTAATGATTAAGTCGCAAGGTACCGTCTCACACGGAAGAATTAGCACTCTTCAATGTTTTTCTTTTTTACAGATTGATCTCGAAGCGTCCAGACAATCTTTAATAAAAAGCATATTACGACTAATTATTTTAATTATTTTAAAAAGTGACGATGTTAAAATCATAGCTTATAATTATGTTTTTAAGTTAAACATTATGGAATCCGTCACCTAAGCCATTCGGAATCCATCGAATGCCTTCGTCGAATAAATTATATTAAAGTACCCATATTCGTATCCAAGATCCGAAAACTCGTATTCGGAACCTCTTCAGTATGTATTTGGTGCCATACACTCTAGTCTTCCTTCACGGACATCCGTTTCCGTCAACCGTATGATTTTTTACCGCTTTTGCAAATGTACTCGTATATAAATATTAATGGGGTTATGGGGTAATTGGCTATGAAAGGAGAAATGAAGACATTCAACTTTCGATTGAATCGTTTCTTTATTTGTAGAACGACATTTGTTTAGAGATATTATGCTTGTAAAAAAACTAGTTATTGCTTATCGTTTGCTACACATTAGTACCCAATGTAGGTTTGGGTATCCTTTCAAAATCACAAGGATGTATGCCTTGTCCCAGTTGGCTGACATAACCGACCGAACCACCAACACGACAAAATTTGAACACAGGGCTCTGTATTGAGCTATACTAATTGAATATGCTACTGACATACAACAAAATGTATGCAATGAAGTTGACGTACGAGCAACTGTTTTGTGCAATATGCCAATTGGGACACGAGGTTAGTCCACCATGTCAGACTAGGGTTTTTAAAGAATCTTTCTTTATCTTGGACAAGATGTTTTCTGATAATCTTACTGACATTGAACTTTGGCCATAACGAATCATTTTGTAACAATTATTATAATATACTTTTCGTTACAGCTTATAACACTACGAGGAATTCCTTACTTCATAAGACGAATCCTCTTCTCAGTTTACAGAGTGTGAAATCGTACCAGTGGTAGGTACAATAAAGATATTATAAGAATAAGCCAGTTTGCCGTAAGATCATAAACTGGGAACAATTCACTCCCACGCACTAGCACACGACTTTATTACACGCTTACGTTTTGACATAATGAAATACAAGTAGATCTCCCAAGGCCGTTATTGTCAGGGTTGCCAGTACCTAATAGTGTCAAAATGGCCTCAAATGTGACCCATTTCTGGGTTCCACAGCGGTGCTAAAATTATATACAATGCTTCAACTTTCGCTGTTAAATTAGGGGTTCCTTAAAAAGTTAAAATGTCATGAGTAAATTGATGTGAAATAAAATTGCAATATTTGAAAAAATAACAGCCATTACAATGACAATTAGATTAAATTATAACATTTTATTTATTGTGAATCAAAACGTTAGTGTTGGTCGAAAATATTTTATAATCCAAGATCCTCGTTTAAGTTCGAATCTAGTCGGGCTAATTCGAAAAATGCACGTGTGTTGAGCAGTTATTTTATGTTAAAAATAACTTTTTACGATAATTTACGAAAGTTTAAGTGAAAAAAAGTTATCCTACAATGCTACAATTTATTTCGAGTTTCATGGTACCATGTCAATAAACATTCCCCACATTCCAGGGAAATCCCCCAAAGCAGTCAACCCTAGTTATTAAACCCGTCTGTCTGTACTTTAGGTCGCTTCTCGCTTCTAATCCATTGCGCGGGAACACTTAAAAGTAGCTAAGATGTTGAGTATTGTAGACGTGATAACGTGTATGAGGCACCCATCCACAATCAAAACTAGACCTTAATTTTAGTGCAGTTAAGAATAAATTACAACGGTCTCTCCAAGCATAACTCAGAGACTTACATTGTCTGAATGTGGGCAGCCGCGAGGAAAAGTGTTTCGGTAACAGCCCGGTACAGCTCAATCGTGCTCTCTGGTAGGTTAATTATTTTAAACGTAAACATTCAATTGCAATTCTAGTTGTGGGTTATTTAAATAGGGAACAAGTTAATTGTAAGAGCAATTTCCACACAAAGCTAAACAAGCATGTTCGGTGCTTACTTTGTTTTATTTTAGAGAATTGATTGAACTGCGAAGTTGTATAGGATGCTGAGGTATGTTTGATACTTGTAAAAGGCAGTAAAAGCCAGTAAGCCAGTAGGTACAATTTATTTTGAAGAAAAATTTTAGTTGCTTTAAAATTTTAAAATTGTTTTTGTTGCAATAACTAATGAGATAACATAGCTGAAAACATTTTTAAATAAGTAGATCAAAGAAACAGGCAACCGTGGCATCTGATGTTATGTGACTTAGAACATCAGCTGGCAACTCGCTGTTGTCTATGGCAAAATACATTAATCTCAACTGCTTCACCGACTTAGATAACGGTATATGTTTTACGCTAACTTAGGTAAACAGTAAACATGAACACAATATCTGAGTAAAATAATGTGTTTAACCAAATTGAAGCACAACATCAATAAATTCAGATTAAATCATTAAAACGATTATAATTTTTTTGTATTGTGATTAAAAACGACGACAGGTTTTACAAAAACACTACTGTTCAGTGATAAGTAGTGACACCTCTTAAATACTGTGTGAATTCCCATCGCGTTTTTCTACCCGAGTGTACTGCCGCGCAGTAACTCCGAACACTTGTATCAGATAAAATTATTCAAATGATACGATCTATTGTTTCAGAAACAATGATAAATAATATTATTATTGCATATGTATAGTAAATATTTACGTAAGTAGGTTTATGGTAGGATAGCAGGCTATTATTAGTTGCTGTATACGATATTGTAATGTCGCTTCGTAAATGCGATCGAATTGCACACGGTTTTTGCGAAAATTAATGGTATTAAATGTTAAATAAATTTTATATGTTTGTGGGAACGTAAATAGTACAAAAGTGTTAATTGTTGATGATATTAGATACAAAGTAATATAGGAAATTATCAATGTTTCATACATGTAATGTATTATTGCTATTGTGTAGTTCCTTCCTTCCTTCCTTCCTTTCAGCCCTTAGTAGTCCACTGCTGGACATGGGCCTCCCCTAATCGACGCCACTCCGCCCGGTCCTGGGCCCTCTGAATCCAACGGTTTCCCGCTGTCTTCTTCAGGTCATTAGTCCACCTGGTCGGAGGGCGGCCTGTGCTCCTTTTGCCTAAACGTGGTCGCCATTCGAGGACCTTTTTTCCCCATCGGTTGTCAGTCCTGCGAACGATGTGGCCAGCCCATTGCCACTTTAATTTGCAAACTTTGAGAGCTATGTCGGTCACCTTCGTTTGTTTTGTGTAGTTAAGTATGTGCATTGTTCATTTGTACTGCCTACTTATTATTGCTTTTAAAATTTCATTTAGTCTATAAAATTTCTACTTGCTCAATAAAATCATACATTAAAAAACCTAATATGTATCTAATTTAAAATAACACAACATTTAATAACTTCTTCACAAATTTTATTTAATTTTACGCTAACATTTTAAATTGATTTTTTATCATCAATAACTTTCATTTTTTTTCACTTTATTTTTATTGACAATGTTTATGCTGACGCTACTAAAGTCCCAAAAACAAACCATTAAGTAAAATAACTACACCTAATTTGTATAGTACAAAAAATAGAATAACACAAAAAAGATTATCTCAATTCATGCGTAAGCGCAACACATCTCGTTCCAAGCGAGCCACTATTGGCCGACATTCTAAAGCATTGTCACTCGCGATAAGGACTGATAATGCCATCAGTCGCGATTGGCCGCCCGCGACGGTGACGTCACCGAACATCACTCGCGTCACATCAGTGTCACGCTGTCATGTCAGCGTGACGTAACGGTGCGGGCGACAGGCGGTCTAGTGAAGGTGAGAACAGATTTTCCGCGCTAATTATGTGTCTTGTCGCGTGATTAGTGCTCTGTATCTCTAATTCGCATTGGAGCGTATAGCCCCGCTGCTTGAGTAAGCGCAAGCGATCGTAAAAGAAGCAACATCGGCCGCGGTCAGTTATTTGGATGGGTGGCGAATTATATCTACAATTCTTCATATTTAAATCGCGCGTAGGGTACGCGCGATTTAAGTAGTATTGTAGTATTGTATCTTTATGTTAGTTTTTTCTTCCACATAAAAATTTACGCAACAAAGAATAAAAAAATAATAGTTCACTGAGCGAATAGCTACAACACATAAATATGAAACGACAAATAGGTTCCACAAAGCTCAATGGAAAGAAAGGCAATCGTTGACGATCGGCTGTTACTGAGCTCATCTCACATACATAATGTATGTATGTGCCGACGCGTTGCGAAATCTTGCACTCATCTATCAAAACGAGACATTTGAATAAATTGTAAATTACAATGAACAGTGTAAGTCAATAACCCCGCGTCTCCAGCGTTTAAGGCCGGATACTCATGCACGTGCGTATTATTTGAGTACACGGGCCCTTGTCGCGGTTAAGTGGTCGCACTAACCAGCCATTTTGTCGAAGGCACTATTCTCTCAGCTCTCCATGAAAAGGTTAGAGAAACCTTTTAAATATTTTTCCCAAGTCACAGAATGAAAGATACCTACAGATGAATATATGCGAATTTAAGGCCTTACATTTTTAGAACTTAGACAAGTACCTGCAATCAAGGCCATACATAGATGTAAGTAGCAAGTAATGAAAATGAAAACAATCTCGGGATTCATACAATATCCAGTGTTAACCTCAATATTAAAAACACGAATTGGGAGCCTCCTACGTCTATCGAAGTTGGTTAATAAAATATCTACCATTTCCCTCAGCCCTCAGCACCTCCTCCTTTTAAAGACGACAAATAGTATGTATCAACACGAGACTCACATAGTCCTTAGAATAGATCATTCCCACCCTGTTTCTGAGTGTATTGAAATTTCGCTATTACATGCGACCAAAACAACATAATGCCAATTAAATTCATACACAACACAGGCATGGAAGACAAGTTTATGCTCATCAAATCTTTTTGACTAAATGATTAGTCAGTCACGACGATGTATGTGCCAGTTGATCAAAAATTAATGGTAATGGGTACCATTAATTTCTTGATTTCAGCCCTCCGCAGTCCACAGCTGGGCCAGGCCCAGGCCTTCCCAAATGGACGGGCCCAAATCACTACCCTCGGCCCTTTGAATCCAATGATTTTCCGCTGTTTTCTTGGTCTTCGGTCCATCTGGCTGGACGGCGGCTTTCTGTGTTTCGATTTTGTGCAAAGGGCATGTAACTACATTTGACTGGAAATTGGCCTGACCTTTTGTTGATCTGACTTTACTGACTTTCAAAGTTTTTCTACGACCGAATCACTAACCTCCATATGTTACTTTTGTTACTTTTACAATGCAAAAATTAGTTGAATTGCGCTAATAAGAGCTGTCATAGTGTACACACCTTAATGCCGACGCACACATGCGCCCACGCGCGTGTTGGTGCACGTAATAATAAACACAGAATCGCAAATGAAATTGACCTTCGCTTCTCAATGGTTGCTCACTACACCATGCAATGGAACCTCGGCTAAAGGTTGGGAACGTGCCTGGCTGCCTGGGTCTTCTATAGTGTTCGTCTGACACTGTTTAGTCATCATGGAAAAATGGTTAGCAAAAATATTTAGTTCCTTTGTTTTATGTTAATTGATGATGATACGACGTATCCGTTACGAAATCTAAAGGGGGATTGTGACCAACCTAATTGCCCTGTCGGACGCAAAACTTGCTTATATGAAAACAGGGCAGTGGCATAGAGTCCTTTGTTTAAATTTAGTCGTGTTGGTTCGTCAGCCGGTTACATCAGCCAATTAGGATAAGGCTTAAACTGAGGTGGGCGCGTTTTTAACCCTTTTTTTAGATTTACCAAATAAAAATTTGAATCGCGGCTCCCGTAGCATATCGCTGGGCATTAATATACAAAACCCAAAACAGATAATGTCAAATTTAAGCTAAAAAGTCAGGGTTGCAGGAAATCAATCGCTGTACTGGAATATAATAAAAAACTATATACAGTTGAGACATACATACTCGTATACAAAATTCCGAGAATATAGCTAAACAGTTGACTTATTTTCCGCTCCGCGTAAGAACCGTGTCAGATCACACGGATCCGACGCCCGGAAGACGCACAAAAACTGCACTCAAATCGCATGAGACAATTCAATAAAAATTTTGATTTCCACTACATTGATTCTAGGAAACATTAAGCTAAGCTAATTGTGTCATTGTTTCATATTATAATCGTAATGTTATGAGAATTTTATTCATATTGTTTAAAAAATCAGCTGTGATGATACAAGTTACCTACAACTTTTCTGCATGTAGAAATTTAACTGCGTCGGAACCTACGGGTACCATTAAGCTTTTGTAGGATATTCGTTGAACAGATTCGAATCTCTATGCAACATATGAAACCACCTTTCTACGCGTAAGTTAGGATCTCTATAAAACCGGTCTATTCTACGCCGAATATTTTTCAAAAAAAAAGACAAGAAATATTTTAAAATACGAGGTCTATTTTTCGGAATCAACCAAAAAACCACGTTTACAAAGGAGAAAGAACGTTCGTGCGACTTCTGTATGCAATGAAAAAACGATGAATTCTTTAGTATGCATAAAATTACACGTTGCCGACGCGTTTCTTAATTACGATGCATTGAAAAATAATTTCATTAACGGATACGGTCATCTTATACATCATCGGCGCATGTTCTACCATTCAATTAGAGTTTGCGTTACTTCGCGATTAAATTACAAAGTGAATTTGCGTAATTACGAATGCCCTAAGGCTAGTTTCATTTCAGGTTGACGTTGTTTTTGCTTGAATCTTAAAACAATATTTATTGCGATCTTTGTATGTAGTTTTGATTGATGAGGGCTGCTAACCACAGTCGCGGAGGGAACGGGTTCCTGGCTTAGCCGACGAGGGACGAGTTGCTTTACTTGCCACAGGCTTTCTAGTATGAAAGATGACAATTAGACAATTTTATTCGGAAACTTATTACATTTTTTTATTAACCTATTGAATGTCCAGTAAACAGACACAATAGTTAAACAATAGCAGTCGGACCACCAGTGGTTCGATGCAAATTAATAGTTTAATCTGTGAAATTACAAAATTTGTTTGATAATTCTTTGTATGAAATATTTTTAAGAAAAATCGAAAGACTACATATTTTAGTAATCGTTTTACTTTATTAAAATTAAATATTGTTGGATAATATAAACAAAATATTAAGGAATTAATATTTAGGTAGTTAGATTTACCTTCATCTTCTAAATTTTAAAGCTGTAAAATCATTCCTGTAATTATTGATTAAAACATTTAAAAAAATTGAAAAATAATGTTTGGAACTAAGAACGTAACTGTAAACTTCGCATTTAATTGTTTAACTAAAGCGTCATTATGTTTTTTGTTAAGCTCCGAAGGCCAGCCTTATTCTAAGGCCGTAAGCTTTTAAAAGTTATCACTATGTAATGTAAGCACCAGTGTAAAGGTCACAAAGGCACCGAGGCATGGCGTTTGCATTTAGTAAAGAAAGTTCAAAGAAAATTTTAAAAATTCATAAAGTGAAAGTAGGGTACTTAACTATTATACGAAACGCCCTCGTTTCTGCGGCGTTGCCTTAAATGCGTCTGCCAGAAGTATATGTAGAATAGCGACACATAATGCAACATATCTACCTATAGAGTAACTAATATACAGAGTAATTGTGACGTATTCCCGCCAAGGGCAAGCAATAATTTAAGCCATGTGAATATCTATCCAAAATTCAACGGTATTTCAGATATTTGAGTTCAATTGAATTTGAATTGAGGCTAATATAATAAGGCATAACAAACCAATCTGTATAGGTATGTGTATAGTGTATCGGTTGTTTTGATAGACGAGTAATGTGAGTGGATACACAGCTGTATACTGTCATTACTGTCAAAGAGACATTGCAAAAGGCAGAAGCTAATACATAATAATAATATAATTTGCGCATTTAATGGAACCCTTAGTATCTGTTATACTCGTAAGTTTAATAAGGTATTCATTTTAATGACAAACGGTACAAGATCAGTGCCGTGAGCATTAAAGTAAGCGACAGTTATTCCTCCTCCTCGCGTCGTTTTCCTCATTGCTGAGGGTCGTGACTCCCCCGCTGCGTCAGTTTCATTCGTACGATTTCCTTAGCTTCGTGAAGGGCATTGTGGAAGTTGATGTTAAGAGAAGATCGTATTTGGTCCGACTTTGTCGTGGGACTGCGTCCTCTGGGTCGTTTGCCGTCTGCCTTGCCTGTCACCATCAGCTGTTCGAGATTGTGACCCTCTTTACGAGCAATATGTCCGAAGCATTCCAGCACCCTACGAAGGCATATAGCGACAGTTATTAGTATGCCATGGTTAGGTATATCAGTCGGATGTTTTGACCACAGTGTGCATGCTCGTGGCACACAGGGTGGAATTATGTGGGTAGGATCGAGTATCGCCTGATATCTAAAAATATATGTTATCTTACTGAAAATGATAAAAAATTACGTTTTTCCAATATCATTCATCTTGCCCGGATATCACCCTATCTATCACTAGGATTTCGGCTATAAGATGATGGTTACTAAAAATTCATAGAATCTATGTAGGTATATAAAAAAAAATAACGCTTCACACTCATAGCCCCAGGATTCCCTGTGTCTTGGGTACCATGGACACACAAAAGACAAGATCACAACACAACCAGAACAGAAACAGAAATTCAAATTCATCATTCAAATCACTGCTCTGCTGGGAATCGAACCCAGGACCCTCCGTGCAGCGCAACCGGTGTCTCAACCGCTGCGCCATATGGGTCATCAAATGTACCTACATTTCTAATAAATCAAGAACAAAATCTCGAATAAAACCTCTAACGATAAAAATAAATAAAGAATAGTAAGTATCTATTCATGTTATTACTCGAGTTATTGTGTTATTACATTATGTATTAAAATTAATGCAACTAATACAGCTGATTTATGTTAACTACTACTAACTAACAATAAAACGAAGATAAATAACTCAAAGATTTTCTAAGTAGATCCGTTCTTTTTTCATTTTTTAGAAGGTTGTTACTTCGACATTACCTAGGTACTTGATACTTAATATCTCTTACATACCTCTTCATAGTTTTTATACATATGTCGGATTTTAGATTTTTGGTTAGAGCATTCTATCAAGATATCAATAGTGTCAAGATAGAGCCTTAGATTATGAAGGCTATGTATAGATGCGATATGCTTTAATGACCACTTATCTTTCCTTGCACGCATCGTTCGTCCTACTATAGGAAAATATCCTGAGACGTCAACACACAGAGGCATTATGGACCAAAGATTTAAAATGTCAACAAGATTTTTAATAAAAAGTTATTGCTTGTTTACGCGTATTGTTTACGCGGCCGAAACGCGGCTCGTTAACGCGCCGATGCGTACCGATAAAACTTACTTTTAATAATCCAACTTTTTTGCCATTTACCCAGTGTTGGTATATCTTTGTACACTTAATTTAGACCCTAGTCCTATTCAAAGTAAAATATGTTAAGTTGGGATCTATACAATTACAATGCAGCAATAGCTTGCAAAATATCAAAACTAAATCAAAAACGAATAACCTGTATTTGTAAATGAAGAAAGAACTGCGTGAAAAAAAATTGAAAAGAAGATGAGGTGAAATCGATTTTGATCGATTTGATCTCCACTCGTATGCGATAATTTTAAGAGTATCACCTATGTGAGGATGGTGTATGTTATGTTATATCGCTGAATTAGTATTCCGTGCTGAATACTAATTCAGCGATATAACATAAAGGGGTACTATTAAGGTGAATTCAAAGGTGTCACTGAGGGATTGTTATCACATTCTGCAACACTTTTCTATTAAAAAGTAGGTCTCGACGACATCGCAATTAACACTCGACAAAAAGCATCTGTCCCGACGTTTTAGATTAGATTAATTAATTGGAAAAATACAATAAAAAACTGCTTTGCACGCTACGTGAGACGGTCGCCTTAATGATACTTAGTTGCATGCAAGTATTTATACTGTATTGATAAAAAACTAACTTATTAATATGATTCGCCACGCTGCGTGCGCGCCGTTTATTGTGTTGCATAGTTCGCACACTAGTGTACTCGAGTAGAGATGGGGTGAAGAAATCGATTACTACTCGGTACTAGAAGTACTCGCGACTTTTAGCAACGGTTTCAGAAGAGTACATCGATTGATCAAAGTCTCGGCAACAGGCTTCCAACTTAAAATAAAATGTCCTTTCTGTCTGAAGCAAACTTGGATTTGTTTGGGATGAATGGTTTATTATCGTATAATTTGTATTTAGGTATGTTAAGAAGAAAGATCTGCCGGACTGACACGGGGGCACTAAAGATGATTTAAAGTGAGAAAAACTCATTGAGAGTAATTCGGCGACATACTCGGCCTACAATTGAGCCAGGGATATAATCGATCACGTGTATCTCCAACTCGGTCCATCTCTAGTCGTGTGTACAGTACGCACACACACACGAATATCTATACTTATGATAAAATTTTAACGAGGCTGAGTCTCAAGCTGGTTCCGGCATCGTGCAAAAAACCATCGCGCCGTCTTTGATGGGATTTTCACTGTTGTATTCGTATGATGTTGCCCTAATATGTATCAGTCAGGGCTGTCAATTAGTAAAGAAACATTTAAATCGGGTATACTTCTCATAGGCAAACTATCTTGCGTAATAATAACTAGGAATCATAAGTAATATTAGGCGTTATGTAAGAAGATTGTTATTTAATCATATGTGCGTGTTTAAGCAAATCCTATAAGAGGTTATATGCAAAATAGCGAACCCGCATACTTTAGATCAACTGATTAAATCTTAGAATATTACAATATATTAATGGAACAATAAATATATAACTTTTTTAAGTTGACAAGTTGAAAAACAAAAGTATCTTTAATTTTAATCCAAACATGGATCGACGTCCTTGAAAACGGACGTTAAAATAATATATTGTAAGTTGAGCAGCGAATCAAAATTAATTATTCTTTGTCTTCGGTACTTTATATGCAGTGCGTCGTGCATTGTTGGGACATTAATATTATTTCGACGCACAAAAGACCCACGGACCTGAGATTGAAATACTTAATTTAATTATTTTGTACCGCGCAACATATTAAATGTTTTTGGTTTTAATAATGAAACCTACAACAGACGTTAATTAGTATTGTTGATTATTATATTCCAACAAAGGTTGTCGGTGGTTTATAGTTTTCAGATTACCTGGAGACTGTAATTACGCAAATTTGATTTTATTTATGAGAATGAACGTAGTAAAAAGTCAAATTAGCTACCTGGTGAGTGCTCACCATCTTCTATAGTTATGAGCGTCAGTGGTATTGCTTTATTTAAGAGTAAAAATAATCCAAGATTTTCGATTCAATACCTACGGTAGATCTTTCACATATACGACAAGAACCAAAGCATTCAGTAAGTTTGCAAAACTTTTACGGTAAATAAATATTTACCGTGACCATGACTATTTAGTCATTTTACAAAGTAGTCAGCACCTACCATAAAGATTACTTAAAGAGTTATAAAAAAACGAAAATATTTCTATACAACCCTGAAATACCGCTACAAATAAATAGTAACGATACAGGAGCTATATAGATAGAAGGCTTATTGATTTACAAACTGCAATTATAGAAAAAAGTAATAACAATACCTACTTTGAAGTATTTCTCTGGCGGCCGTTCTCAAAGCGAAGGGTTTTATGAGTTGATCAGATAATTGGAGCAGCTATATTGATAAGCAGTAATGGAATTATTTTGCTCATTTTTCAATAGTAGACAATGTTAATAATATAACAAGCTTATAGACGTCTCTTCGCGATCAATACTAGCATTTCTACAAGGCTTCGTCCGATAAGTGTTTTATTACGTAAATTCCGGGGCTTTAGGCTGACGGATTTATGTTTTTGCGTAGGTTAAATTAATGTACAGTGATTATATTTTTGTGACACACTCTGGCCTATACAAATCGCTCTTCTTTTCTGTATAAGAACGATCGTACGAATAGCCTAAGTGCAGCCAAACATTTTGACAAGTGTTTTTGGCATTGTAAAAGCCTATTGAATAGCTTATGTGTAATATCCGAACACAAAAAATGCAGTCTGGATGGCAGGTAATGGAAAAAAAGTGTTTGATGCGAAAAGATTTTAAAAAAAGGAAACCAGAACACTGAGTCGGGTTTGTAAACTCGCCAGGCTTCTTGAAAATTATTTTGGTGATAATTATTTTGACAGGATTCCAGACAAAAACGACTAAAACACCTCAAACACTTTTAGTAGAGTTGGGTAAATTTCATAACGCGCCACCCAGGTCTGCATTTTTGTGTTCAGTTAATACAAATATATAATCTATTCAACACGATTTTATAATGCCTCTAACACTTTTCGAAATATATCCGCTATATCTCCAGCTAAAACTCTCACTTTTACAATTGTGAATACGAATACATTTCCTACATATAAACTCTCACGGCAGGTATATCCGATTCACCTTAACCGCGGCTGTGGCTTAATAAAAAGCTGATATTAAAACATTGAGCGTCGGCCGAGTCGGTCAGTGGTTAGACGACTCAATAATATCCCTTACTTCATTACTCCACCGCTCATATTTAAGTTGCAACTATTACGTATGCATATTGTTACACTAGTTACACCTGACGGCTTTATTCCCGTGTTTTCGAATGACGACTTATTTCACAGAAAGTAGGTAGTAGTAAGTTGCTATTCATAAGTCTGCATCGAAATTCTTTGAAATTTAGCGTCATCCCAGTAAATTACATGCCTTTTTGGATAGCTTCAAAGAATTTCAGCTAAGAGGTTGCATTTAAAATTGCTATTGTTTTACCTAATATTGTCTCTCGTGGGTCTGTTCACTACATAGGAGACGACATAATATGAGTGTGAAGCGTTATTGAAAAAAATACATTATTTTACAAAAGTGTTAAAATTGTAAGTTTGTGACAAGGCAAAGGATGTGTTGCCATTGCAAAGAATGGTAAATGGCATTAACGAACAGACAAGCGCTACATCTTAGTTACTCGTATCAAGAGTAAACGAGACTCATAATAAATACGGCGCGTCCATCTCGCTCGACGCAAATTAACAGCCGACGCAGTTACAATGTCGATGGCTGAATGCAACAGCTGTGTTGCGTACAGTTGAGGTATCCCGGGATCCCAAATCCCGCGATGACTGCTCTATAGTTAGCGTCATGAGTCGTGAGCACAAATAAATAATCGGTGGTAGGTTCTTTCGGCCAATGAACAGCAGCCGAAAAAAACGCGTTAAAACACAATAGACAACGAACCACTGACAAGCTGACGACTGACGAACCAATCGCGTGAAACGCAGCGCAATAATATCAAACCGACCAATAAAAATTGTGCTCACGACTTAAGCCGACTACTATAAGAAAAATATTAGGAATACATCTCTGAAATTTTAGGGATCTATCGGTTTTTTAAATTATAAAACAAATATTAACGTTGAAAATAAGATTCAATTATCGTTTTTCTAAATAAGCAAATGTTAACTATTCAATTTAATTCCATAAACAAAGATCTAAGCACTTCGCCTTTCCACTTATTATACTATAACGGTGGATATTATATATATTATATTATATTATATCCCGTGATTTTACGTTACAATGCCGATGTCCCGGGATCGAGAATGAGTCTTGTTAGGGACTACCCTAGTCCCTATGTCCCCGCATGGCCCCGTACGTGAAACACATGCTTCGGTGTAAAAATGCATTGATGGACAACCAATTATATGTTATTACGGCGTCCACTATTTTTTAATATCATATTTTAGTAACAAAGTAAAGAAATATTTTAAACATGTGGGGCTGTTCCAGCTGGTACATAACTAGCCACAGTACCTACTAGCGAGAAACCGGCTTTTAAAAAAATAATAAAATAAAGTAGGTATAGACTTTAACTCTTCTTTGCCTGCGTTGCTATGTGTGAGTGTGTAAGTATACCTACAATTTTGCATTGTGTGGCAGTGATGTCGTCCGCGCAACACACAGTCACACACAGTCTTCTTATCACCTGTAAAAGGTGCCACACTGCCACACAATGCAAAGCTGTAGGTATACTTACACACTTACACATACGAACGCGCGCCAAGATGAGCTTACTTACAGCATCTATACATACCTTCTAATTAAAGTATTTTTAATGCTATTGAAGTTGTAATATTGTTAATAACTGGGTAATTTTTATACATAATTAATTTGAATTTGACTCACTTCAATTTTTGTTACAGATATCTAAATATTGTTCTTATTGCTTAAAAATTAAAATAAAATTCTACGGTCTTCATCTACTACCTAAAAATTATTTTAAGCACTTTATCCCTATGTAAATAATTTATTTAACAAACCCTTGTAAATCGTATAAGATTCAAGCGTTATTTGCTGATTTGATTCCAAAAACGAGATGTCAAAGATTAAACAGGTTGGTAAAACGCACTTAGCCTGTCTAGACTGCCCATTACCGAGGTGAATAGTAGAAAATGTTAACAAACAAAACAGCATCGGTTACTGTCAAAAAGTGTTAAGCATTTGAAATTAGTTCCTTGTCGTCCTGTCAATAAAAGTTAAGTAGTGTTTAATTGAGATAGTAACGCGCAAGCTGAATACATTACTAGTACCTACGCTATCGGTCAAATTAGGAATAGTCGGGCGCGGTCGGTATGGAATAGGTGATCGTAAATGGGTTACAATATATAAATTGTAAACTTACCCCAACAGCTACTATTAAACCCATCCGATGACTTGCTAAGGAATCAATAGGATCGATATCGACAGGTTTTTAAAGTTAATGAATACCAAACGAATATGCACATAACCTACTGTTATGGCACTGGCCTAACCAATAGTAGCTATACCTACCTCTCAGTAAGACACTTGTTAATAATCTTATATAATCGTAAACAATAAAGTACACGGTAATTACAACAGATAAACGGTTCCGAAAACATGTAACTTATAAATCAGAGTGACACATAATACAATGGCCTTTGTGTCCCCGTCAGCTGTTAGGCGGCGTCCGCCACGCTGTCATTCTGAGTTGGTTGATACTAATGAGAGCTCTAAAAAGTTCTACAATGGAAGGCAGGAAGCCTGCAAGTGTGTGGCCTGATGATTATCACAGCACTGCATGTTTAGGAGAAAAACAAGCATGATGTTGAGTAAGCCTTAGCTCCTAAGGCATATGCATAACTTCATCAATCCTCCAGTAATATTTATATGTGTGGTTGCAATCGAGAGCTGCTTTAACCACGTGCTGTAACAGCACAGCTAAAACTTAGTAAGGAAACTTGTCTCATCGTCCGTGATGTTCTCAACGGCATATGAAGTCCACCAACTCACAGTAAGCCAATGTGGTGGACTAAGCCCTACATCATTCTCTTTGCGAGAAGGGATCTGACCCTGTAGTGATGATGTGATCATGTGATGAGGAGTACGCCAAAAGTATGTAAAAAATGTTATTTCATACTTTTGTGAGGTCGGTTTAATTTTTTTTTATTATAAAATGCCGTACAGTTACTGCATTTCAACACGCGAGGGAAGTCGCCAGCGTTGGCTAGTTAAGATAAATATTTTAGGGTTCCGTGTTCGAAAGAATCGCTTGTGTGTAACAATTCTATCTTTGTAATTAGTACACACGTAGACTTTAGTTATAACAGGTACTTGACGTTAATACATGATAGTCGGTGTCAATACTCGGTGTATAAAAAGACTAAGTATCATGTTACATATTATTATAAAGTATACCTACTTTCTGTTTAAATTTACACAAAACTTGTCTTGTACTCGTATTTATCCGACTCGAACTTCACGATTTTTATTTTATTTTTTAACATTGATTAATATTACATAGATAAGAATTGGTTACAACTAAGATAATTTTCTTGTAAAATTTTTTTTATCTACTTGAGAGCATGCAACGGGCATGTATGTTCCCCTGCTACACAAAAAGGTATGTAAATGCAACCGACTGAGCAACTTATGTATAAATATTAACATTTTCTCTTATGCGTAAGTCTTCAAACATGTCGATGAAGATAAGACGTTATAACAAAACAAAAACTTAGACGCAAACATATAAACTTTAATAAAACCAAGTGCAACAGCCGGGTCCAAATAGATTTTAATATGTATGAGTGCATTGACTTCAACGATACAACTTCATTGCAAACCGGACCTTAAGCTCAAAACAATTAGGTCTACCTCATTAAATGCTCTACTAAAAGTATATTGACAAAGGTAATTTTCTACAATCAACACAGACCAAGTTGCATGATTCATTTAAGATTCATTAACGTGCCTTTACAATCATATCAATGTTTATTTTTTGTATGAGTTTCTGTTTAAAAATTTATTGAATGTCTGACTGACGGCAAAATAAATTGAAATTGGCCTTTTAAAAATGTATTATATTTTATATTTGCAGCGCAGTAGGTATGCACAAAACGGTTTAACTGTTTAGAGTAATGGAGCTTTTTGTATGGCAACTGGAATTGGTTGTTTATGTTTCTGAAGCTGTTAATAACCCAACCAATACTTAATGACTGTCTGAAGTAAACTTACAGCGATGCAATTTATATCTGGAAATAGTCTGCGGCTAGCTGTTTATATGGAGAGTATGATAGAATGCAATACATTATAAATTTATTTAAGAATTCGGGAAAAATAACTAATTTAAGTACCCTCGGATGCAAATCAAGTTTTTAAACAAAAACAATAATTGTAGCAAAAGTCAGTTTAACCGTCTCGGTTCGCGAAATCCACGATTATATATGTACGATAACATATTTAATTCGTAAAAATTAGCAGTTGCAGGTGTAAAATTAGAGTCCGAAACCGCGGCAGAAACCGTCAATTCAACATACAAGGCGTGATAACGTGTTTCGCTATAACAAAACATAACGTTCGCGGCCTTAATTCATGCGATAAATAATATAGAGCCACTCTTCACTGCAACTTGAATATAAATTGGCTAATTAAAGTTAAACGGTAGGAATATTAACCAAATACAGCGGCGCACCAGACCGACAACATTGTTAGTGTTATAGATATTTACTATGGTGCGGAAGCTGGCGACAGGTTTTCGTGACCAATTTCCTAGCGGCCAATAATTTGTAAACTACGTACTTGAGAGTGAAGAACTAAAAATCTTGGTGATCGTCGGCTGCGGCAAAAAAATTAAACATATTCTATTGAAACTATCTTTTAAATTAATGCTTGACTCATACATGTAGTAACAAATCGTAGTTTGTGACATTTTTTTATTGTGATTTCCTCCCATTTATTTTTAAATTATGTTAATAAATTGGACTGCAGCTGGCTATTTACTATTTTTTCTACATATTTTGGAGGCAACCCACCCATGGAGCCGAGGCTGTTCACGCTTATTAATTTTACTCTTTTAAGCATTCTAATTGTAATCGGCCGAAACGACTGACGAAATTTGCGCCTGGCTCGGGGACTACGTTTGTATCGCATCACGAAGGTGCGACATGTGGTCCGTACGAGGCAGAGAATAAGATTCGGAATCGATTAACCTTTAGGTTCCGTCGGATGCAATAATTGTATGAACTAGTTGTGCAGAGCACGCCTCGAGTTTCACTTAAATGTATGTAAAATTCGCCAAGTATCGATACCGCAACCGGAATGTACTGTCGCCAACACAACGCAAATATCCTACGCATTATAAATTCACGCTATATAATAAAGACGTTTCACGCATTATTGAATTTTGTTATATAGCCATCTAATACTAAATATAGCGACGTATCTATTTACAGTCTTGAATATTTCTTAAATCCTGTTTACGAGTAAAACTGGATACGGCACTGTAGCAACACCGTAATAGTGTTAATTTATTATTTCTAAAAATATAAATAAATTCTGTTTCATTAAAATTAAAAATCTAAGTAATTATTGCAAATCTTGATAAAAATATTTAAAAGTTGCTTATGAAATGTTCGGTTATTCCTACAAAGTCGGTAAGAATTTATTTTTTGTGCCGCTTATGTTAATTTAGAACAATATATTCTCGGTTGGAAAACGTAATTAGTACTAAGCAGTGAACGAATTAAAAGTTTTATGTTTATTTCGTTGTTCTTTATGTTAGTTATGAAATGGTTATTATGGAATTAGCATATAATAAGATAACGGGTGTTCACGATAAAATGTCAGCGGTTATTTATAATATCATAATGATATTCAAACTTTTGCGCTTTACACAAAGAATTTACGCATTACGGAAGCCCAGAAAAAATACCCTTTTTGAAACTTTTTTCTTGCTAGGTAGGTACTTTCTGTCGTCAAATATTAACAGCATATATTTTGGACTTGAACATCATAAAGTTACACATTTTCTTCTAATGACTAAGGCATTTTAAATGACTGACATAACCGAACGACCAACCAACACGACAAAATTAAACACAGGGTCTGTATGGAGCTGTCCAAATTGAAATATGCACTGACGCACGACAAATTTATGCAATGATATTGTCGTACTAGCAACTTTTGCGTGTGACATGGCTATTAATTACATTATAACATGAACGGTAACATGGACCATAAAATAAATTTATCCAATAATGGATGAAATGAAAAATTAATGGATAGATTCTTTAAATTAAATAATATTTTCATTTAAATTTAAATTGAAAAAGTAAATAATGAAAGCTTCTAATAGTAATAATGAGTAAGCGAGATGAAAAAATTACGATGTAATACTTGTTTTCGTCGCTTCTTCTGTTAGTTATGAAATGATAATTCCATCATTACCATACAATGCGATTATGGGCAGCTTAAACGCTTAATTACACAATAAAATATCACCGCCTTTAATGCTGGAGTCAACCATTATAATATCTTTTAATTATAATAGTAGCTATAATAGTTGGAAAATGCTTAACTATTTCTAGGTCACATTAAAAATATGGTTATTAAAAATTATTTCTGTTAGAAAATGTATAAAATACGCAAAAAGAGTTCAAATTCACGAATAATAATCTTCAGGCCTTTTTTCTTCACAGACCAAAAAAAAAATGACGCGAAGCAAAGATAAAAATTTTTTTCGTAATGAGAGTAACAAATTCATGATGCAATTTTTATAATATTACTGAGAACAGAGATAAATACACTAAAAACCGTTCAAACTAAATAAATTATCGTCTCGGTCGATTAATAAAGTAACCATTATTAATGGATAGTCGATTAATACATTCTTCGCACCTTTCGCAAACAGATGTGCAGAAATATTCAAAATTGCATACTTTAAACACATTTAAATATTATAATACCTACTTGTAAAAAAACCCAAGTCTAGCAACTCAGTTCTTGCACCGTAAAAAGTTGTGACATCTATGTATGTATGTATGTATCCATAGATTGACTTTTATTTAATAGCATCTCATTTCTTTTTGTGTTGTCAATCGAACTGCAAATGTAACTTTGTAATCCTGTAGGTACATTTGTATGGGTTAATAAAGTTATTTATGCCGTTGGTGTATCTAGAAAACAGGAACGAATTGTTTATACAATACCTGCCTGGTTACTAAAAAATCAGGCTCCTAGTTTTATCCACAATGGAGTTATAGGGCCTGAATTGCTTCGTGAAAAGAATGGTAAGGCCGTGCCGCTTTTTTGGTCGACTTGGTCGACAAGGCAGTGCAAGATTTAATTAACAATGCCATAAATAAAGCGATGTAAACAAAAAGACAAATATGTTTGAATGCAAAAAAAGGTAGGTGTACGTTCAAACTCTTTTCCCGCCGACTGTACAAAAGCGGTTAGGCCAAGGAAAACTGCATATTATAATAATATATTTATAATTTTATTTAAACGACGTTTATAAAATATATATTCGAGTACATTGTAACTTAATACGCTGGTTTATGTGATGCGGCAATTTGCATGGGGCCCACGCATCGAAGACAGCTGCGGCTCAATTCTTCATTCTGTTTATATTATCTGTGCAGTAAATTCGTATTTAAGGTATCTACTATGCTTACATGCACAGATCTCTTAGGATTCGAGTTTTGAATTGCAAAAGAATTTCCGGTTAATAAATTACTGCCTAAAAGGAATAGAACTTGGTTGCATGAAGATGGAAGAAATCATGTTTGAATGTTTACACCACAGAAAACCATTGTTCGAAAATCCTCGGAAATCGTTTTAAAGTATCCTGATCGAAATTACACTATCGACCTCAACTGACTACATACCTACTAAATAAATTACGAGATACCTACTTTCAACATCTCTTCGGTCTCCTTAAAATAATAGAGCATGTGTGTGCGTGTCCATGTGCTTTTACAAAAACATTTGGCTTTTGACTAAATTACGCCTATTTAGATAGACAAATTAATTTAAGTTTGCATGTACTTGAGTGAATTCGCAGGTTTGCGGTAGTGAAATATATTTTATAGTAGAGAATCGTTGGTCGACGATAGGTTTCCGTCATTGTACCTATCTGTAATGATTTTCTGCACATTTTCAAACAATTACCGTCGAGCCCCGGTCACGGTGTGCGGCCACGATCAGTACTCGCTAGTATAAAGCTCTATTCATATCTACAGATAGGAACCGTGCCTTCACAGTAAAAAATAATCTCTCATACAGTGTAAGTAATGGTGTATTACATCAAGGACAACACGAGCGTTAAGAGCTAGGTTCATTTTTGTTTGGCTTGATCTAGCGACGTATGTCAAAGACGGGGCATTCCGTTGTGCTCACATCTACCAGGCGCATCTACCGAAGATGGGAATATATGTGTTGGCCACGCTATGTGCTGGTGATGTGAATAGAGCACAAAGCGTTGTTTGCCCGCCACTGACACAATGCTCCCAATGACTCACAATAGCGAATTAAGTATTATTCTAAATTGACGTAATTGAAAAATATGCAGTCGGTCGCGCGCGGCGCTCGAACAAATTGATTCATGTATAATATTCCACAGAGCAGCGATGGACACGAGCTGTAGTTACAGGACATAATAATGTGCGTATGTTTTGTAATTCTGCCTCAGTTGTGCATGACTAGAAAAATACCTCTGGGAAAATACATTCTTCACTTGTTATTTATATTGTTATTTGATAACGTTGTCACGACAAGTTAGAAGGCAATGGGCTGGCCAAATCGTTCGAACAACCGATGAGCGGTAGGGAAGAAAAGTCAAAAGTTCGTGCAAGATGTGAACGTCTTGGCAGAATATTTAAATCCAACAAGACTGCTTTATTTTTAGTCGATGTCAGGAACTTCATAGCCCTGAGGCACTACAGTACTCGTAAATTCTACGGTAACTTTATTTTACAGTCAAAAGCCAAATCTTAAAATAATTAAAAAATACTGAATTTTACAAATACTTAGACTATTTTTTATATAATAAATAAACTATATTTAAAAATTCCTTACTAAACAAATAAGGGTTTTTTTTTAATTATTATTGTAATAAATTCAATCTCTTCGATGTTTAACAAACAGTCTTTGTTAATACGAGGGCAGGGTCAGACTCGGTACAAAATAAACACTAATACCCATCATTTGGACGACGGCGATGCGAGCGATACTCTAAGCATAGAGCACTATAATCTCACATAATTGCCTACAAACCGCCAATAGTATTGTTGTAATTTTGTCTATGAATACAAATAATTGTGGATAACGCACTATTCAACGCAAGGGCAATGGATTCATTGTGCGATTGTCGGATCTGTTACATATGATTTAATGTCGGTGATGTTACTACGAATATAACATGTTACTATGTTACTACGTTAATTTGATTTTTTTTTGCATTTTTTATGTCATTGAATATGACCTTGTATTCTTCTCTTGCGAAGATATCGGGGGGAGGCATGCGTTTGATACGTATAAAACATTCTTAAGTCTGTTTTATAAAAAATAAATCGGGTTTACGTAGTTACGTACTACATAACAGAATCCATTTCGAAAACCATTAATATTCGTTACAGATCTAAAGAAAACACATTTATAAAATGAGCGTAGATCAAAAGGTGTCTTTCACTGCATTTACCTACGTTAATAATTTTGTTTCACCTAATCTATTGCCAAGAAAAATAAAACAATGGTTATAAATATTTACCCTCGCCGATATCGAACCCGAAACCAACGGAGCGGAGACGGATAACCGTAATTACGTACGTATAAGCCTTTTGGTGTGTTATTAACATTTTTGAGCGAACAAAAAATAATAAATTTAATAACAATGTTATTGTATCATTCAGTACGTGACTAGAACTGGTGATTTCACGAATTTAATGGATCGGAACACTGTACTTATGTTTTATATCTTCACGTATCTAAAATAATTATTATGTTTTTAAGTATTACCCTACTCGCCATGTCGCTCACAACAAATTGGTCATTCATTTCGTACATTTGTCGCATCTCAGTCTTATTGTAAAACAAATAGCTCCATTCGAAGATCTATATAAAACATTTGTCGTGTTGCTTGGTCCATCGTATCGCCGACCAATTAAGACTAGACTTTGTCTTACAATAGTCAGGTCTTTCTATTTGGTCGAGAGTTTTAATTTTAGTCTTCCAACCGTTATCTTGAAGATGTTCAAGATTTATACATTGTACGAAACGAAACAAGTCAAGATCGAAATAAGAAATCTTATTCGAGTCCTTTCATTTTACATTTCCTATATAAATATTTACGTTCCTATTAATTTAATATTGGAATTGCCCGCGGCCTCGGCGGCATCTAGGTCGTTCCAATCTGCCTGGGACGTTTTTCCCAATGAAATAAAACCAAGAGAGGGACTTCTTATTTATTTCTGCAATCTACGTAAACAACTTCGTTTTTGAAAAATACTTCAGAATTGACGATGTTAGCATCGTTTACTAAGACGTTGATGTATTTCTACAAAAATGAACCTCGACGGAGAGTTAAAATTGCTTGCATTTTTAAAATAGTCTTCCAGGAGTACATATTAAATAGGATTCAGGGCCACTTATAAATTGAAGAAACATTAGGTATTATTTTGCAAACATAAGTTTTGTATGTTTTAACGATAGTACATTCTCTCTTTCATGGTTTTAAAAAAATCGTTCTATAAATCACCATACCTTTCTGATTTAAGATCAATCGATGTCTTGTCTGACGGCATGACAAGGGCGTCTTCAATTCTTCATTCCCTACTATAAATTTATCTATATACAATCCTTTCTGCTCCCGCTCCCGTGGGGATCGAATTCAGTTTTTCCCAAATCTCCACACATTAAACTATTCAAGTTATCATTACCAATCGTTTATCGCTGCCAACCGCCAATGAGACAAGCGTCTCATTTTTATTTATAACACTAATAATACGATGACTAACGGACAACGAGCATTAGCCATCATATTTTTACGTACAAAACACGAACGCAATTATCGTCCATTCGAAATGATGGTATAAGAACACATATTACCAATCTAATTCGAGAGCATAACAAATGATGGCGTATTATAATATATTTCGACGTTCATCTAAGTGTTATTTATTGTAGTAAAAATAAAATTTGTGCCAAGATCGAGCCGGGCGCGTTACAACGGTTTGGAATTATTTTGATTGTTATTGAATCTAGTTGGGGCTGAATGTTTGTTTGGATATGTTAATTATTTTAACCCAATGGACCAACTGACGGGAATGCAGACTCGAGGTTAGTAGTCACTGCAGCCCATTGGCGACCACTTTTATTCTTAACTATAAGATTTTGAAAAAATTAAAAGAAAATAATTGACTTACCTTATCGTCATTAATTAAAGGATTAAGGTGGTGGTTTTAGGTTGTTATTAGCAAAGGGTAATAACAAAAAGTACTAGGTAGGTAAGTAGATATATATTGTAACTAGAAACAGTTAGGTAACTCTTTACAGGCACTTAAAGATAAGAAAAAAGTGTTAAAAATTGCCAGTTACCATGGTCTTTTAAAGTTTTGAACTCATCATTTTTTTCTATATCTGATCTAAGTACATTATGTAAGTACATAATGTAGGTACTCTAAAGTTTGAACATGACTGCACGAGATTAAGACTGTAAGGGTTAAGTTAGAGAGAATAAGAGAAAGTTAAGGGTTAAGCTCAGTGACTTAAGGAACCCTGATAAATATGTTGTGGGAGATGGGCAGACGTCGATATTTTTTAAATCGTGATTAGGGTGCATGAAGATTTGCGATGTATTGCCTTATAATTCATCTTTTATTTGTATGTATTGCGCTTTATACAGATTGATTACTTGTAGATTGTAAACGTTTATGTTTAGTACATCCATAAAACGATCCTAATTAATTTAGATACGTGTAGTACGCACATTCAAAATTAATGTCACCAGCTGTAGGTGAGACTGAAGGAAAACATCGTTCGGAAACCTGCTTGACTAAGAGTCTTCTGTGACGTTTTCAAAGGCATATAAGTCCACCCACCCGCAATAGGCCAACGTCGACTGAGGCATACCTACATTTTTCTCAATGTGAGGAATGACCCACCCCTCCAGTGGGCTATTAACAGGTTGCAGACAAATTTCAAGAAGCGCGTAAAAATTATCTCTTAAAGCCGGCAACGCATCGAATCCCTAGGCGTTTCTCGTGTCAACAGACGACGGTGACCACTTAGCATCAGGTGGCCTGTTCGTTTGTCTCCTTGGTTTTGGTATAAAAATGCGCGCGATCAATGGATCGGCTCCGATGATCGATCGCTGACCGATTACCTGTTAAACTCAGTTTATAATTTTAGCATACATACTTCCATAATTTATTAGGGTTGCCAGCCATTTTGAGGGATCTAGCCTCTGTCCGATCTTAACAGTTTTCATCTAAGAATTATCCCATTATTTCAAAAATTAGATAAGTACCTAATCTTCATTTTTATTTCAACAAAAAAACCATTCCGTTTTTAAAATATTTTAAAGATACGTTTTTTGGTTCTGACATTAAAATCGTAAAACAATGATATCTTAGAATAACGTTACAAATTAAATTGACGGTTAATTAAAATTATTATTTAACATGAAGTTTAATGGATAGGTAAAAAAATAATAAAAATGTTTCTCAGCTCTGTGGTCATAATATGCGCTCATAAAAAACAATTTTGAAAAAAATCTCATCAGAAATTAATTTGGACACTACCTAGGCTTTTATTAAGGACTTTTAATTTGATATCTGGTAGCCCTATCCACAAAACACATTGAATATATCGTTTCGTGCATCTTATGTAGGTACCTATAGGGTTTAATGCGACATATTTATCATAATCTTTGTGAATTATATCTGCGAGCAATTTGCTTGATACAAAGTATGTAATGATGGAATTGTGGCAATGTGTGGTCTACGATAAGTTCGCTAGGACAGGAGATATAAATTATATAAAAATATGTCTTCTTACGGCATCCATGCAGGCATCAATCCTCCTAGGAATTTATTTTCTAAAAGAAAACTTCAGATTTCAATTTTATGATCATTTCATTTACATTTTGATTCTTTTATTATAGTTCATTATCGTGAATACATTAATAGAATATTATAAATTCAAGTGTTTGTTTGTTTGTTGTTTGTTTAATTTTTTGTATTTATTTATTATGTTTTGTAACGTTCGCAATAATATTGGCACACAATAACGCATTGAGGCAAACTGATATGTTAATACAAAATTTTGACGAGGATTAATTTTGAATAAAAAAATAACTAAGGCCTCTATCGTTTAAGAGTGAAAAGAAAACCGACCCTGCAGTGAATAAAAAATGAATTAGAGACAGATAAATAAAGAAATTACATTGGTGTTGATAACCATTATTACAATAACTAAATAAATACGTTCCGATGTCAGTGGCGGTGGTAAGCCAGTTTAAACGGTCAACGAGGTTATGGATTAACATCCAACGAGGTTCAGCATTAACTAGCTATCCCGGGCCTGACAGGGTACAATTTGTTATGACGTAAATAGTAAATAGCTGTATTAACTACAGCCACAGGTTTGGACCGCGATGACACGCCTTCTGATGACTTCACATTACCCGACACGGTCGGCGATCCGATGTTTTACGATATTGACTGTTACTATTTTTGTAAGTGGATGCAATTATGTCGAACATAGGTACCATCCCAACTTTATTACCAAATACAAAACAAAACTAAACAAAAATCAAAATCAATTAAACCTATTAGTGTCCCACTGCAAGTTTGGGTCTCCTCTCACAATAAAAGTAGGAACTTAGTCCATGCGTGAGAACCATAACCAACCATTCTCCACAATGGAGAACTCTAAAGCATGCACATTTCTTCAAGATGTTTTCCTTCACCATTACAGCAGGTGGAATTTACTTCTACGAAGCACACATAAATTTCAGAAAGTCATTGATGCGCGCCACTGCGATTCGAACCCGGCCCTCTCGCGCAAGAGGCCGGAATCACCACTGGCCTATCACCTCATAAACCTACCATAACCGTTTAAAGCCGGCTAATATAAAACGCTCGCCAACCGCCACGGTTACCCGACGTCGCGACAGCTGTCTGCAGCAACAGGTACAGCAATTACGATACTGTCACAATAATAGCTTTGAAGCGAACGATTTCATTTACAACCCGCTTGACGGTTACTAGTTGCATTCGCCCTGATTTGGGGAACGAAGGCGATAGAAAAGTTAAATCGTCGGCACGTAATCGTTGAACCTCATCGTGGAATCCATGGGTGCAGGAATTCGACCATTTCGTTGCGTGGTTTGTTCCCTTATAGCAGACGTAAGTAAAAACGCATGCCTCGTTCTTATAGCAATTTTTATTTGTTCGTAAAAGATTCAACATAATATGTATGTATTTTCATTGTATCTATAAGAGAAGCACGAGGGCACGCCAGCTACCTGACTGATAGTAAGTGATCGCTGCCTTGGGCACCCACGTCTAAGCACATATTGTACCCAACTTGTCAAATCCTAAATGAGATCGTATGTGGATGCGTTGCTACTCCGCCACCACACATCTCTAAACAATGAAGAACATGTTGCCCCACGGCGGATTAAGAGGGTGGCGGTGTGGTACTTGACCGGTATTTAAAAACAAGATAGGTTCTGCCAATAATTGCACGTGTGTAACAGATGTTCGTACGACAATGTAATTATGTTCATATTCTCGCATGTCAATGCGTATTTCAATTTAGGAGAGCTCCATACAAAGCCTTGTATTTAATTTGCCGTTTTGGGTGGTACGTCAGATTGGAATGTCAACCAGTTAGGACGAGGCCTTAAAACCATCGTTCTATAAATACTATATCTGTGATATTTCTAGAAATTGAAGACCGGGACAAACACTCTACCACAGCAATGGCAATAGTGGCCGCCCACATTATTTGCTCCAAGTGTTTGTGATCTGTCACCGAAGCGAACTACAAAGCGAAACCGTGCAAACAATAAAAAAAGGGATCCGCGACGACCGCATTAAAATTCCTGACCTGATTTTGTCTTTATAATAATATTTATATTCCTCGAGCGAGACGTTTATAAACATTAAAAATGAACGCTTTAAAATACGTGGCGATTTTAATACAATCCAAAAAATTGCATCGGCCGGTAAATATTGGATCTGTACAGATATTGTTGCGAAAGTGGTTTTGTTTCGATACCTATTTTCCCGAGGGTAACCTCCGACACGAGTTAGCCACTAGAGTTTCTGCCAGCCCATTTGTAGTCATCGTCGTCGGTAATCGGTTAAGAAAAATGGTTACAAGGATAGGACCTCTTCAAATCTATCTACTAGGAGGATTGGCAACGTATTAAATGTTCATTTCTTTTAATATCCAACACACGTATCTACGTACTGAGACCTAAGGTTAAAATATAATAATTCATTTCGATAATAATCTTTCAGAAATAAGACAATAAATTTATAAACTTTCAAAATGGTTTTAAAGTTGAAGAACTTATAAACTAGGTATTTATTTAAGTGCAAAAAAAGAAATAAAATCCAAGCTACCCAAGTAACAGGTAGAAGTTAAGGCGTTTTTGCATTTCAATTTTAAACTTTGCTTATCAATAGCTAAAAATCAATCTTGGACTGAGTTTCCAACATCAATTTTAAAAGTCGTAGTACTTAGATCATTAATAGATAAGTGTTCCTAATGCTGCGTCCAGCACGTGTCGACTGCCCCCGTGAAAGTAACCCTAGGTCTAGGAGTTTCCGCCTATTTTTAAATAAAATAATTAAACGTGTTCAACTAACTTTCTAAATACCTACCACTGTTACTACATTACATTACGGGTATCAACGTGACTCCTCGGAAAAAGTTTTCAAAAAGTTTTGAATTTCTTCGAAAAACTGACGAAATTGCGAAAACCCTGATTTACTGTGAAGTGAATCCTTATTAAAACTTAAAAAACGAATGTTGAAATCGGTAAATGTCAAGGAATTTCTTGACGACAATTTTCACGGGAACCAAAAATTGAATATTGAAACGTATCGGCCACCTTATGGAAAGCGATCACTTGAACATCCTTCAGCTTCAAACAGCACATAGCGTTAAGATAAAGGGTTATGATAATAAAAGGGATAAGGACTATATAGGGTTGCCTCGGATTTGTTTTACAGAAACTAAAAATACCCAACAAGAAAAGATGTAAAAACGCAATGTTTATAGGCTGTTTATAGAGGTGAGATACGAGAAAAGACGTTAAAGTTAGGCTGTTCCATCCAAGGCAGATTAGCAAAGTGACGGAACATTCTCGTACCTCCCAGGATAAGTTATGTCGCGTACAAACCACCTCTAAAACCCAAAGTGTAACATCAAAGTCAAAAACCACCAAGCAACTACTCAGACGAACATAAAAACCATAAAGACCGTCGCAGTTTTTATACGTTTGGCCACGTCAAAAATATTTTATATGCACGTCCGTGTGTACGTGTAAATATAGCCAGAGACATTCTGTTGGTACATTTGTTAGTTTCCAACTAAACAAACAGATGGACAGTTCAAACACGAGATGTTATTGTGAACAGATTTTTCTCTTCGTCCTCCGTTCTATTGTGATAGCGATGCGTATGCGCAACACGGCTCTTTAAAGTAAAATCGACTCTGTTGCAAAAAGTTACGACACAATTTTGCATGAAACGCTTTCGTGACATTGAGTAATAAATTTAACTTTTTAATTGAGATTTAAACATTCTAAAACAGCTCTGCATACAGTGTCTTTTAAAAATGTGTTTCCAAGTACATGTTGTCGAATTATTTTGCCCTTATTATTCTAAAATATCCCTTATTTATATTCACTTAATAACAAGAACACAAAAATGAAAGAGAAAATTCGAAAATTTTCATAATTTTGAAGATGAGTCAAATAATGAGTTTTTTTTTCACTTTCAAAAGGTAGTAAAAAGATAATCTTGTACATGTCGATTAGACTAAGCTGATCTGACTTCAATAGAGCATTTAAGTACCTACTAATGATTTTTTTACCATACGTAACTGATTTTTATACAAAATAAGGATTGAGCCCTAGTAGTATTACCTTATCACCACCCTCTTACGCTGCCTTCATAACGACCTTAGTTTGAGATATTTACGCAAATAAATGACCTTAATAGACCGCAAATAGGAAGCTTTTAGAATTTCTTCTAAATCAGTACTTAGGTACTTTTTACAGATAAACAATAAAACAATTATAATCTATTCCAACTTATTCATTACAAGCATAAACAAGATAAAATTCACGTACATTAAAAGTTTAATCAGGCAATACCTACTCATTCGTAAGAGTTCATTAAGCAATGCATATCGAAAAAACTTAATCGTTCGCAATAAAATCATCGGCTCGAAATTCAGTAGGCGGCAAGTTGAAATGTACAGACAATCAAACAAGCCGTCGTCGGTTGATTGAATTATGTTAATTTATTACAAAAAGAGGAAATGTAAAATTTTAAGGATAATAAGATAAAAATGATAAATCACGTTTCATTTGGTAGATAAAAGTTGCCAGCGAAATTAATTTATACTTGCAGAGATTTCATGAATCATCAAATTACGATCCTTCGACCCGTAACGTGTCTTCGTTTTATTTTGATTTTAATGGAATGCATCAGTTGCATTGCGTTGCAAGTAATTGACATTGGGAACGTTAGGCTACTGGGGTTTTTAAGTCAAATCATTTTTCATCAAAGTATTCGTATATTAACGTGTGGCATTAGTATGGGAAGATGTCAGACAGACTGACTGATTTTATTACAAAATGTGTGTGTTAGGTACATTGCACATTCCGTTTACTATAGAAAACTGGTACAACGCTAAAGAATAGTAGATACAAACTCCTTGTGTCTTGGATGCCAATTACACTCACAATGCGAAAACACACGCTCATACCAGAAACAGAATTTCTTGTCATTCAAACTTTTGGATTCGAAATTATTGTACTGCGTGGTAACCGCAACACCATACGACGTAAGTAATTTTATTATAATAATACGGTCCCTTCTATAGTATGAAATGAAAAAAATAAGACTGCATGTCTCAATGCCAAAAATCTGAAGGCCTTAACCGACCAACGACATGACTGAACAACCAACCAACGCGACAAAATTCAAACACAGGTCTCCGTATCTAGCTGTCCTAGCTGACAGTAAGCATTTGTCGCATACACTACGCCATGACGTTGTTGTACGACAAAATTGGTGCGAGCGACGGATTTTGTCGTCGCAATTAGGAGAAGGCGTAAGAAAAGACTTTCAATTAGGTGAAGATTAGCCAAATAACAGGTAGGTACATAGTTACAAAGAACTTGGCTTTAATAATACAAGTATCAATATTCCTGCATAACAATGTTGATAACGACAGCGTTCCGGTCTTAACGGTATTCAATTTACAAAGTAAATAAAACAATGGAACGGATATTATTTTCACGTTACATTTAATTAAAACTATTTAAGCCACGGTGAATTGCGATATTACACGTAATTCAGACGTTACGTTCCGTGTACAAAATAATATTTGTTACATTTTATATTCGTATCGAGTTAATTTTATTCAGCTTGTTTTTATTTGTGTAGGCACTGATATTTATCAAGGGCATTCGTACAGAATGATGAAATTGGTAAAACTATTAAACAGAGGTGATACCGCTTGAGTTGCAATTTCTTGAGTTAAACTCATCATTCAACTCTGCTCCGCTGGGAATCGAATCCAGTATCCTCAAGATTTAACCACTGTGCACCGCAGGTTATAATATGTATCTACATGTTTAGTGATACCAATACTTATACGAGTACATAGGTACCTACAATCTATAAAAAGTTGTTTTTCAACGCTATTTTATCCCTATAGCAGATGAGTGGACAGCTACAGCCTATAAACACCCTTGTTCTTTTGGATATAAAACCCTTTCGGAGCACAAGTTATTAAATTTTAATATAAGACAATTACACAAACGATTTCAAGGGCCAGTTATATACATGGATGTGATTTCGTTATACACAGCGGGGTTTCTCAAAGTTATAATATCTAGTAGATACCTCTCTGGTGATCCTATATTTATGTTTTCAATTTCAACTTTAAACTCCTTTAAAACCAAGAAGAATCATGGGACTTTAGGAAGACATACAATCACAGGAGAGATGTATTTTTTAAATTTAAATACATACTTCGAAGGTTAACTTCATTTATCAAATTTCAATCGTAATAGGTAAAGGTATAGAGATTCAACAGTAAGTGGGCTATATGTATGCTATAGTCACTAAGTAGGTAGTTAATTTTAATGTGTAGGTACCCCCTAAAACAATATTAGTACCTACTCGTACTCCTAGTGGACTCCACTTTGAGAAACCCCGTAGGTAATGCAGCATTCGATCAAATGGCCTGCGCTCTTCAAAGTTTCATTAGGTGCATTAGAACGAAGGGTTGCATTGCAAATAGACAACAACCAAAGGATTTCGTTTGGAACATTAGATCGCACGGCTTATTTTTCGCCCCCTCGATACTATTGTGTTGGTCATTTTAATTTCAGGCATTATTGTGAGATTTTTCGATACCAATTAATTCGCTTACGTAGATGAAATTAATAAAAGGAGGTAAAGGGTAGGTAACAGATCTCAGGGCTCAGGCCTCAGAATCTAAGGGCCAAATGTTCTTTTGTCGCGGTACACAAATAAAAGTGTCCACATCAATATTACTTTGGGCATTGTTTTAAGGTTCGGGAGGCATTAGAGGCAGCGTCGCGCGTCGCGGAGTCGCGGCTCGCGGGCCCGCGGCGACATTCGGCGGCAGTCGCGGCGGTCGCGGCTCGCGGCGACTCGGCGGCGCGGCTGCGGCCGGCCCGACCCGCACACCCCATTACAATAATCGTCGAGCAAGCGGGACGACAACATTTGGAACGAACCATCGTTGCCATTACGTCGAATAAAAAGAAAAGTTATTATATTTTTTATTGGGGAGGGCCGCCACCCTCGCCGCCAAGAGGGTTATTTTTATTTTATTCGAAAAGTTTATTCTCCATTTGTTTTAACTTCTATATTCGCGCTGGCAGGGCTGAAAGTCGGCCGGCAGGCGCACGCACGCACTCAATGACTCACTAATGCGTGGCGCATCATTATATTTTTATATTTAAACTTTGCCAGGGAACAACATTAAAATGAGAAAAGTTCGCCCGGTATTATTATACCGCGTAGCCGACTTCCGATCCCGGTTTAATATTGCTGGCTTAATACCGTTGCTTTGTTTCAATTTCGTTTACTCCTAAGTGGGTATTTTCTGTCATACGGGCGGAGTTCTTAAAAAATTATACATTGAGAGAAAATTGAAGTCGTTTTGTTCTGTTGTGTGCATTATTTTTACGATTGATATCTAAGAATAAAAAAAATAGGTTTTAACATCACCGTTTCTAGAAAATAGTAGCTACAAATCCGAATAGCAGAACGTACCTAAACACTAGGGTCCCTAGCGCACACCCTGTAATCAGAGTAGTCATTCTTTTTGAGAGATTTTCGATTTTTGAAAGTAAATAACTACTAAATAACTACGCAAAACGTCATTAAATATGACGATTACAGGTTACGATTTTTTGAAGTTATGCACCTAGTAAGAGAATATCAAACCTACTGCGCCAATTTAATTGCACAAATTTTAATTTGAAAAGTAGTTACTAGGTACCTTTTCAAGTACCTAGTCAAACATAGGTTTGATATTAAATATACATCATAGAGGGACGATATTAACCTAGCTCCTTTAATAGTAGTTTTATAGTAGAGTAGTTAAAATAGCACGCGTATCTACGCACAAAGTACGTACTCGTATGATAGCACATACAGATGACGAGCGCGCTGGCCCACTAGCCCGCTAGCCCGCTAACCCGCCCGCGCTCCACCCATGTACGGTCCCGTCCTAATCTTCCCTTATCGCGCAGCTTATACTAAGCCCATACAAATTAGGTGCCAAGTGTCGACCACCGGCACGCACCCACCGCAGTCGATATTAGCTCTTCCTCTTAACTCGCAACCTCAAGTAGTCTATTTGCCCCCCAAAAATAAAGTAGTCCACCAAGATTTTTAACAGGCAAACCCGAAATAAACACGCAACACAAAGAGAACAACCGTTCGTAGCACGTTCTTGTTGACTTTCTATCAATACTCGCCGGACCGTACCCGACAATAAGGGTGGGTAAAACGCATCTAATTGTTGTTAAAACATTCGAACCTCGAACACAGTACGATTTAAAAGTGATATTCTCAAACCATAAAGCAGTTTCACATAACCATGTGAAATATTTATCTTAATATTATAAGTAAACTCTTAAAGGTTGGCCGGCCCTTATACTCCGCGTTGATGGTCTTGATACTTGATACAATAAGCTATAATACTCAACGTTTTACAACTGACTGTATCTACAATTCTACAGTAGTAGCAACTGTCATCTCAGTATTTAAGACACATTAAATATAAACAATTCGTTGGTAGTACGACAACATCACTCATACATTTGTTGTCTGTCAGATCGTCTTTCAATTAGGGCACCACCGTACACGGTGTTGGAATATTGTAGTGTTGGTTGGTCAGTTGTATCGAATTATCACCGCCAATTAGGACAAGGCCTTATTCGGTTGCTGACGCTTGAAAAAACGTAAATATTCTCAATATGTCTGCATTTAAAGGTTCATATTATTCATTGTTTATTGCGTTACATATGTTTACATATCATTTTAATTATTAATTATTAACCCTGCTGGGCACTGCAATATGGAAGGTAGACAGCCTGACATATCGAATATTCAGTATCGAATTTTTATTTCCTCTAATAATAATAATAAAATTAAAATGTTAGATTAGATTATATTAGAATTTTAAACTTTACAATTTTGGGAATATTAATGAATAGAATTTTGAATTTGGATAAATATCTACTTTTATAATTTTATCGTTATTTTTTTTTTTATTTGCGTAACGTTATTGTTCAATTTCATATCGTCAAATAATTCATCCACGCTTTGTCAATAAGGAACCGTTTAATAAGACATGCCAATTTACTTAACATAGCCGCAACAATATTTTTTTCTAAGATTAGAATCACGATGAATCAAGCTTCAAGTAAAACGGGCGCGGTAAACAGCATTTCAATTAGGTACAATACATAGTAGTAGAAGCGGCGAGCCTCCCTTCACACCGCTGTTCGCCCTTTGTTTGAGAATACATTTAAATACTACACCGAAGCTCCGATGCGTCCGGTTTTAAAAAATAAACACGACAACCAACATCAATATTTGTACAAAAGTAATAATTTATGAGTGCTGTCCTTTTTAGAATTGTACCCGTATTATTTCCTCAAATCAACTTTACTGTTCAATAGCTCCTGGGTAGCAAGTACCTACTGGCTAGTAGCGCGGTTCCTGTATGGTTAACACCGGTAGTGTAGAGCACGATATGCATTCGACGTGGGCAGTGATCCTTAAAAAATATATATATATATATTATATAATTATGTTATCTGACTATTAATAACAAATAAGACAAGATAAGATAAGACAGACAAGAAAGACGAAAAAATAAAATATTTTTTATATAGAAAGGAACAGGTAGACGGCCATCTGATGGTAACACAGTCACCTTTTAACATGAGCAACAGTAACTCATTTATGACCCAGCAGGGTCGAGTTTTCTTTCACAATGAGAAGGGTGTAGGCCTGAATTATTATTGGTGTGTGGACTTTGAAAACAGATTTTCTGTGCACTCTCAGGAATGCAGATTTCCTCACGATGTATTCCTTCATCGTTACAGCAAATTATATGTAATTTTTAAAACCGCACATTATTTTTTAAAGGAAATTATTGATACGTGCTATTGCGATTCGAACCCTCGAGAGGGAGAAAGGATGAATTCTTAGCCACTGGGCTATCATCGCTAAGTTATTTACATACTTAAAATGGTTGTCACCGACGAATTTTCAATCACAATGAAGAAATATGTATAGAAATAGGTATGACACAATGTTAAAATAATTTCATCACTATAAAAAATTGTTTTTAATCGTGATGAAAATTAGCGCTTTTTTAAGCCACTTTATTTTTCTTTATGCGAATTTTATTGTAGCTTTGAATTATCACGAATTCAAAGGTCAAAACAGTTAATAAATCGATTCCTTGATTTAATTTATTTTTTTCCACAATTGATTACACAAATGGTGTTGTCCAATGTATAGGAACCTATAAAAGAATCTTTGAGTGAATTCTTAGCTCATTTATTTACAATTTTACTCAAGAAATATGCTTGGTACTGTATATTAAAGTACCTATCCCGTTTATCTCTGTAAAAAGAGAATTTTTACTAAAAAGAAATTCATTATTCATTAGTAACCTTTTACAAAATCAGTAATAATCCAGCTTGAAGCAATTATCTGTAAGAGTATAATATATTGATTGATCATTCAAGTGCAACACGAACGTTTAGTAAAATTTAAATAAAAACAGTTTACAAATGAATTACTTTTCGACAAAAACGGCTGTTAGTGTAAAACCGAATAGCGCCCAGTGGTTCTTATTCACGCAATTTCCTTCATTGTTAAATAATATGCGTTTTCACTTTTAATTCACGATATCTGACATTTGAATCGATTATAATTATACCTATTTATCATGCATCGACTAATCAATTTCAATGCTACATTATAACGAATTTGCATAGTGTGCTCTTCACTAAGTTTACATAAAGTTAATCAAATATCTATTATTGCATAAATAAGTTATTATCATAATTGAACATGATTTCTTTAATATTAGCACACAGTTCACAAGCATAGTTCTGCTTTGAATTAAGCAATTATTTTTTAATATTTTTTTTACTTTACGAGGAAAACAATAATAATTATGATATATGTATAATTGTGTATACGTAATCGGTACCTAAATATTTCAAAACGATTATCTCAAATGTCGTACTAAGATGGAGAAGACAAGGAAACTGGATAATTTGTAAAGAAACAAAATGTAAGTTATAATTTTATTAGAATACCTTTTAACAACGGAGATACCTATTGTAGAAAGGTAGGTAATCGCAACCTTTTCCTTGCTCGCTTACATCGGAAGATACCTACCTCCTACTATGGGTTGTTTTGCATCGCGTGTAGAATACGAAATATATTTAATAAGGGAGTCCTTGCATGACGGTTCTTCGTTCGATGCCTATCGACATTCAATATACAGGTTATTGGAGGCACTGCTGACAATATTTGTTATACCTTGCTCATATAATTTACTTTTATCTAAGTATGTAAATATTGAAACGCGCTTAGCCCTGTGGTTTGTGCCGATCGCATGCAATAGATAATTTCAAGCAACCCCGGGCACAATGACTACATTCATATGTGAACCCATAGAAATACGATGAAGGTAGTACAGCAATGTAGGTAGGGCAGACTTACCCCTAGATTTTACTAAACGCATATTTTTTTTTTTTTTTTAATAACGCTTCACACTCATAGCCCCACACTAGGATTCCCTGTGTCGTGGGTGCCATGGACACACACAAGACAAGAACAAAACACACCCAGACCAGAAAAAAATTCAAATTCATCATTCAAATCTCTGCTCTGCTAGGAATCGAACCCAGGACCCTCCGCGCAGCGCACCGGTGTCTCAACCACTGTAATCGCGAGTATAACTGAGAGTGATATAAGTAGTTTGAGGTTTAATGACGTACGCTCTAAACGTTCTACTATTGCGGGAAAAGCAGAGTATGAATCATTCAAAATTAAACCGAATGTGGAGGAAACAAAATTAAGCCCACGGATCCCGTATGAGCTATGGAAACAAGTCATAAAGTTGGCACTTGATTTAAAAGATAAACTTCACTTCTCGGACCACCGATGTGTTAAATTGTACAAGGCTTTATTCTTACTTACTCGAAAAAAATATTTATATTTGACTGTCAGTCGCTATAGTCCCGCCCTTACTTCATACCACGACAATACGCTCAGCCTCAAACTGTACAAACGAAACAAAATTATCCGTAGACAAAACATTTGTCTAGTAATATTTGGAATTCCATGTAAAAAACACGACTACTACTTGAATGTCATGACGATGTGATTATTCTTACGATGAAACGGATTTGAGTAATTATTCATTCGACGTATAACTACTATACTTATAAAATATTCGCTAATGATTTGAGATGTTTCTTTGTTGCGAAGTTACTATGGACTCAGTGTAAGAAGGTATTTAATTTAAAATTGAACTCATTAAAATGAGATTTTAATTGTCATTATTTTGACTTTCAATCGAGTCTCAAGAACCCCTAGAGCAAAAACGTATGCATTTCGCGGAGTGTTTTGGGATAGCATTCAATATAGTTTACTTCCCAACAGGCCATTTTTATGTTGAAAAGAATCTTCGCCCTTCGTCTTCCTATCACAAGATAGGAACCTCGAAATAAGAGTGTTTGCAATACAGAGTAGATCATAGCAACTGGCACGCGACCTCAAATAGGATAGGAATACCTACCTGTTATTTGACGTCGTATGTGGCGCAGTACAAGATGTCGGGCTCAAGTAAAGTTTGTCCGACAACTAAACCTCCCCAACCGAAACACAAGACATGTAGAACATAATACTTCAGGGCGGGTTAAGAGGGTGGTGGTAACAGTACTCGCACGAAACTACTATAGCGATATATCGCAGACTACTTCCTACGAATCCCATCTTTTGTAATAGTTATAGGGGATAATAGGGAGTTAGTTACATATGCCTCAGTACATAACATATATATCAAAACTAGACATTTAAAAGCTAAAAAATGTATGTTGTATTTTGTCAAAAATATTCCATCCAATTTAATAAAGAACTACTCAAATTGAGATCTAGATTTCGTTAACTCGAATAAATCATGTTGGAGTGCATAATAAATTATTATTGTAAAGTGTGACAGTGGCAATTGTATTATACATATCTATATTATGTTAATGAACGGAAGGTCATTAGTAAAGTGATGTGCCAAGATATTTCTGAAAATATACATAAGGAACAACTGCATCAGTTCTAAAATGTACCTACTTAATGAAAACTTTAAACGTTATTTGCACTTTGCAACCACTTCAAAACGTCAATTGAATACCTACAATATTCTATAAGTAGGTCTACAAACGAAATGATGTTTGGAAGCAGATGCGTTGTAATGTTTTTAAGGGCTTATGTCGTAATCGTAGCAACCAAACTGCCGAAAATATCCAATTTTAGGTAGGTACGTACCTACATCAACCCGCTCGTGCGTGTGACCAGCGTGGTGGACTATGGTTTACATCCCTCTCATTGTGAGAGGAAACCCGAACCTGCGATGGATCCATAAAAGGATACATACAACATTACAAATAAAATAAACTCAATAATCGGATGCGTACAACATAACATATAAAGTAAACTTACAATCTGTCTTTTGTACTTTACAGCCGTCTTCAATCCTAAAATTGTAAATAAAATTGTAAATTTGTTACATTATATTTCCTTCACAAACTCCAACATCACAATACCGTCCTAACCACTAACCAAATAGAAATCAAATTAGCTTAACACATAATCACATACCTCGTTGGCACTCAAATATATTATCCGCGAATTTTGAAGTAATAAATCGTTGTGCAAATATAATTACAGGCCATGAGTACAAGTAAACAATTGTTTGAATGTGCATACTATTTGTATATGTGGAGTTTGCCATGAATTGTCAGCTTTTGACGGTGTCATATCGTCGGCTGGTGGAGAGTAGAGAATACAAAGCGAGCAACTAGAGAAACCAATCAAGGAATGATTGAATAATATAGACGTTTCTTAACATGGAAGTAGCTGCGTGATATAATTTTATCCTAAGCCTTATTATTTTTGGGTTTCGTTTCAGCGCTCAATTTTCAGCTTGACATTTGAACACATTTGCCCCAAACTACCTACAAAGAAGGAAATCCGTGTGCAAGTGAAAAGATCGAGCAGAGATTCATCGAAGGAAGGAAGGAAGGGCCGGTTGAAATGAAATGAAAATGAAATGAAAAATTGCGCGAAAATGTTCATTTCATGTCAAAATTACAATTTAGTTTTATCTTCAACAGCGCGCGGTAGAACGTCAAGTCGTTACAATCAATAACAGAGGGCAAATAGACGGACAAAATAAGTTAAAAAGGAAACAGGTAGTTATTCCGCGTTGACGACGCACAAGACAATAATTCACCTACTTAGAATTTTCTAGAATACTTCAATGACATGCGCTACTTTGCCGCTCTACGCGCAATTTGTCTAATTCCTCGCCTTTTATTGGTGCCTACAAAGTTACGTGAAAAGAGAAAAAAATTGTCTGTAACCCATTAACGACAAACTGCAGGGTCGGCTCTCTCCTCACAGTTAACGAGATGTAGGCCTCAGTCCACCAAGCTGGCCTAATGCGGATTGGCGGACTTCAAATGCCTTTGAGAACATTTAAGAAAAAAAATTATAACACAATAAAATTATAAAGGCGTCGGATTAAAAATTTGTACACAATCGTTTAATGATGTAGGCACAAATGATTCCAGAAAGTTATTTTATATCAGAAAAACGAAGTATTCCCACGGGTTTATGGACTGTTTATCATATATGCTCAATAGATATGTCCATAGCTAGCGTGTCGATAAATCAATTAATGTGTTTAACTCAATTAGCTGCATTGGGCCATAAACTATAAAGAAGCTGGAGGTTTTGGTGACGTTTTAAGTACTTACAGTTGAGTGTTTTTTTTTAGTATAATAAAATTTAAATGATAAATGGGTTGATTTCATGAAGTCTCTCACATCTAATTTAGCTTAGGCACATTAAAACATTAGGTACTTAAAGAATTTTAAAGTTAAAGGTAGAAAAATAGTTGTACTTTTCTACCATTTTCATCAATCGTGCTTTTCTTGTCTTTCTTTCCCTACCTGGTCTACGTCACTAGATCTAATGTCAGATTAAGTTTAAAAGTTACTTTGCTATTAAAAGCAAGGTCGTATAATTATTTTTAGTGTTACCTACCATTTCAAAGTGTCAAAAACTACCGTAAACGACCGTGAGGTTGTTAAATTAGTGTGCTGATAACAAAATTGCCGGCTCGACTCATTACTTGCAACAATGTGACCTCAAAGTTCAAAACAAACGGACGGGCGATTCAAAGGTAGATTAAGCTAATGTAGTAATATGTGTTTTAGGCCTTGCGCCCACTGACGGCGAAGCACTAATGCTTTAAATAAAAATTAATATAATAAAATTAAAATGTTGAACATTGTACAAAAAGACAACGATATGGTAAGATATAGGTAGGTACAGGGTGAATTTTTCAAGTGTGATGGGGAAACTATGGAACTAGACAGGCAACTTTGATGAAAACTAAATTTGCATCATTGAATATTTGAAAAATCTATGTGCCTAGCCAGTACCTAATTGAACGCGTTGATTTTGATAAATAAATCGGTAAACGTCAGTCAGTCTGACAAATCTAATGGCACACGTTAACTATAGGGTAGGTACGAATACTTTGACAATGGTGTTCATGCTAGGGGCACAGTAAGCATATAAGCAAGCTGGTATTGGTACCAGTATTGACGTCATGCTACCTCAGTTCGCCTCACCAGTGCGCAGTGGGTGCAGGCCCTAAGACTTAGAAAACGTTCCTTGTACCTACGTAATTTGCAGATTGGATAGAATGGGCGCAGATATGGCACAAATTGCATTGATTAATCGCCATTCAGCGTTCGTAGGAAATTACTCTTTTGTAGAAAAGGAATAAAATTCGCGTGCCCCATGCTTTCCATTTTACCGACTCTTTCTGACGGGATAAATCTAATTTTTATAAATGTTAACACGATTCAATAAAAAGAGATTATGTTTTAAAAATAGCTAACTCGGCAATTAGGCTGCAGCATCGTTCGACTAAAATCCAAGGAACGATACTACATTAACATCTATGGCTTGGAGAATGTTCCTATTTTAACATCATTGTTGATTTATTAATTTTTTCTCTTTATTTGGGAATCGAAATGTGAATTAATAAAATATAATGTTATTAATTTGTATTAAATTTGTAATAAAAAAAGATTAATCTCAAATAAATTTTTAGAAAAATCGCCACACTGCAGATGTTATAACATTTATTTCGTTTCAGAAGTGTGTATTTTTTAACCACAACAACACTGTATTAGGCGAAATAGTTATTGCGAATGATTCATGTGCCTTTGTTTGAATGACCGAATCTAATTCGCAGGACTTGGAACCTTACTACTTCAATCATAGGTACCTAAGAATTCTTCATTGGTAATTTACCGCATTTGTTACGTATTTCTATGCAATTCTCCAAGGTGGTGAGTAAATGAAAAATAAATATTCACAAGGGCTATTTCGTAGGTGGGTAATGGTATGTTTTGTTGTCGAATGATCTAAGGTTTCATGGGCTCCGTCTCGTAGATCGTTTGGTTTTAAACTTACTTTACATTTTGTTTAGAGAAACTGAAACAAAATAAGAGGGTACTCAACTTACCTCTTATTCTAATTGCCGTGTCGCATGCAAAAGTTGTTCCTACGACGATCTCAATGCATAAATTTTGTTGCATGTCATTGTCATCTTCAATCAGCTCAATACAGACAGGCCTGTATCCAAATTTTGTCGTGTTGGTGGCTCGGTCGGTTATGTCAGCCAATTAGGGTAAGGCTTTACTTGTGACTTTATGCTTGTTAATACGATATTTGTTTTTCATGGACGCAAGTTGAAATAGCCAGAAAAAATGACTAAATCTTATTTTTCAGTTTATCATAACATTCGCGCAAACACGAATACTTACAACAAATGTACAAAATAATAATGAAGCGGAGCGTTCCACATTTTTATTATAGTACGCTCATTTAACTGTTATAATTAATTCAGACGGTCATAAACAAGGCGAAATTAATATATTCGTATAGACGGCCGTTAAGTTTTATGTGTTCTGTTGCAAGTGGAGTGCTGACAAAACAATAGGGCTATCTCCCTCGTATCTCGCCACCGACCTTACACACAATGGACGTGACATGGCTATTCAAGATGTTTTTCTAACCCCATCTTTAAAGGTAGAGTTACCACAATCCAACTTCGGAATCTTTCGTTTAATTAGTGCCCTCCTACTGGCGTTAACACCATTACAAAAAGACTACAAACATAATTATAATATTTATAGCGTTCGAGTTAAAATTTATTGCCACCTACAACTCGTTCATAAAGTTACTAGCAAAAGCATAGATATTGAATAACAAATAAATGAAAATTCATTTAATTCACTTTCCTATACTATGTAAACCAGTCGTATAATCGTAAATATTTCGAATTTTAGACCGAAAGTTTTTTACAGATTTTACAATATAAATTAAATGGTTGTTAAAACAGCAATTATATTGAATAACACGGAATGTCAAGCGCAAATTATTACATCGCCTCATTTACGGTTTTAAACACGTTTCTATAAAAAATATGTAGCACGTCATCTCCATTTGTCTCGGATCCGTGCCGTACCGCTTTGTATATGTGTATCTACTGTGTATATAACTTTGATCCGACGGCAGATAACACGCTTATTACAAGGCAACTGTTGTACTCAAATTCATATATGAATAATAAAATAACATTACACTTTTTAGTAAGCAATTCTTCTTATGGTCCCTGAACCAGGTGCAAATTTCGTCCATCGTTTCCTCCCGGCCGGTAACCCGAAGAATGCTTAAGAGAGTAGAATTAAGAAGCTTAGTGCTCGTCAGCTGCGGCTCCAGGGGTAGATAAAGCAGCGGCATAGTCAGCTAACGTCATTATTTTTTTACAGAAACATATAAGCTAGAGATTTTTTTAGTTACTATAATGATCAAACTAAAATTTAAAAAGTTTCAATAGAAAATAACTTAAAACTATCTTTTCTACATACCTACTTAGTACCAACTTAGAAGGATGCGGTTGCCATTGCTCTATCCATGGAGTCCGACGATGACCAGACTTTTTCAATTTATTACCTTGTAGGTTAACTTGTCGCTGGCTTACGGACCATTAAATTATTCTTGATATAATAAAAAATGCCGCTTCCGGAAAACCCCGAAGAGATTAATTTGCGGTTTAGACAAAAACTCACATACATACGGTGGCGTATCACAATGGCATTAAAATTTATATGAATCAAAGTATTATCTTAAATTTAAATGACGACTAATAGGTAGCCAGAAGTTAACGCTTTAGTTTCGGATTTGTTGGAGAGATGGACATATAATTTTATAAGTGCTTCGAATAATTTACAGCATTCATATTAGGTATCTACCTACTAAGTATAGGAACAAAATTGCTACTGCCATACTTAATGGGAGAGTTTTTTTTTGTGTGAAACCATTGATGTCAGAAGTGAATACCTACGACTTACAGCTGTCCGCTTTTATAAATAAAACATTGTATTTCAAAGTATCTACTTATTTTAGAATACTCGTAATCACCGAAGCGAAGTTTTTCATCGGAGTGGAAGCAACAGAATCAGTACGTACCTGAAAGATAAAAAAGCTATTGTTAGTGGCAATATTAAATACAATACAAAAAACTATGGACAACAAGGAGACACGCTAATTACACAACGTTTAAGTTAACACAACATTTAAAAAGCGGTGATAGCCCAGCTTTCAGAATTCTGTCTTCTCGAGTGAGACAGAATTCCGAGTCCGGGTTTTAATCCCAATGGCATGCATCATGTTTTTTTAAGATATTTGCTTTTTATAAAAATCAAGTGTCGTCTGCAATAACGACGAAGGAAAATATCGTGAAGAAACAGGAGGGTTCTGAGAATTCTCCATAATATTCTCAAAGGCATTTTGATGTCCACCAACCCGCGCTAGGCCAGCGTGGTGGACTTGGTAAGTACTGTATCCTTAATATTATGAGGAGAACAGACTCTACGGCGGGTCACTTAAATTATGGAATGAATCTTGATACTGTAATATTCCTATAATCTTTACTTTCTCATGTTTTATATTCAATCGATTGACTGTGCTTAATATTCTGTTGTAGATATTACAGTAGTTAACATTGCGTCCGATACATATTCTAATGTAAAAGAAACTAGCGGTAAAAAGTTAATTTATGAGAATTTGATTCAATAAGTAACCGTTGAGTGTAACAATAGAATAATGTTATCGGATTCATTCATAGGAATCAAACGATTACTTCTTATCCCCACGTCTACTGCGCTAGTGCCCAAACCTACCATCCCTGCGTGTTAGTTATTATTAGTAACTTGACTATACAATGTTACCATTCCAAAACTTTTCCAATAACTCCTTGGGAATTATATAAAAACGCCGAGGCGTCCGGGTTCGCGTGCCGGTGGAACAATAAAGTCGGTGCAAGTAACGGCACGAAATTAAGAAATATTATGAGTTATTTCTGAGGCTCATAAAAGAAATAGCTCACCCGAATGCACAGTGCGTACGGAATTACACATAATAATGAAAACGGGCAGATTTCGTAAAAATCTAACAAACAAAGAATGGGCGTTATTTTTAGATGAAATTAACGCACATTACGAGCGTACACGCCGCTTCCACACATGAATCACTCGGGGTACGGTCGCAGTCACCGCGGATATCGCTCACGAATTGATTCAGCGCATTACATGAAATGTCTGAAATTTATTAGTGACCTACTGCAGGGTCGGGTCTCTTCTCATAATGAGTAGGATTTGGGCCTAAGTCCACATTAAGGATTAGGCCTTAGTTCACATGCTTTTGAGAACATAATGGAGAGCGCTGAGCCATGCAAGTTACCTCAAGATGCTTTTCTTCACCATTTCAGTAGGTGTTTTTCATTTTGTACTTAAACCGCATTTAAATAATTTAAGAAACTCATTGGTGCGGTATTTATCCATATAATATATACTACCGTAAAATGCTTTCAGAGGACCAACTTAATAATTCTAACTATTCAATAATAATTAACATAAGCATTTAAATAATCAATATTCGGTGTACAAATACATTTTTAGACCGTTGCTTTTCCGAAAAACTCTATACAATGATCGCTTATCGCTCCGCTCGTTCTCCGCACCCAACTTTAGCGCCGACGTCATCGCCATAACTAATATTTTCCACAGTGCCTTTTGTATATTGTTGATTTTTCTTATTTAAAACTTTAGTTTCACTTTAACCCACTTAGCCGAGTCTATGCCGGCTAGAGGCTAGCGGTCGGCGATGGCTAGATATGCAAAACAACCTGTAATTTTAACGCATTCCGACCCGAATGGCCGTCGTGAATACATTTTGTATAATTACACGGGAACTGTAATTATAATATTATAAATAATAAACAAATTACATCTGTTTCCTTTTATAATGTTGCAGCGTAGGCACTCGTATAGATTCGATTTCATATTTGCAATCTACTCTTCGAAATTTATATTTATTGTCTTCGTAGTCATGTATGTACTATTGGTCTCTAAATTTCATATCAAACTAGCTTAACGTAGGTCCTTAAGACCCCGACAAGTTTTATTTTCTTATTTTCCAATATCTATTCTTGGAAACACCTGAAAAGTTCTACAAATTATAATAGATGTACATTCAAGAATCGCTCGAACATTGGCTTCTATTCCCAGTTCAGGTACGATCGTGTTAATATGTCATAAACTGAACATTATAACTATTTATAAGAAGCCATTATACAGAGGTAATTGCTAAGTCAATAGTTGGGTTCGTAGGGGCTTGAAAAAAGAATACGCTATAATAATGGTTCGAACGAAATGTCATTATCGACATTACGTGTAAAATTATACATTTCTTATGCTGTTACAATGAACTTCTAGTAAATATGGTAATGTTATTTCACTATTTCACCGTGCCTACTTTTTAGCAACGCCATTTTAAAAGCGTAATAACCCTTATCGACCTTTCTGCTTTCAAATTCATAACGAATTGAGACACGTTTTGATATTCTTCTAAGAGAGGAGATAATTTGCATATTAAAGACTACAGTTGTTGACAATAAGGAATCATAAATGGAAACACTCCATAAAATCTTAATTTTGATAAGTCAAATCGTTGCTAGGATCAAAATACATATTTTTCTGTAAATATCCTGTTTCGTAAGTCAGGATTATGGAAGCTAGGAATTGATTGGGAGTATTTAAATAGTCATTACCATTCACAAATCAGTAAATTCAAATACTCATTATACCTATTCAGATAGGTACTTAGATAAGGTAACCGGTGAAGGAAAACATCGTGAGGGACCCTACTAGACTGAAAGTTCTCATAGAGTCCATCAACCTTCATTAGACCCCGTGGTGGACTAAGGCCTTCGGTCTTCTCATTGTGAGAACAGACCCTACGCAGCCGTGGCTCACTAATGGGTTAACTAAGATACAAATGATTTAAAAAGTGCATTTCGACATTATCCTTCAAAAATAAACGAAGTCTCATTTGGACATAGATTATATTGGAATGGATAAGATAAACCAATACTTATGTATCGTTTACACAGAATCCTGCTACTTTGCCTCGCCTTTACAAATAAAGAGGTCGCATGAACCGCACGTCGCGTTTTACGATAAATGCCCACGTTTACGATATACGTTTACATTTACGATTAAGCATGTACCTATGTTTAATAAAAAATATTATTTCCTTCGTCTCCATTTTAATGGCGGTCGCAAAACCAAATACATATCTCCGTGTTGGTTGGAGAGTCGCAATACTTTTTATAATAACATGAGAAGCAAAAAGAAAAGCTTATTCTTCTGTCCGAGGTGTTTCAGGATACTGGCATGGGGTTCTTTAAGATATGCCTATAAAGAGTACTTCTAAGCTGGCGACGCACTGGCGAGCTTCGTGGTGCTCCCCGTGTCCAAAGACAGCAGTGACCGATTATCATTAGGTCGTTCGTTTATCTTTTTGGGTTTCTTTGTATAAAGATGCTACAAGTTAATTTTTATGATGTGAAAGATTTTTTAGAAAATAAACTTGTATAATTATTGATATTTATTTAAAATTGTAATTTTATAGGTACAACGAACGAATTCGAACTTTTATGTTTTTGGTTGAATATGAATGCTTATACAATTTTTTTTCTATTTACCATATTTACTAGTAACATATTAAATGCAAATAAATGAATTATTATTATTAAAGATTTATTAACTACCTTTTGTATTTCCGCAAGACTTGTAAAAGCGAATATGTGCAATTCACATCAACTATCGAAGCTGGTGATAGTGGAAAAGAATTGCACTTAATTATCTAACCAGCAATTCCGCGTTACCAATTATGTGACAGGCCAGTAGGTACCCACTACCAGCGTAGGTACCGTCCATTACATGTCATTGTTCACCGGCTAACAAGAGAACGTATTAACAACTCTTGCTATATTTAATTATTTTAATACCATGTCATTGGGTCCACACGCATCGGTAACTCTCGAGTGCAGTTCTGTTTTTCCATTGTACACGGTACTGATTTACTCAATTAGCGTTGGAGAACACATTCATCTATTAGGCTAACTACCGGTTTCGCTGTAAAGTTTAGAATTAAATCTGTGCGTGAGTAGGTACTGAAATGTTGTTGCCATAATAGACTCAATTTGTATTATGTCGTATGTACGATATGTTCCTTGAATATCATCTGTATAATACCTTATAGGTTAAGATAAGGACATGTCGCGTACTGAAAAAAATAGTATTACCTGGCCCATTGGCGTCGTCATTATACTGACGAATATTTATTTCTGACTTTAATTAGTACCGTATCTAATATAGCTAGCTTACCAACAGCCAAATTCAACCCCATCGCAAAACATGTGCCTGAAGATCAAAGGGGATGCGTTGCGGGACTCCCGTATTAATTCTTCCTTATATTATCCTTCCAGACATTAGTCCTCCCCTAATTGACTCCTGTAGTGGGTCATTAATGGGTTACCTACAATTGACTCCACACATCTCCCGGTCCTGGGTCATTTTAATGTAACGGTATCCCGCTGTCTTCTTCAGGTTATCTGTCCACTCAGTTGGAGGGCGGCCTGTACTTGTTTTGCCTAGATGCGGTCGCAATTCGACAACCTTTCTTTCTCATCGGTTGTTGGTCTTTCGAACGATGCAGACTTTAAATTTAAAACCTTGCTACGAATGCGTATAAATACGCTGATAAAATTGTCCGCCCGAGTAGAGCCAATAAAGGACACTTGTATCAATGTACCGGATTATAGGAGCCTAACAAATATCAAGTACCATATCAGTGGCGGGAGAGTTGAAGATGCACTCTACACGCTTTTATTAAGGGTCCTGTTAGGTCGCAAATGAGGCGACTTAATTAGTAGGTCCTTTTAGCTACTAATAATCAATCTAAGCATTTTTGCGTTGACGGCGAACCAACTTCGTTAATTGCATTGTGCAATGTATTGTGTGGCTGGTAGTCATTAGTTGGCCATGGGAGGTACTGCGGCCCACGGTTGTTCCCTGAAATATTTTTTAAGCCCACTTAGTTAATACTTTAAAGGTTATATCGATAATATCATACTAATAATGCAATCGTTTGTAAGAGTTACCGAACCTACTTTTATGTTTTCTGCCTAAAAAGATCTTGATTGACCTTTTATTAAATCGTGCTTACGTGGTACATAAATGTAAAGTTAAGTTATTTATGGGTGAGCTCTATTGACACAATACACAATCACCTTTAAGGATCGTTTTAATTTTTAAAAAAAGATTAGATTTTTAAGATAAGATTTTCATTAATTAAAGTCTACTAAAATCTACAAAAGTTGATTACTCAACCAGATGATGCCATGCATATAGGAAATATTATTATTAAGTAATTAAATGATTTATACCAGTGTTCATAAAAATTAAGTCAACAATATCGGAATTGAGCGTGGAAATCACTACTTGATGTGCACATTTTTTGTTTCGCCTCTATCATTTCACAGACGATCTACCTAATATTATATCTATGGTAGGGACACTACCCAATTACCAAATTAATGATTGCACTGCGTGACTATACTCAACTGATTCCTTTTTCCTTCTAGTGGGCGATAAAACCGCTCAAATCATCGGATCACATTTACAAAACATGACGGGACCTGATCCGATTACGCGCTACCCTCGGGGACATAAAAAGTAAACTACGCCACACACCATTACGGGAATCTTAATAACATTTCAATATGTAAATTTCTCAGAGATGAAAAATGTTTACAATGTAGGTACTCATTTTACACAGATAACGCTAAAAATATTCATAAGCAGTATTATAATTATTGTACCATCTGGAAGCGAGACTTGTAATCCTCGTACACACGACATCAATGACTACCGACTTGGCAAAATATATTCGAATATAAATTTGGAAATTAAGGAAGCCAAGCGTGTCGTAGCACACGATTGTCGAGTTCCGTAATAATCTACATTTTTATATCATGATTATAACGTACGTTCAACTCATCAAATATTTTGTAAATCAAAGTCAAAGTTAAAAGCCAATTTTAATAATTTAAATGACCTTAATGGTGAAAAGTAAAAACATAAGAAATCGTAAGTAGGTAGGTAGGTATTTGAAGAAGGAGTTATTCTATTCCAGTTCGCGGGCACTCGTTCCTTTTTAAATAAATGAATTTTTTAATAACTAAATATGTATATATATAATTAATTAAATATATTAAGTATTTACAATCTCAAAATGTTATTCTCAGATTTAATATGGTATTGAAAAAATATTACAGTAATAAAAATGGATTCATGGGAACCAAAAACCATTTCTACAAGAATATTTTCAAAAACAGAACGTTCTATGGTATAACAAATACACATAATTTTTTAATTGTGCACTTTTATTGATTTCTTGCTTCAATATCTTAACTTTTCCAAATTTAGGTACTGTCAAAACGTTTATTCTTATCTTTTCTGTCTTTTAAAAATAATATACAATATAACTTCAACTTTTTATTGGCTGAAACAAACTCTCTTTTAGGAGAATTATATCTAAATCTGACCTTGTGATAAATCGGCCGACTTTGTTTTGTTATGATTTTATAAATAGAACGTAACTTGGCACATAAGCCCTTAGATCGAGATAAAAAATAACTTTTCCAAGAGTTTCTTACTTTGTAAAGTATGAAGAAAAGCAATATTTGCTCTTTCATTTGATTCCATCCGACTTCGCGACAATTCTTTAACGTCTAAATATTCTATTGTTTTAATTCGGTCGGTAAAACTTTTTGTTAGTCCAATTATTTATAGTGTATCAACCGGTCCCTTCATTTTTAACTTTGAATGTTTTTATAAATCTTGAGGTTCTCAGATCTATTCACTTGAAAGTTGACGAACTTTTGATTCATAACTCACTGTTGTATTTGGCTACATTAAGAAGCAAATTTAAGAAGTTAAGTATAAAAAGTGCGTTAAATATTTTAAATCGAAGGTTTTTCCAAACAGTCGAGGATCCCGAAATCGAATCGGATTCATCCGTCGCCACGTCGATACATAAATACGGAGCATTATATCGAATATCCATAATTGACTTTAAGTTGTCTCGCGGAATGCAGAATCGGACCTTTTGCGTTGAAATATCATCTGGCTCATTAAAGTCAAGTGTTAATATTTAATTTTAGTACATAGTAGCGATCACGGGTCCTACTAGGCACCAACTAGTATTTTGCGCAGTACCTCTACTAAATAGTGTTTTGGATGTAGCAAAGGAGTTTCTTAGCAAACAAGGCTTCTCAACATGGGGTACCTACTCGTACCACTGGGAGTACGCCATTGAGTCATAGAGGGCACGCAATAAAATTGACAACCTCTCTTAAGCCTTTATACCAATCACCGCGCGAGTCTGCGTACTAGATATCACAAATCAACAAAACAAAAATGCTTAGTGATGGGAATCCTACGCGAAGCCACCATTAACTTAAATCCTTTTGAACTCCTCATAATAATGTCGATGGTTGCAATCTTTTCAAATATTTTGACTCGGAAAGTAAAAATTTGCGATATCTATTTAGATCTGTATCTGTGCTGTACAATATATCTTCACACATATGTACATACCTTCCACTTTCTTAAAATGCCTAAAGTGGAAACGACATGCCGGGTGTCAGTAACGCATTACTTAAGTTGTATTGATTTCGCGATTACATCCTCATGGTTTGTAATTACATTAACTTCATTCTTTATGTTTGTTTGTCAAACTTTTCCATATTTAATACGGAGGAATCAATTAGAGAGACAACTATCTTTAATTACATTTTAGTATTCAATTACAAAGTAAGCACCTATCACATGATCGAATATTTTTATACGAGTAGTAGTTGGGCAAATGTGAAGTTAAAAAGTCATCAAATCTTTTCTAGGCAAGTTGAGTATCGACACAGTGTATCGACCATAGCTGTTAGGAACTATAAATTCGCGCACAGTGACAATCCCGATCTGGATCTGGATCCCGTTTCAGAATGAGCCTGTAGTCCCCTCATCCCAACCAGTCATCCTCGTAATAGGTACCTATGTGATTGCCATCTTCAATTGGTAGGTAAACTACATTTTGACATCAAAATATCTAGTATAGAGGTGCATTCAGGACAGTGCTCACAAATAGGTATCTAAGGTACCAGTCTAAGACAACACCGACAAACGACAACGATCAATCTAAGACATAAAGGACAACACTCATTCAATCACGAACATCGATAAAGTACATAATATGTAATTATCATGCGACGTGTTTGACGCCTTCCGAGCTTTTACGCAAAAGCGACTGAGCACATTTAAATGAATGAAATTTGGTATGCTCGTAGTTTATAGCTTGGATTAACATATGGGATACTTTTCATCCCTCTTTGGACCAAGTTCTAAAATCTACACGGACGAAGCCACGGGCAACAGTAAGGCACATAAAGTACATAGTAGAATAGAAGGAATTTTATTTATAACAATAAAGGGAGGGACCACCGCCGTCTTGCTATTCCGCCATTAAGCAGCAACTTAAAGAAGTATGGTGATAAAGTTCTTTGGGAGGTAAGCTTGCAATACCTACACAAAAGTGAAAGTTATTACGAATTTTAAGTCATTTATTATTCTTGCCGTGAGGAAACCTGCATGCATGAGAGTTCTTCATAATTTTTTCACAAAGGCGAAGGTGAAGTTCACCATTCAACCTGCATTAGACCAGCGTGGCGGACAGTGGACCAGACTATTGGTTTTCTTTAACTGAAGTTAATACCTAGTGGCTAAGAATTCGTACCACAATTGAAAAGGCTTGCATTCAAAAATTTGCAGCCCTAATGTATAATATTCAAAGAAACGATTGTCTGAACAAATGACTAGTAAATGTAATCCACGTCTATTATTATCGACGGATAAATTGCTTCAGCTAAGTGGGTGTGGCGCGACCATTCATCTATATCGGCTTTCCAACTCCATCATCGTCGGAGAGACATTTCCCAATATTTTTATTTATCAAGAGTTAGCGGGCCACCTGATGCCAATGAACAGCCATTATGAGCATAGAAAAAGAGAGTAAAAAGCGGCAACATTATCACGTCCTAAGCCAGCTTGCGCTCAGTTGAGCAGAATCTATAGTAAGCTGCCCCCGTCCGCATGGTCGTTCTATTTTCTTCTTATTTTTATAATTATAACCCATCGCTCCCCTAAGTCTCTGCAACTTATGGGCAAGAGACATAGATACTGAGGGTGACAAAATTTTTGTGCAATTCCGCATGTAACGGAAAACTTACGAACTAACTTTTTTGAGGACAAGGCTCCTGATTTTTTCTTCCAATCTGCCATCAACACTCGAAACACGAGAATTTATCACACCGATTGCACAAAATTTCACATAGGATATTCTCCTCCAGCTAAACCACATCAACGTGTGACGGGTTATGACAGCGACGGTACCTCCCTTGCCACAGCTGCTAAGCTAACATCAACCATTCATAAAGCAAAGACACAGTACCTGCGACTGACGCCAGTACTCGTATCCCTCAGCGGTCCACTTAGCAGCATAAAAATATTAAAAATCTTAAACAAGTGCTGGAAATTCACAAGTAGGTATAGGTATACAATTAAAAAGTAAACTATGCATTTATAAGAGTAATGGCTCGTTTACACAGTGCGAGCTACTGTCTAGTCGATAGTCGCTACTCGGTTTAGCTGTCTACACGATACATAGTAGCTGAAACCCAGTCTTGCGAAGGGTCGCGATGTCGAGTGAACGCCACAATTGTCCAGTTGGCACTGGCGAGCTACTGCTGGTCGCATCCAAATGCGAGTTGCTGCCGTGGCAGTAGGCGAATGAAAAAAAATGTTGAAGCAGTTTGGATGCAAGCTACTGTTCAAGTCACACGTAAAAGTTACACGTAAGTTGCGTTGAAACAGTGCGAGTTACTTACCGCAACTACTCGGCAGATCACCTCGCAAGCTAGCTCGCAACGTGTAAACTAGCCATAAGAGATAGGCTGGTAAAAATCAATACAAAATTCAAATTGCCATTTCAAAAGGAGGAGGGCTAGACAGGGTTTTGTCGATGAAATTTGGTCTATTTTGTGCTCTTAAATTATCGCTAGTTCGAAGCTAAACACCCTGTATAGACACTTTTCTTCCTTTAGAAAAAACTTAATATTATGTTTTTAATTAAGTATGCCATTTCTTCTATTCATCAAATTAAAAATGATCAAAACTTCTGGCACAAGCTCAATACACCTCACACCTGCATAATATACATTATGGAGATCTTTCAGATTGAACTCCCGGGTTCTCGGGACAGAGTTTCTTTACCTATCGGCACCATAATGTAAATAGGCAGACATTTATGAATTTCTTCCTATACCAAGTTCAATTCCTGTTGTTGTTACAGTTGGGGTCAACGCGCCCATGTTTGCATAGATCTGAATAAGTTTTTCCGACATACATTCTCATAAATGTATCTTCAATCTGATTGTCATGAATTTCGAAGTGGGTTTGCTGACATGTGACGATTGTATGTGTTAAATATCTCACGTGTATCTTAGTCTATGTGATGATGATATGGTGACCTATAGCACCAGGTACTGGCGGGAAGTAACTGAATAAGCAGAGTTGAAGATCGAGCTCGGGGGCGCGTCATGAGAGAGGTCTATGGCCAGTCCAGCAGTGGACGAATGTTGTTTTAAGAAGGAAGAAAGGATACCTAATGAGCAAAATTAAAAATGCTCATGTTCGCCACGTAAATTGATTCCAAAAATCGTGAGATATAATGACATCCTTTAATTTTTCTACCATACTTAAACTTGCAGGGCTGTTAATAAGGGCTGTACCATTGTACTCCGAGCATTCATGAACACTATCGTAAAAGTATTCGTATAGTTATGGGTGATTAGTACGGGAAGATGCTATCTCTTTCCGGTACTAATGGCACACGTTAACTATACGAATACTTTGACGATAGTGTTCATGCTTGGGGCACTGCACTTAGCCAAATGGCACCGTCGCCACTGTTACTTCAATAAACTAATGTACTAATTGTAATTGCTGGCGATCGGTACCGAATAACGTAAAACAATTTCGATATCGCCGCCGGGTCAGTCACCCCGGTTAGGAAACGAATGGCAAATAATTTGCACTATTACAAATGCACTTTTCGTATTAAAGATGGGTGATAGTTAGGCTAGGACAATTAACATATTACAAACATTAGGTGATGCGGCGTTAGATTAATTTGGACTTTCCTTTAGAAAGTTGATTGATTTGATGGCTGCAACCCTTTAATCGCCCACTGTTGGGAGGCCTGGAGAGATTGATTTGGATTTAGTATTTTGTTATAGGTAATATCGTCGGGAAGAAGAAACAACGCAGGCACCAACGCGATTAAATCAATTAAATCAAGCGATCCTTAATTCAAAATCCACTAAAATAACAGAATAAGCAAATTGACAGGATAATTTCACACAGTATAATTATTTTTCGGACATAAAGTAAAACTTTCAAAAGTCTCTTACACATTACATTACTACTTTTAACGTACCTATCAAAAGTTCGTCTTGTTTTTATCATCGAGTAACAATTAAATTATCTCATTAGCAAAACAATTTTAGGGAAGAAAGTATGAAAAAATTTCTACGTGTTTAAAGTCGCCGTCGTCGTCGTCAAGTAATGACGGGAGTTAATTATGAAATCACTAACAGCGAAACATACAGGCTGACGTTTTAATAAAAATGCTGATTAATTTCAAACAACCCACCCAGCGCAGAGCGCCATTTCCATAAATTAAAATAATTGTTTTATATATTGCTGAGTGACGGCTCAGTTGATCAAGGATCCTGCAATCAATATTATAGTTTTACTCAGTAGGTACCTACCCGGGTTTTTGTGAAGAAAAAAATGTATAATATTTGTTCTTAAAAAAGCGTAAGAGTTATGACAAACTTTCGACACATTTTTAATGGACCAAGACTTTAACTTATTCGAAACAAAAAAAAAGATTATTATGTGTGTGAGATAATTAGGTACGTAAGTTATTTTTTTATTTATAAGGTAGTGGCATTAAATGAGAAAATATAATTGTAGAGATATAACGGCACCGAACTTTTAAGAACGTGCAATTTTTTTGCAAATATTAAATTAAAATTAGGACGAAGAAACCTAAGTAAATAGGTAGGTACAGTGTTTAAGGAAGTAAAGTTCGTCGCGCCTTGTTATATTTGAAAAAGGGGACAAACTGTAAAGACAAGGGTAAACGCGACTTGCACAAAAGGGCTGTTATAAATAGCGATAACGTAATAGGCATAACGATGACCTGTACGACGTGACTATCGTGACGATCGCAACGATACTGTAAATATAATTCGATTGAAACGTCGATATTAATTGGAATGGCTTGCGCTAATAAAAACGTGGTTTACATTTCAACTGTCTCAAAACTAATGGAGTTATCGACGGGCGGCGAAGTTTACACACGGGTAGACTAAACACAAATGAACGCTTTGGACAAATAAACGGGATCATCACGCTTCTGGGAACGAATGTTGATGAAGGTTGTGCGGTGTCCCAATATAATTATATCATTTGAAAAGGAAAAGTGGTTTAGAACCCAAAAGAGTATTTATGATGCAGTTGCGGAATTAAATAATAACACATACCAGACATACGAGTAAATTTACTCATAATACGTGGGGAGGTCAAAAGTTCGCGGAATGACAGGGAAGGATAATGAAATGAAACATAAAAATATTTTTTCTTTTCATTGTATTGTCCCTTAACCCTAAAATTTTTAGCGTGATCCTCTGTAGCCGGACCGCAATTTAGTACTCATATGCTATAGCAAGTTCTCATATGCTATAGCAACTATAGTTCAATATAATACCTAATTATGTCAAAATAATAAAATAATTATGTCAAATACCTTTTAAATACCGTCGAAAAAAAAATGTATTGGCCTCCAAAATAGGCCGAAGCTGCCGACTTCACGTCATCATCGTCGCCAATATTTTTACCAGCAAATAATAATTATGGAACACGTTCTTTTCGAATACAGATTGAAAATTAAAAGTATTTTGTTGGCTCTATGTACGCTACAATCAAACCAGTTGACAATTTTATATACCTATTAAGAGGTGAGTCTAATATTCAATTACATAGTTTTTTTTTTGCTTTATTCCGAATACTTTCCATCATTTTTGGAACAAAAACTTCTCGTTTTATATTATATGGTACTCACCTACTTAGCCTACTTAAATAACATAATCGCGACGAATATAAAACGGATAACATATTGGGCACTCATTGGACAATTTTATCGAGCCATACGCTCATTATACATAGATATGAGATTATAAACTGCGGCGTTACGAATTTGCCGCTATTTGGACTCCTTCGTAATACATATTATCAACCGTTCATAAATACCTTACGAAAAGCGTTAAAGATTGGCCTAGATAAGATTAACTGAATGACTATAATCTTATGTTTAACTTGATAATTCCTTGCGGTCTTTCCGCCATATTTAATGACGCATTTATTAATCTATATTTTATTCCGTTTATGTCTACGTTGCCGTTTAATTCTGAAATCTGGTAATTTCAAGTTTATTAAACTGGTATTTGTTGCTTAGCTTTTGCGTACTAGTAAACAGAAAATAACAATAGGAGTGTAATCATTTTTCGTTGGAATTAGCTAATGCAGTGCGAGTTAAGGCACAGGTAAGACCTCCGTTTGGGTTATAGCAGTTGTTGCAGATAGCTAAAGCTGCCTTTGGCCTTCACGGTCAATGCAAGAGCTAGGTCTGGATTAGAGACGTAATATAGAAAATATTCATAAGTTGTACAATTTTGTTTTATTATTTCAGATTCACCTAAAAGTAGGTACCTAATTCGACGTCCATGGTGTCTTGAATAATGAACACCATAATTCGCATGCAATTCGTCGTTAAATTTAAAATGCATTCTCTACCTTATTTCCTTACAAAAGTAATAATGTTAACCTTGACCCAAGGCAAAACCGGCTTTAAGCAATAGAAAGCAATAACGTGCATCTGCAAATAACAGCGAACACATAACAGATCAGTTCAATAGAACCAATCCGGACTGACAGTAATGGCTCGGTAATTGTGGTCGACATGTCATGGAATTTGCCAGGTTTTACGTTGATTCATTTGAAAAATGTAAGCAAATATTGTAAAACAATTCTTAATTTTTAAGTATTTACCTATTAATCTAGACAAGTCAAGTTCGAGCTAACAAAACTGGCACGCAGCACATTGTGTAATTTGACACGAACCATTACCTACCATATTACTTTAATTTATCCGACAGCGGATTCTACGTGTTTCTTCTTCTGTTCTGTACAGCGAAGCCACGAAACAGAAACGAATCTTTGTATGTGGTAGAGCCCTTATACCTAGTAGCCTTTACCCACCAGCCTCTTGAGGTAAAAGAGCATGTACTTATTTCATGTGTTGTGTTTTGAGAATAGTTCCTTTATTTGAGGCGAACATCTTAATCCTTATGAGTTGGAAAGCATCCGTATTATTTGAGGTTGGACACCAATGGGCTGCATTGAAATCTTAAGATCAGGTGGCATGCCAGTTGGCTACTTACCTACTTTAAAAAAATACATACTAGTAATCGGATGCGGTCAGTCTTATTCAATTGCCTGTAAATTTTTTGTACTTAAATTCACTAAACTTGTTTTAAGGGTATCAAAATGTATTGAGATTAATTATAGACTAATGAGGGTAAACTTAATTATTAGCTAATTAATTTAGCTTCCCGTGCACAACCGAACGATGTAATTACATATGTATGTACCTTATAAAGAAGTAATCAAGCATGCCAAGTAGCTATCTGGTGGCTAATTTAGTGTTAATGGATTTCCTTTCAATCTTATATGTATTAGCTAAATTATCAATAGATATCATAATCAACAAAGTGTATTCAACCGAGTATTACAAAATAATAGCGTTTGTAAACGAAACAAGCTGAAGGTTGCAACCACAACGAAGGATTAAAATTTTGATCGATCAACCGATAATTTCTATGTTCTTCGGTAACCATCTACGACTCGATTTTATGTCAAACATAACTTCAGCGGTCAAAGGTTTGCCGACCGTCATTTTGGCGTTTCGTTCTTACAAAAACACCATTCATGTCTTAGAAATAAATTATATTCTATCCTAAATAGGGTATTACGGCCTATGTCAAAAAGCTTTTTATATGAATTCGTAAGTCATAAAAACCCATAAAAATTGGAAAAAAAATTTTTGCAAACAAATATTATGTAAAAAAAGACTTTTCAATTTAAATTTCAAAAATCCCCGCAAAATCACGGTCTCGGCCGTCTAGGCGCTGCCGCCATGCTTGTGACGTCACTCACAGTGTAAACAATACATCTCAGTAAAGGAAGAAAGTTATACTCCATTGTTTATTTACACTGCTAATGACGTCACGCCGATAGCTTTCATGGCGTATAGCGTTTTTGACATTTGAAAAACAGATTAACAAACCTGAATTTTAAAATTGAAATAATAAATGTATACTACATTTTTTGGAACAGAAATCACCATTTTTCACTTGCTTTTAACGAAATCTATCAATATTACATAATTTTGGATTTTTCCTTGCATGGTGCGAAATACCCTATTGTTCAGACCCGTGTCATGTACTAGTAGATGATACTTCAGGGATCGTAGTAACCTCTAACAAAAGGCTTGTCTTGATGGCTACTTCTATAAAATGTCTATTTGACTAACCAACGGGAACGGGCCATATTAGCCCTACTACAAGCAAGGTGTTGACATAGCGGCGGTCACGAGAATCGACGTGCAAACACAAACTTAGCCTTAATTCGTATGAAATGGCACTTTACTCGGTTTATCTGTGTTGTTTTAAATTAAAACTATAACACAGATAAGCGCTGTGTGCCCAGGCTTTATAATGAGAGTGGAAAAAGAATAGCCGATGTTTGTAATAGACAAATTGTGAAAGACTAAGTTGATAACGCCGAGGTATCTTTTATATTGTGTAATATTGACTCGAGTTGGTGATTCGAGTTATTTGTTACGACGCCGCTTTAATGTTTTGTTCGCCCGGTGTGTAACATAGCTTTACTTGTGATGTTCCGATTATAGTACCGAATCGAGCAAATCGTTTAACGATTCAAGGTTAAATTGTTAATAGATGGTTTGTTTATCGATAACTACTACTGCTTTGATCTTTCGATGCATTTTAGTGATATGGAACGAGGCGTCATTATTTTCTTAACAATAATATTTTATACACTATTTTAAACAAAATTACCTAGTAGCAGTGGCAGAATGGCTAAATTCAGTCTTTGTGTTACGGTTAGTCGTAGACATAAATGTGTATTACCAGGTACCTGCCTTCTACATGATACATGACATTCAAGAGTTATTTTTGTTTTATACGTAATAATAAATATTAAATGACTAATTAAAGGGGACAACTTATGACATGCTAAACATGGGTTACGAATATTCCCCATGCTTTAGTTGAACATCGGTACAAAACAGTTTTACGCCATTAGTTGTATAGATAAAGTATTAATACTACGGGTAAATACTGAATATCTACGACATTATAAAAGGCACGCGATGCCGCCATAATTCTTATAAAAATGCCAGGTATTACAATTTCAATGTTAAGAATATAGCAAAAAGTTGTAACAAATTGAGTTTAGGAAACAATTTATTATAAGTATACAACCTATCGTATATCAAAGTTAAAAGTTTACTGCTAACTTCGATAGTTAGCAGTCAACTTTTAAAAAGATACCTTTTTATTGTCAATTAAAATAATTTTATTTGCTATACGTTGTATAGGCTTCCTGAGATTGCTTCACAAGTTAACAAACGGACAATTAGACAAACAAACAGACAATTCTAAAAAAACGCATTTGTAACCTTTTAGTTTTAAGATTAGCGAAACATTTTTTAGCTTCTAGATAAAGCTTTTTATATTTTACTAGCTGACCCCGCAACGTTGTTTTGCCATATAATAAAAGTTATCGAGCGGGATGAAAAATTATTAAATTACTAAAATGACTATTAAAAAATAGGGATCGGTGATGGAAGGGTGAAAATTTAGGGTCGTATGTATCTTTTGATGCCACACTATTGAAAAATAAAAAATAAAAAAAAATGTCCAAAAAATAAAATAAAAATGTTAGGTGTGGACAACCTTTATCACTTAGGGGTATGAAAAATAGACAGTAGCCGATTCTCAGACCTACTGAATATGCATAAAATCGGTCAAGCCGTTTTGGAGGAGTATGGTAACTAAAGCTATGACATGAGAATTTTATATATACCTAAGATAAGATTAAACACTTATTATAAAATCAAGAATTCGCTTTTTAAAATGATACTTTGATATTAAGTATAATACCATAATGTTAGTTGAAGAAATAGTTGGTTAACTACTTTGTGCCAACTTACTTAAAATTACGAGTATATCGTAATTAAAGTTATTAGGAGGTATCTATAAACTCGTGTTATTGTTATTATAAAAGTTTTTAAACAAGCTTATTATATTAGGTACCTAGTTATCATTCCACAGAGCTCAGAGTAACTTTTAAAAGGTAAGTAGTAAACTTTAAAGAATTAAACGTAATAGTCTAATTTAAATAGTCGATATGATGCGACAAATGTTAGACCACGTCACCGGTACGTCGCAAAACCTTGGCTAATGTAGCTAACTAGTGGTACCCCTGCAGCCCTCATAACCCGCCGTGAGCAGGCGCAAGGCTGCTGCCCGTCAGTGGACACTGCAGGGTCGGGGTCGCCTCCCACATTGACAAGTACTCATAAATATGCCTTGGTTCACAACACTGGTCTAGTAAAGGGTTCTAGTAAAGTGGACTTCTCATGCCTCTGAGAAGTCCACCACCCCTTATTTGTTGGCATACATTATGGAGAACTCTCGGGTAGAACTCTCAACTTCATTATTATATCAAATGTCATTTAATTAAGTAAATAGCACATAACTAATAAAAGTCTTGAGTTTCCAGTAAGTGTCCCGGACCCACGCGGCCACGGTCTCTTGCTACGGATTTGGAGTCACTTCTCTCTCCCGTTCCACAGCCTCTTTTTCCGATATATGTTTTCCGATAAAATCGCAGTTTAGCCTACAAATATAAATCAACTACATAAATTCAACCAACAATTTCAAACAAACGTTTCATTTTTGTTCGAATCCCTCATACCTCTAAAAAGGATCTAACCCGATCCACATTAAATCGGCTACTCAACCGGTGTTTAATATTGTATGAAAGCAAATAGCGTCTCGCGTCTGGTCGACGACCGCCAATGACACTTTGTTCGAATTTAAATTTCCGATCCGTTCAAATCAGTCACCATTTCAGATCACTCACTCATTCATAACCAAGTCTTCTCCCCGTCCTTCCCAATTAGCCGGCTTGTGAATTTTTCACGTACCTATATTAAGTATAAAGAATCTGTCTTACCATCATAAATGTGTAAAATTAAAGAAAGATATTGAGAAAAAATTATAAAATTGAAAATTGATGGACCATAGTAGTAGGTACTTTGCTTTTCTCTTAGAGAAAATCTTAATTTATTTAACTTTAAATAATAATCATTATTTGAATTTAATTATTTCCACGAATACCTATCTAATCTACTCGTAGGTTAAGGTGTAACAGATTATTTAAGTCAATGCCTTTAAACTTTTTACACATGCAAATGAAAATATGTAATACTAATAGCTAATATTTAAGTAAAACTACTTTATTAAATCTAAAATTAATAATTTTGTTCCCAAAATTTGAAAATTACATTCTACAAATTTGATAAAATAGCTGGTAGCTTATTGCTTTTAGTGGAACATCGTCTATAAGGTTCTAAATTCCTTCTGTGAAATAGTATGCGGTGAATGCAGGACGACGGATTGCTAGAAAGAAGGAAAAAGATAGACGGCTAGATTTATTTTTAGTTCCATTAATGGAGAGTGTTAAAGAAGTTAGTTAAGGTTATAAGAAACTAGGGACAACTTATTGGTTGAATTAATAAACGAATTAAGACCGCATAGCTTTACCTGCAGTAGACAACTGATAAAGTGTAATTAAGGGCCCACCTATGCTTAGGTATATGGTTATGGTTATGTATATGGTTTATGGCGGATTATGAGGGCTATAGTAATCAATATATTAATTTTATATGTTTGCCTTACTTTTTAAATATTAAATCAGTAAGTATCAAACAGGCACGTTATCGGAATTCCTTACTTTATTCGTATTATTAAACACGGCGATAACATTAGGTACATTGATTTAAATATCGAAATCTAATGAATGCGTGGTATACTGAGCGTAACAATTACTAATTTCCAATATAAATTAAATTTCTCAGCAACCGTGCCTTCGAAACAGATCATATAGTTTTTAATTTCACGCATAAATAAATATTAATTGGTTAAAAATAATTTGAGGTAGTTAACATATTCATGACAGAATTTAGGTACGTATAAGCATTAATACAATAATCCTGCTATAGTAGTACTTTGCTTTTCTCTTAGAGAAAATCTTAATTTATTTAACTTTACCTTATTTGCTCAGCAGTCTTGCAATTTCATGTATCAAAATTCAATCGCCGACGCCTAAATTAAATCCATAATTTCACGAATATTTATTGACAATGCCTATTTAATGATCCATTTAATGGGATTCATTTCAAATACAATGACGTCACACCAGGGGGCAAGTGACGTCATGGTAGCTTATTCACGTGGCGCGAATAAACGCGAAATTGAACAGTGAATCACGCCGTAACAAACATAATTAACGTTATCTTTACGACCAAGGGCCGATAGTTGGAGCTGTTTAGAATATTATACCAAGTCTTTGCGATGCCGATAAGTCAATAAGGCCTCATTACCCACCTAAATTTATCGCTTGCAAATGATTGCACATGTTTTTCAGGACAAAGGTATGACTGGTTCCAGGTATTTTTTATTTCTCAGACCTATTTCTAAAGCCTAGGTACCTAATAGTTACTGTCTACTACAATAATTACAAGCAGTTTAACGGTTACGGTCCAGAACATAAGCTGGTCATTGAAAATTTGAATTAAATCAAAAGTTTAAATAATTTTGAATTTTGGTGGTCGGAATTAGTCACTTTTTAATTACTAGAGTATCTAAAAGTACGTCATACCACGGAACCCTGACCCAATATTAAACCAATTTAACACTTACCTTCAGCTACAAAGAAGCTACAGGCTATATCGGGCTAAGGTCCGATTTCATTAATGTTTTTATCTTATAACTAACCTTTTCTTAGTTAAGTATGTGCTATATCTTTGCCATAGTCATGATGTTTTAAAATTTAAGCTAATCCTAATTCTAAGTTTCAAACATTAAAGTCTCCATTCATTAAATAGGTGGGTGAAGATCCCTTTAAACCTTCCACAGTGCTATGACTTGTAGCAAAATTCCTCAGTTACACAGACCGAGTTCGCCATCTGTTCGGCGACTGCGATGCCATAGCTCGGATGTCCCCCATAATTGACACCTCGAAACCGTCTTAACGACGCAAGCTCAGAATTGCCAATGCCACCGAATTCGATAGCTCAAGAGCCCCTAACAATATTGCTTGTTTTGTGGATTCATTTCATAGAAGATTTTTTGACAGAAAATATTTAACTGTTTTAGCTTTATGAATATTAGAATTTCATAAGTAGACTTCATGTTTTTAATTACTATTATGAAGTTTTAGTTTTCAGATACGCCATCGAAACGACGTTATAGAGCAAGGAATAAAGCTCTTAAATGAACAAAATGCTATTTGACTGGACATACCCTTAACAAGTAGGTCATTTGACTCAATCATAATTCAGTTTAATTGGACCGAGCCGCGATTTAAAAGATGCTGCGAATAGATACGCATATATTATTTATTCATTAACGAAAATCAAAACACCTGTCATAAAATTCTACCTTCACTTTTTCAGAGGTAATGAAAAATATAACGAAGAGGGAAAGGGAGTTGATAAAGCTGTTAGTTCAGCGATATTATTAGATGGAAAAATCCAAAATAATTTGCAATCCGGCCATTCGCACTGACGCGAATCTCAAATGAAGATATTTTAGTCACAATTTACGCCTGTTGTGCTGTGAAGTTAATGAATAAAAGCTAATTTAATAAAATCCCGTGAGCATTAAGAATGAAGAACCCAGAAGGCAGATTCTACTCATGCGTCGTGCGCGACGCACACAGAGACGACGTACGAGTAGGTACACTCGCAAAATATCGGAACATAGGGAACTGCAAAGATTATTTAATTTTTATATGTGATGATTGTCAAGATATAAAAATGGGCACCAAAAATTAGAGAACTTTCTATTTTAACTAGCTTTTGTTTTGGCGAGAAATGCTTTTGGCGGTCACTTTTAGTGATACCTAAATGGTCTTACTAAAACACTTTGAGCTCTCCTTTATTTTGTGAACCCAGCAGGGTTTTCCAACCCTTCATTCGTGGCTTTTTAATTTTTAACTTACAGATTAATTTTTTCATTTCGTACAATATGAAATTTACTTCTGTACTCTCTATGCTTTGTGCGTCGGTCTAACAGTCGGAAGAATCTCCGTTTTGTAAACAGCTTTTAAGGAGTTATTTTTTGGTTGCAGTTATGAACGTTCTCTCGGAGGCAATTCAACTATTCCTCGTATGAATAGATTAGTGAATGGAAGTAAAGATCCAGTGAGTATTTGAAGATTTTAACTCGCAGAAACTTACTATTTCTGTTGTACCTAACTATTACAACCTAACATCTCGATTCCCGGAAGTTTACTGAATCCTTAATATCTTATTAATTAATCTTAATCTAGGAAGCTTTAGAATTTATCGAAGGCATGACTCACCAAAGTTGGGAACCGAGACATATGCAGTGCTTTATAATTTAGTTCTGTTATTCCGTTGTTCTTTGCTTTAATGCCGTATTCAGCATCCAAGTTTTATGCTGCTTGAAACACATTAATTAGTAACAAATAGACTATCAGACGTAATTAATAAAATTTAACAATCAATTTTACTGCCTGTTTCTAAATACGAGTCAATGAATCGATTTAGTAACCCAAAAAAGATGTTAATTCCAAAAAAGGGTGAGTTTGTAAACTGTGTAATCGTGTAAATCTACTGAATCTATATTACTGAAGACGTTATTAATGCTAGCATGCAACCTGAGGGAACCTGTGAGAACTCGAGACATGTAGCGCTGTATAATTCAGTTCAGTTATTCCGGCGCTCTGTGCCTTATTGCCAGCACCCTAATTTAGCATCGTAGCGTGTCTGATTCAGCTTGTAACTCGTGGAACTATCTGTCGAAATGAATATTACTAAGCACTATCCAGGATGTTGAATAGCGGATTTTAATTGAAACTCTTAAATTAACAGTAAATTTTTCCGAAGTGTTAGGATGGTTCTCTTATTTTAAACTTTTGTTTTTTGTCTAACAGTATCACATCGATTTTACATGTCTAGTATGCTCATTACGTAGTAAGTGGGTATCTACATTTTCTTCCCAACAAATATTGAATATAACACAAGCAAATAATAGCCTTATCACTCAGAGTAACTACTAATCGAAGTAGGTAATGCCTATACATAGGTAACTTAATGAATTATCAAGGCATAAATTAATCTCGGACTAATACTATATGTATTTTACTTACTTTTTAATTACGAACGTTAATTGAAATTCGACGCACGTGCCTTGCACACCTATTGTTCTAATTGAAACGATTTATGCTACATTTCTTTGTTTCCCTATGTTATTATTACGGCGTTTCTATTTTAGATTGTAATCGCTAGGTTTATAATATTAAAATCGGTTGTTTTCATAGTTTGTTTTGTAATAGCGGTCGGTTGAAGAAATCGATAGTTTATTTAAATTAACTTTAAACGTTCTTGAGGTTATTTGTTGTCTTACCTACGGCCAACTTTTCAATCAATGCCTTTGCCTTAATCAATTGCCTACGTAATTGTAATAGTTTATTTATAATATTGAAATCTATTTGTTTCATACTTACTCGAAATTTAATTGCATTATGGTCTTCTTTAAGTATGTAGTTAGGTACTATGTAGGTTCTATCAACAATTACAGGCCCAATCTATATTGGAGCGCCATCTATGCAATGACTACGTAACTAAAAGACAAACTCATTAATTTCGTATTGTTTACCTATCCAAATTAAAAGAAAGAAAATACTTGTATTAAAATTTCTTGTTCGATAATAATGCACAAATGCTAGAAATCTACGAGCGATTTAAAATTATATCTGCGTTTTAAAAGGATTTTCTACAAGAAAAGGTTCGTAAATGTGTGATTAATGGACTTATACGTCCTTTTGTGTCTCATTTAGAAATATTTTTTGACAAAATGTCATAACATATAACATACTGATACACGTAGAAGATATAGGTAGGTAAGTACTTACCAAATTGTTCTACCACCACCGATGAGTAACGAGAGAAGTCTCTACTTTTGAAAAACATTTCGTATTATTGTGTAAATAATGAGTACAAATCAATGTGGATTTCAGGAAACGATAAAGAAAGGAGTAACATAATATTATTGAAAAAATATTTGTACTCTGACTTACTCTGAGTGTTAAAAGCAGATCGGGAACCATTCTGTTGTATTTTTTTATCATAATTCCAAACAATATTTTGCATATCGCTTGTCGCTACAACTGAAGCGATACGACCGCCGCCTTTCAAACGAACACGAAAAACATTTCTAAACATAATCTAAGTTCGCCATGTTTTTTGCAAACATACCTACAAGTACCTACTAAAATTGTAATACTCGCCTCAATAATGCAAACATTCACTTATCTATGCTGATTGCATTGCTAATTGTACTGGAACAATATCCTTTTGTTACAAGAAAGACCTAGTTTTTGGTCGCAAAATACTAAATTATGCCTACAACTTTCAGCAAACAATGGCGGCGGCCGAGTTTCGAGCCATTTATTTACAATGGCCTCTAAAAAGACTGAACGGAGTTAAAAATCGAACATTATAATGGAAAAGTAATTTTGGGATTTTGTACGTGAGGCGGAGCCGGAAGTCGCATACGTCCATCCGTCTGACGGTTTTTGTCTATTTTCCGGTAGATGGCACTGTACGTAGAACCAGACCCCCGCTGTAAGTGCGTTTTCTTTTTCTTTTTAATTGCCGAATACCGGAAGGCTCATGCTATCCCTTGTATAATCCATATTAGGGATATTTTAATTATATGCTCCTTTACGTTGCGCGTTTCACAACATGCTTCATGCCTTTTCGGTCATTTGCAACGTGTCTTCTTACTTTGTTATTTGTTTTGAAGCAGCCTGTTGGAATTTGATTGGAAAGCCAGAAAGTTTTCCTTTTTCAGTCTGATAGGGACTCGATTGAGCTTTTTATCGGTTCAAAATTCGCTATCTCTCACTCACTCTGTCTAAATGTATTAATTATGTCTCTTACATTGTACGTCTTTTACAGTACGTATCATCTATCTACCTACGCCAAGATATTTTTTACAATTTGAGTAAATTTTCTGATCTGTAGATATTTACAAAATGTCATAGCTGCATTACAATACCTAACGGTAATATGTGGTAAATATTTATATTTGGTGTAAAGAATTCTTATGCCTACACCTACATATATTATAGTATATGCTATGTATAATTTTTATTTTGGCAACAAAAAGAAGATACCTTATGATAACGCGATCAAAGTCGCGAACGAAAAGTAGACCAAAAATAAATGTAGGTACCTATCTATTAAAGTCCTAATACAAAAGCTTCCACGCAAAGTGAGACAGAAAAATAACTATCAAGCAAACGCCGCAAACACCCGTAGGCATAATGGTTCTTCAATGGATGAAGCAATTTGGAATCGAAATGGTGGTACAAAACAAGAAACGCACGAATTTCTAACCATTTCATTCACCTAACTATCTACATAGACGAGACGCCTGGGGGTCGAAACGTCGGCGTGCATTGTGAAAAAATGCTCTCTTACTTTTTGATACATTTTAGGTGGCCTCATCTGGTCTTATAACCGAGTTATTCGGGGGTGGCCGTAATATTTTGCGTTACACGATTGGATGGCTAACATTATGGTGGACATCGCGATCTCGCACGGGGGTCGAAAAGAAAAACCTACAACGTACCCCCATCCGACCTCCCCTGAGCTGAAAGCATGCGCGTCAATAGATAATCACACGCTATTTCTCACGTTTTGGCGATCCGATAAACAAAGGGGAATAAGCTGCGCATTATCTGATGTCAATGAACAAACTAAGGATGAACAGGTTACGATATTTCGTGATGCTCTTCCTCCGACGACGTGGTATCAAAAAATTGTGTGAAATAGCAACAGTGGTTCTCAATCTTTACGGCGGAACCTTGTGTAGAACGAAAGTATGAGGTAACTAGAAAACATAATTAAGAACTGATTTTATATGCACTCTCCATTAATCGTTTTACTTGACATTAACTTAACCCGCATTCAACCTATTTAGTTGTACGTAGTATTCTAACTAGAGCAATATATGTGTAATTTTATTTTATTTAGGTAGGTAACTGCTTTTTTTGCTCCAATGTTTTGTTAGCCCTACGGATCCGCGGAACTTACTTTGAGTATCTCTGGCATGGTAGAAAAATTCTGCTTATTTTGCATATTCATGGATAGCGACGTTGATAATAGGGACTTTAAAGATATTTTTCTCCCCTTAGAGCTAAAGCGTCAATGACAGCGTGTCCATCGGTTACTTGATAGTCGGGAAATATTTTGCATTAAGGCTTCATAATAACTAAAATGTGATCAGAGAATTACTGCCATTAAAATAAAACGTTGTTTTTGATATTGGCTACTTTACTTTTTACGGTCCCACTACGAGATGGTTCTCAGGCGAATACAGGCGATTACTAGGTACCTAATGGTCCTTATGTAAGTGGCAGGTAGGTACCTACTTCAAGTAAGTAAGCTAATATGCAGTACCCAACTATGCAATTACTTATAGGTAGATGCTTGTAGGTAAGTAGATAGGTAGGTAGGAATATGTCATTAGTTTGTAAACACAAATTGATTAACGAAATAAAAAACTAGGTAAAATATTATTTTGAACGAGGTTCAAATTAGATGCGCAAACAATTATCTAAAATATTTCGATAATTGGTGCAATTGTAGTTATTAATTTTGTAAGAATATATAAGTACTTATTGATAACTTAAATTAATTTGTAACTATTTTAATCAATAATCTGTTAAACGGGAAGAGTGCAATTGACTTTTTCCGGCGGATTGCTAAACCCAAGAATTTAAATGCATTTTAAATTTGTTGAATAAGGGTTACAAAAGATGTTAGATAACTATGTAACAGAATGATCTCTTATTCTGCCATCGATAGGCTCACAAATATGTATCTTATTATTTCTAAAATTACGAGTACCTACTAAAATTTAAATTACAAAGAAAAAAAGTGTAGTTAAAGAAGGTACCTAGATAAACAAATTCATTTATGTTTTAAATTATTTAATTGAAGTTTGTAATTAAGTAAGAATTGTTTTATTTCGCTCATAATATTACGTAATTATTATTCATTAGTAGATATGTAGGTAATTCAAATTTATTTATTAATTTGAGTGATATCTATGCTTTTTTTATCATTAATACTTACATAGGTAGTAGTTAACTACCTATCTACAATGTTTATTCAGTGAGGAATAGTAAGAAATACGGAACGTTTGACTCAATCGAGTAAGATTTGCCAGTAATTACCCATTACAGGGTCGGGTCTCCTTCTCGTAATGAGAGGGATGTAGGCCTAAGTCCACCACGCTGGCCTACTGCGGGTGTGTGTACTAAGACTGGAGTAAGATTTACCTTTGATAAAATAATAAACAAAAACTAGTTCGATTATACGAATTCCTCGAATTGTACGTACGAGTTGAAACGTGCAAATCTCAGCTAGGGATGCCCATTACGATACGATATATCGAAATATCGATACAACACAATACGATTATTCTATATTTAATACGATATGTTGACCATACGCTTCGATCGTATCACTTTAAAATATCGTATCGTAGGTATCAAACTACGACATTTTTTTTACTTTTATAACTTGAAAATTCCTTTAACATCATAGCGAAATGATTAAAAAATATATTGCCATTGTACATTTTGTTATTCTTAATAAGAGATTAATTTTTTGCGTTTAAAAGAATACCATAAATATACCCGTTTTCATTATTAAACACCAATTAAATGGTAAAATTCTCAAATCAATAAAAGCATGCGATACGAATACGATACGATACAAAGGGAAGCGATATTTTCGCGTATCGATACAACACATTTTTTGCGTATCCCTAATCTCTACTGCTACTGGGAGTCATAGAAAGGTGTGAGAACCGTATTCCGTTATTCAGACGGATCGTTTCGTCGAAGCGTACGAAAGAAAAGATGTTACGCTTAGTGTCGATGTTAAGTTACTTATGATGCCACTGGTAACATTTCACATGACGCTTTTTTGTAACGTGCAACATTTATTGTAATTTTTTAAAGTGGTTTACCTATTATTCGTGCGCAACTTGACTGCAGATCTAATAAATTTTGAGGCACAAATAAGTACCGTAAATTGTATCCATCAATTTTATTGGACTGCTTATAAGTATTTCACAAAGCTCTGCCAGTGTTCTTTAGGTAGGTTTATTATACTTAATAGGCAATCAAAAGGCTGAGATGATAAGTACATAACAATTTGAAAAATAACATATTATCTATCGACTAACGTCCCAAAATTCTTTCTGATACTTACGAGTAGGTACATAAATAATACATTTAAAATCAAATACAAGTGTATACACTACGGACTTTATTCTTTAAAAATGTAAATAGTTAAGTAGCTAATACAAGACAAGTTAACTCAATTTTTAAAGTAAGCCCTTTTAAGCTCTTATAATATTGAGATACTTATTAAATCGTCAAAGCGAATGTGAAGTTGTGTTCAAAAGAGTTGTAAATTCACATTAGGTACGTCGTTTCACTTGACTTCGCGGGAAGACATAGAAAGTTCGGTTTATAAAGTTTATGCCAGCAACTTTACATGTAACAATTATTCTACGAAATCTTTTTCGCATTGGCCTGAGAATAAAGGTATTTTTATGCTTCCAACAAATTGTATAATAGGTAAGGATAAGGACTATGAAGACGTTTTCCATAATTTGTAATTGTTGTTTTATTTTAAAGGCGTATTTAAATTAGATACGGCGTAAAATTAAAACGTAATTTATTTAAGTTGCCTACCACCGTTGATATGAGTAACTACATAACCGTTTATTATTCTTGGTAAAATTTTTAAACTTATTATTAGGTATTAAATAGTAGACATAAATATTAATTTTGTATTTTCTAAATTATATTTTGTAAGTCATCAATCTATCAATCTATCAGCTATAATTTCATAAAGCAGTAAATCTGGTTCCGATAGCAACCGTTATTGTTGGTTGCAGTGAGTTCCGATTCCGGCTACAACCAATATGTGTAACGGACGAATGTTTGTTCGTCCGGCGTGTTTGTGAATGGGCCCGTATCGCGTATCGCGTCTCCCGTCCCTTCAAGTCGCGGGGTTGAAAAATACTCACCCTACTAAATAATAGACATGCAAAATTATGTATATTTGGGTGTTTGTTGCATCACCTGTGCAGATTGTGATGATATTTGGTAGCTATGCGAATAGATTCAGTGTGAGTAGGTGATATCAATCACCTAATTAGTGAGTACCGTTTGTTCCTTTATATTATGACTCAACTACAGTTATTACGCAGATAGTTGCCGCCAATATCTAATCTAATTATATTCCGAGTTTCAAAGAAACTTTTCCTTTGGGTACAATTTTTCGCAGGCGTGAGGAAACCATTCTATAAACTGCTTTAATAAATAAACCATTCTTTAAAGTTCTTCCTGCTGACACGTATTTTAAGTCAATATTATTATAATCTTTTGTTGACTAGCTGTTATCTAAGTAATGTACAGTTGCAGTAACTTAGGGTTAGGTGAGGTGACACCGATATACCTACCTACTACTCTAGATCGACAGCCGCGTGTCCGCTTGGGGCGCGTGTGATGGCGCAACCCCCTACCCTACATTTGATCGCGGGGTTACAAAAATCGTTCAAATGTTCCGCTACTGATTACCGGAAACAGGTTGCCGGATACTAAAATCTATTATTTGTTGACGTGGAATACCTTAATAATAAATATTTCCGCGTCTTTTATTTTATGTCAATTCGTACTATCACGATCAATTATACAACGTATTAACTGTGTTCTCTAGTTGCATTGTGTGTGTGAGAGTGTGTATAAAACACCTAGGTAGGTTCTATATTTTGAAAAGCTGTATTTTTTTAAAGTTTTTCAATACATAACACTGCGTGTCCAATAAGTTAAGATACCTACAATAGTTAAACAATGGGTATGTAGCACATGTGACCCACGGGACATCGAAGTGCTTAAAATATTAATAAGATGCATTAAGACACAGGCTTTTTCGTCCGAAAAAGTATTTCCAGTTTGTCCAATATATCAGTTGGTCCAGTGCCTAGAACACCCTAGGTGTGATTGTGCGTGAAATAAAAAAGGTGAACCCGTCACACAGCGGAGTCAAAAAGCCAATTAGAATAATAATACAACTGATTTGCACTAGGTACTGCTTTGAATGGTGGGTAACACAATTTTGTTTTTAAGTGTTAAACGTACTGATATTGAGTCTAGTGTTTAATAAACATGGGTGGTTAAATTATTAGACTTTATTAAGCTATAGTAAGTATTATTAGGTATGATCCTACTTACTTATATTTAAATACGTTAACGTAACGTTATAACCTACCTAATATAAAATAATTTTTATGAATTTTTTAGATATCTAGAAAAATATGTACCTGTTTGAAATAATATCGAAATTGAGCGTGGAAATTACTAATTTACGTGCATATTTTCGGTCTCGCATCATATCATCACCTATCATTTGACAGCCAATCTATCTAATAATTATTTATTTAATTTATTATACTACTTATTTACAACAAATTAAAAAAAGAAAATAAAGTAACAAATTAAAACTAATTATGTATTTACAAAATAAAATACATAATACTTGTTAGATATTAATATTAAAACGAATGAATTGAAATTAGGATACCTACACTGTTTTTGCTTTGTATAATTATGGGTAGGTATAACCTAAATGAAACAAAGTAAGATAAAACATGATATTATGATTTCATATAGATAAATAAAATGATAATGGTTATCTGTGTTCCTATCAACCCCTAATTTACAAATAACAGTATCTCCCGAAGAACCCATAAATAATTCAGTAGGCGACTCCTTCCGTGAGTCTGCATAAAATTCATAAAAATACAATCGAACAAAGGTTGACGGACTTCTGAATTCTTTGCTCCAGGCTCCAAGTCGCGCGCAATTTTCAATTCAAAAATCGAATAAGAATTTTTTGTTTGTATAACATCAAAAACTTTATTACATACCTACTTAATTATTGAGTTTTAAAATTTACTAATAATTTTATTTGATAAAAATTATCAAAGGAAAAGGGTGCCTAAATAATATTACCTGGGTATAATAATTATAATTATAAAATTATCTTTTTACTTTTTATGGTTCACACGAGTCCTATGCATCTAAGTTCCTAACACCTCCCGGCGTACCTTACTATTTTACTAAGGTAAATTCAATTTTAATGAACATTATACAGAATAATGTAACATCAATATTTTTTCACAATTTAAAGCTTTTTTCTAATTAGTTTAAAAATTTGCAAATTAAAGTAGCAATTTCAAGCAATTTATAAGAGCAGCGCTCGTTTCGTTTCCAAATTTTAAAAATTACGTGTAACATAATATTTCCAACGTTTAAGTATGTTTGTTTTTTATTGGCGAGATAATACAATAAGTGGGGACGCCGCGCGACGCCGCCGGTCCCTCACCCCGCCAACAGCTGAGCGGCGCCGCGCCATTCTCGCCCCTACGGCCGCACACATGCTCGATTGTTTTGCGATTCACTACTATTATTTTACTAGCTCGCCGTTAAGTATTTCGGCCTCTGGCGACCCTCTTCGTGCCCGTCGACGGTTCGCGCGTTCGCTCGGTGAGAGCCGGCGATACTATGGGCAGAAATGAACTTCACGAAAACTTTTAAATCGCGCGCGGTGAAAATATTCGCGCGGAACTTTCGCCGGTTGAAATTCGGAGGAAAGCGGGCGACACTTTTTACGAAAGTAGCACAGTTTTCAAGGTCGGAACGGAAGGAGGAGTCGATTATGTAATGCCATACGGAACTTTAGGAAGGAAAAGTTTGCGAGGCGGAGGGTGCGCGAGACGAGGGCGCGACGGCGGGAAAAGTCGGTCGCACGCCCGCCCCGGTCGCTCCGGGACCATCGGCGGTCGCGACTCGGAAGTTGGGGACACTCACCCGTTCCTCCTCGCGGATCATCTCGGCGATGCCGGGGCGGATGTCGACGTCCTCGGCGTGCAGCGGCAGCGGCGGCGGCGCCTCCTGGGCGTGCGGCGGCAGCAGCTCAGCGCCTCCGCCCCCGGCGCCGACGCCCGCCTGCGGGGACACGCGGGGGCTCGGTCCCGGACTCCTCTCGGTGGAGCGGCGGCGGGCCTTCGGCGGCGCGTCCGACTCGCGGCTCGTGGGCCTCTTGGGCGGCCGGGGCTCCGCGCCGCCCGGCCGCAGCACCGCGTGGTCGCCGCTCACGTCCGTCAGCCCGCGGATCTTCAGCATCTCGGCGACCTTCAGCAGCGCCGAGATCTGGTCCTGCGACACGTTGATCTCGCCCCGATACATGAAGTCGACCACCGCCTTCAGGTCGCAGTACTTGATGTCGCGCATGATGATGATCGGGTGCCGGCACGGGTTCTCCATGAACAGCATCTGGAAGTAGGGGCTGCACGCGGACAGCACCACCTTGTGCGCCTTCAGGCTCTGGCCCTCGCAGGCGAGCGTGACGTCCACGAAGGACTCTGTCTGCAGCAGCTGATCGAAGCAGTTGGCGAGGTTAGATTGGTAGTTGTTCCATCGCAGACAGAACTGCTGCGGGGAGCCGTCGGCGGCGTCCCGGCCGTCCATCCCCGCGGGTTCCTCCTCGGCCGGCATCGCTCTAGCGGCGACGGACTCGCATCTGCAACCGAACGCGATAGTTGGAGAAGCGCAACACACGCACCGCCGGCGACGACTCGCGAGGCACTGAGCGCTCGAGCTCGGCGGGGTGCGGGCGGAGGGCGGCGGGCGGGGGGCGGTCCGCGCGCCGCGAATGGCCGCCGCGCGCCGCCCCCGAGCCCGCCTCCGCCCGCCCGCGCCGCCCGCGCCGCACTCGCCCAGCCCCGCATCGATCGCGCGGCGCCCGCGCACGCCACGCGCACACCACGCGCACTCACACCCGCACGTGCACGCTGCATCCACATGCATCCACATGCATCCACATGCACCCACATGCACCCCATTGCACCCACTACCTCTCACCTCCTGCGGCCTGAACTAACTCTGTGCCATACTTAGGTAGCTACTGCTATATTTATAAAGGTAACCTTTTGGAAGACTGTTTAGAAATTCTATTATGTCCATAAAACAATTTTTTGAATAGACTTTCAAGTCATTCTTATCACCTAAGTAAGTACCTACTTAGGTAGCTACTTCTTTTATTTGCTTAAATTTTAACAAGTAGGTACCTATCTAAAGTTAGGTTAGGGAGGTAGGACCTACCTGCCAACTTAGGTGAGGTTTCCTAGCTACTTAATAAAATTATGTATAAGGCAAAACCGTACATAATTTTAATTAACCGTGAATATTTCCTATCAATAAGTAGGTATTGTTACTTTACCTAGTCTTTTATATTAGGTAGGTAGGTAGATACCTACTTTCAGCTGATTTTGCAAAAAATTGAGACACAAGCATTTTTGAGATATAAATATGCCCTATTAAGAAAATGCTAAGTACTGAGGTACTTAGGTAGATAATAAATGCCTCATGGAAAATAGGTAAGTACTTACTTATCTATGTACCTACCTACCCACTACTTCATACTTACTTTGAACATGCATGTTAAATTAGGTTAATAAATAGATTCCTAAAAGTTTGCCTACTTAGGTTCATAAACCCATCTACCGACCACTAAACAATTAAAAAGGTTGTGAAACATAGAAGGTAGGTACCTACTTAGTTCTGATAAAAGTAGGTAGGTTCCAATCTATCTGTTTACTTATTTAAAACAGTACCTACTTACCTAATAGCCTAGTTCAACTTAAGCCAGTGAAATTACCAATAAAAAAAAGTAAGTTTGATAGGTAAACAGGGAACGAAAGTCTACGAAAGTCTACGAAAAAAAGGTACGGATACCTTTTCATACCTCGGTATCTTTTAACAGTTTTGTTTTATTCTATCAATAACATTATACCTACCTATCAAAAACAAAACTGTTATCTACCTACTAGAAGTCGACAAGTTGTCGAAAATCGAGTATCTTTTATTGAAATTTGAATTTGACACGTACCTAACTTAGACACCTACACGTTATTTTTGTCCATTTTTAGTTTAAATGGTTCTGCTTCCTTGTTCCTGCAATGGTTCACTTGCTAAACTGATGATTTGTGTTAGTAAAATCATGGCTTAGGTAATAGTTAACCAAAGCATCCAAGATATAAGAAGAGTTATTTTTAATGCATTTCTACATTAGGTATGGGTATCAAATGAAAGGGTTTGTTAAGAGTAACTGTTCTCGAAATAATAAAAGCTTCTTTTAAAAAAGTTTTTAACTTATAACTTAGGTATTGTTTTATTGAGGTTTCCGTTTAATTTTAATTGTTTGCTTATAGTTACAACATATTCAGTGGTATATCTAGGTGTAGCTACTGCAGCAAGATCTGGTGCACCTAAACAATAGTCAAGGGCCCTGCGAGTAAGTGAGCTAACGGGTCAGTTGGGGATATTGACTCTGCGCTGACAGATAGGTACAGAACAGAAGCAGCGAAGGGTTATCTATCCCGATATTTGCTCTGCACTACGACTGCGCGATGAGGCTCAGCTGATTCATACTAGATACCTACTTATTGACATATTTAAGTTTATTGTTGATCCATAACTTGCCTAGTTGTTTCTCTATATATATTTATCTAATCTATAATTTTACTAAAATACATACTTAGTAAAATTACACTCGCTTTGATTGTTTTTACGTAGTCTGTCACACGTTATTCTATGCCTCAGGTAGGCATAGGTATCTACTTACAACTCAAGTTGCTGATCTAGGATTTTAATCAGTAAGTACCCATTAAGATTTTAATCGAGTCCGTTTGCTTTAGACATGTGTTTAGTGGATTATTATAGTATTTCTAAGGTAACGATAGGTACTTCGTGCGTATCTTCTATAAGTAGGTATTTACAGGTGTTCAATCCAAGAACACTAGCAATCAATATGGTACAGGCTACGTGTGAGCGTCTCGCAGCCGCTAGCGGTCTCCGGGGAGGACGTCCTGCGACCTCGGGTCAGCTCAATTCGATATTGAAATGTTGATAGCGTCTCTCTACCTATTAAAAGGTCAATGACCATGCAATGGATGAAATGCGTTTTCATCACTTAGCTATACCTTAGGTAGGTAGGTATCTATAGCAAACACATACCTTCCTACTCGTAGGAACGCACTACTAATAAGATACCTAATTATGCATTTACGTTAGAAAAAGTGTAGGTACCTACCTGTTTTAACTAATAAAAGAAGTCAATAAAATTTGATAAATTAATATAGTCTAAGATCCCGGTATACAACGACCTTCACCGAGTTGTTTATTTGATGAAACATATTTTATATTCAATTTAATATTTCAATAAATACATATATTGTTTATGGGTTGCCTAACAAACTTCAGTCCAGGATACGATTAATTAATAATTAAAAAAAAATTTTTGTAAACATTTCACCGGTTTGATTTTATTAAACAAATTCTATGCCAATCGAAGCTATGATGCCCATAGAATATGCAAACGTTAGGTTGTCTATTTTTTTCCGGTCACAACTCTCGGTTGCCAGGTATAAACTGGTAAATCGACACTAATAGCATTTTGCATAGGTCTGATTATTGAATGAAAATTAAATAAAAATAAAGATCATTTTATTATGAACACGGTGGTATAGGGTTGCCTGCGAAAAATCAGTCCCGAATTGCGGTTGTCGAACTGAGAAAATTGAAATATTGCTGCGAGTGAATATGTGCGAGTGAGAGGTCCCAAACAACCATCCCATGCGATAGAAGATAGAGATAACGTCTAAGATTTTTGATAAATACCTACTCATAAAGTCAGTTAGGCATACCTACTTTAGGCATAGCCACACATTCGTATCTAGGTACATTCATACGAATGCAGCCTGAGCATTAGGTAGATAATTGGTTGCTAAAACGTTGATTTTTTAGACGTGGGTTTCATCATTGTGGGTTTATGCGGTGATAGTCACGTGGCTAAGTATGGTCCGGGTCCTATCCAGAGGTCCGGGTTCGAATTCCAGTGGCACCCAACAATGACTTTGTAAGAAAAAGTTATGTGCGCTTTATAACATTACATATCAACTGCCGTTACGGTGAAGGAAAACATCGTGAGGAAATCTGAATGCTTGAAAGTTCACAAAAAAAATGTTCTCAAAGGCATTTGAAGTCCAGCAACCTGCATTCGGCCAAAGTGGTGGACTGAGGCCTACATCCCACTGCGAGAGGAGTCCTGACCCTGTAGAGTGCTAGAATTATAGTTCAGATTTAGTAGATAATTATAATTTATTGTATAAGTACCTATTGTATAAGGACATTGACCTATTATTTGAACATCAGGTAGCCTGCACTCCCTGCTATATGTTACTCAAAGGCCCCAATACACACAACCCTTAGTCACTGCTAAGTAATTAAACTTAATTTCCTGTAAAACATACTCGTAATAACCTCTTAGTAAAAACTACAGATATGATCAAAATAGATAACGCAAGGGCTACCATTAGGTATATGAGCGTGCCACTTTATTTAAAAAAAAGAACGTTTTAAATGTTGGGAATCCTACATCAACGCGAAGCCAAATTAAAAGCGCCAGTAGGTACCTACGAATTGCTTGACCAATCATTCATGATCATACAAATCGATTCGATCTCATAATAATAATGATAAGTATCAAACAAATTTTCGAGTTATTGGACTAGTACAGGAATATTAATCTGACGTTCCGTGTAAACAATAATGAACACTAAATGGTAAAGCGACGATAGATGCTCATTGTACACACTCGTCAAATATTTTGACAAGGGATGTACCTACTTAAATTTGCGTGATCTATATAGATCTATATCCGTGATAAAAAAAACGTTTTGTTTACTCTGTCACAAAGCGACAAACCGAGATCCGTTTCAACGAATCCAATTTTAAGAGATTCTTACTCTTTGTTCTAAAAACGCGTGTACAAACAAACATACAGACTGTTGTAGTCAGCCTTGAGTATACGGATACGTCCGGAATCCCTAACGAGTGTGGCAGATGTGACCATTTTTTTAAAGAGTCTGATCGATGAGTTTGCTATCAGTGTTGACATAAGTGAAAATAAATTGAGTTATACAATTGCGACTAAATAAAATGTCTGTAGGCCATTAGTGAGTTTCACAATGAGAAAGATGTAGGCCTTAGTCCTCTACGCTGGCCTAATGCAAGTTGGCCGACCTCACATACCTTTGAGAACATTTTTGAATATACAGTGTGTCCCAGAATATAGGTACATTTGACGTATTATTGTTTTTTATTTCAACGTAATCGACCCACAAATTTAAAAGAAATCGCTTTTTTGTACATAGGGTCTACAATAAAAAATCAGAATCTTAAGTTATAAAAAAAATTGAATTTTCTTTTTTTAATTTTTTTTCTATTTTTTCGTCAATAGTTTTTGGTCTAGTTTCACCCTCTTTCGGGGTTGCACTTTATCCTGGGACACACTGTATAATTACATATATAGGTACTATAAGTCCTTGGTGATCCACTGCTGAACATGGGCCTCCCTTAATAGACGCCTTACCACTCGGTCTTGAGCCCTCTGAATAAACGGTTTCCTACTGCCGTCTTCAGGTTGTCATTTCACCTGGCGACCCACAGGTCCTTCTCATCCTTTGATGTATGTAGTTATTTATTTATTTCACCATATAGGTAAGTGTATTTGTTCCTTATTGACATCTTCATATAAAGCCGCCGCATCCGTCTCTCTAAGTACAAAATCTTTTAAAGCACCGCAAGTGAGTCAATTTCACAATTGCTACATTGTTAGTTCCAAGTGTGAGCCGAGCATGGCATAAAGTCGTTCTACGAAGCCAGTTGTCTATGTTTGTACAGGGGCATATAAAATATACAGAGTGCTCCTCGACGGACGGTAAACAAGTGTACTACGTGTATAGTATCGTGTGACGAGCCATAGAATGGCATAGAAGCGGCTTTGTTGACAGTGTGGATTTAAAAGTGACATGTCAAGAAAAAAATTATTGGATAGTAGTTATATGACGCCTATACATAATAATATTATTATTACTATAACTTGACGAGATCAATGGCGAAAGATTTTCAAATAAGTTCCTACTGAATGCAAACAAAGTTATTTAAATAGCAAATACAAAATGGCAGATCAATAAATAAATCTATTATTTATTCAACGAAGGTACTCGTACCTACATACCTACCTACTAACCTAATTACACTGTGGTCACTCTATAACATTCAAGAATCTATGGCACGGAGGGTTGAAAAAATGCATGGTGTAAGTATATATAGGACAAATATTTTAATAGTTTTGGCTTGAACAAATACAGTTCATAATAATAGCATTGTTGGAAGGTTTTAGTTTGGGACCACCAAAGTGTAATATTTAACTTTAGTACGGAGTTTTAGCGTAAATATGCGAGTAGGTGAGCGAATTAGAACCGCTGCCTTTGTTATGTGCCTACTTCGTTATTTAGTTATTTTAATGGACTCAGAACACAGACGGTGCCGTATGCGGTGTGTGTGCCGTGGTCATTGATGCGTATGGTACGGTATTTTATAGCTAGACCTACCATGCACAAAGCTATAAGGCGCTGATAGCCCGCGTGGCTAAGAATTCGGCCTCCTATTCAACGAGTCCGGGTTCGAATGGCTTTCTTGAAACTTATCCTAATATCACCCCCTGTGGAAATTTGCATGCCTAAAAGATCTCTAGGTATAATATTAACACATATGAAGTCGACCAACCCTCACTAGGTTAGCGTGGTGGACTGCGGCCACAGGTCACAGAATGATTGGCTGGCCTTAATGCGGGTTGACGGACGTCTGATATTGTATTTATGATATATCTACTTTCCTAAAATCAAAAAGGAATACTTAGGTAACAACAAAAATTTGTTGTGGACCTATTTGTGTAGTAAAAACTACAAATTACGAGTAGGTTAGGTCTGTACCAAACAAATGACTGATAATATCTATCTAATATAACTTTAGTTTATACATATAAACACCCCATCTGTTAGTTTAAACATCATAAACGTAAAATATACTTAGCTACCTATCTTCCTAATTAATGTTCTGTGATACCACCAAACGTAAAAAATTTAACTGGCATCGGCTAATCAAAATTACATTCTCACTCATCCATAGGAACACCGTACTCGTAAACAGTGGGCTCTAAATCAAATGTGCCGCATAAAATGGCCACCAGGTATTTTTTCATTATTTTACATCACTCATAAAAGTATGTGTCGACAGTCGTGTCGGACACGCGAGCGTCATCAAATTAAATTGTACAACATAAACTGGTCTAAATCGTAATCTGACCTTAGTGGCCATTGGGCACACGTTATTAATTAAGTTATAAAGAAGTCGCGGCAAATTAGCATGTTTATGGGTGAATGATGGAGGTGTAGGTACTAGGTACCGGGCGAGCGCTTTCGCGTTGATTAGTTCTGAACGGTTTGGTTCCGCACCGAAACTGCGAACTAAGTTTACTGCTTCAAGAAAGTTTAATTTTTACTTTAATGTGAACTAGAGATCGCCAAGTAGTCGAAATACGACAATTTAATTTATTGAAACTTGAATTTGACACGTAACGGAATGTACGTAGAACTCGTCATGATTGTCTATGTGTGCATGATATGTAGGTACTCATACTTATCGAAGTGTTCGTGGCGTCTTTTTTGATGAATATCATGTAAAAGCATTATTAGCATTTCATTCAAAAATATAAGAATTCGTGTATCCGTCTCCAGTCTCCATTGAGCCAAATTTCAAACTGTTCGGTTCGCGTAGTAAGCTGTAAATTGTAGATACTTACACAAAATTTTCGCTTCTGGTATTTTTACGGTATTTGCTTAGTACCTGCCTACTTAGATATTTAGGTAGATATAGATCATAATTATAGTTATACCTATTGATTGCCTAGATTACTTACAAAATGTAAATATTTACCTACAACAACTGCAGACCGCTTGCTTTTACAGATTGCTACTGTTTTACCTAAATGGAATATTTTTATTTTTTATTGTATTTTACGTGATGTCATTCGCCGCTAGGTCAACGAGGACAAAAAGCAGAACCGTTCGCTTGAAGTGTCGAATTATACAAATTGAATTTATTCTTGGAGACAGATTTACTATTCCTCATCGTCAACGTCAAGGAGAAAAGAACAAATAAGTATTACTTATTTAGAAATTTAAGATTAACTTCTTATAATAGGTAAATAATAATGTGTTCAATAAATAATATGTTCAGTTATATACTGCATGGGTAACGTGTAGGATAATAACATTTTCCGCCCCACGTATGTTTAAGTTATCCAAAGTAATTTGCTTTGCAAATTAGTTATTGCTTATAAGTACTAGTATAAATTATTGCATTTAAATATAATTCTACTGCTATTTTTGGCGCATCGATAGCTATAAATAAAAAAAGCTGGCTGTCAAGAAATTCACTTGTCATTTACCTACTACAAAAAGTTAATACGCTCATCTGCGAAGATACATAATTCTATAAATATTTGTTTTTTGTCGAATAAGTAATTTCCACGGGCATTAAAACGGAGACACTATGAAAATGTCGATAGCATAATAGCATTACACTTACATGTCACGTAAAGTGTGGCATTATATTAGTTGGCTAGGCTAGGCCAGCGACTACCAAACCGTGTTACAAGGCGTACTAAATTTGTGAATGACCAAAAAATATGTAGGTATGTACTTTAGCCAGTTTTTACTAAAGTTCTCTTTTCGCAAAAATCATGTGATTTGTTCCTTCACTGGGGCACGTTCATTCACTGCGGCGATAAAGTACCACCCGTCTGTTATGGCTGTCACTTTTACAGTTAAAAATATCTAAGTCGATATTTAATCATTCTTTATTCTTGTTCATTACATGTCGTCAAGCTGTTTTATTACGGGTCCTGTAAGATATTGTTAAGTTGTTCTTATAGTTTCGGAACAGCTGGCCTAGAAGTGCAAATATTTGTTATGTGCATATAAAGAGCTTTTAATTGTACGTCGGTACGTTTTAAAATTTCCCAGAATCCTGGTTTGAAAAATGCCGCAGTAACGTTGTAGAAACTTGATGTAGGAAGGAATTATTGGGGTAAAAATTTGTTTTAAAATTAGACATTTTAGAAGGTATGTTTAATTAGATCCTTAGTTGAGATTACTTTTAATTGTGGTTATCGGTGTTCTATTATTTCAGCGGGAAATTTCGATTCTAGAACCACGTAAGTATATGTAGAATTATTAGATTAGAATAATATCTAAGAGAATAGATAGAAATAGAATTACCTATAGATACTTCGCATTAAATTTCGTATTCACGTATTATTGGATACCTACAATTTATACAAAAATAGACCAATGTTAACAATAATTTAACAAACTTATAAAGCCCACCTGTCAATAACCCATTAATGCTGCCCATCTTCTAGTAAAAGGTCCTTACAGGTATTAATTACGATTATAATATCTTAAGATAGTGATCGTGGGCTTGGTAATTGGCTAACTGACACTAATCTTGGTTACCGACGCAAAGTACTACTACCTACTAATGGATAATATATGACAAGAATAATCCCGACTTTGACGTGATCGTTCACTTGAAAGTTGATTGCGAATCAGAGAGGGAACCATTTAAAAATCTTGTAATCAAACGATGGTTGTAAAAGAAATCAGTCAAAAAGAGACATCTTGTATGGTTTCAGACTATCGTTTATTCGACGTAAGTAAAGCGAGTTAGCGCTTGCTACTTTAAACACTTTGATGCATACAATGCATAGGATATTAATATTTTACTAATGTACTTAACGATGTCGTTAAAATAACAAGATATAGGTAACTTATTTAAGAAGTTCATCTATCTATAAGTCCTAGCTTGACATGAGATATGATTTTTATCCTGTTCCCGAGGTTGGACCTACTTATGTGTCTATAGATATGCATCTTTAAATTAATATCACGTGAACTTAATTATCATTATTTCTTGACCTGGTGCAGAGGTTAAGACGCCACGCCGGTGAGTTGTGTTAAGGGTCACGGGTTCGATTCTTCAATAATGGTTTTAAATTTCTATTTATGGTGTGGGAGTGTGTATCTTTTCTATATCGTCGTGAAACATTATTTAAAAATTATCATAGTACGTAATACATCTTGGAATCGTACCTACTAATTAGAAAATATTAAACGCCATCGAAAACCGTTCGTGCTCGCCCCACAAAAGCTAATCAAGGCGACAGACGATCTGCTAATCGACAGAATGACGGCCAACAATAACAGAGCAAATAAACTATGAAAGCCTTAAAAAACCGTCGCCCGTAACGACTCTTTAGTACTTTGTCGTTGTCACTGTGGACGCCGGCGCGCAAATAAGATGCCACAAAACCGCGCAGACTTACTGCGACACAGTTGCAAATGCGAACACGATAGACTAGTAGTAATAAATTAAAGATACACCGACAGATAATGTTTATTGTGTACAAAATGAGTCATGTCACATCATTAATGCCGGGTTGGGTGCATGTGACGTACTAATTACCTGCAACCCGCCACTATCATTTAAATGCCGTGACAGTTAATTCAAGGTTTGAACAAATGTAAAAAGTTAATGCTCATTGAATGCATAGTAGATAACTTCTAATGGCAGCTCCTTTCTGTTTGTTTTTACGATCGATGTAAAACCATGCCATACAATGGAGTTAGCACCCTGTGCTATTTATTTGTAATATTGGTAATAATTTACTGGTTTAATAAGAAAATTAATTGATAAAGAAAAAAATCGGGACCGACGGCTTAACGTGCACATTTTAATTTTAATTCGTCACTAGTATGCTAGTGGTCAACTATCCAGGTACCTCCTGACAGCGCCCGACGTTGCTTAACTTTTTTGATCGCTTGCGATCTACTCCAGCAGCGGAGCAATGCGCTTCGCCAGAACATTAAAAAAAAGAAAAACTCACATTTCTCTCGAATCTGACAACAGCAAATATTACGTAACTAACTACATGTAGGTATGGATACAGAAACGTTATAAAAACTAAAAGAAAAATTTCATTATCACGCCTTTATCCCCAGTATTCAATTTCTAAAAGAGCTCCATGTATCGTACATATATGTGTGTGTGTGGCCGTAGTGGTATTTGTTTGAATAAGTCCGAGATTGGTACACATTTGTTTGCTCTTATTCGCCACAAAAATGAAATGGTTATGACTTTTAAAGCACGAAATGAATTATATTTTTTGATTTTGTACAAACATTTAAGTATGGCTCTACCCGATTTTGTTTCTTGAATGATTACAACAACGTTTTTGATTTTTCTTACATTCTTCTAACATGTTCCTTTGTGGAAGGAATAGGTACATAAATTAAACTAAATCATAGGTGACCTATTAGTCTTCGTGAGAAGAAACGCATCCAAAAATGACCTCAAGAATCGTTTTTTTTGGGATACCTATCATTGGCTGCAAGAAGCACTCAAATCTGATCTACTACTATTCATACTTAAGAACAAACATAATTTCAAAATAACAATCTATTTTTCTTCATGATTTTAGGTACACTACATAGACGATAAAATTCCCACATAATCATCAAATGTCCGCCTCTGCCTACGTATAATCAGACCTCTAGAGAATAACCCAATGATTTTTGCTTTGAGTCGAGTCCGGAGAAAATTGCAAGTTATTCGAGATTCTGTAGGTAACGTGCGAGCGTCAAATGCAACCGGGGTTTAGAGTGTTAGTTTGAAAATTCAGTTGCAGCCGGACTCCTGCGAGCGAATAGCACTTCGTGACGTGTGTTATCGCCAGACGTACCTACTCATAGAGAAAGCAAGTAAATAGAACGGCAATAATAGCACATTTATGGTAACTAGCTCAGCTAGCGACATCACACCACAATTTCGTTCTATCACCCTCACTCACTTTCGATGAGAGTGATAAAATGAGCTAATAGGTATGTGCACAGATTAGCAGAATCTAAGGTACCCTTTCCTCACTCACATATCCGTTATATGGACATCCTATACTACTTATTATAAATGCGAAATGTGTGAGTTTTTAACGCATAGGCTGGATTTGGGTGAAATATGGTATTTGTATACCTTCCTGGATCAAATTCTTAAGCTCATGCGGACGAGGCTACGGTCAAAATATGCCTATATGTGGCAATTAAAATTCAAAAAATTTTACCCACATATAGTCATCGTAAACACCTATTTAGATAACTAGGTAGGTATGTACATTGAAACGCATAATTTTTTTTACCAAAAACATTATTTGAACTATGCGCTTCAAAAATTGGACAGTTTTTTTCATTATCCTTCCCTCTAAGCAATTATGCAAGCTCCACGGACATACTCATACTCATACTGCAAAGGTAAAGTACGTAAAGTAAGTAAAATTCACAAAGCCTTTGATTCTCGCTACAACACATTTCGCAACAGGATTAAAAACGGAAAGGTTTGACATTTCCTTTCTAAGTAACAGTAACGATTGCGTTAGCTGACGCTTCAAGACCTTGAAAAACCTAACGTTCTGGAGACCTTGAAAAAGATAAAGATAATGAGAAATACATTTACATAATTTTGATTTAAAGTTCATACTCAGCATTCTAAAAGTACCTACGAGTATGTTTAAGAAAAAAATGCTCATAGCCCTAAAGTTGGGTGATAAGTAGGTAATCCAAACAGTTGAGCAACTATGGCATACCATAAAATTGAGCAGGTTCTGTCTGTAGCTCATTATTGAGCCGCTGAAGGGTCGGGTCTCTTCTCAAAATGAAAAGGCATTGTAAAATGTAGGCTATAGTCCACCACGGTAGCCTATTGCCGGTTGGTGATATTAACATCCCTTAGAGAATATTACCATCCAAACTGCGTGTGTCCCATATAGATTTTTTTAAATGTATTGAGTAGCAAACCAGCATGCTGGTCATATGATGTGTGGTCTCTGTCCATTGACACCAACCGCAACTACCAAAAATCCTATCCGTGGTTGTATGGTGGGTAAGACATGTAGAATATGCTGCTTTAAAACGGGTTAAGAGGCTGGCAGTGATAGCCCAGTGGCTTAGAATAAGCGGTGATTGAGTCTCTTAAGAGGTTCGGGTTCGAAACCCGGTGGCACGCACCGATGACTTTGTAGAAAAGTTATGTGCTCTTTAAAAAAATAAATAAACACCTGCTGTCACGGTGAAAGAAAACACCACGAGGAAACCTGCATGCCTGAGAGATTACAATAAAAATGTTCTCAAAGGCATGTGAAGTCCAACCAACCCCTCTCATTGTGAGAGGAGACCCGACGCTGTAGTGGGTCATTAATGGGTTACAGACAAGAGGCTAGCAGTAGGTACCTCCCCAGGCGAGCTACTATGGCTCTATCACCTTAAAAGTAACTTGAAGAAACGCCATTTAAAAACACCTGCGCCTAAAACAGGCAGAATAACAAAACCACAAGAGTGACATACTTAGTACTGGCAGATCTTGATTCATCAAAGAGCAAAGAAAACCAATCCATTCTTTAGTCGGTGCGGCCTAGAAAAATAAAAAACAAGTCGCACGATTCAAAAGCGGTCTTTGAATCCTTATAGTCTTTTCAACACTGTTTTAAATAGCGACTTAATTACTGCAATTGAAACTAATTATTATTAATTGTTTATAGGTGGTAGAATCATAAGGTACAATTTGGAGAAATAGGTAAGTGGTATCTAAACGGTGATAGCCCAATGGCTAAGAAGTTGGTCTCTTACCTACACGAGAAGTCCGGGTTCTACTTTTAAAATTGTCGCCTACTGTTACGGTAAAATAAATCGTTAAATTTATCACTTTCATTGGTTTTTGTAGTTGACGTATCCACATTAGAGCAGCGTGGTGGACTAAGGCATACATCTTTCCCACTTTGAAAGAAGACTCGACTCTCCAGTGGGTCATCTATGTGCTACAGATAAGGTTAGTCCTATCTATCATAGCCTGTCATTTAATAACGCTTCATACTCAAGTCCACACTGGGGTTCCCTGTGTTGTTAGTGCCATAGGCACACACAAGACAAGAACACGCTCCCACCCAGACCAGACACTGAAGTTCTTAGCTTCTTAAATGCTCAGCTGGAAATCGAACTTGGGACCGTCACCGGCATCACAACCACTGCGCTGCTGGGGTCATCAGTACATAAATGGCGGTGAGATGTTGCGGGGAGGGTGCAAGTGAAAGCGAAGCAATAGTGGTAGGTGGTGCCCTCAGCGATTTATTGTTTTTAATAATAACGTGAGCCCGTCACAAAGAGAACAAAAGTCGACGGAGCGAAGCACGGCGAAGCGGCGAATACGAAACGGACTCAGCTCTGTGGATAGGGCTGTTATCTAGGTAGTTGCCGATCCTGGCTTTTATGTGTGTGAGCACTCTGCGACCCTATCAGCCTGGCCATACAGGACTTGAGATTGGTGATAATAATGTGACCACGAATGTGGAGTAGCGTGGTTGTGTAAGCTACATGCGTCTCCCAGTGTGAAATGATACATGCTCAGTCCGTTGAAAACATTTTGAAAAGAGCTAAATTAAATTAGCTTTTCCCCAGGGTGGCTCGGATCTTTTTACTTTTTTTTAGTCTTGATGTCATGAGTTGTTGGAGTGCAGCCTACACTCCTTTTGCCACGATGTGATCACCTGTCCTCTCATCAGCCGCTTGAAACGACGTGGCCAGCCTATTGCCACCATTGTCGGTCACCTCCGTTCTTCTACGGATTTCATGACTTTGGCCTCTAGCACGTAGAAAAACACCAAGGATAATTCATTTTTCGAAGACTTTTGAGTTGAGTCTGTCTGCATTGGAAAATCAATATGTAGTGAAAGCATCTGAGCCTGACACATAAAACTTTCCGAAGCTATATGCTATAGCTGTAGCTATATTGAGATTGAGATGGCCCATCCTTCATTTACGTGATATTACTCAGTCACTTTAATAGTGCATATCGGGATTTTCCTTTCACACATTTGGTTTTCGGTGAAAAATAACTTTTGTTTTACGAAAAGAGATGTCATATAGTTTTATGCATAGAATAAAAAGAAATAAAAGCAGAAGTCAGCGTACCTACCAATATTTTCTAAGAGATCTCGTGGTTATTAAGAACATTTTAATAATAGATATCATTTTATTCAGAGAGGTCTAGCCTGAATTTTAGAAACACAGAATAAGGTCAATACACCGAAACAAAATTTTACCATTTGGGTTTCGGCTGGGAAGTTATGGTTGCCGAACATAAGTAGGTACATTATTTGAGTCGAACTTAGTCTTCATGAGTGACAAAGCACTCGGAAATAACCTCAGACAGGATTTCTCCTCTATGTGAGGTTGGATGGATTGCAGACGTTGCAGTGGCCACTTTATATCAGGTGGCTTGCATGCCAGTTTGCTAAACAATTATTATTTATAATATGAAAAAATTATCACCGAATTTTTTACAGCTAGTATTCGACAAAACAAAACCCCTTCCTTAGTGCATGTAGATTGTAGGTCTATATTCAACTATTGCCACATCCAAAGAGCAAAACCTACTATTTCACAACTCCTGTGGCGCTGCTCGAAGTAGCAGCGGAGCGGTCCGCGGTCGCAATATTAACATTCGTACGAGCCAGTTATTATTTGTCAATCGCTTCGAGCCAATATAGACCATATTTCGTTTGGAGACGGCCCAAACTGCCATCTCTCCTGCTCGTTAAATGCCGTGTGACGTAATAATTATTAAGTTTTTATTTGGTATTTTAAACACCGCAGATGGCAGACCAACTGCGGTTCCGAGTCTTCATATTGAGATAAATGCTGCGGGTTAATTTAATAATTACTTTATTCTATACGAAATATGCATAATTACATACCAATAACAGTTATTCTCTTTGTACTTGTACTTTAGGCATGCGTTTATTTATAGACAACGTAGGTTCCGCAATCGTCTAGATTTTGTACCTGACTACTTTAAATAACGGACGGATTATTATACAACTTAATATACATACTTCCTATTTTCAAATAACGGGCTATTCTAAAATAGCAGATACTCGTAAGTGCCTTATACAAAGTACAGTCAGCGTCATATAGTTCGTGACACTCAGGGTACTCAAATATATAGACGCAACCAAAAAGTCGATAATATCGGTACAAACAAAGTTGTCTTATTGTTGTCAACAGTTTTGTCGCTCAAAAGGTCGACACACTTAAAATGTCATATAAATCGGTTCAGTCAAACTGCCATAAATATGGTTACAGTCATCCCGCCAATGGTATCTAAACATTCTAAGTGTTCAAAAATATGGAACACACTAGAAAAATAAGCTAGCATTAAAACCTCATTACACAATCTAGTGTTTGAATGTAATTCTATTATCTATCAGTGTATGTCAAATAACCATCAGTCGTATCAATGTCAAGTGCAATATTATAGAAAGCTGGAAATCTTGACTACCTACGTAATTTCTATTGAAGCAATTTCATACTTAATACTTAAATACGTGTCGCATTGATGACACCACTAAACATCGAATTATATATTAAAAATAAGGATAGTTGAACCAAAACTTTTTTTATTTACACCCTCTGAGATTCTTATCCCCTTATTCATAAAAACAAAAATCGCTTATTAAACCTATTTTAGCAATTACATTGATTTGCCATTTTCTTTCAAACGTTGACAGCACCAAGAAAGAAAGAGACAGTGCAGTGAAAGAACAGTGAAATAGAAAATAGGTTTATGATGCGATTTGGCTTTATATGAATAATGGGTCAGTCTTTTGTTGCGTTTGAAAGTAACTTTATCAGAACTGCTCAGTTTATCGTTAATACGGAATGTGTTCTTTTCAGTTAGGTACACAAGTAAAATTAAATACGAAATATACCTAATAACTCATATTCATTATCATTGAGGTTAACATCAGTCTATTAAGCTGTAACTGTTTATTGCATATTTTTTTACCATATCTTGAGATATATTATTATCGTCCGTACTGAAAATTCAAGCTTCTAGTTTTGTCGACAACGAAGCTATAGGGGATCGAAAAGCTTGCCTGAAAAGGATGGTTCGGCCGTGCCGGTTTTTTTTGCTCGACTTGGTCCTCACCACTGCCGTGCCCCCAGATATCGTAAATGGCTATGCAAGAAATTCTGAAACTCTATACAAAACAAAAGAGAAGTCTATGACGTCGTGCTTAAAATGAAAAGGACAGCAGTAGTTTCTATCGCTTTCACTTTGTGTTTAAATTTTTTGATACTAATTGACGAGGAAAATAATATTTAAAATATTATAGCAGTAAAGTTTATTTATCTAATGTGTTCCAAATTTTTGAACACTTAGAATGTTTGGATACCATTGGCGGAATGACTGTAACCATATTTATGGCAGTTTGACTGAACCGATTTATATGACATTTTAAGTGTGTCGACCTTTTGAGCGACAAAACTGTTGACAACAATAAGACAACTTTGTTTGTACCGATATTATCGACTTTTTGGTTGCGTCTATATATTTGAGTACCCTGAGTGTCACGAACTATATGACGCTGACTGTACAAGAATAAAGTTAGTCACGTTACTAATGCATGCCTCCGTCTTAAGCAGTTCCGAAGTCTGGAAATACACGAAACGTTCTACTAATTCTATTAGGTAGTTCAACTTCGAACCATAGGTAGGTATAAAAAATCTGTTGTTACTATGTATTTCCATTTATTTCGAAGAAGACCTTAATTGGTACCTATAGTTAGGTACCAATTAATTAATAACTAAACTATACGTAACGTAACGTTTACCAAACTAAACTATACGTAACGTATAGTTTAGTTTGGGTCTTACCTGTCAGTAACCCATTAATGATCCACTACAGGGTCGGGTCTCCTCTCACAATGAGAAGGATGTAGGCCTTAGTCCACCACGCTGGCCTAGTGCGGGTTGGTGGACTTCACATGCCTTTGAGAACTTTTTTTTTCTGAACTCTCAGGCATGCAGGTTTCCTCACGATGTTTTCCTTCACCGTAACAGCAGGTGATATTTAATTTTTATAAAGCGCACATAACTTTTTTACAAAGTCATTGGTGCGTGCCACTGGGATTCGAACCCGGACCCCTCGATTCGAGGTCGAATTCTAAGCCACTGGGCGGCTATCACCGCTATGGGGTATTACAGGTATGCAAAGGTATGCAATGCAGTGTTCAAAAATTCCATCTAAATGTTATATGTAGCTGTTTTTATTGAAATACGCACTGACATGCAACAAATGTACGCAACGAATATTATATAAGTCCTGAAACATAACAATCCGTTGACCTAAGACACAAATTGGCTGGACCAAGTTAGGACTAAGACGTACCCACGTCCTGCAGCGATAATTTATGACATCATACATACATATATAGCTTGTTCGCTGTTGCCACGACAAAAAGCAATTAAGTGAACTAGATACTAGCTAGCCAAATTTCTAGCCAAGCCCTTGCCACATATAAATAATCTGCTGAAACAACTTCAATTGCACTGCAACCGTCCGACACTTAACCCATTTAGCAAATGAATCGTTGAAACTTTATTACCGTACACCTTTTTATTTCCCAAGAAAACGACATTGTTTTGTTTTTAAAACGGTGAATAAAGAAGCGGATTTGTACCGCTCCCGTGCCGCCCTGTAATTGAATTATATCATCGATTTTCCATTAAAATGCTTTATGGAATGAAATGTTAAGTCTTGGGTGGGGTGCATACCCACTGCAAGCGGCGCCGCGGCAAATGGAAGACGAATGGCTATAATGTTTACTGCAAACTGATTTTATTGAGACTTATTGTGGCTACGCTAATTAAACAGCGGTTATTAACAACATGAGTAGGTGTACGGTTTGGCTTTCTTCGGTTGCTCTTTAAGAAATACTGCCGTTGTGTTGGACAAACTTCAATTTGACTTCTTGTATAAAGGAAGGTGTTCCTTATTTAAATTTTATAGATACTAAAATATATACGAAACCATTACTCATTCTTTAGATTTCTTTGGTAGCACTAAAAAAAGACAATATAGAGAGACTTCAATTCGTTGTCGCTACCTTAAGCTAGATTTTTCCAGGCTTTTGGTCACCGTTTGGCTACCTACGGAACCCTAAATAAATCCCCACGTGTTGGCATCACAACCACCAGTGCCAGTACAAAGACGTTGCATAATGTATGTAAAAACCTGCCTGAATGTATAATAATGCCAACATGATGACAATTGAAGGGACTGACTGTTATTAGGTAGGTTCTGGAGCTAGGGCTGTCAGTCACTTGCCAATACCTCTTAATACATAGCTATAAAACCGAAGCAGTGATAGCCCAATGGCTACGAATTCAGCCTCGTACCCACACGATCCGGTCCGTAAGGTCCGGGTTCGAACCCCAGACGCACCAATGACTATGAGTTATGTAAGAGTTTTCCATAATGTTTTCAAAGGCGTGTAAAGCCCAGCAATACCAATTAGGCCAGCGTGGTAGTCTGACCTACATCCTTCTCATTGTGAGAGGAGACCAGACCCTGCAGTGGGCCATTAATGGGTTAAAGATAATCAAATTGTCTATTGTCCCGAATCACAAAAACATTGAGACATCCGATTCGCTAGTCCTTTATGAAGATTTGCACGACACAATGTGCGATTAGCATCTTGGCGAGTTACAATAAAAAAAGAATAAGCTAACAAAACAATAAAACCGGCGGTCTGGTGCTGTCACCACGTTCCGTCCGTCGCCCTTTCCAATTAACCACCCGTCATACCGACACTTGGACAAATCCTACAGTGAGTACTACGGAATACCCGCACTCGTCCACGCGTTCAGTTATCGTCGTTTTTGCTCGCCGAAGGGTTCCGCGCATACTTTGCTTCTCTCTTTGCGTGTCTACTCCAAATTCAAATCTATGGTTCCATTACGGTCCAGTTGGGCCATTATGATGGTCCTGTAACGTACGTGTAACGTTCTGCGTTCACGTGGACTTTTTCAGATCACAGCGAAATAATTAATTATTTAGAATTTACTTAGGATATAAGTATCTATTATTTGAAAATTAGGTCCAAATTTCAGAACAGAAGCATAAATCCAAAATATGTTAACTGCATTTAATTTATAGAAAAACAAAATTAAAAATTTTGAAAACACCCACGACGGTTAAAATGTAATTGAAAAAAGATAAAATAATTTAAAAACCCTCAACGAATTTTCAAACAAACAACAAAAAATGAAATCTTTCCTCTTTATAAACTATAAACTATAAAGCAAATAATTCTATTATTTGCTTTATAGTTTAAACTATAAAGCAAATAATTCTATTATTTGCTTTATAGTTTATATGCACCAATAAAACCAGAACCCAGCTCTGAATGGAAACCGCATCCGATTTGAACATTTTTTTACTGCAGCGCCATCTGGTGGGTTGTCACTGTTACACCTACCTAACGACATGCACGAATCAAATTCAAACACATCACTGAAAACTTCATAAAAATAGGACGACTAGTTTTGGAGATAGGTGGCAACATAGATTTTTGCACAAACACCCTCTCACCCCAAACGCATACCGTCTCTGTACCGTCGCGGGTAAAGAACATCATCAGTATTGAAGCCGAAACAATACTCGTATTCCAAAAATATGTTCATGTGTTTTAGAGCTAAGTATAATATTTTATGTATGGTAAGTATTCTTCTCATCAATAAACACCCTACGATTTCGAATTTCAATAAATTTGGCGAATTTCAATAGTCTTTGAATGAGTGTTTCTCATAACTGTCTTATGAATGAAAATATAGTAAATTTTGAAAGACTGTAACCAATCAATATTCACTTCATTGCGTTACGACAGGTAAGATATCATTATTAGTCTAATATTATGAGATATTACATTATTATTATTATTAATACATTCACCATTTTCGATATGAAAATACATCTTCCTTGAAACATTTGTGTAAATGTGTAGTGTAAAATCGTCTTCGTGGAAGAAAAAAAAACAAATACCTACAGCTAAATGAAATAAGTGTAAAAAATAACAAAGCAATTTTATACGTGCCGCCGGTAGCTGCGTAAAACTTTAATGATTTAATCCACCCTTTACTTAAATATAGGTAGATATAAAAGTATTTAAGTTGCGTGTTTTACGACCTAACAAGTCAGAAATTATTGTTGGCTTAAACAATAATTAATTATTAAGCACATTCTTATTTTTAATATAACCTATATACATTTTTAAACTTCTTTATTAATAAACGCTAGAGTAACGCGATGGATAAATCTAATGCGTTTACCTACACGTGCCTTAATATTCTAATAGCTGGAACCAATTTTTGGGTAGGTATTTGAGGCAAACCGAAAACTTGTCTCATACCTCTCCTATTAAACCCCAACACGGAACTGCCTACCCTGCCTCAAATAATTACCCAAAAATTGGTGCCAGTTCTCCTACTATAAGTAAAAATCATACTTCTGACATCGCCTAGAGATGAAAATAATTTTAGTATCGAAATATTGTTAATAACATTATAACAACTTACAAATTTATCAATTCTTGCGCATTGATTAATATCACACGCACTCTTTTGCAAAGCTTATTTCTGTTTTGCTAGTTTGTAGTTTGTATCTTATATTCCTTGAACAAATAATTCTATTTGTGAGCGCCAAACTTCGGCTACATTGCGTTATGCCTTATAATATGTATGTATGTATAAATGTATTAGTATGCGTCGGTTAACTCGATGTTACTCGTAACTCAACTGTACCGTGAGCAAGAACACTACCGTCAAAGTATTCGTACGATAAACGTCAGTCATAAGTGTGTCAATATGTCAGTCTGTCTCACATCTTCCAATACTTTTTTTATCTTTAATTAACTATACGAATAAGTACTTTGCTGATAGTGGTCATTCATACTTTGCCGATAGTGTGATAATGGTCCGTGGTTTATCGCTCAAATTATTGTCTATAGTCTTATCCACTATCTATCCATCAGCGCAAATTAAATTAACAACAATAAGTTCAAAGAAAGTTTTACCAAAATTTCAGCAAACAATTGAAAGATGAAATTGAAACATCATCACGAACTTAAGTGTTATAATAAAGGCGTTGATAGTTACAGATTATAGCGCAGAGATACGCGTGAAATGAAATGTTTAATTATCATTTTATTATCAGTAAGATTCGTACCGCTGGAAGCCGCCGCGGTGGCGCCTTGTCTCCACATAATTTAAATTAAGGACACACTACACATCGTTTTTCATTTTGCACGTTACGTTTAACGTCGCCAAGTAAGTAACTTTTGGAGTGAAATAAATGTTACGGAAGAATATGAGAGAAATTATTTCGGATCTTAAATGGAAGTGCTCGTGTGTTGCCTAGTAACCAATTAAAATTACGGGATTTTTCAATTGAATATTATTATATCTTTTTTTAATAATATGATTTTCAATGCAATCAAATTCTTAAAGACTTAAAAAGTAATTCTTATTGACTATCGAATATCGACATCCATTTGCTCCAAGATTATGTAAAAACTCATATTTCATATGTTTTTCATGAACTTTCTTTGCAAATACGGGAGTTTTTTTCTAATTGATGACTTTCAAACTGCACGCTTATGTGCTAGTTGCTACTTCTTTTTGCTTTTTTTTGCGTTGCTAAATAACAAAACAACTTGCGTATGGGAGCAATGCGAGATGCATCCTTAAAACATTTCAATGGCTTTCAATAAATAAAATATGGCAATAAAATTGAAAGTTAATAACGAAATCCCTATTACTGGCGCATGTGCCTATACACATGAATGATGCTGTTTGAAGGCTGCGGTGAAATATTATTGAAAACATAATAAAATTTATATTGCCACCAGACGCGCTGGCTGCCACCGTGCCACCGTCTTATTGTGTATTTACTAGGATTTAAGATATTTTATTGATATGATGTTCATATGTGGTGGTGTGGTGGTTGTCTATAAAGAGACATAGATAACTATTCGAATTTATAATAGGTTGGTACAGGTAGAGGCAAACAAATGTCCACCTCATGATGGCTGATGTGGTCTCTATGATAGGTACTCGTAAGAAAGGCCTTTTCTTTATTGACTGACATAACGACCCACCAGGGTTTTGTATGGAATTGTTAAAATTGAAAAAAATGCCAATAAGGATACGGGGTGAAAGTGGCTAGAAAGAGTTCAGGGTTGCACCATTTAAGCTGGCGATAGCGATGGTCAAGTGCTCACATCTGATTTGTCTGGTTCTGGTCTAACACATAACGAAGCTTTTTGGGTTTTCTACTTTAATTACCCGACGGACTACGTCTATGGAAAATTGACATTTTTATGGCAAAATTCAATTTTTTATTTGTAGTAAAATACCTATTTGTCGTACGAGTTGCAAACATCGGCGTCATGCGACATGCGTCAAGCGTCATGATTGAGGTGGTCGCCAATATTAAGCAATTAATATAATTGATACGTAGGGCTGCTCCGTTGCAGAGGTCCCTACGCACTTCCGGAGTCAATACGGTCGATACTGAGCGACAGATTTCAAACCTCAATCTTTAGTTCATTCTTAACTCACATTAGTGGCCAACTTGCAGGGATGTAGGCCTTAGTCTACCACGCTGGCCCAATGCGGCTTTAAAATTTATATCTCATGCCACAGTGGCGCCATCGCCACCCTAATTTAATGCATTTCGACAGACACTTTTTCATGTACAAGATGATCCTCCTTATCTCTATCCTCCTCATGGAGTATTTAGTTTTGTATGAACAAAACACTTCTTCAGTCATTGACGTTTCGCGAAAATATCGTTTTTGACACTTTTTAACGAAGCTATACGAATCTAGGTATGCCTTGCTTACCTTTAATATTCCTTGAGAACCGATGACTACAGAAATATCTACCTACATTTTGTACCTAGATGTGTATTATGAGTCACATTTCACCCGAGCGAAGCCGGGTTTTCATCTAGTAATTTTATAAAGCGCACATCATGACAAAAGTCAAAGAAAGTTAATGGTGTCTGCCAATGGGATTCGAACGCCGACCCGTCGATTAAGTTGAATAAGAATTCAACTTAATCGACGGGTTTAATTTTGGCTAAGAAGCCAAAGCTATCACCGCTTAATGTATAGTTGAAGTGCATACTGAATGCGTTGTTTTTATGTTATACATATAATAATGATATTAACATGATAATTGTACCCCGTAGTGTGCATAAACCTCTCACGAACAGAAATCTGATGATGAATGTAATTTAATTAAGTTAAAGCAATCAAAATATTTTTAATACATTTCCGCTTTCAAAAGTCTACTTTATTGTTACATATTCCGTTTTGGGCGGAATAAACAAATGTTAAGTTTTAATGCCGAAAGCCGAAATGATTTTAATACCTTTACGAGGTAATTGTAGCTTTACTGTTTATTGAGCCTGTGTAAAGTTTACAATTGATTTTAAATAATACAACATGTTTTAATTTTATTTCTGCCTTCAAATATCCAAACATCTGACTTCAATTTAAAATCCGACTTCAAATAATTTTACAAACAGACGTCATTATCTTTTCCAGTCTTAAATGCATATCGTCAGAACGCATCAAGTAACCTTATTAGCTGACATAACTAACCGACCAACACGACAAAATTTAAACACGACTTTCAATATTTATATTTATTTATTTATTTAATAACAACCGAAAATGTCGATTTTACGTGTCTTACGAAAATACGTATAGGTATACGTATAGGATACGGTATACGTATGTATAGGACATGTAATTGTACACGTATGGGACGTAAATCCGATGACACCAAGTAGTACGTAGTAGACGGAAGGCACCTGATGTTACTTAATCTGGTTGAACGATTGCGATTTCGACGAAACTCAATACGAAAGAAAAACCTTTAATTATCCCCCACGGAAGACCACTATGTCATTAAAAGGCAGCCATTGCATTGGTTAGAAAGCAATACGTCGAGCCTCGTTGGTCCGCGGTCCGACTAATTCTACAGCCCGTCACGATAATTAGGTGAATGATTATAATTAATACCACAGTTGAATGCACTGTGCGGTCGCAGTCAGCGCAGAACATGGTAAGTGCAGGAGGCAGTCTTCATACAGTTCGAGTTCGTGTCGTTCGACCGTGTGAATTGACATAGTAAATAACAGGTGAAGATCGTGAACATTCGGACTACGTCTAAGGCCATGGCCAACTAATCGATACAACAATATTTTAACAGAGGACTGTATGGAACTGTCCTTATTGAAATAAGCACAGACATGACTATTGTGACAAATATACGAAATGACGTCGGTCGACCGGTACGAGCAAATTTTGCGTGCGACATGGCAATTTAGAACACGGAGTAAGCGAGATCCTTTGTACAGTTCTACTACTACATACCCGTGGTTCGATCGCACGGACACAATATTCGGAACAGCAAAGAACAGGTGAACGAAATATTGGAAACGGAAAGATGTTGGTAATCGACGTGTATGGGTTGCTCTCGACTTTCTAGAGCCCCCAGATTTATGTTATTTTGGCAGACCTGAACTTTAAAAATAATTGCGTCATGTGTTCTCTAAACGAAATTTGATAACGGATACCTAAGTACGTACAGGTACTGAAGGTAAAAAACTTTCTTCATATTTTTGGTACGATTTATGTGTTTTGTGACCAGCGTCACAGATAGTCAGCACTCCTTGGGGACATGAAAAGATTCTGTATCATTTCTTTGTAAAACGGCTATTTAGTTTTAGTAACTAACTTTAAAAAAAGGTGATCGTTCACAAATCGGTTATATTTTACGCAGATTCCAAAAGGATTTCTTACAAGCAGCAATTTAGCAATAAGCACTAATAATAGTTGCAGCAACTTAGTGCTGCACCAACATTATAATAATATATGTCGTCAAAAATCAAAATATTCATTTCATCTCATTCTCCTTTATTTCATATCTAGGTAGGTACTACGAGTAGGTTAAGTTTGTCACTTATATTTTGAAGAACTTATAAGTAAACCAATTTATATCTTATTTAAATTAACAGGATAACAAGCAAAATTAAAAATTTCATCGAATATGTAAGAAAAAGTGAGGTAAATTCGCTAATAGTTCCGCACCATAGATAGTTGCACCCATATGCGCATATCTACCCATTGGAGCATTACACGCAGCATATTATTATTAATAATGGGCACCAATTAAAGGTAACCCGTAGTTATGGGGCGTAATTCCTCTTTACCTGTTGTTTAACGTCGTGGGCGTATTATCTTAGCGTGCTTTACGGCTTACGACTGATGCTAGCCTCTCCATTTGGCTAATTGCGATGGAATGTCACCTGGAGTATCAACTCTCCATTACGTTCGGTAATGTTGATCGAGACGTGAAATAATAGGTTAATGATCATTGACCGCCATGTCATCGGATAGGGTAGGTGCTATGACTAGGGTATATACCTACTATGATACTAAGTACTAGTCAAATAACCGACTAAAATTTCAATGAATACTTTGATTTCAGCAAAGGAGAACTGTTTCAAATATTGAATTGCAGTACCTACAGAAGAAAACCTTTTACGCGAGCCAGAAATAACTAGGTAAGTATTAGTAAGTAACAGAAAATCCGATTAGGAATTGAATGAAAACTTGAGTAGATGATACCTAGATACCGATCGCGATGTATCGATAAAGAACTAAAAATAAAAGGTAATATTTATTTTAAAAAAAGTAAGTATGTCAGCTACATGAGAGTAAATAGACGCATAGAGCTGAAATAAGTGCTCGTAGTTCACCGGTAAATATTTATTCTCCATTTTTTCTCTAAGTCTCGCTCACGAAAATGCGAATTCTCAATTTCAAAAACGTTGCAAACTTAATCCTTAGAGCGAGCGAGGGTAAACAAAGCTCTGAGATATTTCATCCAATTTTGGTACACAAAAACTGCGACGGTTACTTCTATTGCATATTGAATATTGGGAAATAAAAGAATTACGTTTGGAACTGGACTTTGGGTGTGGCGCGTGCAGCATTGCTATTCCTCTATTTGTCTAAAGCTCGCCAAATAAAAATTTGACATGACATGTGCCGAAATTACTGTTGCCCGCGGATTCTTAGTATAGGTACCTACTATTGGAGTTTGTGGCGTTATATTATCTTCTTTCTTTTTTCATATTATAGAACGCGTATACTTTTAAGCTACAAATTGTATAGGTATGTCACTAGTTTGAACGCAACGCCGCGCTACATAGGTAATAGATAATTGTCCTAATTGAAGCAGAATAGGTAACTTAATTCATTAGCTGTTTTGAAATAAATTCATAATTTTATAAATATTTTTTACAATCTATCCAAAGGTATTTTTCTTATTTTTTCTTATTAGAATTTTTCTAGAATAAATTTGTTTGGCATCATAGCTGGCGACGTCGCTATGGCGTCTCGGTGAGGAATGGCTCTAAAACTGGATGAATAATTATTTTAGCGCAACTATTCAATTCATTTAGTAATTTTAAATGATTTTATTTTTAAAGCAATTTTATGATCGTTTGCTATTATTATTGAGTTCCAGGTATAGGTAGTTTCAAATGCAACACCACGAAATGTTTACCGCAAACATTATCATTACTTCGACTTGAACAAAGCAAGTAAGTTCTTCGGAAGCCGATATAAACAGATGAGGTGAATGAAAACAAACAACTGCTAAGAAAACAGTAGGTTTTGTAATTCTCTTCTTTGTTTGCAAAACGACTGCAGGATCAATACGTGGATTTTGTTGTCAAATAAGTTATGATTGCAAATCACTCTTGCACCTAATGGATAGTAACAATCAATGTATACTTACCGTCTGCCTGATCTTAATTGGTCACTGTCAACCAAAGATTTTTATAAGTGAAAGATTGAATGTCAGGATATCAGAAATGGGGCACCTAAAATTAGTAATGTTACTTTTTAGTGAAATGTAATCTGCACCAACCTATTTTCCTCAAATATTAGGGTAATTTCTTTACTTTGGTGTCTTTACTATTGCTTTAGCTTTTCCACAGATTACGGATATGAGGCAAAAAGTTATGCGGCGTATTGTGCTTTGATGCAACTTACATAGATGCTGGTACCAACATATTATGTAAACTATAGTGGTTCTTCAGAATACTCGTACTTTAAAGAGTATCGAAGTATCGTACTTCAGAGGATTAATACATTTCCTTTCCAACCAACCCACTCTCTTATTGAAACTTGTTCCAATTTGAAAGTGTTCAAAAATTCGAAAACTAACAAAAAGTCTTCATCTCCTAAACTTACAACTCACTTCAGCAGAATTCATACGCAAATCGCAGATAAAGCGCCTAATCATCGATTAACGCAATAATCGCATCCAAGCGTCGCGGCCGCGCGGTCGCGTCCCACGATGCCTAATCAGTGTCGTTTTAAACTAATGCGAGCCGCCGCCGGCGGGTGCAAATGTGGAAATTAATACGATCAATTATGAGTGGCCACGATTGACGGACCATCTGAAATCTCTCATTCATATGCGAGGAACGGCGGCCCGCTCCAGCTAGAATTAATAATGGCGACTGGTAGCCGTGTAATATTTGCACGATCGTCGGCCGTTCAATCGCGAATAATCGTCGGCGCACCCACATCGCATGCATATAGAACTGAAGGCGATCAAATTTGAATCCTTCTAGCTTGTGCCTACTCGGGTTTCTACTCGTTTGTGCCGAATTTGAATCCTTAATTCAATTTTATATTATGGTTATCTACTACCTAAAATCGGCTACGCTTTGCCTAAACTGAAACTGGTAAGTATCGATGTATATTAAAATACAAGCTGACCCAGAAAGGGCTTCGCTCTGCCAAATAAAGACTTTTCTTACAACTTTTAAAATGATAATAAACATTTTAAATAGTAGCTTAAGACATTCTCCTGCTGGTGAAGTGAGTATAAAATTAGGTAGTCATGTAACTACCTATCCATCGCTGTTTTTAAGGTGAAAGAAGACCAAACTTATAAATAAGTTTTTCTGTTCTAAAAAACTAGATTCATAAAAGCATCTCCTCATTCTTACGAGCTCTCGATTATGTTCACAAGGCATTCGAAGTTCACGGTTCCGCAATAGTGCAGCTAGGTCCACCAAGCCTCTACATTCATTGTGAGAAAAGGCCCGACCCGCAGTGGGCCACTAGTGGTCTAAAAACAAAGATCCATTAGCAACATGTCGCCTAAAACAATTTCCCACGACGTGAGTACTAACTAAACCCAAAAGCAGGCTTTTAGCAAAACTTTAGCAAAACGTAAGCTAACACGTAGTGGCCAGTAAATACAAATCGTGTTTTCCATTTCTAGTGCAGAGTTTTACACCAGAAGCAGCTTACGGCGCCACTTCGATTCCCATCAGATTAGAAAATAAAAAGAGTACGTCCATCCTTCCCGGAACTGAAATGTATTTCTCTCACAACGAGTGATTGACTATGAGTTGGAATTCGGGGAAAGAGAAATGTACAGAAACAGAAATAGGGACAGAAAAATATTTTTTCGCCACATAAACTAAAACTTACACACTTTTATTAATCAATGTAAAAAACTAAACTAAACAAGATCGCTGTGAACCAGTTGAGGTGGCAATGACAAAAACGTTCATAAACGATCTGTAGGTAAGCATGATTTCAAAAGTAGGCGACTACGGTTATAATTGAAATTAAAAGTATCTACTTAATAAATCTGCGACACATGAGTGCCATCAGGGTCGGATCTCCTCTCACAATCAAAAGATTAGTTTTAGTCAAGCAAATCCAAAATTATCACATTTCGTCTCTCAAAAATAGAAATGTATTTTTATCATACTTATATCTTTTAAAACAATAATGTGTAATCACTGTGAAAACTTAAATGGAGAAAGTTACACCGAGACCGCTCCCAAACTTCACGGAATTGCTGATCCATGTCATCCATGAGGGATTATTAAATAAGTGATTATTATTGGGGATGATATTGATACGAACTATTTCATCGTTTCTCTATGATGCAAGTGGAATTTTCAAGTTATAAGAGTAAAAAAATTTTTGTAGTTTGATACGATACGTTTAAAAGTGATATACGATATATGGAAACGTATCGTATGGTAAAATATCGCATTAAATATCGATATATCGGTACAGTATCGATATTTAGATATATCGTATCGTAATGGACATATCCTGAAATTAACATGTTTAGAATATTAGTTAGCAGTGACACGGCGCAACTAATGTGTAATTAGGACATCGAAGTGCACCATGCATGTTAATCTTTAACAAGCGCGTACAGACACCGCCACACGTGGACATTCCCACATGTCAGTGTACATCGGGCTATGGCCATAACGCTGCCGGGATAGGTATCCTAGATGGTAAAGCGGGAAAGCCTTACTTGAGTTAAGTGTGGTTAAGTTACCTACGAGTACGTACAAAAGTTTGAATTAGTACAAAAATGATTCAATTTTATCAATACTTGAATTAATCCTGATACTCGTAGGTCGGAAACAATTATTACTAAATCAGAAATTCCCATTGTAAATATTGAGTCATTTAAGAAAAAAAAATATCTTAGACAATTTAGGATTTCTCGCATTTTCGCGCAGTCCATTTCCTTCTAAACTAGTTTAGATGTTAACGTCTGAGACTCGATACCCAAATAGAATCACTTCGCCTAAAAGGGGTCTCAGGTAGTAGTCAGATGCTCTTAGTCTTAGACGAAAGCCTTCGAGGAACCTCGCTTTCGGTAGCAAAACGTATATGTAAACGCCGGTTAAATAAGGCGACGTTTCCTTACTACAAATAAAGTAGTATTCTTGAATTAAATTCTAGTGCAACCCTTTTGTCTTTTTTGTGTCAATTTTAAATATAATTTAGTCAGAACAAGTTATGATGTCATTTCGACTCAAATTAATCAAACTAAGCTAACTAAAAGCTAACTAAGAGCGGTGATAGCCCAGTGGCTTAGAATTCGACCTCGAATCGAGGGGTTCGCGCTCGAATCCCAGTGGCACGCACCAATGACGTTGTAAAAAAAAGCTATGTGCGCTTTATAAAATTAAAGATCACCTGCTGTTACCATGAGGGAAAACCTGCATGCCTGTGAGTTCACAAAAAAATGTTCTGAAAGGTATGTCATGTCCACCAACCCGCAGTAGGCCAGCGTGGTTGACTAAGGCCTACATCCCTCTCATTGTGAGAGGGATGTAGGTAAACCCGACCCTGTAGTGGGTCATTAATGGGTTACTAACAAGCTAACTAAAATACCTAACTAAAGCTAAAAACCAACTATTACTGCTGATAGTATACTATAAATGGCACAATAAAATATCATAAAAAAAACTATACATAAAACCTAAAACTAACCCATTTTCGTGCAAATAATCAATTAATCATTTTTCATTTAAGCATATTATTATTATTATGAAAAGGAATTTTGTATGTAAGTACCTGAAATACTTGTTGTCCCAATTGATGCAGTCGGCCAAGATTGGTGCCGTGGCTACAACGGTGCTATACTGCGTACAGCCTTTGCTTCGCGCGCCTCGGTGCGAAGCTCGTCGCTCAGCCGTAGACACGTCGCTCAGCCGTGAACACGTCGCTCAGCCGAAGACACGTCGCTCAGCCGTAGACACGTCGCTCAGCCGCGGACACGTCGCTCAGCCGTAGACGCGTAGCTCCAACACGACGCTCTGCTAGGCGACTGATGCTGGCAGTTCGTAGCACGCGTAGCTCTATGTTTCAGTTGTGTATAGCACCGTCGAATGCTAGCCTTCTTCGACGCCTGTAACAATAAGGAAAACTAATACGTAAGTGTGAAGTGCACCGATCCGCAATTGGCTAGCGTGGGGGACTACGGCTTATAACTTTCTCACTCTCACAGGAGATTCAACCCAACAGTGGGTTACAAATGGGTAGCAGATAAAAAGAACTGTGAATGCAGTGTTAGTAGGTATATTCTACAAACAAACAATTATAACACAGTGACGGTGTCAATTAATGACAATATTGAATCTTAAATGTCGGTAGACAAAAGACAATCGATCTAGCTCTAATCCATATGCCCAGTCCGAAGATCATTCCCAGGCAAAAGTTAAAAAGTTAAACTTTTTAATTTAATATTAAATATTAAATAATATAACTCTTCACTAAGAAGTTTAAAACTATTCTGTGAAATTTTCCTGATTCATAAAATTTAATTTTTGTACAACTCAGATTAGTTCAAATTATTTTGATTTATGGGTCACACTACATAATCGTGATTCTAGTATAACAATACGTTTTGCCACAGATGTACCTTCCTTAAAATACTAAATTCAGGTTGGTTTTCTCCAATTAAAAACTAAATAATCAAAATCGAAGAACGAATAGCTTATTATATAGATTAGACAAGAAATTGATTACAATCCGTTTTATAGCGATTGCAAATTCATTAAAAGAGCTGTTTCTCCTACTAGTTAGTGTTTAATGCATCACGTGCATAATAGCGGCTTCGCCCCACACTGCCCTACTTAGCCTCGGCGAGGGGACGCAAGGGCTCTACGGTGGAGCCCACCACAATGATTGCCAGAGTTGCGACCTAGCCTTGAAGTGAGGCTTTTTAGACATTATCAGCATTTTTATGTAGCTTTTATAGGTACCACAGACTTACTTGGGGAGGTAGGGACCTACCGCATTACCGGCATTCCAAAACAGCTATACGACGCGCAACTTTTCAAGATTTCAAGTCTGACCTAAGAGCTAACGTTTTTTCATTCCGCTGCCCTTCGCGTAACCGTTATGAGTTACAGACACTCCATTATGGATAAGCTGAGCCAAAGAATTTTAGCAGCAGATTATGCTGGAATCGTACCGGCTAAGCCCCCACGGTGTTCGTTCTTATGCCAGTGGTTGGAGCCACGGGTACACTTTCCCAATCTTTGGCGGTTACAACACGACCCAACTTCGAGATGAACTTGGGTTGTTCCTTTTTACACCAGAAGTACTGCGTGGTCTAATAATATACTAGCGTGGTACTTACCGTGCTTCGTATGTTAAACTCTAATCAATTTTATCAGTCAATCGCTACAACGTCTAAACATCTCGATTGGCTATAACATAGGCATTGAATAGTTTCCATTGAAAGTTTATTAGATGCTGTACTCTGTAGCAAATATTGACAGGAGGCCGACAGCGGAAAGAAAAGGTATTTTTTGTGTTGAAGAAAAATTCAATAAAGCACGATTGAACGCGCATCGAACGGCTCGCTTATTGCATTGCCTGGAACATTGCATTTCATTAGCTAGGAGCTAGTAGAGGTTAGAAATAGAAATTAAACTATTGTTTGTCCATAAGAAGTAAGGCGAAGCACCTTCGTAGGTATACGAGTATGTATAAAAGACTGAAAAATTTTGCTTAGGTTGCAATTGTCAAAAGTCTCAATGGTAGGTACTTACTGGTTTCAAAAGGTACCGTTTTAGTGTCATCAAAATGTGTTAGTTTCATTAAATTTCGTGCGTATATAAATAGGTTAGAAAATAAAAAAAATGTTTAAGGTTCTGCAATACAAAGATTGGACCCCTTCAACAGATTTAAGCAACTGAAGGTATTTGTTGTGTCCAAGCGGAGTCTATCAAAATTATAAACGAAATAGGCACAGAGCTGCCTGTCATATCAACTAGCTAAAAATGATGTTACCTAATATCTAAATAAAGTTGATCCATCCCTTAACGACGTTGGTCGTGTAAGCAATGCCCAACACGACTGCAGCACACGCACGACAAACGCGCGTGAGTCGTGAGCACGTGCCAGTCCAATCAATATTGATATTTAACAGTACTTATTACCAATGTAACATTACCGTTTTATAATACAGAATGTATAATATGAAGTTAATGGCGATTCTATCCCGAAAGAACTGTGTACCTAACAAGCACAACAACTCGAACTCCTATAAGCTGACTTATTGAAACTAATTTACAAAAAACCTTTTATAAGCGTACTTAAAAAGTAGAAGCTGCCTTGGTTCGTGTCTATTGTAACAATGTGAGGTGATGTCGTATGGGTAAGTAGCAAGTCGCATTAAGTGAAGAATGTGAAGGATAGTTGACAGTACCGAGTTTTATATCTTTCATTTGTTGATTTCAAACTACAATATACCTTTGTTTTGCTGTGTAAGTATTAGATGGAAACTTTAGGCGACGATCCTAGGATGTTCAATGCTATTTGAAAGGAAAACGTTAATTGTTGACTGTTACACAAGAAAGTGTTACAAAAATTACAAGTAATAAAGTTAAGAACAGTCTAACCTAGCGGGCATACAATAATTATAGGTATCTTATATTATAACTAACACTTAATATTTTAGGGCATTGAATGAGCTATTAATTTTGGTTAAGCAGTCCGATTATATTTATTTTCTTTTACTTGACAAAGTCTAGTGGCGGTTATCTATAAGTCGCAGTGTGTAGTCTATAGGGCGTTTTTCATACTTGTCAGTAACCCATTAATGACCCACTACAGGGTCGGGCCTCCTACGGGTCCATGCTGGCCTACTGCGGGGTGGACCTCACATGCCTTTGAGAACATTTTTTTTCTGAACTTTCAGGCATGCAGGTTCCCTCACGATGTTTTCCTTCACCGTAACAGCAGGTGATATTTATTTTTTTATAAAGCGCACATCAGTTTTTTACCAAGTCATTGGTACGTGTCACTCTGGGATTCGAACCCGGACCCCTCAATTTGAGGTGGAATTCTAAGTCACAGGGCTATCAACGCTATTGCTTACTTATTTCATAAAAATCAAAAATTACGCACACACACACTTTTCTTGAATGCTACAGAAATAAGAAACGCAGAAATACTATGGCCTTTTATACAAGATATTCATACTCAAAATATTTCCATTTTAATCAGCGATCCTCAAATACGAAAAACAAGATCGAATTAAATATTTTAGTTTTAATCGAAAAAAGTCCCTATTTGTATAAAGGGACTCTTTTATAAATTTCTGGCGATAGCACGTCATATCACTAGTGATCGTCCAGCCAGGCGATGTCAGAGCGTGTACACATTCTCGAAACATCTCAGTTCTAGCGAAATGTCTTTATAAATTCCTAGCCTGTGATCTCCGCAGTATTTGCGGTTTAATAATAAATTCTTGGCAGGCTGGAATTTCTTTGTATTTTCACCATTAGAAATAAACTGGACCAACCGCCGGCTACTAGACTACGAGCCGAGACTGACGGGCATTCTCCGCTCAGATTATAAGCGTTCAATAACCGACACAGACATTCTTCCGTCAACACTTTCGACTCAACTCCAGGGTCTCAGCTACGGCCTAACTCTGCTTTGCTGAAGTGAAGCGTAGGTATGACTTAAAGGTAAAAAGACGTATGGTTTAATGGGAAAAAAATTCAAATAATATTTGTAACGACTATGTTCAAGTTCGCTTGTAAGCTTGTATAGCAATACAATTTAAGAATACATGAAGGTCAAAAAAGTTAAGATCTTTAAGCTTACCTCCTTTGCATAGTTTTATTTTGATTTAGGTAATTAAATATGAAAAAGATTTTAAATAAAAGCAAGTACCTACCTATAATATTTAATAAGCAAGTACCTACCTATAATATAAGAATATAAGATAAGTCTAAAATAATTCAGTCGGTACCTTCGTCACCTGTCTTAGTCGTCCGAGTTTTTTATGATCGAACTTTGGTATGATCGAACTTTACTTTTAATTAGAAATATAAATTATTTTGGGACTGATGTAATGTTTAATTAACTAATTAATGCGATGTAAATCACATTTTCTCAACCGATTTTCATCAAACATATCTAAGAACACCCGGCTGACTCACCTTTCATACAAAAAAAAAACTAAATTAAAATCGCTTAATCCGTTCGCGAGCTACGGTGCCACAGACCATGCAGACAGACAGACAGACAGACAAACAGACGAACAAACATACAAACAGACAGATAGACAAACTTATAACACCCCTCCTTTTGCATCGGGGGTTAAAAAGTAATCAATTTTGGTTCCATATTGAAGTTTAGTAAAAAAGGAGTTCTCGTGGCTTCAATTAAAGAATCCCAACAAACTTTAACAATTAGAAAAAGTGAATGGAAAATGTTCGCCTTTTTAAGGTTAGTCAATCAGTCAATTATATACCTATAGATACTTGACATTTATATTCCGTCGATTGACCAAATTCAATTAAATGCTTTCAAATGATCCACCTACGAGCAGGTCTAACATTTATAATGATTTTAACTAAAATGAAATAAAAATGTTGCAAATCAAACAGATCTAATGTAACTTTGTGGTTTTATTTAATGTTTTATTAATAAACTTGGAAGTATTAGGGTGGCCGCATACAATGTGCATTGTGGAACTATCGTAGTCGGTCTGATAGAATGCGTTTGACGTAGCTCCGTAGAACAGTACGTTCGCTTTGTGCAGGGCCGTCAAAACACCCGTATCAGACATCAATAGCGCAATGCTTTGAATGATGTAAGCAATTACTGCGAGCACAAGAAACCTTCCGATAAATGTCTACTCGAATTGTTTTTGCTCGTGGCGTTCAACAACAACGTACCTAAGGGAATACCTACTTATTCTTCGGGCTAACTGCGGAGAAACATTTGGTGAGAGAATTACAAAAATTATCAGGTTTACCATTTGTGAGCACCAATATATGACGACATATGCCTTAGTCTTCAAAAATATGCATGCCAGCAGTGTGAAACAAGCTGCTTACATTACAGCTACTTGTAAATATATAGGTAAGCAAGTATAACTTGATACTAAAATATTAAATACTTTTGTAACAAACTAAAGAATTAAATACTTTAGTATAAACACCACCTTCTAAAAAAATAGTGACTTAGGAATATCTTCTAGTAAAAAGCGCAGTTTTCCTCGCTGCTATGTAACTTTTTGTTACCTTTTACTAAATAATCAGTAACATAACCCCAAATGTCTAGTTACAATATTAAAATACGTTTTACGAAAACCATCTTAGACTCTTATAATAACACTGTAAAGGGAATCGAACTGCAAACAACCGTAAAGCTGGCGGCTACTGTTTGACTTCGCCTAATGATTGTTAAGGGCGTTGCCATAATAAAGTAATAGTTTATCGCCGTGTGTTTATCCCCGTGCGTCATAGGCGCACCCTCCCTGCTTTATAAGTTTATACTTACTCCATAAACTATCGTGGGCAAATTAAAACTTCAAAGCGACGTTCCGAATTCAAATTGTGATTCCTTTTTAAAAATGATTCGTGCACGTCTTTCTTACTTATAAGACTGAAGTCTGAAGTGTTTAGCAAATAAATATGGATATTTTTAGAATAAGTTGAAATGAAAATTCGGCTACAATGACTCTTATGTGTCTTATATGTTTTATTATTTATTTAAATACTAATTGTGTAGTAGCCTATTGTATGACTATTTCAATAAAATGGAATCAAAAATATTAAATTTTTAAACGACAATTTGAATCCAAAGTTATTTAGTTACGTTTATTAAAGGGCTACATATTGTACTTAGGACTAATTTAATTTAAGGATTTTAAAAATAGCCAAAAACATTAACTCAAAATATCAAAAGACCCAAAGGATAATTCAGTTGCAAAAATATTTTTGTATACTACATATTTTATTTCAAAAAAAAAACATTTAGTGGTCTATGAACTTTAATCCATGCTTCACACTCGGGTCCCGGCACTTCATAAGTTTGTACTCAATAAACTATCAGGAGCAAATTAAAAAGTTTAAAGCGACGATTCGAATTATGAATTTCCAGTTCCATGGCTGAGTTTCATAGTTGTCTTTGGAATGAAGTTTGAATAGGAACGAGAAGATAGTTTTGTATTCTCCAACATTCAATTATTTTGCGAAAAGATATTTCCTATGACCTACTCGCATATTTTTTCATAATAGGAAATTGAAACTTTTAGTTGCAGCAGCGTTTTCTAAGAATAAAAAGGGAATACACTGCTTTTTTAAATTGATTTAAAATAAAATAAAAACAGCTATTATGAGTTGTATGAGAAGCACAACATTGTTGTGTTTACGTTCTGAGCACCCTTTCGAGTACAGAAGCCCATAAGAACAAAATAAATGAAAAAAAAACCAACGCAACCAATCGTATATATTTTCATATATTTTCAAACAAAAAAGAATCTTCCAAATCTATATAGTAATAAGCGAATAAACATAAAAAAGTGTTCAACAAATTAAGATTTTTTTTTTAATCAAAGTATAGGTACATAAAAAGCAAAGTAGTCTATGGTAGTCTAACATTAAAAGAAGCATAAAACTGATTTTCCAAGTGTAGTTAGTACCTATCCTCCCCCATTTTAATCGTTGTCACCGTCCCTTTCGCTCATCAGGCGATAAATGAGACATGTATACAGTAGACTTTCAGGAAGTAAGGACGACAAGGCAATATTATAAAGAAGATTCACCGGAAATCGAAAGCGTTCGCTCGACAGGCTCGGGAACGCCAGCGAATCCGTGCCTACTAATAGCAGCCTAATCGAGTAGCTGGAATGACGATCTCAGGAATTGAAGGCGGGGCTTGCAATGATTAACATTTCATTAGTAGGCCATTATTGGGATTTTTTTGTCCCTAAAGAACATGCTGCTTCATGACGGGTTAAGAGGCTGGCGGTAAGCTGTAGATTATTTTTTCAATAGAAATAGATGCCAAGATTATTTAACAATTTGGAGAAGTATAAAAATCTGGACCCTTTATACTCTCTACTCTACTCTCTCTAAGCATCTCCATAGCCTGCGATTTAATTCTGTAGACTTCAGTAATGTTACTTCTCTGGTGTTGTACGTGTCAGTAGGCAACGGTGACAAGTTACCATCGGGAGATTTAAAAAAATATGTAAAAGCTAGTAAAAGTAAAATATAGAAAAAAATTACTTACAAGGAGGAACTTGCAAGGGTACAAAGCTTGCTGCAGGTCCAACTGTGTGTATCTTGCACCCGAACTATTCGGCACCTGCAAAGAAAACATTCTTGAAACACTGCCTTCAAATGCTAAATGCAGGTAAACAATCAATAATAAAGCATTCGATATCATAATATTCGTGATCATCCTCAATTCTTCATAACTTTTTTCTTAGCTAAAAATTTTGTGTGGTGCGGTAAACACGTAAACTTAATACAATGTAATAATATACCACCCTAACTTAACCACTTCGCTGTCCCGTGATACATACCCATTGTTTAACTATTGTGTTTATTTATTGGACTAGCAAAGTGTTAACTATAAAACAACACAAAATATCATAATTAAACATTTGGGAGATTCTGAAAAATTCGCTTCGCTGCCATTCTTATCTAAATTTATTAAAAATGTTATTATTATACATTCATTTGAATGACCTACACCTGCAATACATGCCAAAATATATCATACACCACCGAATCATCACTTGTTTAAAAGCATATATCGCGAAACTAGTGGGTCTGCACATCTGCGCTTATCCTCGAAAGCCCAATAATGGTGTGATCTACCCCTAGGCGCCCTGATAACTACCCGCTTACAAACCGTAAAATTCCAAATTGGAATACACACGAGCGATTGGCGGCGTAGGCCTCGCTCGCCGCACACCGCCCTGTCATTGGTGGAAGAAACTTGATATAATTTAAATATTGTCAGCCCGGCGGAGATTCTCACCTTATTGCAATTTATTTCGTGGGGAACATTATTCAATTTGCTCACCTCCTGATGCATTAATAAATATATATATATTGGGGGCCGTAATCTCATCGCCAGCACGCCCGGATTCAATTCCAGCCGCAATGAGATGAGGTGACGTCAATATTAATTCCTCGATGGTGCTAAATGTTTCGAGAGGATAGGAAATCACAACAGGAGAGAGAAAAAGAAAAAGCTTTTACGCACCTACAAATGGATAACAGTTTTATTGGTCAGCGCTTTTTTTGTACGCCCGAAATCTCAATATGCGTACCTACAATAGAAGTTGTATATAAATATCGACTTGTACTTGGAGCAAGTAATATAATAATCTCTGAAATAATTAACTTTGAACGTTGTAATAAAACTTAGACATTGAAATAAAACTTAGTATAGGTAATAATCATTGAACATTGTAATAGAAGAATTAAAGATGGAATGTAAAAATAACAAAAGAGCATCAATATTAATAAAAAAACAAAACAGAAAATCTATGCGGCCATGAGCACGCGCGCGGCGCAAGGAGGCTGCACACCAGAACCGCGCGCGGCTGCACTTGTTCCCTGAACAGAAGTAAAAAATACAATCATTCCTAACGATGAAGACAATCGGACAAAAAAATAATTTTAAAACATTTATTAAACCGACATCAAAATTCGTTACATACTTTAGGCCTAATATTTTTTGAGGTTGGTGTCTTTGGTTAAGTAAGTATTTTGTTTCTATTGTTAAATTTTAGCACCAACCTCAAAAAATATTAGGACTAAAGTACCTATGTAACAAATTTCATTTCATACTTTTTGATGTCGGTTTAGTTACCTACTTTAATTTTTCGTAATTTTTAGTTTTAATTCATTTAGGTACCTACCATTGCCATTCAGTTGAACAAAATTCAAACAAACAAAAGAAGAACGGACACCATCCGTCAATTAGTTTCGGAGGTATGCGTGGAAAAACATATCTACATACATACCTACACCCGTGAAATTTGGTATGCTTGTTTGCAAGCCGTAATAGACAAACATAATTGTGTAATAAAAATTGTGCCCTACTGCGGGTTGGTGGAATATTTTGTTATTAAGTTTTATATGTAAATATAACAACGGATTGACCACAAACTCACGATAGCTGTCAAGTGTGTTCCTTTATTGAGCCTAGTCATACTGCACCATAGAATAATTCATTGTTACTTTTAAAAGAGTGCTGGGAGTTTTTTCCGCCCGCTTTTTTCTCCTAGTCTACGTTTTGCCTGAGGGGCGATCAAAGCGGATGTTTGTATAATGTAAAAGTATGACGTTCATTAAGTGTGCATAAATTGTACCTAATAATGAATAAAAGCTTTTGAATTTTGACTTTTTGACTCGTTTCTCCACCAATACACATTGGAGCAGCGTGGTGGAGTACGCTCCAGCCTCCCCCTGTTGTGGTTACCCCCTTACCCAACAATGGACCGTAAAAGGGTTACAGCCTAACATAACAAAGAATGATAAATAATAAGTTATCCTATCTGATTAATTTGATAAAATAAAATCCAACCGCTAAGGATTTTGTTAACAATTAAGAAGCAATCACTTGCAGAACATTCGATTAGCAGTTAGCGCTGGAGGGAACCTTACTAGACGCTTGAGGTTTGAGCTTCCGAGCGGATATTGGGGACCAAGCCTTCGTGTTAATCACCTTAACGTCTATAGGCTACGTTCTATATGAACTATTAATATATTGGGCCATACTGTGGTTTTGGTTTTCATCTAAATGTGAGCAAATCGATTCCCATCCACACGCAGATGGGTAAAAAACAACGGGTTGCACTCCGGGAGTGCCGGCAGAAGTGAAAACTTGAACATTAACGTTGGGGATTTTTTGAATATTTTGGAATGGCTAGGGAATAATTGCTTTATTTATATCAGTATAAAAATACTATCATTTCTGTGGTTGTCTCTTTTTTCATTAATAGATGTACTTTGTTCAATTTCCATATTTTAAACACTTTCCCTCCGTCTTACGCTTAGGAATTGACGAATGGTCACGTGTCCTGTCGCGAGTTTAACATTTCTTAAATGCTTCTTTTTGACAGTTCCCATAGTTACCATCTAGTTACTTAGACAAAGTGCGTTTCTTACGCATTTTCGATCAGGGTCACAATATGTCCTCTCGTGAGTTTAACATTTTATGCCCATACCAAAAAGAGCACAGCGCCGCTAAAGAAGTTTTCACTTCAATGTGTGGTGACCACAAGTCCTCCTTTGGTTCTTTATTTTTTATTTATCTAATACCTACTGAAACTTAAAGAGCAGGTTCTTATATTTGACGGTTAATAAATACGAACGAAACGCCCACTTTTTAAGGCAAGACACCTTTGGGAACTAACCTTTTTAGTTTTTAATCGTGATCTAAGTTTTTCCAACTATGTTGTCGCGCGGTCATGCGAACCTGGCGTCAATCAAAATTAGTCAGAAAATTAAGGGCAATAGCTATAGTGTCTGCTAGTTCAAACTAAACACAATATTACATACTTACATAAATTATATTACCATTCCTAAACAGCCAAAGCAGAGTTTATTGTAAAACACGAGCGGCGTTATCGCTGCAATCGAACAAACGTAAACAGTAAAAATCCTGAAACATTTCCTGCACACGGGACGGTCGCAAAAACTAGTCGCGCGACCAGTCGCCGGCCGGACTTCTCTAAACAATAATTGCGGGGGAGAAATAATAAAGTCGGCGCAGCGTAGGCCGTATCCGCTTGCAATAAAAATGTAAAACGCTACCGATAAGCACCGGCACTACAGGCTCGAATGTGAAACGGTAGGGATGTAATTCATTTATCGATAAAAAGATTTACCCCTTCACTGTAATTTGTGAAGATAAGATACCAGTGTTCTAGATAAACTTCAGGTTTTTCTGTTTTAAATTTTACACTAACTGAAGGACTGGTCGTGATGTGCTAGTCCGCGAATCACCCCAAATCGGCATGTAACAAAGCCTCTCATAACCGCCATGAGAACACACACAACCGCGAATATTTAAAATTGTTCAGAGGTCTTGATCAGCGATACAGCGAACAATGAGTGCGCAAACAAGTGGCAGATCATTTTGTTTCAGAGAAGAGAGTAACAGTTAAAATTGCTATTGAAATATATATAACCGTCTGGTGTCCAAGTGAAGCCAATTTTCACGTATCTGCATAGATGCGCTGAGTACCTACAATGTGTACGTAGTGTACAATGTGGGTCTGGTTGTAAAAACCTTTTAACAAAATAAAAACAAAAAATACGATTCTAATGGACTTTTGTAGCTTGGAAATTTATCTTCTAGGCTATTTAAGATATATTTATTATTTACAAAGCCTTAACTTACTTTCTTATAGGCCCTAATTTTTAAAAAAATGTTTTTTGCGCTATAATTCTTAGCACATCTTGACGTGGAAAACACGCTACCATTAGGAATACTTCTTAGGTATTTTTGAATAATAAAAACTTTAAATTTAAACATCGATATTTGCAAACAACTCATGTTGTCTACACATCCCTACTCGCGGGCGGCTTCACTTTTTACGTCCGGATCAAACCGGCGCGGCTATTTTGTCACACAAAATATAAATGTAGCCTACTTCCTTCCTTCATTGGTCGAGTTTATCTGAGTGATTAATTACACCTTGTACGTACAACCGTGCGCGGCTTTCAACAGGCTGAATAGAATTTATATTTTTATTTACTGAACGACAGCCTACGTTACGTAAGTAGCACTCTTTACTGACGTGACGAGTTTTGACGCCCGCTTCAGCAGGTATTACTTAGTGGCTTGTTGTAGGAACTCGATTTTTTGAGCTGATTCTGACAGTTCACAACGTTTTATTTACGGTCCGTTTGAGGAGCTGTTTTTAATTACGATTTTAATTAAGTATAACGTCATTTCTGATTCAATTCATTCAATGCAATGTTTTACATTGCATGGACTATAATATACGTATAAAGATACTATATTAATATAAAGATACCATTCTATAATATAAAGGCTATAATCTAAAGAGCACTCCTAAGCCGGCAACGCTTTGGCAACCTTACCGCCTGCGTGCCCGTGTCCCTAGGCAATGTTGACCACTTATCATCAGGTGGCCCGTTCGGCTGCTTCTCTGATATAGAATATTTAAGAAACAACGTATACGAACCTAACATATACATACCTAAAGGTATACCTATTGGGATAGGATACACGTAAATATTTTATTGATGCAGATTTTAAAAATTTAATATTAAAAATTGTTTTTTTCAAAGTACAAGCTGTACAAATATGAAAATTTATTAATGTACCTGATTAGTAAAACCCTTTAAAATATTTTACACAAAAACATTTCAAATCACAAAATCACAAACTTTATTAAAATCATAACCGTAACCAATCGATATCAAATCAAATCAATTACAAAATGCAACTGGCCTTACCACTTAATTTGCGTGTAATATTTACTAGTGTTACCACTCGGAATAAATTTCAGCCCGCTACATTAGATTTAGTTATGAAATTCCCATAATATTCGCGCAGCAAATGTTACGTTATGAATACAATTAATCAACATTAGGCCGCCTATTAAATAATATTCCGATTCCGCTGTGCAGTTTCGGCCAGTTTGCTAAATTCCACTGTAAATTACAAATCACGTGACATCAGTAATTTAGTTTTCTTTACGCAGGTTTAGTTAACCAATTTACAAATTCCAAATCGAACAAACAAGAGAATGTTTATTAGCTTACCGTCTTTAGGAGCAAGTAAGGCATGAAAGTCACGTGGATATACTCGTATTCTTTATCGATAGGTACCTATTTGGAACTCAGTACCCAGCTCATGGCCACTTGAGGATCTGTCACTTTCATTGCTGTTAAAAAGGCGTTCTTGGGACGATCGAATGGACGACGTCCAGTTGGACGTCCAAAATGTCGCTGGAGGGACAGAGTTTAGGCAAGCAGAGGAAAACATAATTCCATCCATTTTTAGGAACCACGATGTATTATAATAAAGGCTACAGGATCAGATGAAGGTTTATAGGTCCTTTTGCCTAATATGTCATCGACATTTCAGAATTTTTCTTATTAATTTTTTTTTATCAATTTTTCGAATTTTATTAGAATATTTATTGTAATAATAACACACAACGTTCATAGCGAGAGAAGCTAAAATAGAGAAATAGAGATCGTATGATCGACCAGTTGGCTGTAAGAAAATGCAATTTAGTATATTGTATCCATTAGACTGGACTTACCTAGGGCTTAGGTCCTAGGTAACACCCGAGATAAACACGATGTAAAAAAAATCTATAAAGGAAGGCATACCATTAAATAAATAAAATATTGAACAAGTCAAGATATCTAATATTTTGTATAGATAGTATTTTAAATGAAAATTGCACGTTTGTAATATTGATGTAAGTAGTCTAGATGCCACTATACCAAAAGTCTTATTGCCTAAGAACGTTTATTTTATGTCATTTTAAATTCGGTTTGTTGCAGTACAGAACCAGAATACAGATTGCGGCGCCATCTGTTGGTGAGTAGCTAAAAGTAGGGGTTCATATCTAGACGTGCACCTTTATTTAATTCGTAGAGTAAGCATTGTTTAATAATTATGCTAAACTAAAGGAAAAAAACAATAAATAAAGGATTAGCAGCTGACGGGAATGAGTGATGATAATACCGATATATAATATACCGATGAAGATACCTTAACGAGTATTTAAGAAAAATGCTTTTTTAAGATGTTACTTTGTTAGTAACTCATCTTGTTAAAATAACTATAGTAGTGAATATAATTTAAGTTATTTGGTTATGGAACGCCAGAAAATAGTTTAAGAAGAAAACCAAAGCGCAATTAATCCTAAACTCAGACTAGCCTTTGTGTTGAAAGCTAAACATGAATATAAAACTGTTTTCTTAATAATAGCTGCACGGTATGCGTATTGGCTGGCTACAATGAAGGCATACACGCATATCCTATTACTGGCTCGTATTCGGGTTCTGCATTTTTAGGGTCCCGTGGCCGAAAATTTGCCGAAAACAAAATTAAAGAGAAAAATAAATTACTTTAGTAGATAGATAGCCAGTAAACAAGCATCATCCACAGTCTAGTGAAATAGTCCAAGGCATATTTTATAAAAAAATATTAGTTATCATGAAATATTTTTATAGTTGTTTGCTTATTGTTACAAGGGTAGATTAAAAAACAAAAAAGTAGAAAATATAGTGAGGTCCGGTATCGACTCAACAAAATTTAATGAATCATTCGAAAAGACGTTTTTAGGTAGGTATCTCTTAGTATAAAAGAAAAAAATTCATATCTGGCCTGGTTAGTTCTGGTTAGTTCATTCAAACACCCAAACTTGCAAGGCGATTTTAATCAAAAAATTATGACACTTTAGTACAATAGGTCCTGAAAGGTGAAAAAAATGGGCAAACAGATGCCTGTCGCGGTAGCCAGGAAATGACACAGTACATGACAGTGGTACAGAACTATTGACGTTATGTTTGCAGTGCGACTCGGGCTTGTCCGGTTTTCCTAAGCTAAGCGCTGCACCGCCCTCGACGTTTATTTATTCGCAAGTAAAATGTAAAAATGGCCGAGTCTATCCGAAGGTCGTGAGAAAGTAATGATAAATACATCAATTTGTTCATCGATCCGCTTTCTCGTGACGGTGAACTGTTTATTAGATGCGATATAAAGGATCGACTAACCACAGCCGGCCGCGCGGCGTCCATATTTATTGAAATTACTTTTGATTGTGGAGTAATAAGTGCTTTGCAAGCCGGTAGCCCCATTCACCTTAAAATTAAGCGAGCTTTTTGTCTGAAAGGGCAAGAATTAGATACTTTATATGTAGACGATCGGCAGGCTACGCGAGGTCAGCTCGCCCGCGTGCGCGTTTAAGTCTTAGTCTTAAGGTTAGTTCGGTAGGTATACCTACAATGTTTTTAAGCAATTGGGTAGTAGTTTATATCCGTATCGCGTTTGATGGTAAGCCATATTGAGATACGACCTCGTCACGCTTGTCTAGAAGTGCACTGTTATACACTGTTTTCCGAAAAACGTTAGTGTCAATCCTCGACTAAAGATTAATAAGGGCCCGAATCACTGCTACTCTTAACATTATGTATCGAACATATTCATAAGTCACGCTAATACACAAAGATTTTTACCCCAACTTTATAAGTTCTGTACCGAAAAGAAGTTCCCCAACCGCATAAAAAAGACAGCCCAAACTGTATAATAAATAAATAATTCATTAACATATCTATACTTTTGTAGCTTAACTTAATCCAGTTGAAAATGTTGAAATACCTCTTTCTTGCAATAGGACAAGAAAACATAATTTTACCTAACTCAGTACCTAATATTGAAAGAAAAAGTGACATAAGAGCAGGAGCCCTTTTCCCAGAGCTGCGAGACCGTAAACCTTGGGATCGGCCGCTCGGCCGGTCAGAAATAACCAGCGATAAGGTGCTGGCCCACCCGTCAGGGTCCGGCGAAGCGGCGTCACCCCAGTCCATGACCCGGTATTCTTAGGAAAAAACCTTCTGCTCAAATCACTCGGACGGGGGTTTGTATTTATGCGAAGAATCTAAAAAACTTTGATAGCGCGATGCAGGTACCGCGACTGAAATGCTACTCTCGGTATAAATTATACAAGGTATTTTTCACGTTGACGCGATTTTTAAATCATGCGCAGTTAACTTCTAAATAAAGGGCTATCATTGGATGAGCCTCAGTGCCGGAGTTGCGCTAAGAGATCTTAAGCCGATTTTGAGCTTTCGGTCATGCGCGGCTTTTTTGTCACTCGGTCTGACAAACCTCAGGCTTGCGCAGTATGCATGTCAGAGATAGGGCTTTCCCTCATTTACCATTACCGACCCAAAGTTATTTATACTTCTATTTGTTTATGTCTTAATGATTAAATTAGGCACTGGACATTAAATTACTTAAGTGACTGAAGAATCCTTTTGTTATGTAACTGTCATAGGTGCTGGTACCCCTAACGCCCTTAGTGCTTTACTACAGTTGGGGAAGAAAAACTCTAATTTAAGGTTTATTTATACTCACACCGATTACAGGCTGGTAAATGAGACGAGTCTCAGATGTGGAAGGGGGAAACATTGGACCCCAGGCCCCAGTCAACCCCAGGCTATAACGAGTTGCGCACTAAGCTATTGTCAAATTGACACGACTTTTGTAGAGGCACAATTTGTAAATATTGATGTTCAGCTGTTCAGTTGTAGTTTAGTTGGTTTAGTTATTTGGGAAGGAGGGAATAAACAAGGAGGTTATTTTTTAAGCTTGCTTTGTGTAGTATTAGTCAAAGTACGTGTTTTGATTTCAGCTTTTACTCGATATCTCTGCAACACATTTGACCCACTGTAGGGTCGATTCTAGTGTCATACTGAGAAGAATTTTTGCCACCACACAAAAATGGATGGTGGCTTGTATGCCTTTTAGTACGTTATGGAGAATTCTCAAGCGCGCAGATTACGTCACAATTATAGTTAGTGCCAGCTGATGCCATTTTATTAAACTTTGAAAAGCCATTGATGCTTGCCACTGTGATTTCCTAAGAAGTCATATGGACTGCAGTGGGTCACTAATGTGTTGCCTACAACATTGAGGCCCGTAGTCCGCACACAGTGTGTCTGTACCTGCTTTTGAATCATAATAATTTGGAGCGTATCGTAAAGGGCGTAGGGACTTCGAGTCCACTTGTTTAATATGTTTTTATAATTCCTAATGAAGGACTGCGTTCGAAGTGCGCACGCGCATAATTCGCAAGATAAGGCTTCGCGCGCACCGTGGCTATTGAATTACGTCCAACTAAGTTTTGAATTGCAATAATTATACTTATCATTAACTGTATATTTATATTCTGTAGAAAGCAACTAAGTTCCTGCCTATTGTGTAATTTGATTCACCACAACAAACTATCCATGTAGTTACCTGAGTATTTTTTTAATAGATACATACTTAGTATTTCACTAATGTAGATTTTCAAACAAATCACAACAATTTGAAATGAATTAGAATATCTGGTATCTGGTAACCGATTTGAAATCAAGTAGAATTCTTCATGTTTTGTGTTTCGGTTAGGGAGATGTGTGCAGAGTAGGTACTTTAATTAAGGCAAACATTAGGTACTCATAGCAAAGCACTGGAGTTGCGTTAATACGTTTGCAAACTTGGATGGGTCTCCATAGATCGCAGTGACCATTCAGCACCGGAAAGAACGCAACATGCAGCGTGTAGTAGTAGCGTGTGTACTGGCCCGTACGCACCAACCTATAGTTAATGCTACGGGGTACGCCCGGGCCCGAGGCAGATTCGTTTTGTGAATTTGTCTGGACCCCGCGCTTACGCACCACATAGGTACCTAATGTTTTAAATCTCAATCTCACCGCCCACACTAAGAACTTTTAAGATTTTTCCGTTCTATTCATTGTTATAAAGTCAGGCGGACAGACTGTGCGTCAGAAGATTTGTAATTTAGAGACACTTGATTTTGACATTTTAGTTGCCTGTAGGTATTAGCTTATAATAATTTTTATGAATTAAAACTAACTGACGGTAAAAATTGGCAATGTGAAAGAGAAAGACTAAGGATACAGTATGTTAGAACGAGATAAGTAATTATACCTACGAGTCCAGTTCGTAGCGCGTAAACGCCCGTTAAACGATTGTCAGTTGCATAAGTTGCATTGCAGTAACAAATCTTGTTCTTTAAAATAAGACAACAATATCGAAATTGAGCGTGGAAATCACTACATATCGTGCACATTTTTGGTCTCGCCTCTATCATTTGACAGCCGATCTACCTAATATTATATCTATGGGTATTAGGTCCCCATTCGTGTGTACAAAAATCTTAAAAATACTACGGTTCGTTTTATTCAAACCAAATATTTTTTTCTTCTAGATATAATGTCAAACTAATTTTCATACAACAAAGGCTAGATACACCAATCTCGGTGTCGCAACCAAACAATTTGATTCCTGAGACACAGAATAAGCGCTTCGGGCGCCGTCTCTGCTTGAAATATTACCTAAAATCGGGACCAATTTGACGACCACGGCCCCTAAACACATGTTACATCAGTTACAATCATTTACATTTTGTCTCTAAAGCTTGGACCTAAAGAAAATTGATATTGTTATGAATATTTATCAACTTCATACTAACGTTAACGAAAATTTGGACAAAAACAGATGTTTAACTAAAATTGTAAGAAATAAATTTTGAATCGGAACCTCTGTTTTGAAGCCACTCTAAAATAGGGGTCAAAAATTCTGGAAAGATTCAAGTCATTCGTTCACCGTTCGCAGCAAATATTCCATTTCAGTTTCAAATTCAAACCCCTTACGAAACCTCTTGAATGCCGAAACATAAGCGAAGTTGCCACTGAGATTGGCAATCGTATGGCAATCGTAAAGATAGAACAACACCAGCCAAAAAGCTTGACGTTCAGGAATGGACCGAGACATAAAATGCACCGAAATATGAAAACACTCTCTGGGCACATTGCAGGCTTTAAATAGTTTCTTTGAACAGTAGTTTTTTATTGAAATTTCGTATTTTGTCAAACAACAAAAATTATAGCTTTTTTTAAAGAATAACTTGGTTTTTATTGCCTTCATTGCCCAAAAAACCAATCTTACTCAAAATTACTTAAAAAATCGATGAGTGACATCGATATCTTAAACAAGTACATAATAAAAAATACTTCTTTCTTTCCTATTATAACACCTAGGTATTTACTTAATGTAAATGGTAGCAGAAGGGTTTACGAGCCTATTGGCTAAATTAAGTAACGAAGGTAAGATAAGATAAATATTACTCGCACTTTTGCTGCAAAACAAGTTAATTCATAAATTTTATTGACTATAAGATTTTCATAACAATAATTGCAATTGTATTATTTAATATTATGTAACAAAATACCATCGGAATACACGTGTATCCACTAGTCGGCCCATAATGTAAAACTTGACATCAATCTGAAGTCGATTGCAGTGGGAATGTATTATTTGTGTCTGAAATTTATGAGTTAGAATTATAAGGTACGGACTCAGACCAACAGTTCGCGCGTACACGAATAGGGATGGCCCGAATATCAACTTTTTTTCGATTTAGATACAAAATGCAATGAAATCATAAAGCTAATCAATAAACAAATGACTAATTTTGGAAAAAAGATGAGCATTTTATCAATATATATAATGTTTATACAAAATTAGAAAACTTAGCCAAACAAAAATTGTTTTGATTTTAAATGGCCAGAACCTACTGCACAACGGTAATTTCATAGGATAAGGCCTTTATTAAATATGAAAGGAGTGCTGAGGCTCTGAGTTTCTTTCGCCGACATTTTCGCTCGGTCTACGAGTATGTTTAACATGAACAAGTATTGCATCATACAGAAATTAGTTACCTATTATGCACACATAACGCATACGCACAACTTAGATAACGCATAATAATGCGTACATATGCAGAATTTGCACCCTAATAATATTATAATTAATAGAATTTAATATCACCTGCTGTGACGGTGAAGGAAAACATCGTGATTAAACCTGCATGCAGAGTTCACCGTAACGTTTCCAAAGACATGTTAAATTCACCGACCCTCACTACCTAGTGGTGGGGGCGCGCATGGCGTGGTGGTCTAAGGCTTACATCCTTCTCATTGGGAGAGGAGACCCGAGCCTGCACTGAGTCATTAATGGGTTACAGACAGTTAACACGCTCACTGCGGCAAAAATCCTTAAAACTTTCATCTGGTGCGGTGGCGGTCCAAATATGCATCCATCGACCTTTTCTACAGTGCGTATCAATCCTTTTTGACCTGACACCGCGAGGAAAGATTAAAGAGCTATAACTTTGCGAATATGTGGTGTATAATAATTTTTTTTATACTGCTAAAATGATCATTAACCCCATTTGTTTACATTCGCTTCGCCCCTGAATCTGAACACCAGGAATTGAGAAATCAACCAAGGAAAATGTCAGGTCGGAAACGACCGATATCGCACTAGAAAGTATTTTTCATAGTGATGGGACAGACAAAAATATTTGGGTTATCGAAAATAAAACAGAATTATTGTAAAAGAAATAAAAAGTATGTATTAAGCGAATCACATGAGCCAGACAAGAACAGTGAACTTATATGTGTCTTTCTTTATAGCACTGCACGCAAAGAGATTGATTGCATTTGTTGCAATATGTTTTAATTTTCTTAACTTTCTTCAAGGAAGCGCCTTGCAATCTAAAGTTAGACGCAGCTTTTCATAACACCGCGCACAATTTCTTCTCTTTGGACCTTTTTCTAGGACATGTCCACTACTTTTGATTTGTCAGCACAACACTGACTGGTGACTCGACGCTTGCGCGCGCGCTCCTTGCGGCAACAGGTCGGCACCGGTCATATACCACAATAGGCCCGCCGCCGCAAGGAGCGATGTTTTTTACCATCAGTGCGATGGTGGTCGAAAAGAGCCCGCCACGATGTTTTAATGCCAAATATCTACATTTGACACCACGAGCCGAAATCTATATTTGTCTCTGTCTAACTCCTACAAATACCTAAGATAATCGTTCCGCACCAGCGAGCAAGATGTAGTTTTTACCGTACGCACAGGCGGTAAGCACCGTGGCGGGCCGATTCTGTGTGATCCGCAGTGAACGTGTTAATAAAAGCTTTTGAATTTGACTTTAATAGAAGGATGTACGTATTAAAATTGGCCTGTTAGCTGTAGCACCTAAAAGTTCCCATCCGTGTTTTATAAGTTTATAACACTTGATATGTGTCCAATGTAACTCAATTTTGAAATAGTATGAGTGTTGCGCACCCTTGTGCTCATAGCCCTCCACCACTGAGAGGTACTTGCACTAATAGGTGGTAAATTTGTTGGTCCATCGAATACCGACCAGAGGGAGCAGCTTAGCATATACGTCAGTATACGTCAGTATTTTTACAGCATTTTACGGTTGAACCTAATGCCTACTCAAACCTTTATTTTACTACGTAGGTAGGTAGGCATTTGTAGTAAATACATATAGGCATCTAACCCTCGCACAGTCAGATAAAAATCAAGATCTTGATTTTTGTGTTGCTGTGACCGGACACCCTTTAGAGATAATAATATCATTTTAACTTAAAATTGTTTTTCTTTCTTTCCATCATCTCTTAAACCATACCTAGCGCTATATAGGGCACATATGACAGATTGATGATAAGTACATTCAAGAGATTGTATATTGAACATACTCAAGCAGCATGTTTCTCTAATGTTTAGGCATGTTTGGGTGCCAGAGATATTTTAATGTAAGGGCTTAAGGCGACTATATGAGTATCAACGCACCCATATTTAAAGGCTATTGATAAGATTTCTCCCATTTTTACAATTAGATAAGTACATGTGTCTATGTGTGTAAAGGTAAAACACTAACATCAAGCCAGCTTGACATGTTTACTTATTTACCTGGTATACAAAAAGTTGTAACTTTCAGGACAAATTTTTCTATAGGGTCAAACTTTTTAGCACTCATCTCTCATTTAACATTTGAGGGCACGAATCCAACTCTTGTCACTGGAACCCCCAGGATCCCCGCTGGGCTTCGGACGAATTTGAACAGTTGGTGTGGTTAGCAGACCCTCCCGTAGACCGCAGGGCGTGCTCTGCGGGCCCCTAATACGTTATCAAAACGTTAAATGCGTCATAAAATAATTTCAGAACGCCCGCGGCGGTACATTCAAATGTTCGTTCTAATTTGGAATAGAATTTAGACGCGCATCAAACGTTCTTCCCTATTTCCATTTTTAAATTTCAAACGCGAAGTAATTGATTTATTTTATAATAACAGTTTTGATCAAAGTTGATTGCTACAACCTATTTCGTACGAGTGTTGGTTGCGGAGTATCTAACTAATAGAGTTAAACGATAAATTATGTAAAAAAAAAAATTTAGAGGTTTCACCTCTAAATTGTTTTCACCCCTGAATCACAAATTCAGTAAACCTTGAATTTTTCTGAAATGTGTTAAAATTTTCTTGAATTTTATTTGTCCACACGGAGTTAAATAAAAAGTGTTCAGGTAGGTACTTCTACTTTTCTATACATAATAATATGGATCGAATACAATCTGCATATCTTTAAAAGGTGAAACATACTTAATACTTGATCCTCCTTTTAAATCATCAAAATACTTCTACATCTAAACCTTTCCTCAATAACATAAAATCAAAAGTATCGCAATAAAATAAGCCGGAATAATAAAAGAGTTGAAAGCACCAGCGCCCTCAAATGCCCTTAATCTTAGCAAGTTGTACCATCAATTTCGTTCCCCTTCGAACCCTGGTGCCCTGTTATTATATAATAGTATTTAAACTAAGGACACCATATACACGGATCTTCTAAAGACTGCATACAACGCCCTCAAAAAAGACGTCATTATCTAGATTTATGAGCTTCAATTTTAGATGGGACTGCCTCGCTGGAAACTTATAATATGGATTATAAAAAAGCATCTATTAATCAGACCCATTTCGTACATTTACAAGGCTTCTTTCTTTCCCAGGTAACTAAATACCTATCAAACAATACCTAACAATATACTATAGGAAGATAATTTAAAACCATACGTATTATAAAATAAAAAGTAGGTTAGCAAGTTAGTATCTAAGTATTTGAACTTTGGAAAACGATAATATACCGAGTTTATCTGTTGATGAAAACGGAACTTAGACATTGGAACTCCATAGCGGAACATGCATCGTTTCCTGTGTTTAGACTAGTCGGAATGGTCTCAAGATGCGCATTAACGATTATAATATTGGCTTATGATATTTCCTACAGTAAGACTGATCATTGAAGATTGCGACGTGGTAGACATGGAACTTCGTATTGGAGCAATTATATTAGGATAATATTAACGATTAATCTTTTATATTATATTGAATTGGAACATATTAGGACTAGTTTTCACTGAATAAAAATGCGCTTTAACGACGTATCATGTAGGTACGATTATCTTGTTGGGATAGGATTAGACTCATATCTGCAGATTGTGATTTGTTTCACGTCATATAAAATAATTTAGGTACGGACAACGAATTTTGTAGATTAGTAGGTATAGAAAAACGAGTTTCAAAATGCAGTTTGAAGTTAGTGTAAGGCAAAAATGAAATTTGATTTATATCTTAAATCAGAATATTTAGGTAGTATTTAAAAATTAAACAAAAAAATTTTAAAATTAACAAAAAGGATAAACCAGTCTTGATTTTCAAAAGACTGTTTTGAATGGGTTAAGCTCTAAACAACTATCGGGACGATCCTAAAGACTTCATAAGGAGTATTCACCCTATTATAAACATAAAATATAATTTCTCTGTCAGTCTGAATTTATGTGTCGTATGAAACGTACGTTGTTCGCAAACGTATAATTTTTATCGAATTAAGAAGAATACTCGCTAAACTTTTAATAAATCGTTGCAAGCAATAAATAGATGAATAACTATGGTTGAATTTAACGAAGGTATTCAGGTTAGCTTTGTATTGTTATTAAGTATAATTTAGAGATAGTACTTGACACCACATCAGTAACGTTTTAGTAGGAGCTCTTACCTATATAAAAAAAGTTGTCAAAAACAAATGACGTTTGGACGCAACAAGGATTCTTTTGAAGGAATCATTGCAATATCTTAGGTATATGTAGGTATATTAATAGGTAGGTACGTGAAGCAAAATTTTTGGGTAGGTACGTACAGTTTACAGTTACTACGCGAATGGAGTTGTTTTAAGTAGAGCACAATTAAACTTCATATAAAAAAGAATAAACGAGTTCTAATATATTTAAATGAAATGAAATTCATAAGTACATGACATTAATTTATCAAAAGCAAACCATGCACACTACCATGAGTTTGAGTACTTTGATATGCACAATCGCACACATAGACAAACATGGCGTAAACGTACGGAGTTACGTGTCAAAATCAAATTTCAATAAATTGTAGTCGTTCTTCTTGTTTTAAATAAGCTATTTTTTGTTATTCGTAGAACCTTATTTGAGTTACTCGACATATCCTTATTACGACGCCATGAGGTTGACGGTCGCGGACGTAAAAACTTACGCAGAATTTCAATATCGCAACGCATGGCTCGTAATTTACACCGGGGCAAAGAGCACAGAAGCTTTACACAAGGTGATATAGGCATATAAAGTCCATTTTTTACACTTTTCTTATTTGATAAACAATGTTAGCGTGTCTTTTTACTTTATTTGGCGATTTAAAACTAACGCAGACACCTAACTATAAAGATTTGAAAACCACATTGATTTGACAAACAGATGATTTACCAAGTTGGACAAGAGCATAAAAACGGACTGTAGTAACCGTCACCAACCGTGAGTACCTACAGTGCAGCGTAATTATTAGTGCTCATTTTTTCGGCAAAATTCTTATAGATGAATGGGAAGGAAAGCATCAGTGCTGTGAGCATGAACACTGCCGTCAAATATTCTGCCATTAGTATGGGAAGATGTCAGACAAACTGACATGACCGTACTAATGTTTGACGTTTACTATACGAATAATTTGACGATAGTGTTCAGTTTTCAACTACAAGTAAGTAAGTAGGTAATTTGTTAGTTATTTTGTGTTAGTATTAAAGCCTATATTCACAGTTTAGTTCATTTGAAAACCTCTCATTATATACCCGCCTAGATTTACAAAAACTGACAATTGAAACTGAAATAGCTGCTCCGAGTTAAAATTTATAGGACTGAAAGTGAAATTATGTGATGCAACTCATGCAACGTAATATCTAGCGTACCTATACCTAATATTGGATGATCCACCCCAATTCTGTAAGCCACTTCAGGTAAGGATTGCTGTTATACAGGGTGTTATCAATGGGTTCGATTCCTGGCTAGGCATATTGATTTTTCAAAAATCGAACGATGCAGTTTCAGTTTTCATCAAAATCAGTCCCTAGACTCCTTTCAGCATTTTTCGATATTCCTAATCCTCATAAGTAGTTACGGATTTCCCCATCCACGCACACTTGCAAAATTCACCTGTAGGTATATAGAATAAACGTATTGCAGACTAAAGTAAGTAAGTGTATCCTCAGGTGTAATAACTAAAAATGACCTTTATTGAAAACTATTAAAAATGGAAAATACAATACTTTGTTTGTATCCGCTAAGACGTATTAATGGTTACTTCGAAGGGAGAAGGAGGGAAAAGGGCAACTTTTTATATAAAGTTATAAACTTGGATTTGTTTTTATTAATAGAACTTTTAAATTGTGTACCATATAAAATCGGCTTTATCATTAAAACTACTTTCTCATAATATTATAACGCCGTATCTAAGCTGTTTAATCGGAGGGAAACAAAATTGGTGGAGAAATTTTTAACTTCAGAACAAATCCCTTGGATAGGTGGTCAAAATTAATGGCACGGGTCGATCAGGCTATATCTAAGTTATTAAAGTACTTATCAGTATTTATTACATACTTATTTAATTAGTAAGTACATTATAGCAACCTGACTATTTACGTATTTACTAGATTATTTCAATAAGTAGGTACAAGTTAAGGATTAATACCTTACCAGCAATTTGGTACTTTGAAAAACATAAAAGTAATAATATTATAACATAAAATAGACATGTATATGCGCTAGCTATTTTGATATTGTCATTATAATATTTATGCGGACTAAGATATGATAACCTTGCATTGCTTTGCTGCACTACTAAGGCGGACAGCCGTTGACCCCTCGACGTCATTAGTCGTCATTGCATACCAACGTTTAGATAGGTAAATATAAACACGCACAAAAGGTGAATCAACTGTCTATGGATCGTCCAGTCTGCGAGATAATCTTTCGCGCGACGATCGCGGCGCGCACCTACCTGGGAAGGCGGCGCGGCGGCGGCGGCGTCCGCGTCCCTTTCGCTCAAGGCTACCCACCCACGCACGCTATTATCTACCTTATTTACATCTACTACCGAGCACAATTTTGTCTACACGGACACAAACTTTTTTGAGCCTCGCGTGCCGGACATCGAATCTTGGCGAGCTTGAAGAAATAGTGATTTAAATATCGCATTTGCATTAAAACACATGTAAATACGACGACGAAGGCGACGTCGTCGCGATCGAAAAATTCGCTGAGAACACGACGATTAACTTATCAATCTCGACAGTCACCACACACGAATACATCCATTCAAAAACATAAACAAACCGGTGGCTGTCACTGTCAAATCCTCGTGCGCGGGCACGGTGCGTATGTCAAATACTTCGTTTGAAAACATGGTGTTCGATGACTTACCTTGTAAAAGGGCGGCGATACGAGTACACTGTATGTCACTATTCACTTTCTGGTACGGCAGGTTGGGACGAGAGCGCGAAAGAAGGATGGTTATGCGGCGGACAGTGGCTGGATCCTAACGGGCCAGCGTCGGCGCAGATGACGGCCGACGCCAGCGCCGCGGCGCGCGACGGCGACCCCGCGAAACTCGGCCCCCTCCCTCGCCCTCGCAAACTTGAACGTCCTTACGCGTCGATCTCATCGATTTTTATTGCGCGAGCCGTCTGGACCTTACTCTGCGTCTCGGAGTAGATACGCCTTTTTGTTCGAGATTTGTTGCAGCGCAGCCTCCGGATGCGGCACGTCTATGGTGTGCTCCTTTAAGCTCGCTCCTCGCCCGCTTTTCAATCTTGATGCAAACCATATAATTAACTCATAAATACATATTTATTACACACAATATTACCTACATATTACTTATATGTATTTGTTTGTAAATATCCATCCTACTTAATTCTTTTTTAAATATAACAAGTATATTCCTTATAATTAGGTACTTACGTAATAAAAATAAAATTATTTCATATATTTTTTAACCTGTCTGACAAAACTGTATTTTACCTGACTTGTACCATTATGTATTCTGTGCCTGACTACAAAAAAAGGTTAATTATTCGACTACGGATCGGAATTGCAAGATTACATTGTGATAGTTAATTAACATAAGTAGGCAAGTATTTCAACTTCCAAGAAAAAACAAAATTTTACAAAAATATGCAAAAACTCTTATACATTGTATCTATGGCCAGACGAAGAAATACGAGTAGTAGGTAGTAGTAGTAGTAGTAGTAGTAGCTAGGACAGTCACGATGAATAAATAATATATTATGTTATACATTGTCACGTTTTCTAAAATATCTTAACTTGTACCAATATAGAAAGAAGTGAACGACTTATGGCTCGTGACTGTACTTAGAGAAGGTGTGAAAAACAGTCTAAACAAGGACTTTAGGACAATGTACTAAACAAGGAAAATATATTTTAAACGGAAATCGTTTTGTTCACTATGACAACGATTTCAGATAAGAATATTTTTAGTTTTTTTAGTAAGTATAGATACCCCCTGTAGATACAGATAATCACTTTAGATACCCTAAAGCTTATGAGCTATTTAGCTACCATAGAAAATTATCAGCTTTATTGGTAGGTCTCTGAGCCTATTCATTACAATCAAACAAAAAATCAAATATTTCTTCTTTCTAATTTCAAAAGATATTTTTAAGAAAGCAACGGGACCGAATGCTTCAACGGGATTTTCTACTACCCCTCAGTATTGAATTATTATACCAAGAAGTTATACAAAGCATGCAATAGAAGTCTGTAGGCACAAGGTGTAATGAGTCCGGTGGATGCCGGGAAGTTTCCAACCCGTTTTTGTAACTAGAACCGTCTGCTGTGCAGTAGGTACGATATGTCACGCAAGTGATTGATCAAAGCTTCACATTAAACATGCAACAATACCTATCCCGGCTAGTACGTAAGAAGTGTGACAATCACACCGACACTAGGCCACCAAACAGTGTAGGTACCGCTTTTCTAGGGGTACGGGGTTTCGTTTAGTTAGCAACGCACATCACAGCGCGTAATTCGCACAGATCATTAAGTTCGTGGTACACCTATAATTATTTGTCAGGCTTTATTCAGGCGAATTAGGATTTCACGAATATGAGTACGATATATGAATAATGGGCACCCACACAGTTGTTTGTATTTAGATTTTTATTGAGTCTACGATATTAACAAAAAAAAACGTTTTCTTAAAATTTTTGTTCAATCAGTCACCAAGTTAGTAACGTAGAACGCGTCTTACCGCGAAACTTGTGGAAAAAACTTTCACTGTCACAAAGCTTCTTCTGTGAGGAAGAAGATTGCAAACAATTTTGGTTATGATAATTTTTCATATAAAGTTAATTATTAAATTAAAGTTAATTATTAATTACTTATTTAATAAACTTTTCCTCTAAAAATTCACCCTTTAATTTATTCAAGATGGCAAGGTGCTAGTCCCGAAAACCGAAACTGCGCTGTTAAACTAACTTTAATAGTAGGCCAATTTTAACAATATGACCTTATTCTATTCCAAACAGCGGGCGCTCGTTATTTATTTATTATAAAAAAAAAGAATTTGTGAGAAATTTGCGCATCTTTTCAGCCTAGTCACTTACAAAAATAGTAATTTACATAATATCTCAAAATAATAATCTATTATACATATAATTATAAAATTCTCATATCACAGTTTTAGTTACCATACTCCTCAAACACGGCTTGACCGATTTTTATGAAATTATGTCATGCATATTCAGTAGGTCTGAGACTCGGCTACTGTCCATTTTTCATACCCCTAATTATTGATAAGGGTTGTCCACATCTAAAATTTTTATTTTATTTTTTGGACAATTTTTTTCTATAATGTGGCATCAAAAATACATACAACCCTAAATTGGAACCCTTCTATCAATAACCCCTATTTTTTTAATAGCTATTTTAGTAATTTGATAATTTTTCATCCCGCTCGATAACTTAATTATGGCAAAACCACGTTTGCGGGGTAAGCTAGTACTTTATAATATAAAAACTATAAATTATGCGTATTGAAAAAGGGAAAGAAAACAACAAAGTATTCCATTAATGCCTTTTATTTTTAGCTACACAAATGTATACATTCAAGTTTTCTTAATACTAAGGAAATCAAACAAGTTTAGATAAGAAAATATTTAGGTAGTTTATCACGAGTGTTCAAAAATTGCAGTTTCATAGTGTAGTAGTACAGTTTATGAAGACACCTCGAACAGATCCCGGCACGAGACTCGTGCTGTGAGACGCCCTAATCACTTCAATTTATAGTAAGGTAGATAAGTTTTAAATACGTTCTTAAAAAATTTAAAACGTGGTTTTCACAAAAGCTTTATTATGTTTCGTGATGCTGAAATATTATTCTCGATATTATACAGTCAAAAGTTTCGTGCCGGGTTCTACGGCCTCTGCTTTTGTTACGCGGTAACTTCACTTTGACATTAAAAACGCTTCAAAAAATCTATCATGAGACACCTATATTATATGGGGCATTCACTTTACGACAGTATCATCAAAATATGATAATAGAAATGAGGTTACCGAGATAAAAGCTTCACTGGCTCCATATCCTACTAAGTTTTCATTTAAACAGGGTAACTTACGGAATCTAGGATTTATCTTTAATTTTAAACGAAGTTATAAAATTAAATGGTGCTATCAAAAGTTTGCAAATTGTCGCCCCGATACTCGAGGCTTCATGGCTCAGCGATAATGGAAACAGACAATGCCAATATACTATGAATAAGAATAGTTTACTCAAATTAGTACGTGCACACGTAACATCCTACAAAACGTGTGTGGTATGTCGAGGAGCGGCGCCGCCGTCGCAGTGGACCTCTTCGACGGGCCGCCTGAACAATAATATGCAGCTGTGTTCAAGCGGCCGGCCGGGAGAGCCTCCCGGGCGACGCGCGACGCGACAGATCACGCCACTCAATTTATAACCTTACGCTAAATCTACTGATAAAATATGATGACTAAAAAGCACGCTATTACATTTGATGCCGTGCTTAGAATCTAATTATGCATTGTTTTATATTAAAATGTGACACTACTAATACAAAAAATTATCGAGCTCGAGAGCCGAGAGCCGTCTACCGGTCAATCGAATAGCCAGGGAGCGGCACCGCCGTTCCGTATAAAGTATTTTAAATATATCGGCTTATCTTAAGTGATTAATCAGTTACATTTTAATATTAAAATTTAAATCATTTTAAATTACAGCCACGAAAAAAAATTACTGAGGAACAATATTCACATGTTTGTCGTGTTAATATTTTTATCAATCATGTAAAACAGAAACATTTTGTCCCAACACACCCACTTCTCTTTAAACGCGGATCGTGCACACTCGACCCTTCCTTTTCCTGCCCCACGGGTAAACTCTGCACCAAGTACCTACTTAATACAAATATATTATATATTAGATTCTACTGAAAAAATAATAAATTAATCAAATAACGACCACAATAAAAGTTACACGAAAACGGCCACAAATGACAACAATAATTTTTTATACGATTAAGTTACTTATTAACTAAGGCATGTGTGCTTTCGACGAGAAAAAGACAACATTCATAATAAGTGTCCTATATCAGCAGTCAACTTAAGGTTCCGAACACCACGCATAAATTATGACGTACACCATTCTCTTAAAGCAATCTGAAAATTACAGCAAAGAAAAACGCAAGATCGTTTTAGAACGTTACTTTTGGAGTATGTTTTACAATTCCGATGTAGTTTTTTAAACGGGCGTGCTGGCCATCCTATGTTGAAATAAGTGGTCACTAAAGCCCATGGACACCTGATTCCAACCTCAAATAGGACGGAAATTCTATCTTTGTAACTATCAACAGTCAAATTCTACTGTCACTTTCATGATCATAAATTGGACCAATTTACCAATAATACCAATTTAATTGGTATTTGTACTAACATCTTCGAACTTGTAACTGTTACAACATAACACACTGCTTTTTAAGTTTTTATGTATGACACCGAACCCACACCGGCTTCGGCTAAAAAAAACCAAACACAAACCACACTATACATAATTAGAAACAATGGTTCCCTTAAATATTTTTTTTAAATCTTCCATTTTAATTTTTTATTAATTGCACAACAATACATATAATAAAAAGTCAGCAGACTTACGTAATTCTAATATCATGATTGACGTTTTTCATACATTTTAACAGTTCATTAAAGTACATATTATCTCAATTTGACCACCAGTCATATTATATTCAGGTGTAAGTGCGGCTCCGTCGTCGTATACAAAAAGCTCGACATTCTAAATAAAATAAAAAATGCAAGAATCCAAGCATAATTAATTGATCTCAACTCATTAAAATTAAACATCACACATGACAATTCTGAAACAATATACGAACAAAATTCTGTTACTTGTAGGCACACGTGCCACTTTTATTCTCAGTGATGATTTATAATTATTACCTTCTTGATTTAGACTTCTATTATTACATGTTATAAATCTAGTTCCTCCGTAGTTGTATACATTGCGAAGCAAATATGTGCCTCGGTTATTGCATCTATTACGAGGCAAATGAGTGCCTCTTGATACATCTATTATGGGAGGAAATCTGCCTCGATCGATGTAATTGTACTGGACTGAATATGTGCGTGCCTGAACCGGCATAGTGAATATTGGGCCAATTTGTGGCTGGATTACAATTTCTGCCGGTGGACGGATATGTACCATTATTGTATCCGTAAGGCCCATATGTGCCTCGGTTTTAGTATCTAGTACGGGACCAATATATTCCTGGACCGACAAATGTGCTATTGGGGGACAACGTGCGAGGGAAGTTATCTCTGTTGGCTGAATATGTTTCTGGGCTAGCATATGTGCGATTGGAATATGATCCTCGGTTGTTGGTGGTATGCCTGTTGCGGTACGAATTTGTGACTCGGTTCGTATTTCTGTTTCGGGATGAATATGTAACTCGGATAGTACATCTGTTATTGGGCAAATTTGGTTCTGGACTAGCATTTCCGTCATCGGGGAAATGTGTTTCTGGGCTGTCAATTGTGCTACTAGGTGAATTTGTGCCTGGGTCGCAGTATCTGGCACGGCTCGAATATATGCCCCTGTTGGCGTTTCTATTACGAGAGGAATACGTGCCTCGTCTCAAGTATCTGCTACGGCGCGAATATATACAGGGACTAGCATTTCTGCTACTCGGCGAATGTGTGCCTCGACTGCTTACAGTTCCCCGAGAATTATTACTTCTGGCTGCCTGCTCTGAACCTGCCCTGAAATTACTACTTTGGAGGTTGTTTGTTGCTGCGTTGGCAGCAGCATAAATGACTCTAGGGGAATTAGTACATGGCCCAGTAAAAGTGGGAGAATTGCTTGTGTGGAAAGTGTTTCTTAATGTGCTGAAATGTAAAGGCGTGGAATACCTAGGCAAGGCAGTATTTGTGACTGAATAAGAGCAAGGATGGATGCTTTTATCAATAAAATTATTTGTACTTACTAGACCGGGACATTCGCTTACATTATTTGAGTTTATAATGGAGGGATTATTTCTCTCAGGGCAAAAACTAATAGTACTCGGAGGCAGGACTTGGATCTGAGGAGCAGGCGGTCTGCAAACAATGCCGGGCGTAGGTCCAAACCTTAATTTTTTTACGCTGGCCAACGAAATGAGTGCTAGTGACGGTACCGGTAGATCTAATTCCACGAACATAAATAATTCCCTAGTCAAAGGACGAGGGGGACGAGTCTGTAACTCAGAACGGGGTAGGTTGCCCATAAACATGTACGTTTGCCGATCCAGGGTGATAGGAGCATTCGAAGCTACATCAGATGAAGGCCAGCTTATAATTGCTGCGGAGGACGGATGATCTATTTCTGAGATTGGTGGTACCGAATCCCCTAGTGCAGAGGTCATTAGTTGGTCCACTGATACTGAGCTGGTTGGTGGGCAATCCTCACATACACAAGCGGACATATGGTCCACAGGTGCTGAGGTTGATGGTACAAAGTCCTCTTGTGTAGAGGTCTTTAATTGGTCTACTGGTACTGAGCTGGGTGGTGGGCAGTCTTCACATGCATATGTGGACAGATGGTCCACTGTTGCCGAGGTTGATGATGGGCACTCATCGATTGGATTTTCTACTATATGTGAGGTTGGTGGTGCACAGTCCAGTGCATTGGAGGCTGCATTTTCCACACTTTCAGAGGCTGATGATAGATTGTCCTCAGAATCAGAGACGTTTGCAAGGTCCTCCCGTGCTGAGGGTGGTTGGCCGGTAAGCGGTTCTGCCGTTGATGAAGGGTTTACAAACGCACCAGCTGATGAATTGTTTTCCAGCGAGGCAGATTGAGGGTTTACCAGTTTAGCGGCTAATGAAAATTTCAGAGATGCATAAGCCGACTCTACCAGTGGGTTCGTCGGTTCAGTCGACAATGGAGGGAGTAACAGTGCTTGTGCAGATGGAAAGTCCTCTAGTTGAAAAATGTATTTACGAGCCGATTGTTCGGCGGTTGGTGGGCCCTCCGAGCGTAAAGAATTCACTAGGTGTTCGACCAAAGAAGACGTCTCCGGAAAATCCATCATATCAGCCATCGACATGCAGTCCACCAGTCCAGGATGTAATTGTAGGCCTACCGGTTTAGAAGTTGATGGAAGATTCGTTAACTCATTAGCTTGTGGGGACTGCGGGTCCATTGCTTCGGAAGTTGGACGGATTCCCTGTTCAAATTCTTGTTGGCCATCTACCGATTCTGAGGTTAATGAACCATCCGCCGGTAAAACGCTTGCAAGATTCTCGATAGGAATAGGAGCTTTAGAAAACTCCTTTCTATCGGGGGCAGAAAGGCAATCTACCGATCCGGGGCTTAATTGTAGATTCAACTGTTTAGAAGTCGAAAGTAGGTTAGTTAATGTGCTAGCTGATGGACAGTCCAATAATACAGGTGTGGATTGAAGGTCCTCTGCGTCAGTTGCACATTTTTCCAGCGAAAAAGTGGGTTGAGGGCCAACCGATTCAGAGGTTAAGAGACTATCGGTCGGCTCAAAACTCACCAACTGCTCATGTGAAGCAGGGGCCCTAGTACACACCATCGTATCAGATGTCGAAAAGCAGTCTATTTCTCCAGGGTTTAATTGTTGGTTCATGTTCATCGGTTTAGAAGTCGATAAAAGGTTATTTAATATATTAGCTGGTGGATATTCCAATAATGGAGGTGTGGACGGAAAGCCCAGAGCTTCAAAAGTGGGTTGCCCAATTTCAGAGGATAACAGATGAGTCGCGGGTACACGGCTCGCTTGATTCTCGAATTTAGCAGGGACCTCAGGCCCCATATTATTATCGGTGGAAAGGCAGTTGATCAGTCCGGGGTCAAAATGTATTCTATCGGCTAGTACACAATTCGCAAGATACTCAATCGGAGCTGGGGTCTCAGGACCCTCTATCATATCAGCGGTGGGAAGGCGGTTTACAAATCCAGGGTTAAATTGTAGGTTCTCTGCCGGTACAATATTCGCAAAATGCTCGAACGGGAGTGGGGCCCTAGGACCTACCGTCGTATCTGTGTTGGAAAGACAGTCTACCATTCCAGGGTTAAGTTGTAAATTTTCCGCCGGCACAAAGCTTGTAATTTGCTGAAATGGAGCTGGAAGCTCAGGACACTCCATCATATTCGAGCGACAAATCCAATCCAATGGTCCAGGCTGAAATTGTGGGTCCATCGGACCATAAGTCGATGGAAAGTTAAGTAATTCATTAGCTGACGGATAGTCTAATCGTGTTGGTGCGGACTGAAGGTTTGAATAGTTTCCCATTGAAAATTGACGATTAACAGACTCAGGCGCTAATAGAAAATCTGCAGGTACAAGGTTCGCGAGATGCTCAAGCGGAGCAGGGGGATAAGGTAACTGCGTTCTGTAGGGGGTAGAAATCCAGTCCAACGGTTGAGGAAGTAATCCCGGGTCCTCCGACTGATAGCGCAAAGGATCCTGCGGCGCAGAAGCTGATATGGGACAGAGTGTACGATCTAAAGAACGATTTACTGGCACAACAGTTGTTGGACAGTCCACCGGTAGAGAGGCAAATAGGCAGTTTATCCGATCGGATGTAGTTGGAACATCCTCAACCATAGCACGTGTAAATACACTATTATTTTCCACTCTTGTAGAGATGGCCTGAAGATTCACCGGTTCAGAAGGGAATGGGAGATCCGCAAACCTGTAAGTGTTTGGAAAATTTACCGGAGCATAAGTTGGTAGCGAGGTTATTCGTGAATCAATCATAGCATGGTTAAACACACCACTATTAATAGTATGGTCCACTCTTGTAGAGATGGAGTGACGATTCATCGACTCGAAGGGGAATGGAAGATCCGAAGTGTTTGGAAAATTTATCTGTTCATAAGTTGATGGTGCGGCTACCAGTGAATACGTATGAGGATTCACAGGTCCAGGAATGGGAGGATCGTCCGCCAGCACGAAATCAGTTACACTGAGAACTAGTGCAGTGGCCCAGTCTGACGGTTCAGTGGGCGAAAGCCTGTTCACGTGTGACTGTTCGTGTGAGGACGGGAATGGGCGATGCAATTGAGTTGTCAGAACTTCCACTGGTGTAGATGTAGACAAAAGGTTCAATGAGCTCGAGGTTGTTGGATTGTAGACTGTTTGAGAAGTCAATGGAGGTTCCGCTGCTTCGGTTGCTGGCTGAAGCCCTTGTAAATAGGGTGATCGACGATTAACAGATTTAGGGAATCTTGGAGATATAGGCGAATAGTATACAAGAAAATTAGTATTTGGATGGCACATCCGTTCAAAGGTCGACTGTGGTTCCAACAGCTTATATATGAATTCCGCAGTTGACTCAAGAGTCGATTTTCGATGCACTTTTTCACATTTCCGGTGTAATGAGGAGTCGTATATGTCTTTCACAATAGCGTTCTTGGATGATAGTTTATTTTTTGAAAAGTTGATTCCACTGTAGCACACTTTTAGGGGCTGGTGTAGAGGTGGATGACCCCGCTTGCGCTTCGGCGTGAGGCGCGGAGGCGGGAAGCTGAACTTGGTGAGCCGGCGTACCGCTGGGGTAACCAGACACTGAAAACAGATAAAATATTTATTATTTTAAGAATAAAAATGTAAAAGTAAAAAAAAGGAAACTACTTTATTAATTGAATATAAGCTCAAAATGATAAAAATGAAAAAAACTCAAATAATGAAATGTTCAAAATACAAAAACAGGTCAAACATTTTTATAAAACGATAAATACATATTTTTAATATAATAATTACCGTCAACCAGCGTAGGAGGAATTCCAGGACACACGAGGAACAGCGGGGGGCACCGTTCAGCAACAAAGAGGCTGTGGCTGTGTCCATCAGGCAGGCAATAATTGGGTGGCGGACCTATAAACCATCAACAAAACTCTTTATGTATGTCAATGGATAACATTACTCTACTATTAAATATGGACACAGTCATATTATTACGTATTCACATAATTCTGGACATACACCTGCATATTATAATTATGCACTTACTGTGCGTACTTACAACTTCGCGAATTCAATTTTTTGGCTTGTGATCTATTCGCGTATAGTAACCGTCATGAGTCGTGAGCACAGATTATCAGTGGTAGGGATATTGTATACTTTCGGCCAATGTACAGCAGCCGCAAAAAACGGGCTGGACCAATAGACGGCGCACACTGACGAACTGACGTTTGTCGAACCAATCGTGTGCACCGCAGCGCAGCAATGTCAAACCGACCAATGAAAGTTCTGCTCACCACTCGTGACGGCATCTAAACGCGTGAACTTATAAAACGGGCACGTCCAAAACTCGCTTAGCAGAAAGCACATAATCTGACTGTATAGTTCAAGTGTGCAGATGTAGTCCTTCTATGGTGGTTTTCAATAACCGATCTTCCGATATGGATGTAAATAAATACATTTTGAGTACCAAGATACTCTTTTTATCTGCATTAAAATAACAAATATTACCTGGCAACCAAAATACTTAGCGCTAGCCTTATTGGACGATTGATTATTGAAACCATGAACATGTAATTGAAATCAAAATTCAGATAAACAGCAGTATGTTGTAACCTGGATAATGTCAACATTTTTTAGTAATGCTATAACTGAATTTTGAGTTAGTAAAACAGCTTGAAGTTTGTCACATTTAATTTACAAGACACATTGAGTCATGCATATGGCATGGTGTAACAATAAGCAACGTAGAACTTCGATAAGATAAAAATAATGTTCCGTAAATCGAAATATAGACAAGAATATTAATTTTTATTTCTTCTTTAATACAAATTATAATATAAATAGAATAAAGTACCTTTAATCCAAAGTATTTTACAATTTATTTGCAAAAGGGATGTGACAAACAAAAATGCATGGTTGTTCAAAAACATGATTTAAGTATGTCACACCTTCATATTTCTTTCTAAATATAATAATAAAAATATATAAATAAATTTATAAGTAGGTAACAAATAAACGATACGCCTTCTTTATATACAACAAATGGGCACCGTTCTGCCATTAAATTTGACAATAATTTATTCTGGACGCAGAGGACACATAAAAATCTCCATACTGATCTGATGACGGAAGGTTTCTTATTATTTTCTTTTGTTGCAATTGGGTATTCCAAAAATAAAATTGAATTTTTTAAATGTATTTGAAAACTTTATTATTAATAATATTCATATTTAATGAAAAAACTTAAAAAACAATTTTTTCAATTAATTATAAACAATTAAAAATTGATGAAATTTAAATAAAGATCGCCTGACTATAAACGCGCCATGATTGGTCACCATAGTTGTGACGTCAAAATGTTATAGCTATTTAATAACAGTACGGCGTTTACGGCTATTACACGTGACTAGACGTTTGACATGAGACATAGTTTGTCATCTTGGGGAACATTTTTCTATCAACTGCAATGTATGAAAACTAACATTATGACGTCACACGCGCTCGGGAGTTGTCGGCGTGTCTTCGGTACTGGATTCAAAAAAATAAAAATAGTTTTGTTATAAAACATATATATGATCTTTTCATTTATCACAAAAAAAAATTGTGTAATACCCAATTGGCGGGCAAAAGATAAATTTACGGACGGACTAGCGACGGGCGACGAACGACGCACCGTAACGTTATTTTCACTTATCGAAGTTCTACTGTGTATAATTGGCCAATTACGGCCCACAGATTTTTTTAAACCAATTTGTATGAGAGAAAATTTTGAAAAAGATCTTTTATTACATAATATTTGATTTATTAGAAAATCGACAAAAAACCAACTATGCCAAATGTTTGCCCTAATTTTTGTGTGCGTCGTGTTTGGCCTTGAATTTGAAGCCAAACTATAACATTACAATATCTGCGGCTGCTTCATTCACAATAGCCATGCAATTCGAGTTGCAATGAATTGTATCTAAACCTCGGACGCGAACGAAGAATTTCGTCTGATGACCTCCGTCGCCTACTGTCAGTTCATACGCTCTTTGTATTTTTTCTTTGTGTTAAACGTGGTAAATCAAAAAATAAAAACAAAAGAAATCTTAATGTTTACTTAGCATTTTCTGAAAATATTATACCACGTAGGACATACATTTCAATTGGCTAACACAGTATTTAAAAAAGGACATAAATAAGAATTAAGAATATTCATATGACGCAAGACAATCAACATTTGATTGGATGTTTTTGTTACATAAAAGCTGTCATCGTTGATAGTTTAACACGTTTAGCGATAACAGCCCTTTTTTCTACGAAATTGTTTGATGGCTCTTGTGACTAAATACATTTCATACAAGCTTTAGCTTTACAGCCATACCGTGATAGAAAGCTCACATAATCTGTTCAAACTAAAAGTAGCCTTTGTACTGCTGCATTGTTTAAGAATGTTTCATTGTAATTTAATAGGCAGTTAGGCACTACTTACAACGTAGAGATGCAACAATATTATATCACATGATTATGTAAAGGGACAACAAGATCGAAATTTAGTAACTAAAACATGTAATCTGTAATCCTAACTAACAATAGTCAATAAATATCGATCTTATCTCATAAAGCAGGAAAAAACTACATACCATCATTGCCTCAAATACCAGACTTTTAAGAAGGGTGTTCAGACAATTTCAACACACTAAGGAGGAATAATAATCCTTTTAAACTGAACAACGAACAGGTGCTATCCGCTATTCTCCTCAGTGTGTCAGAATATTTGCTAGTATTCAGAGCTGTACTTAGTTTTGTATTAATAAAAATTAACTCCGAAGTGATTCCTGAATCCATAGGTGACTTTATAATATATTATAATTAAGATATTTTTAAACTCTTCATTGTTACAATAGAATACAGTTACCTATTTACTTTTGTACATACAATGAAGACTAACAAACTTTTGTAGCATCTAAAAATAGCTGGTTTTTGTGTAGAAAATATATCTTTTTCCTTATTCAAATCTACTAATGAATTGTTTAGTAGTTCTCCTTTCCAGTTATTATAAAGTCCCAGTTACTTTCAGATGGATTATAAGATAATTGTCTGAATCACTTTTTAGCAAATATTGATAGATTTACTAAGATTTTTACAGGAATGTATATATACGCACTAAGACGAAAAACATTTATATTCTTGTAATTTGTACTTTTTTTTGTACTTCTTTTTGTTTAAGGAAGATTTAATACCATCCTGTAAATTTCTCGCGGAATTGGCGATTCGCTTTGAAATGCCTGCTTTGAAATAGCTGCAAAATAAATTTTATCACTAAACGCTTGCCTTAAATAATTCGGGTCTCCAAACACGCATTTTTCCCTGTATCGTAGTCCGGTCTAGGTAACAGCAATTTGTTTTGACCGAACCAAGAAAGTCAAATATAAATAATGTTAATAAAGTTCAATACATATTTAGCTAAGCTAAGCTTAACAAAAAAATTATATGAATGATTGAGCCTCGTGAAATGACTCAGTTGCAGCAGCACTGAATATATCACAAATACGATTAGCGGCGAAGCCGACACTATTTGATTTACATACATATTATTATGTATGTAAATCAAATTATGGCAGCCAGGATGGGGCAACGTGAAAGGTTCAGTAATATCATTTCTAATACCTCGCACTTGTTAAAGGTAAACTTATCGAAGTCTCATTCTAATATAATAAAATTGTAAAATATATAAATAACATAAACTGGTAATTACTACAATATGAAGCTTGTGCAAAAAATTTGTATTAGGGAATTGTGGAACTTTATTTTAAAAATATCTGCAATTCACACTCTAAACAGTAAAACTATTTTATGAGTACAAAATATAAAACATTGCACCTTGCCCCTTTTTTAAATATATACTAGCAAAGTCCCTTTGATAATTCGCACACATCTACGATAGTGTTGATGACTATTGTTATCGATGAGCTAAACCGCGTTTGCTATATTTATAATGCCAACAAACCCACACAAGCGCTGCAGTGAAGCAGTGGACTTATGACGCTTGACTTTAAAGACTAGTGTAAAAACAAAAAAATGTCTACCTGTACTAATATTAACTTATTACTATTAAAGCTCGGTATTACCACGAAAGTGAAAGCGGCAAAATTTACAGGTTTACATTTCCACCAAAATGAAGTTTTTTTTGCTGACGATAGAAGAGCGGAGTGAGCTGAACAGAAAATTCCATTTCTCAAAGCCTCATCTTTTATTTTTTATAGAAAATGAACACTCTATTGACACAGCAAGTCCAATTGCAGATTTAGCTAAATGGGGCCATATTCTGTTGCTATTTCCGCAATATAGGTCATCGAGAGAAGATATTGATTATGAAAAAATATGGTTTTATTGGTTTTGAACTTTGACATTTAGAAATAAAAAGCAGCAAAGCGAGCCTGTTTCAAATTGTTTCTGAGACCTCGCCTCAGTGGACTCGATATAACCACTTTTTACGCGCTTAATGTAGCATGCTCACTTTTGGCAGAAACGCCAGTACGCAAGCCATTGTGAGTTGAACGGACTCACGGACTCAAATGACAAGAGGAGCGGAGCGGCTCCTCAGAACTGAGCGAGTTCATTTCAACTCTTCCCATCCGCTCAGTCTTTTTCGCTACAGTACAATTATGTATATTGTTGGTGGAAATAAAAAACTTTAACAGTTTACCGTGCGAGTTCAAACGAGTCTTTAATAGGTCTGCTCCATATACACCAGGCTTAATAGTAATATATAATATTAAATGGGATTATTGTGTTAGTGTTACCACCTTAAAATTGAATAATATTTTCATTATATTGTCTAGATCGATTATTTATTTATAAACTCATGTACACTTATATTGTCTAGATCGATTATTTATTTATAAACTCATGTACACTTGTACAGCATATCAAAAAGCACGATAAATTTTTGTAAAATTTTAATCTGTAAGGTGGCAACACACACAATAAAGTTAATTTCTTATCTCATCTAAATTTTGCTATTTTATATAAATTGTTATTAGAATATTGCCGTGATTCTGTCTATCATATGGGGTGGTTCAGTGTTTGGCCAAATCTAAGCAAGAATATAGGTAACGCGTGGAATAACATTCAGTTTTCGCGTTTTTAATTAACGCGATAATTGTTTTTTTACACCACACACACCTTCCTGTATTCCCGTTTATATTCGTAACGTATTAACTAAAGTGTTTACCTCCGCAAATTGCTAATACGTTGCAACCGTGTCACATTGACGTCATCGTGATGTATTCAGCAACAACATTTTTCAACAACAACAATTTGCAACAAAGTTTTTCATATCAGTAGTTTAAACTAATATTATTGATATGGTGCAAAGAAATTGGCAGCTCCGTTCACCACTTCACCAGACGTCACCCAAAGCGCGGCCAAGCGCATTAGCAATTCGCCGGGTTAATTTTTCTATTCAAGTGTCTTTTAACCATATATATATATATATGATACAAAAGGCTGACTTAATGGGTTTATGTGGCAAGTGTAACTGTTAGGTACAGTTTCGTAGTATAAACGTTGTACATACCCGGTTCAGCGTAGCCTTGGACGAGCACAGAAGAGGGGTGCTGGGACTGATCCCAGCGGGCGCGCCGCTACTCTGTCATCTCTCTACCGCCCCCTTCGCCACTCACCTTGTCGGCAATGCAAGATCGGGCGACCGAAGCGAACAGCCTACAAATGTACCAAAATATTGTACAAGTGCTCAAAGTGGATACGTCAAAAAGCTGATGAACAACGACCTCTATGTTTATACTAGACGTAGAAGATAACTAAAATAGCCATTTTTAATTTAGTCGAGAAAGTTCTTACAGTGTCTTTAAATAGGTGATTTACCGTTTTATAACATTACTATCTCAGTGACTTTTAATCATGAAATTATTGCTGTCTCACTAATTCACAGCATTTTCGCGCCTCATTTCAGTCAGGCGATTAACTCGTGCGCTGTGTATAACGGGTATACATAGATGATGATTATTGGTAAGAACCAATAAGAATGTATGCGCATACTTAGAAAAAAATTGCAAAGCCTATAAATAATATGTTTTAATAATGTGAGCGGACTGACTATCTTACACTAGAATTATTAACCTGAATGTGGAGGGAGACTACCAAATCCCCACACAAGCATGTGATACTTACTTTTCAATTTCGGGTGCGCAATGCACAAACTCATGACTCCAGAACTTATAAGCAGGGTTTTTGATAAGTTCTATGAACGTTACCAACAATCCCCACGGGTGTGGTCGGTTTACAATGAGTCGTTCTAGTAACATCCTTGTAATTTGTTCCTGTACAGCCTCAGAATTAGCCTCAACGAATAAATACAGGAGAACGCAACTGAAGAAATGCGTGTGGCTATTGGGATATCTCAATTGGTTAGCCAATGCGTTCAGGAACAAATATCTGAAAGATACAAGAATTTGTTACAAAATGCCAAAAAATAATTTAAAAATTAAATGATCAAAACACACTTATAACTCCCGTAGTGTAACTTTTCTAAAACATATGATTATTTGCGCTTGATATATAAAGATATACGGTGATAACCCAGTGGATAAGAATTCGGCCTCTGATTCAAGGGCTCCAGGTTTGCATCGCAGTGGTATGCACCAATAACTTTCAACCAGAGGTTATGTGAATTTTATAAAATGAAATATCAACTACTGTTAGTGAAGGAAAATACCATGAAAACATGAAAACAGCATGCCTAAGAGTTCTCCGTAACGTTCTCAAGACGTGTAAAGTGGATCAACTCTTATTAGACCAGCATGGTGGAGTAAGGCCTACATTTTACTGTAAGAGGAGACCCGACCCTGAAGTAGGTCACTAATGGATTACGAACATAAAAAGCTATATTCTCATCTATCAAACTTTACTATTAGTATTGTAACATTTTAATAAATATAACTCCTTACCGTCCTTCGAAGTCGAAATCGACTGTAAAGTTTTGGAAGATGTCCATATGTGCAGAGTGGGCTATTGTGCTCATGTTGGGAACTTGTCCTTTGGATCGAATGTGCTGGATGCTCTGCGTGCCCACATACAGCACCACGGCGTTCATCAACTGGTGGTTGTATCTGCGGCCAGGCTCGTTCAGCACCTGTATGACATGTGACGTGTTTCAGTTTAACACAACTAAATCTGCCTGACTAGAACAGACAATAGCCGCTTACTCAATGTGTCTGAGTTTCAATCTCAATGACTTTAAATGACTTATTTAAAGCAATAAAACTTTGTTAACTTATATGCTCGTTATAAAATAAAATATCACTTGCTGTAACAGTGAAGGAAAACATCGTAAGGAAACTTCATGCATGTGAATCGAAGCTCGCATTACGCCAGCATGGTGGACTAAGGCCTACATCCCGACCTGCAATGGGTCACTAATGGCTTAAAATCAAGGCATGAGTCTTAGAAGGGACTTGACCCTGCAGTGATATAATCACTAATGGTTTTAAGACTCATACCAGTTAATTAACTAGTCTAAGCAATAAGCTGAAAATGGTGACACTATTTGTAAACATAGACTTACATAGACACACTAGACTAAACATGAAAAATCATGCCAATAGGCTGGATCATTAGAAAAAACATTATACTCAAATAAAATGAATATGATTTTGACTCAGATTTCAATTTTTTTTTGTTTCAATAAAAATACAAAAAGTTAAAATATGTATGAAAAGGTTATACATACACTACTATATGTGGCCTTCAATGATAGCAAAGACAAAGAGAAAAAAATATATTACCTCAATCATCCATTTAAGCACAAATAGTCAAATTTTAAAACATGAGTGAATTTGTGACATCAGTATTTTGCGTTTTTTTAGGGCCACAACTTTTCATTTCAAACAATTACGTGACGGTTTATGTATAACCGTGAGATGCAATATTGGTAATGTGTAGTGAATGAAAAATTACGGTAATGGCCGAAAAAAAACATAAATCACCGAATATGTAACAATAACAAAAGAAATTATATACAAGGTGTTACTTGGCTTGAAATTCAGTCAGCATTAAAGATAAAATTTAAATTGAATCAGGGGGTGAAAGAAGTTGATAATTGATATTTTATTTAAAATTCAATGAATTAAAAATTTTATCATGCTGAGATGTAAACAAGTAAAATAGAGACAGCCCCATTCGTTCCACTGTTTGTATCCCCCATCCCCGATCCACTTGTACCCCAGCGAGTGATGTGGGCAATACATTTAAGATGAAAATTTATAAGATTTATATTTGTCACAGTTTACGAAATTTAGGTTCCAAAATTAATATCAATAATTTTGAGGGATTACAACTTATAAGTATCAATTAATGAAAGGGAGCCTCATTTTTGCTGCCCATATATTTTGTTCTCACATTTATACAAATATCAAAAAGTCCACGACTCGTTTTAATTCATCACACACATTTACATGCATATTTTATGAAATATGATTATCATTTATCAATAAGATTTATAAGATTCATTTTAAGACAAATGGAAATTATGTAGAAAAACAGATAAATCACAAACTAAATTGCCGTTCGAAAAGAAAATATTAGAAAGTTTCATCGTTCAACAATTAACTTATGAACAATTCAAGAATTCAAGACCCAAGTAGCGAAAAGATGAAGCATTTTAAATCTATTAATAACGGAATGTTTGTGAAGAATTTTAATTGTGTTGCATTTATGTTACCTGCATGTTGCTTCGCAGTTCCGACAGGAAGGTTACCGGTGCGCGGGCCTTCAGATACGCGTCCAGGTCCTTCTTGAACTGCGAGTTGGGGATGATAGTGTTGTAGTTGATCACAGCCCTCGGCGGCACGGCGATCTCAGCGAGCAAGTCGACCTTCAGGTTCGGCGTGAACGGATCGGGGAGTCTCATGTTCCTTGGGAACGCGGACAAGATCAGGTTCCGCATTTGAATGCAGTTGGGCGGGATCTCGTCGCAGAAGCCGTAGTGGTAGTCGCAGAGGAACTCCGGGAAGTCGTGCAGCAGCACCAGAAGGACCTTCAGGGTGCCCTTGTACAGCATCATGGTGGGCGGCGCCAGCTCCGTGTTCCGCAGGAACGGGTCGAGGAATTTGAACAGGTCGATCAGCAGGGTCGAGTACATGCCCCAGCCCTGTAACATTTCTTATGTTATCTATGTATGTAAAAGTGTGAGTTTAACTTATGTTAAGTGCTTCGCAAAATATTTTATCGATTTATTTTTATTCATTAGTAATGCAAGAGCCACTTGAAAAACTAGCGGGCGAGACTTGAAGAATACTTAACAAAGCCGCTCCAAGTACCTGCTCATCCATATGTGTGGCTTTTTCTGTATCTTAAAGGTTCTAGAAGCACCCTGCTATGTCCGGAACCTTTTTGTGGCATTTCCAGAAGTGCAATCCATCTCCTGCCTCACACTAAATGCACGTGAATCACCTCAAACTGTGAGTACAGCAAGAACAGTCCGACAGGCTGAAGTGCTCTGGGCTACTACTGCTTACGACATTTTCCCCAAATGAATTAAATAAAATAGTCCTTATGAATTGTGTAAGTCACAGGTTAATAGCGAATTGTATTATTATTTTACAAACCACTTGTGGGCCCGCCATACATGTCTTTGTGTACATTTTTTTGCCACAACTGCTGTTAATCATCTAAGCACTGATTGTGCTCAATTTTTTTGATGGCTTACGATTCCACACAAGACTGAGTTGATGCCCGAATTAATGCCAAAGATAAAAACATTATACAGAAAACTAATAATAAAAGTACAAACGAACCTTCTGCTGAGGCGTGACGGCGAGCACTCTGTTGATGAAGGCGCGATGCGAGACGATCTCGAGCCACGCGTAGCAGAAGCCGGGCGCGACGTTCGGCCTCACGATGCGCAGCACATGGCAGAATGCGGTGAGAACCTGCCACAGGCGTGGAAGCCAAGAAATGTTAACACGATGAGGGATAGTACTTCTATATTATGATTCCGTCTTCAAGTGCCTTTTCAGTCTTAAAGTTTGAATGTTAGTTTCATACGAATACTTTAAGGATAAGTTTAAATGTAACGCGCGTTAACGCGTCATTGCACGATTCGGTACTGTAATTCACGGTAACGCAGCAGGACTATATCAATCCCTCAAAAATATTTGATGTTGCAAGTGGAAGCATAGCTAGCAAGTAGCTATCTACTTAGGAGGACTGAGATCATCGCTTCAAATAACTATGTTTGTCTGACAATCACAGCTCCCAAACTCTTTACTTAATGAGTACGGTAGTACCTACCTGGTAATTCATAGATTCCAAGACTGGCTCAGCCATGTTCATGTCGAGGAAGAGAACAAGTAGGAGTCTGTGGTAAGGCAGCTGCTGGAAGTTTGTGCTCTGATCTTCATGGTCTTGCAACAGGCAGCCCGCAATGATGCCAAGGATCTGGAGACAATAAAAAGGCGTATTGTTACACTCTAATTAGCCAAACACACTGACAGGTTTAAGTTACTACTGTGTGGCTTAACTTCATATACATTTATTGCACCAGGTGAAGTTAGCACCCAAGCGGAGCTAATAGCTTGCTATAATTGGCTAATTTCAGACTTAACTATCATGTTCTACACTGATATAATGCATACCTTCCATTTCGTCAAAACGAATTTAAATTGTTTTGTTGTTTATAGTGTTATTTGTATTTTTGTGTGACAGTGCATTCTCTCTGATTATACCCAGGTATAAACACAAGGAAGCACTTGTAGTCGGCAGCTTTACAGGACTGTAAATGTAGCCTCTGTCCTTCCTGAGATTGTTATTTTATTTTATCGTTAAAGAATGTTTTCACATACAACAACAAAGGTTGGAGGCAAGTACTTTTCCTGAATAAAATTGAATAGTTCTAGCATGTTAAACTAAACATATTTTTATTTAAATTGTAAGTCAATAAGTTTACCTTGTTGAGAAGATTCAGTTTCGGGGTAGGGTTGCCACCATCGGCGGTGTTCTTGATCAGAAGCGACACCAGTTTGATGAACGTGTCGCACGAGCTGTAGTACCTCTCCCTCTTGATGAGATTCGGAGGTGGATTGCTGGTCCTATCCTCATTGAGGAGTTGGTACACATTCTCGATGCACATCTGGGTGGCGATGCGGAAGAATCGAGTGATCATGTCGTCGGACTTGAGGATTCCGTTCATGTTCATTCTGTGCACGTATAGATTGAAGTTCTGAGCGATCTCGATCTCCGTGAGAGGGCTCATGAGCACGTTGCGCCATTCCCGGAGCAGGTTCTCCGTCTTCTCTTGCAAACCCTGGGGGTCGTCGTATTCGCGGGCCTACATAAAAAAAAGACAAAATGAATAAATCTTAAAACACTTGAAAAAAGAAAAAATAAAAGACAAAAAGTCTGAGACATAATATTATTATGAGCAGTGAAAACATGAAACGTGAACTTTATCCATATCAGATGATAAGCAATTGAAAACTTCACAATAGATGGACGTGATACGGATGAGTGTCTCCATGATGTGGTAGAAGTCAGCTATTGACGAGCATACCTTGGCAACTGCTGGCTGCAGCAGGACTATCCATATACGTCGAACTATGGAAGCTACCGTATAAGGTTTAATAGTGATAACTGATACATACCCGCACTTGCATGATGCCCTGGTGAATATGAGCCGTGGGTCCGAGGGGAGACCGTTCCCCGAGGTACGTGCTGGGATCCTGGTTGATGCGTATGGCTTCAATCAACGACGCGAGGCCCTCCGGCGGCGGCGTACGAGCGTGGGACATGATACGGACGAGTGTCTCCGTGGTATGGTAGAAGTCGGCCTCGCTGGCGTGCATGTTGTTCCTGTCGTCGACCAGGTACAGCTGCACCAGTTGCATCGCGAACGCTACAGCCACGTAGTTGTTGCCGTTGTCCATGAGGTGCGCCAGCGATAGGTCGTACTGCCGATAGAATGAACTTTTAGTCACTCTAATATGTGTTTTAAGGAAAAATATAATGAAATGATGACCAGAATTTCTAATTTTGATTTGAATTTAAATAATATCTTGTAGTGAGTAATTTTGTCACTCTTTTGAGATTTTTTAAAAACTCTAACACATGAATAATTATTTAACAATGCAAAAAAGAATACAAATATTAACCAAACATAGGTTTCAACAAATGATGTTGATAATCACAACAGATGAAGACACATTATAAGGAGAGTGTCAATAGTATGTCTGTGTGCATTACAACACTGTTTATAAAGAGCAAGATAGCTAAGACAGCAGTCATTATTAAGTCTTCAGTAAGTATGAACTTAAGTTGGCGAGTTGTACTAGAAGCACAGCAATATTTGTACTTGTGATGGAGATACTCATATTAAGAGATATCTTTTCGTGTTTGGTTTTGTAAATCGCCTATCATGTCACCAGCTGATGTACGTAATCATTATGACCTCACTTGTGGCATGTTGATGAGGTGGTTCCGAATGAGGCAGTCGATGGCCTCGATGTTGTACTTGAGTTCGTCCCGGCACTCTGCCAGGCAGCAGGTGATTTGCTTGGTGGTCCACACGTGGCCGTATACCCGCGCGTCCTCCAACAACTTCAGTACTCGGAGATGAATGTCCCTGTATCTGGTCATCAGCTCCATGTGCTCGGAGCTGGCGGCCGCAGACGCGATGTGCCCGTCCAAAAGCCCTTCCACCGCCTGTTGTGGAATAGAAATGATGATATTTATTTAAGGTTTAACCAATTTAGCATTTACACATGTTTAAAATGGTTGGCCTGGTATTCACTAGCCGTGATGTGACTTGGTCAAAAATCACACATTTTGAAAATATTATGGGAATACACTTAATTAAAAATTTGTATATCTAACATTTGTGTTACTCTTACTATACGACTGTAAGATGTGATTGTGAGAGGAATAAAGCTATTTATTTTTTATATCTCACTCTTTGCAGAAGCTGGCATCCAGATACGATGTCTCGGTTGCGTCGCGCCATCACGAGGCACTCGAGCAGCGTGTGCATGTTCGTCGCTTGCACTGCGAACGTCGGCAGCGATAGGGCGTTCGACAGGAACATTTCGGCTGCGTTGATCAGAGCACCCATCTCGTCAGTTCCATATACCTTTGAAAAGTCAAGTGGTTACTAGCCTGGAACGACACTAAATTCATTCATTTATTTTAATGTTGTGTTTCGAAAGCCATTGTTAGTCATGTATCAAATGTCGATAATGCCATTAATTGTATGCACATGAAGCAAGAACTAACTACTGTGGCATCTGTAACACATTGTGTAAGATTTAAATTAGGAAGTGATTGGAAAAATCAAAAAGAACTATACCTGTGTAGGATTCAGGACCTGGTTGAAGTTGATCTGTTGCAATTGATCGGGCCCGTTCGGCTTCGGCATGAACATGCCGGCGTCCCTCACCGGCATGAAGCCGGGGATATTGCAAGCAAACTCCTCATATACAGATATCTGCATGTCCGTCGGTCCCCCGACTCGCAGGCGAACTCTTTCGGGAATCCTCTCTGACTGGTAGGTGAGGACAACCTGGTCGTAGTATCGTCTGCCCTCTTGACGGGCTATCTTCCTCATTTCGTAGTCGTTCATCAATCTCTTGTCGAGTTCGGGAAGTGCCTTCTCCACGGCAGTCTTCTGGATGAACGCGCAAGCCAACTCCATGTTCTCAGTGGCGAGAACGGCGGCCGCGCTTTCAACTATGTCCTTCTGTAAATTATATTGTCAATTGTATAAATTCGATAGCAAAATATTAATAGGACGGAATAGTACCAAGTGAATTGAGATATCAACAAAAACATTATTTATGATGTTATAGCTTTTAAGGATAACAATGACGTATTTAAAATGAAAATACCGAATGAGATAATGACCTGCTGTTGAGTAGGCGGCAAGAGGGCCGTGATGAAGGCCGCCTTCAGGTTCGTGCTGATGGTGCTGATGATTTGCTCCCGGCAGGTGATCATAGCCATCCCGGCTGTCAGGTTGCGCATCATGTGGTGAGCACAGGTTCGCATGCGGACTTCGTCCGGATCGAAAGCAAAGTCTTTCCTTATGATCATCTCGCAAGTAGTCAACGCGTACTTGATCGAGCGGTCGACGACCGGGTGGATCCATTCCTGAATCGATCTCTCGATGGAGGGTTTGACGAACTGTTTCAGATGCGGATAGTTTTGGAAGAGTATGATGTGCGGGTTGAAGATTATCTTCTGGCCGAAGGCCGAGGTGGAGGAAACGTTCACGTCGAGGTAGTTGAATCGCGGCTCGGGGATGCCGAGCACGCCCATCATGCTGGGGTCGCCGGCCACGAGGCCGCCGGCCACGGGCGCCACGCCCGCCGCCATGTCCTCGGGGTTCATCATGCTCGGCGGCGGAATCATCTGGATCTGCGGCGGCGGCACCATCGGGTTCACCAGTATCGGGGTGCTATTCGACGTCGCTTCTTTCACGGCCTTGGGTTGCGACAGCTGGAACTCGATGGTCCTCAGCTTGTCCGGATCTTTCAGGTACAAGGAGGGCTTCAACTCGGCTATATCCAGGCTCAAGTTCTTGCATAGAACTTCGATTTCAAACTTCAAATTTAGCTTCAGATCGGGTTCCTGATGTAGTTCCGCTAATGCATTCATCAGCGCCATCGTCCACGGGTTCGGAGGTTTGAAAACGACGCTCTTCGCACACGATTCTAATACTTTCGCTACGAACGGAACGACGTACAACAGTTCTTGTTGCCCCTTATGATACGCTTCGAGAAGAAGCGCTTTAAGATCAAGGTCTACGTATAAAATCGGCTGGTTACGAGCTAATGTGAGCATGCCGAGCCAATGACCGAGATTTTTAAGTAAGGATCGGTCGGAAAAGTTCGCTATGCCCTTGTCAGATCGTAGCAACACTCTGATATTGCGATAGGTCTCTTTGGTTACCATTTTATTGACTTCGCGGACCTTGAGTACGTCGAGAAAATTGGAGTATAGAGCGTGGAAATTGAGTTCAATGGAGGCCCTCTTCATCACCAAATACTGTGAGAGCCACGGGTAGTACTCATCTGTAATTATTTCTTTTAATTCTTCACATTTTGTCTGTAGATTCAATTGGCTGAGATTGTTGAATATGAACGCCGTCTTATCCTGTATCGCCTCGGGAGGAGCGCTCAGTTTCTCTTCTCTGTCCGTCGCCGTGAGCAGAGTGTCGATGTTGGTAGCATTAGCGATGGAGGGCCTACTGCCGATGCCGCCGGCTCCGCAATTCGTCACTTTCGACATGACCGAAATGGCGTTGGGCGCGCAGACGACGGCCCTATAAACAATTAAGAACACGATAAAGCGCATTTGTTCGTTTCTTTTGCTTTACACCAAATATTATCTCATTTAAATAGTCAGTACAATGCAGAAGTAAAAAATAAATTCACTTTAGTAAAATAAAAACATAGCATGGAATGGAGGAAAACAGTATTTCCCTATAGTTTAAATTAAAAAAGAGTAATGAAACTGATAATGAAAGTAAATGAAACACCGTTTTTGACTTAATATATAGCAACTGAAATAGTTGGTTAGTTGCTAGAGTCAAATGCAACAATGTTATTATGGTGTTAAACAGAATTTTAATGACTCAGGCATCAGTCTTGAGCGGTCGCTGAAAGTTATACACACTTTGATCAACTTGCCATTGCCCTATGTTCGATTCTCATTATACCAACAAAAAACAAAGTGTACAAATTTGCTTTGGATGCCTACCGCTCAAGAACCGTGCTGTTATTTACAACCTGAAAAAACTATACCTGTAAGGGGCAGAAACTGTTACTACTGCATTTTGGTTTAACAAAGCGGCGAGGCTAGCTGGCAGCACGGGGCCACTAGGTTTGTTGGGAGGCTCCTGGCTCTGAAGCCCATATTCAATGTATTCAATTAGGTGAGGGGGAAAATCGCTAAAATGTGGTATAGCGCGAACGTGCTCACAGTACTTGTGGTAATCCTTCAAACGAGATTTGAATCTATCCAGAGCGGCTATACCGAAGTAATACATTTTGGTGCCCTCTTGCTTCCTCAGTGCTTCTAGGACGAATCGCAAAGCTAGCCCCAGTGACACGTAACTCGGTACTAGACCCTTCTCTATTATACCGCCAAAGAGTTGGGCGGTGATATGTAACTCCTTATCTGGGTATTGCGGGAAAAATTTATATTCTTCAAAAAGATTTCGAAGCATGCAGTAAAAAACATCGCGCTCCCTTTTGTTGGGAGAGTCATGGAACTTTTTCAACATTTCCAGGACCTCATCGATAGAGAGCGTGGGATGCGGCGGGTGATTGTAAATCCTCTGAAAGTATCCGTTGGCCTCGTCCTCTATTTCCTTGGAGACGTTGAGGATCATCTCGGGGAAGTGAATCGGGTCCGGCATCCGCGGCTTGTCCATCGCCGGCACCGGGGCCATCCTGGCGAGCGCGCTCATGTTTGCGACGTTGGGGTTATGCGGAAGAGGCATCATCGCGAACGGACTGTTGGGTCCGGCACCCATCAAGCGCGAAGGCGACCCCGGCGCTGTCACCAGAGGCCCGAGAGTGCCCGGAATTGCAAACGCGGTGTTCGTCGGCGCTCCCAACGCCATATTTGCGACTCCCGGAGTCAAAGTCGCTATGGGATCCACGTGAGGAGTGAACAATTGTCCCGCCATTCCGGCCGGATTGAACGGAGTTTCCAAAAGTCGCGTATGGGGGCGGGCTATGCCGGCTATGGTCTGCCTCGACTTGCTCAAAATTATCGGCTGGCAACTAGCGATCACGTTGTAAATCGCCTCTTGAAGTTCCTGTTGCACGTTCGGAATGCAAAGTTGCAGACAAGCTAATATCGTAGTTATCGTTTCCGGTGGCAACTGAGCGGCTTTCGGTAATGGCTCCTCTGTAATCTTACCGATCACCGGAGGACACCTTCTCTGTAAAAACTTTACCATTGCGGACACGAAAGTTTCTCCGTGGTCTCTTATTTTATCCGTTAGCCACTTATCCAGCTTGAGATATTCTCGCCGCGATGCCAAGCAGGCCAAGTCGATCACGAACGGAAATGATTGCACATTCAGCAAAAGTGACAAGGCCTTCAGGTCCTGTGCCACATCGAGTATCCGCGATAGCTTCGACTGATCGCACTCGCCGCGTATGTACCAATCCGCCATCGCATGCATGATTATCGGTTTTATATTCGGATTTGAGGTGTGCCAAGCGTGCTGAAGGATTATTCCGGAATTTGGATGAGTACCCAGAAATATTGGTATTAATGTTGTCAATAGCTCTTGCCTAATGAGTGTTACGGGTGGGCTGATTTGCAACAATGCTAACATCAAAACATCAGGACAATGTTGAAGTGGGAACTTAAATAGCTCGTGTACTTGCAAGTAATATCCTCGCTCGGAAAGATATAATAAAAGCTCGATCAAGTATAGGCCCCTCCAAGTTGCTATTTCTTTGTTATCCGATTCTGGAGGAGATTTTAATATGTCGATCGACACGGGGTGAAAAGGGTGATCGGCAAAACTGAAAATTTCAGGATATTTAAGAATGTTTGAAATTAGGCTCATTTGGCCTTCTAAATTCTGCCAGCGCCTGCAGAGATACTCCACAGGAAAAATATTTGCCGGATAGCCGGCACTTTGCAGTCCCAAGCGAAGGATGGTGAACAGTAAGTTTAAAGCTTGTCTGTCAGGAACGATAAATTCTGGATGATCAAGATTAAGTATGACTTCTTTCCAATTCAGATTAGATGCCAGCTCTTTCAGGGTCTGAACGAAAATATCTGCATTCCAAGTCTCGCCGGTAATTGTAGGAATAGGATCCTTTTTGCCGTCGTGGTTGACCCAGAAATTGCCCGGTGTTTGTATCTGTGGGCCATCGGTGCCCATTTGATACCTGACCATCATCGAAATCATTTTAGCGACATCCAACGATGTGGGTTCGCGTGCACCGAAGTTTAGCATGTGATTTTTACAATCTTCTACGCTACTGGTGAAAGCGAAGCCCATGTCGCGGATGACTTCTACTAGAGAAGTTTCCATCATGGCCGCAGTCATATCATCGGCGGTAGTCATTTCTTCGAGTGGCGTCTGCGTGTCGTCGGGATAGAGTAAAGGTGCCAATACTATCGGCACCACTTCTCGAGGGAAGTCACTTCGAAGTCTAGCTAAAAACAAATCTTTTGTGACAGCCGCTAACTGAAAGTTGTCATGTGCAAGACTAGTCAATAGAGTTTGCAAGACTTCAGGGCTGCATTCCTGAAGACCTGCCCGCTCCACTTGATGTCCACGCTCTGTAAAAGAAACGTAAGCTTCAGCTATTATAAATGCATCGTAACAAAAAAGTAACAATAAATTCAAATTTGAAACGTACCTGCGTCTAAATAACACTGTACCAGGTCTAAAAATCTCTTCTTCAAATGCTGCTTTGCGAAAGATACGATTTCTGGTTTTGATGAACTTCGTTTCAATAGCAAGGAGAATGCGACATCTTCCGCTGTTGTTAATTTGAGCAATCTTGAGAGGCGACTTAGTAATGTGTTAGATGGTTTTAATACCTGCAAAGATGAAACAGTATAATTGTGGCGTTAACTTAACTGAACTTATATCTGGCAAGTATTGATTCATTTTATTGCTCGTTCAAGGGAAGCCACCTGTATTGGTGCTTAGGAAAATAAATATTTATATTTATTAAAAACACAATAGTACCTACATCGGTCGTGTATGGTGTCTGTTATGTCCTTGTTTATGAAAACCTCCATGGCCTCCAGGCCAGCTGCAGTTAACAAAATATTTTTCTCAAAATATTTTCAAACTATATTTTACATTATTATTAATAGATAATTAGGTACATTATTCTTATTTTTTTAAATGAAGTTAAATGTTGAATCAAATTATAAACTATCAAAAAATGATTATGAGGTGCGCTTGTAAAGGAGCAATAAAATGACAAAATCATCAATTTAGTGAATAAAATACAGACCTTTTACACTACAACACTAAACGATGATCTCACTAAAATCGATTCCAATTCTGTTATGCAATAAGTGAAAAATTACCAAAAGTGAAGTAGTGTCCAAGATCTACTCGTACGTATATCGATAAAACAATTAGAATAATAGGAGTATTATGAGTGCTAAGCATTCGGCATGTTGCAAATATCAGAAACCGATTGTATTCAAAGTGCCAAGCCTCTCGTCGTTGCTATCTTTAATATGATCCTCTACCACACATACAAATGGCAAGGACTGTAACTATAGAGGGCTTAAAGATTCAATCTAAAAGTTCTAAGTGTAATGTTGACTTTTACTTTTATGTTCGTTGACAGTACCTTTCACCTACAAAAATATATCAATAGTACAGGAGGAATTGGCGCATGAGTACCGAAAACTATTCCACCTAAATTTTTTATCTGATCCTCTTCAAATTGCCCTACTGATGATATAAATGCATGTTGCCATGGGGCAACCACGTGCCATCTTGTTTAAACCGATTTTTTTAAACAATTGCAAGGAATTGTTATTTTTCAACTGGGTAATATTTTTTTATATTCTTTTTTAAAATACGAATAAAAATGGTCCTATGACTTTCCACGATATTGTTAATATTTTGAGAGATATGAATATTTAAAGGTTCGAAAAATCTCTAATTTGGGTACTTTTGACCCATAAAAAATACAGGATGATTTGTTATGTGACGTACTCCCGCTAAGGGCGGGTAGATAAGCTCAACTGCAATCATTTAAGCCATGTGAAGCTATATCCAAAATTCAACGTGTTTCGCGATATTTGAGTTATTTGAACTGTAAGAAAAGTCACTTTTAGGCTAACTAAAGTGCTATAGTAAGAAAAATCACTGGATGAGATTGGGATTTTTTATTTTGGAGGGCTTGAAATTTGTAGCTTCCATAATAATTCAAAAAATGCATAAAAACTACAACAGGTTTGATATTATAGCCTTAGAAGTAAACATTTCTGAATTTTATTACTCACGTCAAAAAATAGTCTAATAAAGTAAATGTTTTCATTTAAGAAATATATAATTAATAAATGTTTATATTTATTAAGATAATAAGCCATATAAAAATCAAAGGGTTGGTAATGGATAATAAGCCATTTAAAACCTTTGATATGAAATGAGTGTGAACTCTGTATTAGACAAAGAATATGAACTTCGAACTTTCCTATCTTGCTGAAGACGCGAAGGTGACATCAAAGCATACGTGAACGTTTATCGGTAATAATGTCTGGGCTATCTCGAACGCATCAACCGTTCGATAGTCTGTTATTGATTTCCACGCCATCGTTGCAAGTAAATGTACACACCTTGTGATCCCCTCTGTTAGGGCTTGTAAGGGGTGACGCGAGGGTTGCAAATGATTGTAATAACTGTAGTTGTACCAATACTATGTACTTTATACACATTTTAATGGAAAAAAGACGTGTTAATTTGGCCTGTTGCTTATTTATGAATAGTGGTGGTGTCGAATTTTTTTTTATTTATGTTTCAAAGGGTGGTTAAGCGAATTGAAAACAAAAGATAGATTCTATACTGTGTAGACGGTAGAGCAATGAAAAACACAATCATTGGTGATGATCAAGAGTGCGTTATTTTTTAATTTTCTAGATTTTTAAGTAGGTATTCAAACAAAATTAGTCGTAAGCATAACGCAACCCTATGGGCCAGACAGAGGGAATGGGTAAAATATTGGGGAGGGTGAAAATACTGCGCAGATTATTATTTTGTAGGCAGACAGACCAATCCTTGTACGTTTTGAAACCCTCCAGGTCTGCTATACACAATTACATGATGAATGAAAAAGCTTATCTAAATATGTAGTTAGTAAGAAGAAGAAATTAAAAAATGAACCCAACAATATTACATAATTAGATTATGGTTTAAATTTTTTTGATAATACTTTATTTATAGTATAGTTAGATGTTGGTTGGATTTCTTTTTGTGAATAAAATATCAACACCAATACAAAAACGAACATCTCATGTACCGAAGTATTTGATCTACTTTTTTTGCTTAAGATTGTTGCACATATACGAACATTGATTATTATCCTTATATAGAGTAGGTAGTGTCGTTTGATTTCTGACTTCCTTCGTGAATATGAACGCACAATATGCATTGTATGATTTAAATTGAGCCGTTATTGCAAATCTAGGTAGTCAATTGATTACTGGTCAATGTTCGTGATAGAAACGAAGTCGATTGTAGTGCTTCAACATTGAGGTATTTTAAGCGATACAATAACAATTCCCAAATCTGCCAATTTTATTGGATAAAACTATAGAAAAAAAATGGCCTAAAAAATAGCTCACCAAAATATAATTTTGATTACCAAACTGAGTAAAAACGCACCAAATATTGTATACAGTAATATTATATAATATATATAACCAAAAATAGATTTAGAAGCAAAATAATCTGGGTTACTCTAAATTAGACTGCTTTGATTTAATTTAGAAACAGAATATGTTTAGAAATTTGGTGAGTATTTAGCCATTCTGGCAGGTATTTAGAATTTATTTGTAGTGAAATGGGTAAAATATATTCGGTAAGCGTTTAAACAAAATCGATTTCAACACGAAATCGTTGTAGACAACAGTGCCGTATCTATACATATCTATCTATATACACATACACAATTATATAATAAAATTGTAGAGCTATGAATTCTGTACGTGTAATATTTTTGAGTGAAATTAAATTATTCCAAGTCAGGACACGATTCAAAGGCCAAAAATGTACTTTTTACAATTTTTGTGTTTGTTTGTGCGCGCATATCTCAAGAACCGCTGAACGGATTTGAATGCAAATTTGATCGTTGTAGGAAAACCATCCGCAACACATAGGCTATATTTAATTTTGTATAAAAAACATTTTCTCCATTTTCCACGCAATTTTTTTCTCATATACCTATTCTTTGTAGTGAAGTAGAATAGCAATGGCAACTTAGGGATGCGATATTTCGAAATATCGATATAACCCAATACGATATTTTGACTACACACCAGTAGCTATATGCCGTAGTGAGGCAGATCGCGAGGTCTAGGGAGATAAAAAAAAGATCGTTCTGGGATCTTGGTCTAAATGACACCTAGATCAAAATTTAAAACAAACGGTCTCCTGTTTACCTGAGAAAGAATTCGAAAACAAAACCGATCCTCGTGCGATCTTTACAAGGGGATCCAAGTAATCTATTGCCGGATGTGGACGTTAGATGTCTATTTGTTGTTTATGTACGTTTAACATTTAATAACCTAATGAACATATTTTTACATTCAAATTTCATCTTGTTTTGTTGAAAAATCATGTTTTTAAACAATCCTAATCTAATATGATAAACACATCCGAAATAGACTGGGAGAACACCTGTGCCCCTCCAAGACATGGTGTTTGCCATGTTTTAAGGAAATACAGTCATATAATCATCACGTGAAGGCACACAAGACTAATGGCGAACATCCTCGAATCATTTCATGATCATAAGGAATCTGAATTAAGTTGTAAGAGACATCAATTCATTCACGGAATGCGCTCTTAGATAAATGTAAATATGATAAAGCTATGGACAATGTGTAGGCGCAGCAGAAAATGACTGAAATAATCATCATCATAATAATAATACCTGTTAAATGTCCGAACTTTTCAGATTCTGCGTGCGGACTAGGCGACCTCACAGAAATATTGATTGCACCGCATAAATTAACGAAATACTCGGGAGGTCGCAATAAATTCAAAATGATAAGGATCGGTTCTAATAGTACCGTAGAAACACACGATCATCATTACAAATTTCAGTAGTAACAGCAGTACAAATGTGTAAGTATGCAAATTAATGTAAAGTGAGTATAGGGACGCGACGCGACGCGATCGGTGGCGGTGGGCGCGCGGCTGTCCGACGACCGACGACTAACTAACGAGGCGCTGGCGATGCACTGTACACTGTGCAAGCCCTACATCTAGGCGTGTAGGACCTTCGCGGAGCGATCGGTGTGTTAACGGGTGGCGAGTTGGGAAGTCCACGTCTACTCTATTTAGCTGGATGACAAACCCGGTGACACGTGAATTATCCACGTCCTCTGTCAGTATCATCACGGCCAGCGCTTCGCACAAACTAAAACATCGCCGTCGAGAACATTAACGACGAAGCAAGCGAGCAAGCGCCGTCTCAAGAACTAGTGAAATTGTAAGCGGTTTGCTGTTAAAATATACATCTTAACATTTTGATAATCGAAACAAACGACAAGCAAGCAAATCGATAAAGCCATCTATATTAAAAAAAATCCCAAAGCATTCTATTCGTGCCTCAATACAAACCATTATATTTATGAATTTATGTGATATTATTATAGTAACATCTTTCTTTTTAACAGCCCAATTAAGCTAAATTAATACATGTTTATTAACATTCCGGCGCTCTTATATTATTTGGGTCATACCTATGTCACCAATAAACAAAGAATAACGAGTCGATATAAAACAGTCTACTATTGTTACAAAAAGGTGTTGCGAATAGAACCAAAGAACAATCTGTTCATTTATCAACAAGGAAAAACACATCATTATTTTGTCCGTAAACCTTGTTTTCACATTATTAAGGTTAAACTTCATATTACTATGCAAATGTCGCCCATGTCTGTGGACGTGTTCTTATTGAAATCAAATGGTGAATTAATAAGTTAACTCTTTGTGTACTAAAGTAACGGTACGATAGTATGTTCTTGTTTATGAGCAAAGTAAAACGCAATGATATTTGATGTAGATCAGGGTTTCTCAATCTTATCGTTCGCCGTACCCTTGCAAGACTTTAAACACCAGGGCAAAACGTTTTACTGTTTACATAAACACAAAAAAACTCAAAAGAGCAATAGATACTTTATGATGTTATAATTTTAATAAGAACACATGCGTTGTTTCTTATCATATTTTCCAGTTTGTTTTTCTTCTTTTTAATAACAAACTTGACCTTTATAAGAAAAAAGGAACAGATTACAATTATTATTATTAAATTAATGGGTGGGCTTAATTTTGTAGCAAATAGATTCTACTTAATTATTACTTAATTTAAGTTTTAATTCATATTCAGCTTAGTGCACGGACTCGAGCGCGAAGGGGTCATAATCTTTTTATTATCGAGTAATTCGAACAACGCAACGACCCAGGGGAACGCGTACCCCACTTTGAGAAACCCTGATAAAGATATTTCGGATTTATGTTTAGGTACAAATAGAATAATCATACCTTCTGAAGGTGTCGGGTGGGTTGGTCTATGGTACGGCAGACGGCCGTAGACTTCGCCGGGTGATTCAGCAAGGAGCCCAGGTGCCACGTGAGGAGCGACGCGTGTACGCTGTTCACAGCCGCCCCCGGGCGCTCGTTGTCCCACGAGGTCTTTGTGGCTTCAGTCAGCAGACACTTCAGCAGCTGGTGTTCCGCTTCCAATCCATAAAGAGTTACAATCTACGGAAGAGACACAAACATCAACACTGTTCAATCAACAATGAAAACATCTTTTCATTTGCATTTTGTTTTAATGCAAATAACACTAAAATACTTAAATGATCAACGAAAAATAATGAATCACAAATACAGCTACGTTTGACGACACCGATATGTACACGATATAAACAAATTGAAACAAACTAGGTACTAACGAAAAATACATAACATTATAAAAGTGTATGCATAGCATTCGTTGGGGTAGTGCTGTCATATTATTATATTATTGCCATCTTTAGTGAATCGCAATTACAATTTACTTTAGTGAAATACATTACAAATTGGAACGAGCTTACGTCACTGCTAACTAGTAACTATCTAGTGCAAGGGGGATTCGCTATGACCTGCCGTAATGCAGTAAATAAATTGACATTGATATGCATACATGATGTTTTGCACAGCTTTAAAACAACGGGCAATAGAATCTGGATAATCTAAATTTATACGAAGATATTTTATCCATCTAATGTGATAATTATGAAGTTGATGTTTTATACGTAGTTGAGCCTTTGCAGTTGCCACCCTAAGGTATAGAACCCCTGAATGTTCTCTTGTCTTTCGGTGGTGTTGGTGTGGTTGCCGGAGAGCCTATTTGAGGCGCACTCCTATGTTCTCATGTGCAGCGACGCACTCACATACGACCTCGGATAGAATTTCTACCCTATTGGAGGTTCAATTTGGATGTCCAATGCTCTCAGTAGTTACAATGACCACTTAACATGAAACCTGAATTTTTCAGTCGATTGGCGAAGCAAACATTCCACCTGATGTTATAATAACAACCCATGGACATTTGTAAAATGCGAGGTATCACTGTCTATGGACTCTATTCTTGAAGAATTACAAGCTATAATCTTGTCACACGTAAGCCACACGTAAATCGCTTCAAAGCTGCTTGTTAGTTTGTTACTTAATGGATCTTTTTCAATGGATTTTTGGGCAATTTTATTGATTGGTGTCTGGACAGAAACATGTTTTTTAAACTAAATTACGATGCCAGCAGGATAACGCCAAAGCCTATTAAGCTAAATAATTTGTAAGAGCAATTACCATGCGCAGCATTTATCTAAAGTGAAATAAAATTGGAATGTATTTTTTTGCTTCGGGCTACATCTAAAGCTGATGTTACATAAAATATAAAACTCGCTTAGCAACATGAAATCAGGTGTCAGACATAGAGACGGGGATATACGGGGAACACAGGAGGGGAGATTTATTGTACATGCGCAAAACGGGCCCAATTCGTCGCCGGGACGCCAATTCATCTAAACACTACTGTACCAAAGCTGTATTTGAAATGAGACACAAGAGTTTTGATTTACAAACATATTTCGTCATTTTAGTACACGGTATTTTTCCAAGTATTTAACAAATGATGAAATATTATTTTTGAGGAATCATAATTGTCAACTGATAAATACGATAGTTAGCATTTTCCCTGTCAAATAAGTAGATTAAAAACACAATGTTAAACATTGGGGATGAATCATATATCCTCGAATCATTTCATTCAGTGACTGCGAATTATTGAAAAAATAACTCAGATATGGCATTACTTAAAATTGTTGACTATCTGCTACTTTAAAAGAAACCTTTGAATATATCAAATCGTAAATTTAAATATGACAACAATAGTCTTACGACACTAATGTTATGATTTTGAAACAACTCCACAACGACAATATCTCGGCCATAACAGACTTAAAAATGCAGGTAAGAAATATGTATTTATGGTGCTTGAAAATTGTAAAATATGATAATGGAACAATTGTCGTAGGTGTTTTCTATATCTAAAGCATATTGTATAACATTACATCTACCACGTACGAGAGCTACCAACCTATAATTTCATAGAATATACCAGAATATTTTATAAAATCTCAAGCAAAAACAGCTTTGATACAATGTAAAAATATATTAGGGTTTTGAATTTGAATTCAATGTAAAATATTTTAAAAGGATGTAAATAAGCACGTAAGGTATACATAATTATAATATAATAATATGTGCAGTATTGGTAAACTTAAGAATCTCAGAGTTTACATAAGCAAGACCTATTAGCGTTTCTATTAATCAGGTGTACTTTAGACTTGAAAAAAATCATTGTAAATGATTGAAATTTGCGTAACCAATAATTAAATAGGTGAGTCCTTTTTTTAAACTTGGCCTATACTACTTGGTAAACAATCTTAGTGTGTCTTTTATTTTCATTTGCAATTTAAAAATAACGCACACACTAAATTATAAAGATTAACAACAAATCGACATTTAATGCCGAAACAAATAGTAGTTAACTTTTTAAATGCAATTATAAACTTTTTTTCAATAGAAAGTAGTACTAAGATTGTGTACCAAATAAGACTAGTGTAAAAAAAGGACAGTAGTATCGGCATGAAATACACTGTTACTGACATAGTTTCCAGATACCAATTTCTAACACATGTTCTAAAGCTTGCTTATGTGTTCACTAAGGTTTATTTATACACTTAAGGAAATCTGAAGCAAGGGCCTGGGCGAAGCTGTTTCATACCTATGCTAAGACGAGATCCTTACGAGAATTTAAAAAGATAGTAAGTAAGGAAGAGTATTTAAGTTTCATTTTATTTTATTGTGCTGAAATAGTCAAGCATAGAATTTTTTGTGTTTGCACGTTGAAACTACTAAAAATAGACTAATTTTTCACCACTAAGATTGATTAATTTTTCTGGAAAACATAAGGGTAAAAATAGCACACTTAAAAACAGCGCACGTAAAAACAGCAAAAATAACACTTTTTTATAGAAATGTGATGGTAAATCAATCAAGGCAATCTACTGGGGTTTACTTTATTCTATGAAGTCCTAGTTTTTAGGGTATAATTTTCTGTAAATACCTCACAATTATAACACAGGAGGTAAGTGGTCCACAATAATAACTGCTCAGTATTCCATAGCTATACTGCCGCTAATAATTATCAACTATAATGTTTCAAACTAACACTAACCTCAGTGTGGGCCTTCGCAGTTCCATTAAATATGAGACATGCCTTCAATCCCTTGTGAAATGAACATGTGGAAATGGTACTCCTGCTTAATAATGTACATTATGTCTATTAAAGTAATGTGCCATTTAGAATAATGGGTCTATTTCCGTGAAAATGGAAGTTGATACTACAAATTCACAAGGGTTTTTCAGTCACAAGAGTACTGATGCACACTAGAAACATGATATAGTAATTTTGTGTTTATGTTTGAAATAAGTGGTATCACCACCCCTTGGCTTATACAAAACTTATAGTCATGAGGAGACTTGCATGCCTGAGCATTTGCCATGTAATGTTCTCAGTCATGAGAAGTAGACTGACACACAATAAACCAGTGTGGAGGATAAGAAATTCTTCTTATAGGCATTAGAGACCCCACCCTGCAATGGATCATTAATGGGTGTTACGTGTTTGAAAAGTTTTATTAAAAATATAGAAGAATCTAGCAAGGACTCATACCTACCACACCACTACCACAGGTGGTAAAGTGGTGTATAAAGTCAAAGAAGAACTATATGCCACATGACATAAAACATAACCCGAGTACTCTTGAATTGGGAGTATTGTTACCCAACTGAGAAAAGAGGGTAATGGGTTTATTTGTATGTAGGTGAGGGACAAAGAAAACTTTATTTTTTACGATCTTCAGTAATGCATAACATTATTTAATTTCTATTCAATTTATTCGGCAGCGCCGAGACGGCCGATACCGTGTTTTCGCAGGGATTTTTGAAATTTAAATTGAAGTCTTTTTTTACATAATATTTGTTTGCAAAAATTTTTTTTCCAATTTTTTATGGGTTTTTATGACTTACGAATTCATATAAAAAGCTTTTTGACATAGGCAGTAATACCCTATTATTTGTTTTATTCAGTTTCCTGTTGGTTGCAGCAAATGTTTCTTTGGCTTATGACAATTGCAATAGGTTCCTTTCCCAAGAAAATAGAATAGATCTATCGCTAATTAAACAGATAATCTTATTTTGTACTTTACCATGGGTATGTGGATACTAGTAGTGTTTGTAAAAAAGGATGTTAGGGGACAACTATCCTACATCCATTAATCAAATGAGTATTGAGAAATGATGATGCTCAGCAGTGAGCAAAGAATTTGAGAGGACATTGATGGTCATTACAGAAGTATTTATTTAAAACCAAGAACACAGTTTGTATGTAAATGTAAAACTATTTTAAAGAATAGAAAGTTTATTAAGCTAAGAGGCCCTATAAATGAGAGGCCTTATATGAATGCAGCATTTCAACAAGACAAATCTGACCAGCTTGGTTTTCAAACAGTTTTTTTTGTCATTGCTCATGATGATATTAATCCATAATGAGTTGGAAGCCACTGGCATTTTAAAATAAAAAATGGTCAATGTAGGCAATAATCTTCACAATGCCCAAAACCAGCAAAGGTGGCATAGTATTATAAATAAAGAGGATAAATCCATCACATGTGAGTTTGTATGGATAGTTGAATAGATGGATGGATGTTTGTTACAATTCCACACAAAAAGCCTAAGCAGATCTGGATGAAATATGGCAGACAGGTATGATCTGGACAAATAGGTATATAGAATATCTTTTATGTCTGTCTGGATCAAATTCTTCAGTCAACGAAGGCAGGACATAAATTTTTAAAATAAGTAAACTTGCAGATTATTCAAGATCAGACAATTTATATGGTAATTTGAAGTATGACTTGTTCATTTAAACAATATGAAACAGAAACAACTTAAATAAATAACACTTCACATGTGAGGAGACCTGGAGCATGCTTCTGTTAATAATATACAAATATTTAATTGAACAAATTTCTACAGAAACATCAATCAAGGTTAATTTATAGGTATTTGAATTAACTGAGCGTTTAAATTTCTAAGAATTAATTTCTTTGGGCTATTGAAAATAACCACTAATAATTTTCTTTCCCACTCCAATGTATGAAAATAAAAATTAGCTAATGGTTATCACGAACCGAATTTACTATATGTATAAGTGGTGATTCTATACAAACTATACTATACAAAAAAGTAGGTAGGTACTAGAATATATAAATTGTAATCTACACATACTGCTATAAAGTAGGTATACCAACTGATAGTTTCATTTTGCAGTTTAATATCGATTGAAATGCATAATAGATGAAGCGGGTAGTTGGTTTGGTAACCGGGGCCATAACATAACACTACACATACGTCATGTTGTAGACGCTAGTTTCGCACATGCAGCTTCAGAAATGGGCAATCGTTGGTACAGGCCGCCATAACTCATTGTATGGGCACAAATTATCCATTCTACGAACGCTGTAGACCTAGGACCGTTATCAAACCATCTCGTGGCGAGATCGTGGATGGTCCACAATATGGCGACCAAACAAAGGAAATTCAGATATAAAATTTCTCACCTGCAGCAGCTCCTGGCTCGTCTGTTTGAAGTTTTTCTTATTCAAATTTGCAACTAGGCAACTGATTTGCGATAAGCTAAACGTTAGAGGGTCCAGGTTCATAGTTCCATTAATGCAAATACGAAAGCTTCAAACACGTTTGAAGCTTTCTCGATTTCTGGCGGATTACTACGTTAAACGTATGATCTATAAGAGTCTTGTTCGAAAATAACGTTAAGCCTAAGGTCAACATCACCAATAATATTGTTCACTTTAATAAAATCAACATAATTACGACACCCACGGATAAATTAAATCGGAGAAAATCTGAGCGCAAATCAACGATGACGAAGACACAAGACAGTCCGCTCTCCGCTCGTTATTAATCATTTCATTTCAATCAAAATTGACTCACTCATTCATCCTTCATTCACATGGTCTCGCTTTCAATCAATTTTGTTACATGGTGTTTACACCATCGTGTAATACACCATTTTATGCGCGAAAATAATAAAACAATATGTTTTATACAATCGCGTCAAAATTCTCATGTCACAGTTTTAGTTTCACCCTCTATTTTTCAAAATCTGAAAAACCTATATAAAGAAGTAGTTAAACCTTTTATCCAAAGAAAACTTCATTCTATTTACTTGAAAATCCAATAAATAACCATTCCTAATCGTAACAGTTCCTGCAGGGTACGAGAATGTAGAATTATGAACGTCGCGAAAATAATAATATTTAAAAACCACAATTGAATTGTTTACGAAGTTTCAAGGTACAAGGACTAGAAACATTAGAAAATGAAATGATTTCAAATCGTTCATTCAATCACAAAATATCGATTTTGGTTAGGCCTGAAACACATTTACGTGTCGTGGCGTGTCGCTGTCGTGACGCGCCAGAAAGACATCAGATTCATGTCATACATTTATTATGGTCAGACCGCTCAGAAATGACGGCATAGTGCTCAGAGTTATTTTCTGGTATAGTAACAGCCTTCTTCGTTATTCACGTTGGTTAATTTAATTTCACAGGTAAATTTTGTCCATGGGCTTGAAGTCTTTTAGTATTGCCATGGTACGAATAATTTTTCTAGGTAAGATTGGTACAAATTGGATTGAAGCCGGTCTTATTAACAGATAACAAAAGTTTGTTATAATCTGTCAGTCAAATGTTATAACTGACATTATTACTGTCATTTGTCAATGTATGTAAATTTGACTTTAACTAAACTAAATTTTAATTTAATTTAATAAATTTTGTTCTAATCGTCATTGGAGATTGAGGTTAGTTTTTTAAAAATGTTATATTTTGCTTCATTATTCATCCATTTGAACTGATTTCATGCATATGTACTGCATTGCTATTGTTTTAATTAGCCCGTCTTTAAATTAGGGACCAACTGTTCTCAACTGAAAGTTACATTTTTTTTGTATTATTTGTGGTTTATCGGTTGTCTGGTTGTATAAATTTGTTTAAGTTAAGTTAGTTACTACACTTTTATTTATCTCTTACTTAATTATTCGTTCATTGGTTTTCTTATAGTTGCATTACTCTGTATTGCTCAATGTTATATAATCACATTTAACTGCATCTAATTTATAGATATCATGTTGTGTAACGTTTTATAGAATAGAAATATATTCGAGTATAATCCTTAAGAAGGATTTATTATATCTTCACTTTAATATCGCAACTAAGACAATACTTACAATACAAATTGTAATTTAAATTGTAGTAAAAAATAAATGTAATGGTGTCAACTTCACACATTCCAGTTTTATGGCGATTGGACGGTTCCTTCGTCGGAACTTAGTGAGCATTGCTTTTCCGACTCTATCTGTGACATTGATCTACCTCGACTGGAACCACACCAGAAAGTGGAAAGCTGAGCAGAAGCAATTGCAGTAACATGGCTATCTTTGGAATAACTTTTCGCTACGTCTGGATGGCAGTGCCCTTAACTGGCTTTTTCATTGGCAAGTTTCTTGATGATCAGGAGACTCTCAGAATGACCAATTTCAGAGACAAGTCAATGCTCTATGGCGGAAGAGTTAAGGAGGGTGACCCACCTTCTTGGCCTTGAAAGCATATGGGATGGGATAAAATAATAGTATGTTGAAGATCAGAATAAACCTAGTGAAATAATTAGCATAGTTTTATTTCACTTATACGTCTCTGTAAGAATTACATTGATTGTACTAGTTGTGTAGTTAATTTTGATATAGATTCTTAATCAGATAACATATAAATTAAGAATTCTAAAGATAAAAATAGGTATTGCTATTGTCATTATTCATTTAAAAGTAAAAACCTTAGTTATATTAGAACTCAATAGCTATATTTCTCACTATTATACAAAAAAATAGATCATCTAAGTCTAAAGGAAATATTTATTGCAATATTCGTGAGTTACACACTTATCTATTTATTAATTGAGCAATTAAGCATATTCTTCCATTCATTATATGTATATGTGTGTATTCACCAGGCGCATGCATACCATACTAAAAAAGGTAAGCAGTGGCTTCTAGCCTCGCTTTACATATTATTTTTCTGTTATTATTAATACCAATTGTTATAATAGGTCAAACTAAAATTTAGATGTACCTATGACTAGTTAGATCTTCAGTGCCCACCTACAATGCATGCCACTGGTATTCACATCTGGCATACACAAACAGAACGTGCAGTGAAGACATAGGGACTGACCAACAATCTCTACAAGTTTTTTTTTGTGTGGAGAGCAACCTCTGCTGGATGTGTTGATATTGGTAGATGTTTATACTTTTATCTGTGTGTTGTCCATACTCAATAGCTTATAGCTCTATCACATTGTTTACAGAGTTTTTAAAATTATCTACAATTAACACAAATGACTTGTTACACTATGCTACATTTATATGTAAATATAAATAGAGCTTTAGTCATGACACAGATGTTTTATGGCTGTGTGAGGATGCACTCTATGGGAACACAAAAATGCTCCGTCCTACAATTATGTCAATATTTTTTTTTCAATTGTGTCAATCACTAATTTTTTCTGTTTGCATAAAGTAGAAAATTAAACATGCTTACTGTTTTCACTGGCTGAGTGAAAAATAAAAATAAATTTGTATGTTAATACAAATATTGCATGTGAGTGTAAAGATCTTTGAGATCTCATTCATTTTAAGATTGGATGATTAAAACAATTGTATAACATCTGTGACCCACTAACTATAAGCACAATCAGATGTTAATGGAAATGTTTTGTTATAAATAAGTGGTTTCCTAGGTCACTCAATACAAATACAAGTATAAGTAGGTAGTCAGTAATCTACTTTTTATCTTGAAATGTTTGGGTTTTTAGAATGTTTCTTTGTATTACACAGACAGTAAACAGGTAGCCTTTATAATCATGTATACTTTGAATACTTTCTCACAAAAATATCATGTTTCGGTGAACGAGTTGGTCAGTTGGTCCTAAACTAGTCGAGGTAACCTGAGAATTCATACTTGAGGAAGCTCTTACTTTAATAACATCGAATCAAATATTTCTTTGAACTAAGTTATCTCCATCTTGTAGCTATGTATATTTACGTTGTATTGAAAATTAGCTTATTTTTAAAGTATGAACAGTAAAAAACAGTCAAGAATGGTAGTGGAACATAGTTGGGCAAGGTTTGTTCATTATCTCTCAATTTAAGATGATAACAATCAGTTGTAAAATTCAATTGTGTATATTTACTTACTACTATACATGTAAATGTATGGTTACATTTCTTATGGCCATCTTATTGTTTATTTGTTGATTATAATTACCCATGCAGCATTTACAACAAGCAATCACAGTGGCCCAATAGCGTGACGTAGAAAGGATTGCAGCCACATAAAAACGTTATTATTACCAATTGACCAGTTATATTATTACTTTAGGGTAACTTTTATACTATTTTAAATAATAATTATTAGGTTCGCAGTTTAGGTACTAGTAGATACTAGTTAATTGACCTACTTTAAATTAACTAAGTACAGCCTCTGTTTTATAAATAATAGATATCACGCCATACCTTCGTAAGATAACTGAAGACATTATTATTTCCATATATTCCATCCAATATATGGGGCCCCAAATATTGTTCAAAATATTATTATACACTCATACATTTATTCTGATTAAAATTACAGAATATTCGGCTAGCGAAACTTCAGTTCTTATTAATTTTTTAATTTTATAACTGGAGGTCCAAATTCAAATATACATACTTTTCAATGAAACAACAACTTAATAGAACATTTTATAGTTAGAACATATTTGACAGGTAACTAATTTAAATAGTTCCCATGTGTCGTAAGGTGATGAGGAAGCATATTATTATCCAAGTATAGGGTCCCATATAGTCCCAGAAGTAGTAGGTGGCAACGGCGCTGAAAACCAAAAAAAAGTAAGAAAAAAATCAAAAATTAAGGTGAGTTAAAGTATTCAGAGAAACTCTTCACGATGACTCAATACCAAGTTTTAATAGGTGGTAGAGCCATCGTTGTTCGCCCAGGGAGAACCTTACCGCCATCCTCATAAACAGACGTGAAGCTGCATGTTCTTAATGTCTCGTTTCGGTTGGGGAGGCGTGTTTGCTGAAGTTACAAAATTTGAGGCGAACATCTTAGTCCTCATGAGTAGGAAGAACACACCCACGTATGATCTCTGGTAGGATTTCCGTCCTATTTGACGTTGGTGTTCATGGACTGTGATCACTATTAGTTAGTTAGTTCCATTAACTTTGATCTACAAAAAAATTCTTCAATGTAACAAAACTAAAATTACAATGTTTTGACGGAAGTAGATACTACACGCTTCGATACAATATATTGAAAGTCAATTCTCAAGGCGTCATTTTGGACATTTGTTATTACACTACGTATCAAGGTACTCACAGAAAAACTCCCAGCATCATTGAGGTTCTCGCGTCCCTTACACACCTTGGGCAGTACTTTATAACGATGGGCATGTTTCGACAGCCTTTCGCAATTTCTTACTTTTTTTGTAAATATTTAAAAGCGCGGCTAAGAGATGTGTAACTTGTTGCTTAATACAGCCGATTGGAGATTGCAGCGCGCCTTGCACTATGCACTGCGCAAACTCGTGCGGGAACGCTTCGGCTCGGAAAGATATCCAGGCTCCAAATATGTCTGTTTTATGTTAGATACAGTATGTAATGGTTATTGATTTATAAAGCGTTTCGGATGTGTCCAAGGTACTTCTTTTATGTTCTTTTAATTAAGTTTAAATTAAGTGTGTTTAAATTAAGTGTAAGTAAATAATATTAATCCTGAATTCCAAATATACAATCCCAGCTTTTTCCCATCCAATTCATTATAACGCCGTCAGTAAGCTTATCCGATAAACATGCGTTCAATAGATATTTCATGAAATGCATTGAATAAACGCGACTCGACTGCTTATTTACAATTTCAGCTCAGTATTTATATTTAAACAGGTTTAAAAGTACTTACTATAAACCTATAGGTAGGGGAAAGTAGGTAGGATTCGTACACTATTTCCGAAGCCTTTTTGAAAAAAACCATTTAAATATAATTTATGTCATAATCTATAGCTTATCTATATTTTTTGATAGTACATAGCATTGTTCAGTTATTATTATTATCTATTATATTATTCTATTATGTTAGAACGAAATAGATACGAAATAGTTTTTAAAACGAAGTCGCCCTATAGCTGATTGATAGTTGCATTGTCAAGAAAAAAGTCTCGCCGAATTTAAAACAATAATTAGCTTCAAGTAAGAAAAAAATGTTTAGTAGACATTCAAAACCTAAATGATATTGTGCAGTGCCTAGTTGTATCCGCTTTAATTAAGAAAACCTACATTATTTTTACAAGATTTATTACACAGATATATTAAAAAAATCATGGTATTTGATTACATTATAATATTTGGTGCCTCTATCATTTGCTAGCCGATCTAGGTGTTGAGTGTTTTTGAATATTTATTAAATCGGTCTGAAAAATCGTTTTATATTTATATCGCTTTAATTAAAATTCTTTATTTTATAATTTAGACGAAATTTGATGTGCTACTTTTATAATCTGTATTAACCCTTTATTCCATCTAGTCCTACCAGTAGTTCGATAGTCGAACTATACCTATAGGGTACTTGGGCACTTTTTATCCCTCGCTGGACCAAGTTGTAAAAACTACGGGGACGAAGCCGTGGTTTTACTTTAATAATTTGTTGTGTGAATTAAACTGTTAGTCTAAACTAATACATATAATAAGTACTTAGTATTGTATACCTACAAATTAAAAATGTTGACCATAAGGAGGAAAAGGAGAATTACTTTTTAGAACTTTAAGGAATTTATTCAAGACTCTACATTGTACGTTTAGCCATGGAATACCATACTATTATGAACGGAGCCCACAGTCCAATCCCATAGAAGAACGCAAAGAAAATCGTAGCCGCGTATCTGAAACAAAAAATTATTACATTTTGTTGGTAGGTATTTGTTGGTGTATTTGTTGAATGTATCTAATAGATATTTCTAGTGGTAGCGCCAGAGTAGCTCGTCCGGGGAGGTACTTTACCGCCAGCTTCTAAACCCGGCGTAAAGCAGGTATGGTTACTGGGGATACTTTATAAGTTTATTTGAGGCGAACATGTACCTACTCAGACTCACGCTACCGCAATGCCACCGCAAGCTTTTTTTCTCTATTTGAGGTTGGAGGCAGGTCCATGGGCTACAGTGACCGTTTAACCTCAGATGGCCTGCATGCCCTTTTGCTACTCAATTAACATAAAAACACACACATGCGTAAGACAGGGCAATATCTAGTGTAGGTCTTGGCAAGCCATGCTTTGCAAAGGAAAGGTACAATTTGAATTTAATCAAATTTTATCTACCAATGAACACCGAGTTCTGAACGTTGAGGACAGGGATTGACGGTTCAGCGGACAGCTTGGTTAGCAGAGAAACCGTTAAATGTTAGTAAACAGTCAGCGCGCACTGGCTGGCTGGATCGGACACCGAAATGAAACCTTGTGAAATGAGTGTTAAGGCACAAAAAATACGTCGTAAAAACAGACCGTAAAAATTCTAAACCAGGTCTAAGTATATAATATACATATATGTATGGATTTTGAACTCTTGATTTGATTTAGATTTTTTTCAAAGGTGATCATATTTTTTTCAGGCCTGGAAACGGCTGTAATGCTGTCAATATAAGGATAAAATTTAGTGCTACAGCGCTCTGCAATCATTTGACAGTTACAATAGGATCCAGCATTTTCATTATTTTAATTTGTGAACCAGACAGTGTGCCCCAGCCTCAAAACTTTTACTGCTAGAATATTTCACGTGACAGCTCAATCATGGTAAATATTTGATATAGCCACGTGAAACATAATTTTCTCCTCAACGTAAGCAACGTAACTACAGAACTCTCCAGTAAATACTATAGCGGCGGAGGTTCTTTGGGCAAATCATAACGATTCTACGGCCAAAATTTAGGTTATAAGAGGACGACTAATCCTTAATTTTTTAAATTATACACCCGTAATGTGGCAGTGTGGCGGAGCCTGGCTACCCCTGTTGTAGGGAGAAATCCACGCTCAACAGTGGAACATAAAAATTCTCTGCAGTCAAATATGTATTAAAATTAAGGCCTTTAGAAGTCATCATAATTAACCTGAACCTTACCTATTGGTGACATTAAAAGGCATGTTGTCGAATGGTTGTGGTGGTCCCTCCGAGTGCTGGACTCTTTGCATTTTCAAGAGCTGAGGCCTATTGAGCAATCCCCTGGCACGAACCAAGCCGCCGGCGAGCAAACGCATCCTTAGTAAATACAAATTGCCAAACAAAATTCCAACGTCACTGATTTCGCCTCGATACGAAGTTTGGCATTTACAAGTACGGGTTTTCAGATCTGACATTTTAATTCCATTTAAAGTAAACACGTGCACGGCTGCAACTATAAATAACGGACAGTATTTTTTTTGTAAAAAGGTTTCAAGTTGGGCAGTGAAGCTATTTGTTTGTTTGTTTTTAGATTTTGTCCCAAACAAATGTTGGGCTTATTCTAAATCTACTGACGAATAACTAAATCTGAGACTGATACAAAACTGAAATTTAAAGAATTTCCTGAGAACTATTTGAATTTAAAGTACAGTTAAAGCAAACTAGCTTTCATGATATCTACATGATGACACATCGTTAAAGGAGTGTGAGTCTACAAACCCGCATTAGGCCAGCGCGGTGGACTAAGGCCTCCATCGTTCTCCATTGGGTCGTAATTGAATTTTAGGAATATACTGTGTTTGTACCATGTTTGTACCCCCTTCAAAATCGAATCAATACCTCGTGAAGGCAGCCGTAGGTTTAATACTTACGTTAAAAGTGGAAAAGAAATTCGCTCCCGGCGCGCAACACTCTTCAAAGTTATGTGAATATTACTCGTAAAAATATTTGTAACATGAATATTGCAAAAACTTTCACTGCAAAGTAACTGCTCGGGTGTTCATAATAACTATTTTCTTAAGGTGCGTACGGATAGCGCGTACACTGATACGCGTAGTTTTACGCGTGTCCGGAACGTTATGTCCATACTTGTGCGTATCGTAGTTCTTTGCGTACACTCTTGGGCCTTGGGCTACGCGTATGAATGTTATGTTTGTATAAGAAAATAGCTTTTTGTTTATAAAATGCATAAATTAAATAATGTATTGACAGAAATAGTGGCTTTGGCCAGGCACTGATGCTCTTATATTGGCTATAAGAGCGCTATCTCGTTTACTTTAATGTCAACTTAAAAGATGGGTAGGAGGGCGCGCCGCTTGAACGACTCAACTCGCAGTGCAGTACACATTACTAACTACAGATGGCAGCTTAAATATAAAATTCTCGTGTCACGATGTTATTTACCTCCTCTGAAACGGCTTGACCGATTTTTAAGAAATTTTATATGCATATTCAGTACCTAGGTCTGAGAATTGGCTACTATCTATTTCTCATACCCCTAAATGATAAGGGTTGTCCACCCCTAATATTTTTATTTTATTTTTTGGACATTTTTTTTTAATACTGTGGAATTAAAAATACACACAACCCTAAATTTTTACCCTTCTATCACCAACCCCTACTTTTAATAGTCATTTTAGTAATTCAATAATTTTTCATCCCGCTCGATAATATGGCAAAATAACGTTTGCGGGGTCAGCTAGTATTGATATAAAATAAGGAAGCTTGAGGTAGCTTTCTCTCCTTTAAAGAGTAGTAAGTACCTAGAGTAGTGTAGTAGAGTTTTGATTTGTGGTACTTTTGAATTTAAGCAGGGATAAGTACTTATTTGATTCATTTCGAACGTTTTAGGTCGTTGGTAATATCGTTAATATCTTTTAAATACATATTTTGTAAAATATGAATACTGCATAACTGATATGTATGTATATTAAGTAAAAATCGCGTACAAAAGGGATAACTGCTTTGTCTACCAAGTACATTGATTTCACTAATGTTGATACTAATTTGAAATATTGAAACGTTAGGGGTTTTAATATTACAGGAAAATAGGAAAATACATATAAAACTACATCACAGTCATTTCCTTGGTTTTATTCATTTTCAATTACAATAACATCTATACAGTAGTAATCTACGACTAAATGATTTTATTTTATTAATTTAATTTTAGACACATGCATTTAAATATAAAATAAAATCTTATTAAATAACCGTAAAAATAATATTTTTATAAACCAACACAGGCTATATCATTTCATCACAAAAGGGTAACTGAATGTTTTTAAAAAATATATTTAAATAAATGAATACCAAGAGTAACTATTAATTATTCTCTGGAAACAAATCACATCGGCACGTATTGTTTAAAGCGGATATACCTACACTAAAAAAAGGAGTTGCATACGATAATGCTGATATTCGTTCAAGTTGGGTTATTTAATATTTTCCTTTAAAAAAGCTCTTTATTTTAAGAACTTAAAAAAGCTCTTACAATAAAGCTTAAATTTAAAAATAAAGGAAAATTAAAATAAAGAAAAGGATTTTTGTTATTTAATTAAATTACTTATTACTCAACCAAGTAGGTACATGATATAAGTGAACAATAACTTCCATTGGCTGTGATCCATCTCAAAATTAAAATCGTTCAGTCATATTATTTGAAGTTAGGTGTTACACTGTGCAAAACTGTGCGTAATGTTATTGTAAATGCAAATGCAATGCAAAGTGCAAAAATGCAATTTGCAATAACATTACGTATATGTAACGTAGGTAGGTACTAAATTTTCTCATCACAAGAAAGTTATTGGTTATACGCATCGGATTGTAATAAATTAATTTATAATTGGTAAAATAAATAATTCACAATTATTGTACGTTTAAAAATAAATAATAAAAAAAGAGTTAAAAATTGATTGCACTTCAAACCGTATATGTATTTTTAATTTATTATTTAAAAATATATATTATAACAAAATCAAATAAATTATTCATAATATACAAAATAAATTATACAATATTTATGTTGTAATTTAATACTCCCTACCATTTATAAATATAAGTAGTACGATTGCACTTTAGAAATAATTACTAATTATATATATCCGTATATACAGTCCCTCACTTGATTGCAGTTCATCTTTAAATTTAAAATTATAAAATCTAATGTACTCATAAAAATAACATTATATTAAAGTAATGTTTATAATGTTTTTCTAAGCAGGTCAAATAAAATCGTGAGAAACTGCTTTAAATTGTTGTAATAAAATCTGTAAATAAAAATAAGATAAAAAAAGAGTGTAGGCAGTTATTTACCCCTCAATTACGTTTTATAATTAGAGCCAAAATAAAGTTATATACTTATTGACGGATTTATAGTCAATCGTATTACATATTTTTTGAATATATCATTCAAATTCCGAATTTAGTTCATCGCCCTTTACTATTTCGACTCCATTATAAAAATGTAACCTAACCGTGGAAGTAAAGATACGAGAAAATGAAACAAAAGCAGTCACGAATACGAAAAATAACAATCTAAATGGCACAGTTCTCCTACAATTATCTAAAGTTAAAATTGTCATTTTACTGATGTTAAACTTTAAAATGTTCAATACATTTTTCATATCGTTATGTTATTGTTGCAATTCGCAATCAAAATTTGCTACGATTATCTTATTTTAAAAATACATAATTATTATATTTTACAGAGTAATACTGAATATAATATCACCAAATTCTTTTTTCCTGGCGAGTGTGTATAATGCTAACGCGTTTGAAACAAACTCGACTAACTATGAATGTAGGTACATTTTTAACAGCAAATAAAAATGAGTATAAAATTAAATAATTAATATGGTTTAGTATGAAATATAATATTTTGTTTACAAAAGTGTCAATTTTCAAACCTAAAATTGTCATTAGCAATAAGCTCAACTCAAGTTTTTGAATCGTAATGAAAGTTATTTTTGACTAACAAATCATATCTTAGAAGCGGCATGATTTTTAGGGTTTCTCAAATGCGCCTTTATTGTAGTACAAGTATAACATACAGTATCATCCTTTAATAAAAGTAACATTGAATATAATGAAAAGCCGGATATTTTACACACAGTAAGATATATGATTAATAAAATTGTATCATAATTATGATATCCTAAATAAATAGTTTAATTCTACTTATTGAATACCTAATATTTACAAAATCTTTGATAAAAGACTAGTCCTGATAAATTATTTGCGGTCTGAGTGATAATAAATAGTAAAACGAAAAACATTTAAATAAACAACAAACATACTCCAAATATTAGTCTACTTTAACACAAAAAAATTCAAGCTAGGGAACCTTATAGAGTTTCATAAGAGTCAATAAAAATACAATCGTTGATTGCAGCTATACGAGTATGTAGTTTTCGTTAAATTATTCCTTGCATTTTATATTTTTGACTGTTACAAATAAACACTTACTTAAAGTTATATATAAGTTAATAAACAATAGAGCTTCATAATAAATTAGGATGTGGACTCAGAGTCAATTGATATAATTATGTGCCTTTATTGAACTGTAAAAAAACAAAAAAAAAATGACGTCATAAGTCGTATTCTCCTTACAAAATCGTGGTTTTATCTATGGGACCCGATTGATAAAGTCATCAATATGTCCCAATTGACTTGAAATATTGATGACTTAATTCTTATTGTTTTCGCAAGTATAAAAATATTTTTTGAAACATATTGAAAGTTGAGCTGAGTTTTCAGACGTTTCTGAAATCTTCCTTTTATGGGAATTATATTTAGAAATTAATTGTGGTTGATGTCCACACCCCAATGAATGGCATAATAACACAGAAGTCAGTAACAGTTCAGCGTGGGGTCGTCGTGGTGCGTCTGCGGACCGCGGGGTAGCAGCCTATTTGTGACGTCACGTGCGGCGGCGCCATCGTGTGCGGCGAGTGGAGGTTGCCGCCGCCGCCGCAACCTCTGCTCGCTAGATATATTATAGGGAAATTTAATATAAGTCTATAAAAACACCATCGGTGATTGCAGTTGTATGTAGTTTTCGTCAAATTATTTCTTGCATACTATATTTTTGGCGTCACAAATAAACACTTACTTTAAGTTACATATAAACAAGAGAGCATTAAAATAAATTAATGGCATCATAACACAGAAGTCGGTAACAGTTCAGCGTGGGGTCGTCGTGGTGCGTGGCGGTCGCAGGCGGGCGAGGCGAGCGGGCAGCTCATGCGTAGTGGGGGTAGGAGCCGAGGTGTGACGTCACGTGCGGCGGCGCCATCGTGTGCGGCGAGTAGAGGTTGCCGCCGCCGCCGCCCCAGTTGCTCCACGACGCCGACGGGAATATCGACGCTGGAACAAACACCGGACCTAAGCACTAGTGCGATTACCGCTACCGAACAACTGACGTAGAACCCGTGTAATGTCATATGGTCATGTAGAACGGTTTTGTGGCATAACTAATGCTGTTGGTTGTAAGAAATATGTACATACACATTTCTCGTATGAAATTTCTGTATTTGGAAGAGCAATGCCTGCCAGGACCGAATTTTACTTCAAAAATACTTCAACTTTAATAAACAGAGGTAACATACTCATATATTATTTATAACAAATTCATATTATGTACCTACGATACCTATACATACATTCCTAAACGTGTGTTCTTTGGGGACACCGGGCCAAAATTGACAAAGAATTTTTCTGGAGCAATATACTACAGGAAATGCAGATAAATAACTTAATGCAAAAAAAAGGCACGGACCTAGAGTCTGTGGACAACAAACGAAGAGCATAGAAAAAAAAAAAAAAAAAAAAAAAAAAAAAAAAAACGTGTGTTCTTGTATTAAAATTGGTCGGAAATACCCTAAAATATTACACATTACATCTGCAAGGCAACCTTAAAATATAATAACGCGTAGCCGTTATTAACATCAAAATGGTTATTATTGTTATTATGTATTTAAAAAAAGAGGATGGTAAGTAACGTAACAAAAATGATAATAACTCTCAATAAAAATGAAATGTAAACATCGATTTTTAAAGAATCGGTTCCAGACACAATTTTTATGTAGAAAAATACCACTAAATTATTTGTTTACACAATCTCGCTTTCCGTTTCAGATTGTTATCTCAAAGAGATAATCTTCTGGGCTTAAGATTTCATAAAAGTTAGTCAAGTTTAACTAATTATTATAAAAAAATTAAACGAGAGGTTAAATTAAGCTATAGAATAATTTAAGATCTTTAATTATAATTTATAATCCTATCATATAATTTATAGCTTTCCTATCGTCAAAGAAATGATTGAATTAAAAAAATACTTATTTTTTAGCAGTGGTACACCTATTAGAAACACAAGTACCTAACGCATCTACAGTGCTTTTTAATAGTTAAAAAAGTTAAAAAAAATTTAACAGATTTGGACTGGACGATTTACCACTTGGTATAAACTAAATTAATTAATAGTATGATTAATTTGGTGTTACCAAGAATTATGCACACTTTGTCTAAAATGATGTTTTAGATGTATATCATTTGTTATGGTAGATTATTGAAAAAATATCTTATGCTTATCTGTATCTTTACCGAGAGTCTGCTTTCAGGACATTAAATTTAATTAGCCCAACTATTTTTCTGAAAACAGGTTGACCTCAGAGCGAAACCAATCATTTAACTCTATTCCTTAATGTCTTGAAAATATTATAGACAAAATTCGAATACCTATTCGAATTTGAGTAATCAGTAAAAGTTAAGAAAAAGGAAAATTCAAAGATCTGCAAATGTTTTCAATTAAGATAAATATTAGATTTAAATTTCATAATAACGTTGCTTAACGTTAAGCCCTGAACTAACTCTACACCTCCCGGCACTACTCAAACAACATAGGTGTAAAAGGGTAAGAAGCGACGGATCTGTTTATTCCATTAAGTCGAGTTCGCTCGTGGCTCTGACAACCGGTTTCGAGTAGAGAGCCAATATTTGTGCTCGCGAGAGTACCAGCCACCAAATGCAGATTACATTTGCTACTGAGGGTGCATGATATTAACACCAGAGGTTCTGAAACGTTTTTATTGAGGGTTAAACTGTTTGGGCAAATTGAACTTTGATTTTAACTGTCTGTCTGACGAAAATATTTAGGCTAATTAGGTTTGAGGTTACGTTTGAGGCTATTTACGGTTACAATATTAGGCTGCATGTTTCGATTATCCTGTTCTTAACGCGCAGAATCATTAATTTATTTTCTATCGTTAAAATTTTCTATTTACACAGCACTTATTATTTCAATTTGGATAAAATAAATAGGTAATGTTCATTTCTTCTATTTATTTCTCAGTAAGGTCGTTGTTTGCTATTTTTTTTGTTTTATTGTTCTCCCTTCCATTCCTCCCATAAATAGTAGGTAACATTTAAACCATTTTGATGTTAATTATACATTAAAGCGTAGCGCCCTCGCTTTAGCCGTGTTCAATGTGTCAACAGTACCTGATGTGGGCGGCATCGCGGCGTGGGGAGACATGAAGGAGGAGAGCTTGGCCGAGTGGTGGTAGGAGCTCATGAAGAGGTCGCTCTGGTACTTGTATGCGGGGTCGCTGGCCGCCGGCTGGGTGGCCGCCGCCAGCCCTTGGAAATCGAACTTGTAAGCATAGCGCTTGCCATGCACCTTCGTCATTATGTTCTTGTCGTAGTAGTATCTAGAAGAAGTCACACGTTCGATCAGTCACACCGAGAGTAGATATCCCGTAGTAAATCGTAAATCCAACAAAGTATAATAATGTATTTACAAACAAATCGTGTAGATATAATTAAACGTAATATGAAGACAATTATTCGCTCTTACTCACAAAAATCAATCGATAAACTAAATTGAATTTAAAATTGTCTCTATATCTCAGGTACGGCTATATACACTGATTCACGTAGCTCTATAGTTTTTGACCAATTCTTTCAAAGATATTCACTTTCCGATACAAAATACATTACATCTATCGAGAACGTTGAATGGTGTTTTCGTGAGTAAGTTCGAAGGTATCGCATGACAAAGCAATCGCGGGGTATTCGCAGCAGCGCCTCGCAGAGCATTCGCTACACACCAGCGCCACGGTAGAAGTGTTAGGGCATACCTCAAGGCCCGGCTGAGCTTATCATAGTTCATGTTGGGCTTGGACTTGCGCTCGCCCCAGCGGCGGGCCACCTCGTCGGGGTCGGTCAGCTTGAACTCTCCGTTGGTGCCTTCCCAGGTGATGCAGCCGGCGTTGCTGGAGTCACTCAGCAGCTCTAAGAGAAACTGCCACAGCTGGATCTGTCCGGAACCTGAAATTGTCGAAGGTCTATATGTGTATGAGGGGCATATGGAAAAAAAGGGAAAAATCTTTACGATATTTTGTTTTTATAAGTACGTTTGAAATGAAATCTCTTAATACTCATATTTGTGTATGCGTTTATCTATATGCGTTATGCATACATTCTAGGATGCCTAAATCTGTCTTGTAAAAAAGACAACAGATGTCTAATACCTGCTACTATAATATTTCCTCAAAATTACGCATAAAGTTTCGTGAAAAACAATGATAAGTTTTCTTCACAATGCAAGAGGCTATTTTCAAAAAACCTTCTTACGATTGTGACATTTTTATTTATTTATTTATTTAAAATACATGCATTTTAAAATACATGCAATTGTTCGAAGATTTAAAGTTAAGATATAAAGTTAAAGGATGCTATGTAGCACATCTACATTCGTTTTTATTTTCGTAGACGTTCTACGAAACTTTGTGCTACGTTTCCTTTGCACTACGACTATACCTACCACATTCTTTTTGTAGTATTTGAGTAGCAAACGGCCATGCATGTCATCTAATGTTAAGTAGTTAGTGCAGCCCACGGACACCTATAACCAACTTCAAATAGGAAAGAAATCCTATCTGAAGTTGTATGTGGGTGCTTTGGTACTAATGAGTACCTACAAGAAGTTCGTCTCAAATAATGTATCTCCAATAACCATACTTTCCAACTTGAAAGACAAGAAATGAAGAACATGTTGCTTTACGACGGGTTAAGAGGCTGTCGATAAAGTATCTCGGGCTAGCTACCTCTACTACCTAAAGATCAAATTGTCGATTATAAAAACGATTTTAAAAAAATAACAGGAATGATTGTAGGTTGTGGGTCTATTGCCGCTAGTGTGACCCGCCGAGAAGCAAGGGAGAGTTTTGAAATGACGCCCTAAAAGAAGAATGTGGAAGGTTTTCGTCGTACACATGTCACGCTATTGGGCGGCGTTGTTGCCGGCACGCACGGCTTAACGCACCATTATTGCCTCATCCCTTATGTGGCGATGTTTTTCTTCTTACACCTCTTTTGGGGTGAACCGAAAAGCTTGTTATTGATCGGATGTGTTGTTTTACATCGGGATAAAGATAAGATAAGGTGATAAGATAAATATATCGTATATGAAGATATAAGATGTTTTATCTATAATTATTTTAAACATGACCGACCGTGGGTTCTTTTCCAGTGACAGTTTTATTTATTTAAATAATGTAACTTAGGTAGATTGTTAATTATAGTATGATTAAGGTTCTTAAAAGATCTCAATGAACTGCAATCGGCAGTTTACATGAAACCATTAACATTAGTCTATAATTTTGCGCTATGAAAAATGTCATAAACACAGCATGGTGGTGGCTACGACAAAAATAGTGGCTGTTGACAAAGATGCTTACTTTGTGCTCCAACGGGAATGTCTGTACAAAGTAAAGTGGGTAAAGAGCATAATTGAATCGCAATTTTGTAGGAATTACCTTCAACGACTTGTCATGCCGTGAAGAGGAAAGCGACAAATGAGCAGTAACCGCGGTAAAGAACTTACTCGGCTTAGTTTGGAGAATCAAGCTTATGGAGTAGGTAATAGATTCGCAAATTCCTTTTTTTCTCATTTTGAATCACATAAGAGTGGGATAATTTTGAAGCCTCTGATTTAAATGATGTAATTATGCAATTGAATTTCATAAATTAAGAAACCAAGTAAGGATAACATATTAGTTAGCCTAGGACGCGGCAATAACAGTGTTACAATTAGAACTTACTGTCCCTTTTAATGTCCCTGTCTATTGTGCATGGGCCTACTCGAATTTAATGTTTTGTCCTTTTGGTACAACGCGATTTAACGACTAACATATTGAACGGGTGGTCTATCCATCGATGAACCAGCTTTCAACATTTGCAGTCAAAAACTAATAGAAGATGATGTGAATGAGGCGGTCTCAGTGCCGTAGGTTATCAAACGTGTTGAAACCAATAAAACGATTTCATTTACAAAGCTCTCTATTCTCACCTTAGGTGATAAAAATTACGCTCATAACGCAAGTCCCAAAGTCAGGTGAGTTTCCGTGTCGTTCCGAGCAATTACTCGCAGGGTTGGCACGTGCCTTAACATAGCGGTGTGTTGTCTGTCCGCGGCCGTGTGACTGCGAGTAATAACACATTGTTGCCAAATCGGGGTGTAAGGCAATTATATTTTAATATCTGTATGCGCATACATTATTAATTTTTTGTGGAGTCTTTTCGCCAGAATCGTGATTATTAAAGTTCATAAAATGCTTCAACTTCATTCATTCATTACAATCCAAATAGCTTTAGTTTCTCTTTACTGACGTTAGTTTTGTTCATCCTTTATTTGTTGAATAAATTGGTCGGTACTGTTGTCTAAATGCATTTCTCAGTAACTTTGCAATAATTTCATCCATCGATTTATGGTCACCTTGAATGCAATGAGTGAGGGTAAATTTATGTAGGAAAATAAATGGAAAGCACCGATTGACGTACACCCAGGTGCCGTGACAAGTGGCGTGACCCTGTTCAACACGAAGTGGCGTATTAACAGTTTTGACTTTTAGAATGGGCGATCGGACAGATAACGTGCGTAATACAGCCACGTTTGATCGGTGCACCCTCATGGAATACGGTGACGCGTTATCCTCGCCATCTAGTATGCGTGCAATGCAACAGTTTTTAGCAGTGGGACAACCCTAGGTCGTTCGTGTTTGAAGGATAATAGTTTTAAATCGTTCCTTTGGGACTTTTTGAAACCGCTCTTTTATCACTTAGCCCTTTGTTGGGAAATCTGTTCGCGTGTAACGATTCATTGATCATTTCGTGTAATGACTGTGATGATTAATAGCTGGGAGGTAAATAAATGTAAAAAATTAAATATGATTAAAATAAATAGATCAATAAATCAAATGTTTACATTTATGAAATTCTTGTGAAGCACATACTCGTATGTATAAAACTTTATTTTGCGAACAGGTTTAACATTTGTTTACGACTACGTTATTTAATTAAATCGTCTTACCAGTGGTAAGTTACCACTGTAAAACACTTAAGTATTGCGTTCTTCCATAAAAATCTAATTTACCAAATAAGCAGCACCAAATTTGTGTAATTCATAAGATTAATTACAACAAAACGTGGCAAGCTACCATAGTCAATTGATAATAAAGTAACGATAGGAATAATACGGACTCGAAGGGAACAGCCCCTGGTGCCTTTATCAGAATCTCGCGTGTCCTACGTTCTACTCTTACCCCATTTTCTCACGGGCCACCTGACTTTCGACCACATATCCATGAGAGTTAGCGTTTTATATTTCCTCGTAAACTAATTAGTGAGTCACTAGGGGATGAATTAGAATGTATGTTATCTAGTCGAGGTAGGTTTTGCCGGTTATAAAATTGGTATGATTATCCTTCTTCTTCTCAATCACTCATTCTTGTCGGAGTGGACGCGGTTGGTCTGAAGATGGCAGGACTCTTATCCTTGATAAGAGTTAATGCTTTTCAACACATCTCTATTGATTGCCATTTACTGCATGAGTATATTTTTGGGTTTTGGGAAAAAAACTTAAATAGTACAAGCGGTTGAAGGTATTAAATCTTAGCTCATTCCAGTGTAATATCTGATAAAGATGATTTTAATCATCACTTATGATTTAATCATTACTGACACAATACGCGGATGTTGTTAGGTTGTTAGTAAGAGACAGGTAGTATCGCTAAACTTACCAGAATTAGCTAGACGACTGCTTGTAGGGCCAAACATCTGATACGGATCTGTAATCAAACGCAAATCTATAAATAAAGCTTAGACAAGGTAATAACTATCTTCTACAGCGGACCACAGACCATCAAGGGCCTAGTTGTAACAATTTCTACTTATATTAACAAAATTTGTTAGATATTTTGAAGTCGTAATTATGTAACCCAAATTCAAGCACGTACGAGCCATCATAGCTCAGTGGGAGAGCGTTAAACATGCCGGTCTAAAGGACTCAGGTTCGAACCCTGGTGATGGCGTTAATCTCTAGTTCATTTTGTTAGTTTGAATTTTTCACAAAATTTCAACTAAATAGTTAGAAATTACTGCAATAATAATAATAAACAATGAAATATCAGACCGACTTACTGTGGTCTTTTTGGATCATTAAACGAAATAATCTTTTTAAATTCAGTCTTTATTATTATGGTAGCCGAGATCTAAACCAATCTGCAAGCAATTGCCTCTTTAAAAAAATCGAGATTCATAATGTTAACACAGGGAGCATACATAATTATGGGCCGTGACTCCAACGTGGTATACCTATACGAGTACCTATATATTTTCACCTGGTTAAGTTGCACATAACAAGCTATCACCCTCTTACAGTCTTATATACTCTTTCCCATTACGAGCTCCTGAAGTCAACCGCGCCTCGTAAAAGATAGCTGTTGCCATGACGACAGAACACCAACAGTAGCGACCGAAAAAACCAGATAGTGTGCATAGATTGCATTATAAGCAGGCATAATGTGAATGTCGGGGACGTGCAACTCGAATTTGCATAGATAGTTCGCCCCGTGCATGCTGCGCCGTCATATGCGAGCTTTTTGGTAAAGCCTTTGAAATACTTTTTGCGAAACACGTGTTGGGAACTTAGAGTCGTTATAAGCGAAGTATTGGTGATATTTCATAAGTTAAGTTTTGTTTGGTATGAACACCTAATTAAACGAATTTTTTCCAAAAGTATCATTTTACCATGATTCATATAGAGCTCCAAGTACATCCAAAGAGACTCTCAAACATAAAATAAATAGCCCCTACAACAATTTCAAAATTCGAATGGCCTTAAATTATCGTGGCCCTGCACACAGCGCCAATAATCCTAATGGAACTCAGCACGGGACTATCGTCTTTACGTCGTGTGTCGAACGTAGTAATTGGCGTCCATAATAAAAAGTTTCGGTGTATGGCTCTCTGTTGTTAATTGTTTCGTATTCAAATTGAAACAAAAGCGGCCCCCAACGACAGTTCGCGCCTTTTGTTAATATTATAATGAAGTAATAATTGCTAACGACACTCAAGTTAGTGCACGTCATAAAGCAGGGAGCTTGTGTCGAATCGCCCCGTAACAAATGCACCCGAATATGCCGACTATGGAAGAATGATTTAAGTGGCAAAACGAATGGTATCTAATTCATTTTTGTCCAAATTATCCTCCATACACAATTAATATAATACTTAACTATTCAATAACGTATGTTTGTAATTTGGAATGCCTTTCAGTTTTTATATCCAAAGTTCTATGGATAGACTTTAAAAAAGTTCACTATATGGTAATATGTATAATTTGTATATTTGTTGTTTACTGTCTATCCATCGTAGTCGCATATATTCTTAGCAAACAGTATTAAAATCGAAATAAATGTGCTTGTATCAAGTTTTATTGTGTGTTTATTAAATTTTAATACACACACAGTTGTTACTGTGAAAGAACGAAGAAACATCGGCAATGTAATTCCGAAAATTACATTCTTATATTGAAACAGACAGCATAACTAGCCCGCCTTACATTTGTATTATTATCGCAAACATTCTTAACGTAATGATTAAGTCTTCGCAGCACGGAATATACGTGTAGAGGTGCAAGAACTCGGAAACAGTTAACCTGCGGTATTAGCCACCATTTTGTAAAGGATTTCCGACATAAGTCATCGAATTAGCATATGGAAAAGAATTCTTAAGCTTTTTCAAAAGGTGGTCTGCATTAATGGTCACTGCAGCCGATGGACAAAGAAATCTTATCTGAGCTCCTACCTCAGGGTAACATGGGTGTGTTTCTAATGAAAATTTAAATATTCGGGTTAAATAAAATATCTCCGGCAACCACATCTCTCCAACTAAAACACAAGTAATGAAGAAGATGCTGCTGCTTGCTGAAGGGGTATTAAGTGGCGGTAAGGTACCTTTTTAAAAAATGTGTGATAACGCATCAAAGTGTAACATATCCATAATTAAGTATGTTTATTGTTTATAAAATCTTCAAACTTTAATAAAATTATATGTTTTACTAGCTGACCCCGCAAACGTTGTTTTGCGATATGAGTTATCAAGCGATAAAAATCGAATTTTAAAAAATAGGGGTCGTTGATAGAAGGGTGAAAATTTTGGGTTGTATGTATTTTTTTATGTCACATCATTGAAAAATAAAAATAAAAAAAATTCGTCCATAAAATAAAATAAAAATGTTAGGTGTGGACAACCCTTATCACTTAGGGATATGAAAAATAGACGTTAGCCGATTCTCAGACCTACTGAATATGAATATATAAATTTCATAAAAATCGGTCAAGCCGTTTTGGAGGAGTATGGTTATCAACCCAATCAATGAGCATCATGATATAAAATTGTATTGTCCTCTACAATATATTAATAGGTAAACTCTTCAAATTAATAAAACGAAGAGACGACGAAACGAAGAAAACTTTTCACGGGGCTCCACTGGAGACTATTTCACCGACTATGCACAATTTAACGTCTATAATTTAAAGTGTTTAAACCAGTCAGGCTGCAGTTAAATATCGTGAATTAGCTAAACTACACCCAACAAGGCTCTACGCATCCAGCCGTGGTGCAGTAACAAAAGACGCTGGAATGGAAAGCGTTCAAAATAACTGTTAAATCGAGGGTGGTGCGTCGAGGGCGCGTGATATAATCGAGATGATTATGATAAATGACGTAGGACTCAGATTGATGGAGACTCGAGGGTGCACGGTGCCAGCGCATCGGTAGGAACATAGTTAGGCCGGTATTACCCTGTGTCTTGTTTGCCATGTCGCTCGCAAAGTTGCTCGGACGACAACGTAATTGGACACATTTTGTTACTAGTCGGGATTCAATTTAACTTATTTCAATTAGGACAGCTCCATTCTATTTGTTGGCAGTAGTATTATCCTGTGTTTAAATTGTGTCGTGTTGATTAGATCATCAGCTTAGTCGTTTTAGTAGTAGAACCATTAAAGATCACCCGTTGAGTTACTTAATATCTTCAAAGCCCATCGTGCAAAACTATAATATCATAACTCGTGTCTATTATGGCTATCGTCTATACAACGGTGCTTTTAATTATCTGACGAGGATTTTATTGAATCCGCGGAACAGAAAGGTAGAGTACGATCCAGATTTCAACCTGACTGATATTATTTTTGAACTGAATTGTGAATATTCTGTTTCGACAACATTTTCAGTAATCGTGCTTAAATTACTTGAAGCCAAGCCTTATTTTCAGTGCTTAAAGCGCTGTCCAAGCCCGAACCGAGATTCGAGTCGTAATTAAAACGGTGTCAAATAAATTGCTGTGTCCATTAAGGTATTCAGACGTAAGATAGTCAGATTACATGTGTGCCTTCGTCGCTAAAGTATAATCGAGTTGACGGTATTCCCTATCCCGCCTGTCGCCGTGCACTAGTCATTTCCTGCAAGATATTGCTAAAACGGGGCTTTATAAAGATGGTTCGAGGCTAAAAACTGTTTAATTTTAATTTGCGATGACGGGGTTTTCTATATTTGTAGAATAAAATTCATAAGAACATGTTATGAGTTTCGGATTAACAAAAGTATTAAATGTATTTAGATAAGTAGTCCCAATATAGGACGACCAATTCATTTTGATTATTCCTATTCTTATACCTCAAAACATACTCGTAGATCTTAAACAAAACGCACATAAATGGTTTAACCGCCTTTTTGGCAAGTATTTCAGTAGTAGAAAGAAAATAATATATTGTTTATTCCTGGCTCCATTTATCCGTGTTATTTATTCAAATACATTATTATTTCATACAACGTCAGAATACCTATAAAAATCTGTGATACAGAAAACATCCCAAGGAGGATGTTTACCGAAACAAGTGTTCCGACGTCGCGCGTCGCGGCGTCGCACCTGCAAACGGCAAACTAAGTTATCTCCCGTGATCACACAAATAGAATTGTCGAAAGTGATTACGTTTTCCATTTGCAATCGAAATTGATGGGCCGTTCGCTACTGTTTTGTGTCGAATGATTGTTGTGATGCAGTTCTAAGTCGATTACGGCGATTTGATTCGGTTTTCGAGAGATCAAGTCGCAGGGGTCGTGGCGGGCACAAAACTATAGCTTACCAATGACTTTTAGGACTTTGAAACCTATTACTTCTTGGTGTGAATCTATCGCATAGTACCTATGGATAATCTAGTTATTTTACGCCTACGGTATTATTTAATATATTTAAATTTAAAAGAGCAACTAGAGTTTTATTCCGCCCGCTTTTTTCTTCTTGTCTACGTTTTGCCAGGGGAGCCCTCAAAGTGGATTAATGTAACTATTATTATAATGCAAGATGTATGACGTTCAAGTGTGCAAAGTTTTACTTGATAATGAATGAAAGTTTCTTATTTTATTTCATTTTAAAGGTATTAAGCTATTTAAGCTAGAAGGAGTAGGTACGAAAGCATTCACACAAAACCTCTTTCTTGTTTGAATTTCTAAGAAATGTCGATGAATTTACATACGAGTTAAAAGTGACAAACATTCTCAATTTTATTGCTTGCGATACGGAAGGCTTGCGAAATAAGAGACTACAATCCTTTCAAGTAGCCACCGGGGGTTACTTCCCTTTCCTGTCATGACGCTACTTTGCCATTTGGGCCTATTTTCATTTCATCGCTCTTTTTCCGTATACATTTCGATTCCCGCTGTGAGCGATGCGTCGCTTTCCCGTATTCTATGTCAACAGTACTACCTTGGGATTTAAGTAACTTTAACAAACTGCACTACTTTAAGCGGTATTAGCCCAGTGGCTTGGAATTCGACCTCGAATCGAGGGTTCCGGGTTTGAATCCCAGTGGAACCCTAGTGAAACCAACGACTTTGTAAAAAATAAGTTATGTGCTCTTTATAATATTCAATTAAATATTAAATTAAATAGCACCTGCTGTTACAGTGAAGGAAAACATCGGTGGTCTAAGGCCTACATCCCTCTCATTGTGAGAGGGATCTAGGCCTTACTGACTGCACTCACTATCTATCTGACTCACTATCTGACTGTAACCCATCAATAATGGGAACTCTTATAATGGGACGGATGTGATCTTAATCTACCACGCTGGCTAATGCTGGTTGCAGGACTTCACATGCCTTTGAGAATATTATAGAGAAGTTGCACATAAGCAAGTTTCCTCACGATGTTTTCCTTTACTGTTCCAGCAGGTGATACATATATGTATAATTTTGTAAAGCGCATAGGTATAACTTCTTAAGAAATTCATTAGGGCGCCCCTGTAATTCGAAACCGGTTCCCTGTAGTAAGAGGCAGAATTTTTAGCCACTTGTCTACTAAGTCCTATCACAAGATAAATAGATTATAAATGAAGAACGTAAATCCATTTTCAAACCCCACAATGCTTAGCATCTTATTGTATTTCATCGGTATTCTTCGATTTAAGTATAAATCCATACCATTTGTGCTATCTTTTCACTGGTCTCTCGCCTAGAGGAGGACAGCGGTCCCCGTCCCCGTCCCCGCCGCTTGCTCGGTCAACAATACATTCGCACCGCAAACAGAACACCCCATATGAAATTTATTGTGCTACCACATTGGCTGAATGGTGTCTGTACATTTTCTTGACAGCGGCAGCGGCGACAGTGGAAGATATCTCGCACTGTGGAGTCTCGATATCACGTGATATGAATGGAAGTGTAAGGTGAATAGAATGTCGCGCCTTTCATTCGTTTGACTTTTTAGTTGTTTGAATCGTTGGCTAGCATTCGCTAAGGATACAGGTCTTGCAAAGTTCATTTGTAATAAAATTTATACGATGGATAAAAACAGTTGTATTAAGATACATTTTATCAAAATGAAACGATATCGAAATTGCAATCAATATCAATAACGTTAGTGAATTTGATAAAAACATGTAAGAACTAGCGAAATTCAGAGCGAAAATGTAAGACCTTAAAATAAAATTAAACACTTTAAAGAATACCATACCTACACAAGATATTACTTAGAGTTTCTTTACGATACGTTTAGATCTTTCGGTCGTAAGGTCAAAAGGTAATGAGATGACATAACATTGGGTCTCTGTCTTGTCATCTGCTTAATATTATGGTGTTGTCAACACACGGTGATAGTAGTTTCTAGCTAGATGTTTTGCACGACGACATGGTAAATGTGTGCAGAGGCTGCATATTGCACTTTGGAGTCAAAGGACTTAGATACAGGCTACTCATGTTGACATACTGACAAATGACATGCCTTTGAAATGCAATGTAACACCTTCTCGTAGAAGACAATGTATGATTAAATGGTAGAGACGATGTTTCATTGGGATGTTCGATTTAAGCAATGCCATAGGTAAGGTATTTTTATTACCTAATAGTTTGTTTCATGTTAGGTTTAATTCTTGTAAGTTATGATTTCTTAATAATTTTCTTCATTCTCAATAACACGAACGTTGTTATCGATTACACTGATTGATGTCACTGCAAAGTAATTTAACCTCTCCAGCAAGCAGCAAGTTTTCCCGGTCGATTAGGTACACCAAGTGGGCAAACGGACAAGAGGCTATCACGTACGATGTTTGCAGTTTAATGAAATCAGTGCCGAGCTAATTCCCAGAGCTCTTCGAACCCCTTTGAACGATTGGTGCACGCCAAATGAACCTCGTAATGTCGGCCTTTCTACCGTAATTACGCACCCATTACCAACACTAATCTTTCTACCGCACGGTGCAACGCATGCGATCGCGAAATTAGACCCTATTCGCACGCACCTAAGTCTTTAATCGCACGAAGCGCTCGCGCCGAGTGGTGCTCGTGTATTTTTTACGTACGCGAAAAGGTTCTTATTGCGTTAGCCGTAAATCCAAAATCGTCGGTCATGCGTAGCGCCGCCGCGCCGATCGAATGTGGGTCGAATTACATCGGCTCAAGGTTGGGTTTGTGGCGTCGAGAGTTTCCAAGTGTAGGGTAGTTGGAGGTTCGAAGGAGTTAATGCGTGACGCACAAAAGACCAAATCACGACCCTCGTGCGACCGCGGCGTCAAAGAAAGAATTTGTATTCCAATTATGACGCCGCTACAGACACCCGCCGATCAATAGGGCGGCTGGTCATTTTGAGATTACGCGTGTCTGCAGGTGACGCTGACGTCATGTCCAATTTTGAACAGTACCGACATAGAAACTCCAGATTACAGTCATCATAGTTTGTTAATCCGGCTACAAGTTTAAAAATTAAGATTTAGAATAAAATTAGTACCTACCAAGTAGATATAAACTGTAGCAGTGTTGACCCCGATTATATCTGTACCTCATATATAAGAATTCAATTGATTCTAAAATGATTGTTATTTATTTAATAAAATATTCTTTACGATGCAAAATAAAATTTGAAATTTTGTGAGAGTAAAATACTATTTCTAGATCTCCGCGTTGGAGGTCTGCAGTTCATGGTAAAATTGCACGGTAGAGTTCTTGTGACAAAACATTTCTAATGGCTCTCGAAGTTACCTTAAGACGAAATATGTGGAAACTAAACAAAGCCTTTTCGCTTGTAACGGCAATAAAGTAATAATAAAAGGATAATTAATCGATTTCAGTGCATTACGGCACAGAGCGGACGAATAGGGGCTGCCGTAGGGCTACCGATATTACTTAGTTTCAAGCGATACTATCGTTCCACATATTGTACGCTAGGCTATCCCCAGTCAGCAAAGCACAAGGAATTATAGATACTCATTTTTTGGTGCTGTGTAGTAAACTGTGGTTTATTTAGTAGGGCAATTCTGGTAAGTTTTAGTTACATTTACATAGGCAATGAAATCAATTTTTTTCCAACCAAACTATTAGCATCTTTATAGCTTCGGATAATTTTATCACGCAGTTTCAGACATTAAGAATACTGATCTATCGATCAGTATGTTCTTACCCTTTCAGTTGCAAATTTTATGTTGTAACAAGTTGGTTTATGGGTTATCGGTCCTAGTGGTTATCAATTGATAGCAGCCATACAGAAACGAACGTTAGCGTTCGTAGCGTATGTAAAGTATAAACCAGAATTGACTCGTTTAAAAACAAGAAGGATGGCCCCTAAATTTGTTAGCGTGGTGGTATATCTACTAATGTGACAAATCCTTGCCCATAAATAATATGAGAGGCAGTGTAGAGAATGTCTCAGATTCAGGTGTAGTAAAATGACGTCTTGACGATATGATGACTTTAATTAGATTGTTTTTATGAATAAATGCTACTTTTATAATATAAAGTGCCTAGCTCCACACTACACAAGAGCTGTTGGAACCATTGTGGAGGATATCTAGGCACAAGGTGCTATATGTTGCGTGAATGTATGCAATTTTGTTTTAAGTGACTCGCCCAACTCATGTTCTTGTCGTTTTTTGTGGACGCCCAAACAACCTTTACAAGCTTAACGCACACAGAGGTCCACGAGACAAGATGACTTAAAGTATTTATAGTATTTTATGAACTATTATCTGGGCTATAACTATCAGAACACTCGACAACCCTAGTGGTGAATCGTTAGTGTCGGTGGTCCCCACAGCATTAGCTGTTTGATTGCGATCGGACCCCAATCCGAGATTCAATAAAGCGCGCCCCGCAGACGTATTTTGACGTTTCTATTTGTTAAGACATATGATTATTGCTCTGTAATTGTTTTCGATCGAAGATGTGCCCGCGCGGGAAGACGTTACCTACGAGTATCTGTCAGCATGAACTTCGTACTGTAATCGTATCAAGCTGCCACTAGTATGGGACGATGTCAAGACAGACCGACATATTGTGACATACTTATTTACTGTACGAATACTTTATGGCATTCATGCTCACGGCACTAATTGCACAGGAATTCTTACAGAAAATGTTTAAATACTTTTTATTAATTTTCCTAATACCTCGTGTCATAATTGCCATGTTGCTAGCAAAATTATACCGAACCACAACGTCATTGCGTACATTTGTCGCATGTAAGTGAGTATTTCAATTAGGCTTGTCCTAATGGCTGACATTACCGACCGACCAATCAACACGATACAATTTAGGCTCAGGGATCTGTATTGAACTGTCCTAATTCATATGATAATAGTATGCAAAAAATGTATGCGCTGACGCTGTCACCGTACTAGCAACTTTTTTGTACGAGATGGCAATTAGAACACGGTTAGCCGTAAAATTTTCACGAATTATAATAATGGTTGAGCCAAAATATTTACACCGCATTTCAAATAGGAACACTCTTCTACTCATACTCTTTATTGCACAGTGATTTGTTTTTGCACATGAGACAATATCATTTCAATTTAGATTACAAACAAAACAGTAGGTAATTAATACACTAATAAATATCGCCAGTGTTAGTGTTTACTTTATTTCCCAATCGCAGGCGATATCACCTCTCGTGTAGTTTTTTATGTTAGTCAACCCTTGTTTGTACGCGGTGTTTGTTCGACGCGGTGAGTCCTGACGTCGGATCAGGACCGCGCAAATAGTTTCTAGTAAAATGAATTGTTTTACTAAAGTTAATACACACGTTGATTGACGCCTCGTTATTAAACAGTGACTGATAGAGGGCTAGTGGATACATATGTTTTAGGCTGTTATTTTTTGAAACAGAACAAAATATTTTTTGTTAAGGGCCAATTGATAAAGTCTTAACAAAGTTGTCTGTTCTAGGTCTTCCTGCTTAAAGGATTTAATAGTTTGGAGTTTCAGTCGAATTTCAAAGTTAAATTTGAGTTTTTTGCATGTGTTTCAGTGATAACTGTTGCCTTTGCAGTACATATACGCCACATGTGTTGTGTTTATGTACTTACAACCTTGAATAGGAGCGAAGGCCTAATTTGACATTTAAATTGCATCGTCTATTTTAGCTCTCCGGCTACTGCGTGTAAATTGGATCATACAATGTTGCTGCATAGGAATTTATAAACGTATAGGTAGGTATATCACACTATAATTTCAATCAAAAAGCAATGATTTTATTTTCCAGTGGTCCATTTGGTTTATTATTAACGTCGCAGCGTTTGAAGAGCAAGCAGGAAATTACACGTGGAAACATGGCTGTATTGTGTGCTGTCGCAGATATGACGTTCTTATTGTTTCCGACTGGAGTTTAATTTAAAATTGATAGGATTTTGAACGTCGCAGGAAGCATGTGATGTGTCGAACGCTGAAAGGAGAGGAAACATTGCAATGTTATGTAAGTCGCGCTGCGTACCGATGACGCAATTAATCTTTGTAATTACCCGAGCAATGGATACTGAACATTGAATTACATCCGGCACGATTTTGGCCTGATTGCAGCAGTAAATGTGGCCACTGAATTTAAAAGCGATCAAGTCTAAGCTGGACTGCATAATACGAGGCCAATGTTATGTTGCACACAATTATAGCTACGAATATGTTTTATATTTAAATTAAGATTTTGTATATTATGTTATCACTTCTAACAACTAATTTCTTTACTTGTCAACTTTACATTACAATAATGATTCGGGATCGTCCTTGTTAAGTAACAAAACACTTGTAGATATTAGGGACTGAACAAATTTATGAAAGTATGAAAACCTATAACTACTATTCGATTTTCACTGAACGCTTTGTACTCTTTATTTTGTTTATGGTACTTACATATATCTCAGAAACATAGCAAGATGAAATAAGTTAAAATGAAGCTTGCTTATCACCATTTAAAAGTGTAGCTTTCTTGAATTATATTTAATTGAATAGATATTTGGAGCTAGTACCCAGTTTAAAATTTTGAAATTTTAGTAGATACAAATAGGTATGTAAGGAAGGCTTGTTAATTTGTTACTGATATTAGAGTCGTAGGTTTACAACGCACATTCACTCCTCTATCCCAAGTACGTTTATTATTTCCATTAAAATTTAAGTTTGAAGTACGTAGGTATTCAAATGTTGCATGTAAGACCCTCGTTCACTCGTGTGTTCCGAATGAGAACTACAGTTTTGTGTTAAGCCAGCCGTCACACGTTCATACTGAGTAAGGAATGTGAGTTTGTGTACCAGTCAGCTAGGAAAGATGTTACAAAAATCAAGAAATTATAAAATGAAACGTATGTTTTAACTGTTAGTGAACTTTTATACTATGCCCTACTGTTATCTGTATCACCATGACACCAATGGCATTATAATGATGGTATCAAGACATGATGCAATAAAAACTATGTAACTAGATTAATCTCATGATGTAATATTAACAGTTAACAACAAACTTATAGTTTTCAATGACTTCTAAACGATGCTTTATTTTTTCAATTTTAACATTCTCGAAGGAAACGAATAATGAAATTAGTGCAGTCGACGAAACAAACAGCATCTGTAGCAAGGAAGCGTGCGGTTATGCAGATAGATTACCCGTAATTGAGCCAGTGCAGTATTGTGGAGTTACTCTTCCTCTGTCAGGAGACTTCCTCTATGACACTTCCTGTACGGGACGAGGGGAACAGTTGGAAACCCGTTTTGTTGTCAAAGTACCAATGAAAAGCACAAAATTAAGTCAACTTAGACCTGAACCAACTAGCCATAACCTACTTTTTTGACGTCGGTAAAAACAGGAGATACAACTTCTTGCTCATTTTTATTTTAAACTTTATTGCAAATTATAGTTATATATATAATTAAATTGGTTTTATATTTACTATTTCATTGGAGTATTATAAAATACACGTGAAAATACAGTGTCAAGAAATTCCATGTGAATTTCTTGACACTGCACTACGTACGTTACGATTACTCACAAGAAGGCTTACTTAGGTATATCATTATTGAGCGATAGTGTGGTATGGATATTGTGATAAAATGAACAAAAAAGTTTAAGTTACGAAATTAAGATTTGAGATAAAAAAAATTAATAGTTTGCTAATACCTATACTTGCAGCAATCGAATTTCAAGTACGAATTTACAAAAGCAAAGAGGAAAATATGCCGGCCAGACTAAGTTGTTAGCGTTGTTACGTTTTGTTGAAAATATTCCGTTATGCAAAGCGTCGCGCGTCGAAGGGAATGTACAGTCTGAGGTGGCTGGTACACGCGTCGGGTGCACGTCGGCTCGCGGCGCCCATTCTCACGCAACACTTGAATGCCGACTGCGGGACTTACACGCTTCGATTTCCGCCGAGGAACATGACTGAATAATTATTGCTGCTATAGAAAAACTTACAAAAATAAAACGTGTTTATCAGTTTATCCATCAAACGACAAAAAGCCTTTCAAAATAAATTCAACGAATAGGCATGATGACAGTAATCAAGTATCGCCAAAATATTTATCTGATCTAATGAAATAGGATTCAAAGATTTTGAAACATGTATTTATTCTGTTATTAATGTCGAGATTAATAATTTATTTGTGAAAATAAATCTACAAAATACAGCAATCCGCCATGATAGCTTAAACACCCATCAGATCGAATTACGTCAAATTACGTCACGACTTAGTAAGCGTCATTTTTTTCGTAAGCATATTGCACGCGATCTGTCATTTTTTACTGAGCCGTGGCGCAATGACAGACGCCATGACACGGGCGAGCGTTTTGGAATGAATTTGAAATTTAAAATTTAAATGTAGTTTTATTGCACAAAAACCTTAATTTTCTACAAAAATATGATATATTTTAGACATAATAGAAACTTCTGAATATCATAGAAGAGTTTTTGAAAATTAGTCATCATGCCTATTCTATCCGACTACATTTGATTGGCTATGCAGTTCTATTCTATCTATCTTGCACTTCATTATTAGATCTTGATGCGATTATATTATATTATTGTAATAAAATGGTGTTGTTGCCCATCAGCCATTATTCAAATAGCTCTTAAAATAGTTTAAATTTACCTTAGGTAAATAATGAGGAACATCAGAAGGTTCGCAGAATCACTTGAAACTTCGTAAGAATGGTGCCTAAGTGTTACGAAATACATCTGTTTTTGTTTCATTCAAAAATTCGAAATAGTTTTAAAGCTATAGACATTGGAAGTTGAACAAAAATACAAATATCCGTGTGACGTAGCCAGACAATTAACAACATTAACACCATTAGTAACACCATTGTTCTTCATTGTAGACTCCAAAATAAGCTTCTAAATTGTCTTGATTCGCGCCGTGTGCCTGCGCTATTCGTACGCGCGGAAATCAATTGCAAACGAGAATATCACTAATGGGCATCTAATAAACCTGTATTAGTTTCTTGATGACTACTTTATTTCAGTCTTCCTTTTGATACGAATACCAAATGACAAAAAAATTACTCCATCTTATTCCCTTTAGTAAAATCTCGATATTACTGTAACATAACTGGAGAAAGGTCCAAACTTTCAAGTTTTATTTTTCCAACGGTAAAAGCATGTCATCCTTGTTACATGACAGGTCTTCAGTACACGCTCACTGTTGAAACGACACGCGCGACACTCGTGCGTTGTCTATCAAAATCGAGATCTGTCACTCTCAATCGGACTCGGTAATCGTTTACCGAACCTCGTGGCTCGGTATTCATTGCAAAAACTGCATGTTCATCAATACATACAATATAAAAGACATGGCGTTGTCAATGAAACGTCGACACATCGAATATTAAGTTGGGCACTTTAACTCATTGCACGAAAAGTAAAAATGGTTTATTCTATACAGGCGCCTTGAATGACGTGTGGTTGAATGTTGCAGTATAGTGCAACTATTAGTAAATAAAGTGCTATCACTAGTGCCACTTTCGTCAGTTAAAAGTTGTTGAATATTACTGTAAATACTACATGTTGTCTTTTAAATTCAATCAACAACGGGCCGACATCAACTTGTCAATTAAACTTGGACATCACGGATATTAAATGCTCCTACATTTTTTAGTAGTATTTTTTCGTAAAATGGTTTTTCAGTATTGTAACAGGCGATTGAACCTTGCTTAGATAGTTTGCTCGTTAGTGCGTTGATATCTTTTCTATGAAATCATTAATTATTACAGATACGTAAATATTTTTTTATATAATTTACCTTTTCTGATTATGAAAGTATTCAAATACGAAAAAGGTCATAGGTACGTAATAACAACAATAATCCATATGAATAATAAACAAACACAATGTCAAGAGCTTGTATTAGTTAAAAACTGATATACATTTTGAGTTTTTTTGGAACTAAAAACATTTTCCTGCGAGAAAAATAAGGAAAAGCAGGACAGTCACGTTCCAAGAGAAGTGGGGTCGAGTGAATGCAATAGGTGTTAGAGCTCTTAATGAAAATCTCTTAATTTGTTCCAGTGAAGCTTGCCACTGGATTAAAAAACTCACAGTACTTCCTAGATTTATTAGTAAACTAATTAACATAGAAATCGATATTTAATTATGTTTTGTGCACGGCAATGAAATTTTCCGCGCAATTTTTGAATTTGGAATATCATAGTGCCAAAGAAATCTAACGCAAATATTGTTTGAATAAAGAAGACAGAACTTCAGCCCGCGATTTTGTCAATTTTCACGGATTGTAAGAAATGAGCCAGAATCGGACATTATTTCAAACACGCAGAATATAAAATCTACAACAATCTCTATTCCTAATAAAACTGTAAGTAACAATAAATTTTCATAATTGCGAAAATGTCTCAAATGTAAATATTTACTAATACAATAAACTTTTTAGTTGTTTTATTATCAGATAATATTTAATTTCAATTTAGTTGTTACTCTATGTTTTATTAAATAATATTATTAGGTACAATAGAATATGAGGCCCCTTTCATTTTCTCATAGATGGTGATGAAAAGTAGAGTGTATCACTCGGGACAAAATATATTTTTTGCTCGGGCGACGTACTTTGAATCCGTCGCTACGTTCAGGATTATACTAAAGAAACCCTCGCTACGCTCGGGATTCTACTCTAGAATCCCTCACTTCGCTCTGGATTCAAAAAACGCCCTCGCCGTAAAAATATCATTTTGCTCCCTTGTCATACAATCTACTATTTAATATTACAATTCAACTTTAATACATGTTATAAACATGGTAACAAGTAATCTTAACAAATTTCATTTTGAAATCAAATCAGTAAGGCTAGAGTTAAACAATAGTATTAGGAATTGTAAATTTAAGATGCCATCAAAAACATAAATTGTAAAAAAACCCAACTTGCAACTCAGTTCTTGCATCATAATATGCGATTTCATGCGATGGTCAATTCAATCTATGGATACATAATAATTATATTATGTACATGCATCTCACAACATTTTACGGTGCAAGAACTGAGTTGCGAGCCTTGGGTTTTTTACAAGTTATGTTTTTGATGGCATCTCATTTCTTTTTGTGTTGCCAATCTAACTGCAAATGTCACTTTGTTGTGCCGTGCCGTGCCGTGCACTGCCGTGCCCCCAGATATCGTACAGATGACTGCAATTTTTGTAGCAATGTTTTGTTCTAACAGAGACTGGGTGTTGGGCAGCGAGGCATACTTTTAGTTACATAGTTACTTGGGGCGTTAGGGAAATAAGCTCTGTGTGTCCAGCCTGTCTGGCCAACTTGACTGTGGGCAAACACAGCTATTTGGCCGGAACCCTCACAAAGATTTCCGCTCACAAACAATCGAATTCATAGTTCGTTACTTCTAAAGCGAGAATGTAATGTGAAAATTCTTTGTTAGCCATTTTCAAAATTGAATTTGGAAGGACTGCTTATAGAATCTATAAGCAGCCCTTCTAAATTCTGATACAATTCGGAAGATTCCCGTCTTGTTTTTAGGCGTATATTTTTTTCTAAGGGAGACCTTAACCGGCCCTGGTACAATTCTTATATTTTAGTTAAGGTGAAGGTCTTAGATTTATCTGTAGATTTTAGTGGTTGGTGAAATCTATGGGGCCCCCAATAGGACTCACCCAAAGGAGAATTTGGATACAGCTTTTTATATAATTTTAGGATTTTAAAGAAGTAATTATATTTAAGTTTTAATACTTACTATTTAAATGTATTGCTTTATTATGAAATTCGGAACATTCATTCACAATCTTCTCTGAATGAATATAAAGGATTGAGAATTTATATTGAAGTAATGTGCGCATTAGTACGAGTGCAGAATGATAGGAGTACTCACCGGGCTGACGGAGATGCGTGTGCGCGTCAAGCGACGACTTGGACATCGCCGACAGCGTGTTGCTGCCATAACCTGTAAAAATACATTCATAAGTGAATACTAGCAAAAGTGGGGGCGCGGTTTAAGACCTTCGAATGTAGTATTTTTCGGACATAATAAATTATATTATTCGGATTTTAAAATTTTGTAATAAAGATCTGTTTTAGTATATGTACCTACATAAAACGCATTTTTCTCTAAGAAAATTACCAAACGTATATCGATTTTGCCTTTCGTATAATAATCTTAATATCATTGCAGCAAATTAGTGAACTCAATACCAGTTCAACGTCGATCAATATGATTCAATATCTTTTTTATCATCGGTCTTGTCGGTCCGTCTTCAATATCAATGGAGTTCCAACAATGGGAAATTTGGAGCAAATTGTTTTATAATTAACACGACGACCTCATCAGGGCGCCTGGAGCTATAGAATCTGAGCAGATAATATCGACTGCTTGTACCAGAGGGTATGACACTGCCTGGAGCGATAGGGGTGCCGAAAAAAATCAAATGTGCCCCTTATCTTTATAGTTGTAAGGTACATTTTTGATTGCGTCGAAGAGATCAAGGATTAGACTCTCTTTGATGCTCACAATAGGATTTCACGCGTTGTTAGTGTTAGAGCAACATTGTGGAAGCTCCTTTTGATTTCGGGTGTATTTTTGATTTCATGTTCTACGGGCCTTTGATTTTCGGGGAGGTTGATAGTGATGTCGTTACAGGGAATGTTTGCTTAGTTTGCAAACTGTTTTATGAATCAGATCATATTTTTATTCTTTTATGAGATAAAGACCGACCGATCAAGCACACATGTATTTACTTAAAAAAATCACGTGGAAACATAAAATTAGAACATTTGTCAAATATATGTTTAGCTGCCGGTGAGCTGGCCACTTCGTTAGCGGGACTGAATACCGAAGCATCTCCTGGAATGACGACCACGTCTAGACGAAAACAGCACAGGCATGCACAATTGCACAGGCCGCCCTGTTATACAAGGTATACTGACGACCTAAAGAAGACAGCGGAACTTTTGGATTCAAAGGGCCTAGTGCAGTGGACTCCAAAGGAAGGAAGGCTATATTTGTATTCTAATTAATAATGACAATATCACGTAGAAACCAAGCATAATACTGTTATATTTTATTTCCTGGAGTAATAAAATTCAAGTTTATCGTTTATTACGGAAACCTCGAACCAACGCTTGTAGTGTTTAATATCGGGTGGCTGTCGGCCGGTTTGTTTGGCATCACTATCCCGGCATCAATCACATGAAATATGATATTTGTGTCGTCTAGTAAAAGCACTATCAAGTCGCTGGCGGCAACTTGGAATATTGCTAGTAAGACTTGATTTATACATACATACCTATAATTGAGTTATAGGACAATAAAAATGTAAACTCTAAAGTCTTCATAGTGTACAAGTAATAAAAATCCTTAATATTCAAGGTCGCCTACCTTTTAATACCTTTGTGTTATCTACAAAACAAAACATAATTACTTACTCTACAAATAATAATAACAAAAGACTAAACCATAAAGTAATGAATTTGGACCGGTAAGTATTCATTAACACCCATCATCCTTGCTAAGTCTGTTTGGAAATTAAAATTTGCTTTGAAGGAAGTTTCTTTCTATTGCCATCCTCGCAACACGCCATATAATATTTTGTGCATTTTGTGAGTAATTATGAATGCGTAGTTACGATCACCATGCATGATACACGAATATTTCACTTTCAGTCTTAATATACATACCAACTCATTCACAGTGTAAAGTGCACACTATGCAAATCAGTACAAATAAATGGTTTTGATCGCCCCCAAAGCGTTTTTATTGTCCCCAATGTTGTGTTAGCGGGTGTAGAATTAACAGAGGGTCTCAACCGCAGCACAGATATCTCATTACGTAAGATCAAAGGCTTGACGTGTCAGATTCGTTTGTGTGTCGTGTTGGCTTTATCTCAAGCGTGGACGCCGCTGGCACAAATATATCTACGTAGGGTAGCTTCGCTATGTGACGAAACTCTAACTCTAAAGCTAATTGTACCGCTTTTGGTAATATGTATCTGGAGATAGGACTAGCAATTATTATGTAGGTCGGCTGTAGAATACATGCATTACCAGGTTGTGTTCCCGTAGTCCGTGTATTCTATGTGTACTAGTCTGTAGTGTTACTCGCATTTTATTATATCGTACACGAAAGTGGATTGGCGTATTTACATCTCATTATGAGCGAAAACATCTCATTATAGCGGTGATAGCCCAGTGGCTTAGAATTCGACCTCGAATCGAGGGGTCCGGGTTCGAATCCCAGTGGCACGCACCAATGACTTTGTAAAAAAGTTATGTGCGCTTTATAAAATTAAATATCACCTGCTGTTACGGTGAAGGAAAACATCGTGAGGAAACCTGCATGCCTGAGAGTTCACAAAAAAAAAGTTCTCAAAAAGGTATGTGAAGTCCACCAACCCGCATTAGGCCAGCGTGGTGGACTAAGGCCTACATCCCTCTCATTGTGAGAGGAGACCCGACCCTGTAGTGGGTCATTAATGGGTTACTGACATGACATGAGCGAAAACACGATGATACCGTGAGACACTAATGGGTTACAGACTTCGGGTACTAATATGGTATTTGGTAGATGTATCGGGTGTACTTCCGTTTAGCCCATACCTCCGATCGATCTGAATTTTGGTACACATATGGATTTTGACCCGCTGATTAAGAATATCATACTCAAAATACCCGCAAATTATATTTTCAAGGTCAAACGGACAAAAAGTCGAACTTTTCGTTCGTTTGTTTTTCGAATGTATTGCGATAAATGTAGATTTTAGAGAAAAATCTTTCAAACAAAAGTTATGGGCCATGAGAAAAATGATATTTTTTATTCTATACATTTTTCGTGTAGGACCAGTGGTTTCGGAGAAAAATGCTAAAATCATCCGAAATTGGTACTCACTTTTCGCTCTACAGTCTAAATTTAACACAGAACTCCATTCAATGCGTTAGGTTGTTTTTATCAACTTAAAACCCTTTCCACCGTCTAAATTTAACACAGAACTCCTTTCAATGGGTTAGGTTAGGTTACATTTTTTTCCCCGAGCCAAGCGAAGCGGAGCAAAGGTCAGTGTCAGAAGTCTAAATTTTACACAGTTAGAAATCCCTTCAATGGGTTAGGTTAGGTGTATGACGTATGTGCGGTCTTTATTTTTAAGGAGATTTTTATTTTTGATATGATTTATAGCAAATAACGAGTTTCTTTTCAAGGTACGTGGATACCGCTATCATAACTGAAATGAACAAGAAGACGGAACGAATGTCACGAGTTATTGGCCTTCCCTATTCATATAGAACAGCGTAGTGGAAGCCCTGATGCAGAAGGAGTCTGGTGCCTAGCAGTTGCACATGACATATTGTATCAAGGAAGTGTGTATGTGTGTATTGTATTATGAAGACCGGATAACAGTTGACTTTGCTTTTAAACGGTGGTATATTATGGAATTATCCAATTTATCCAACCAATGAAATAATAGTTGGGTTTAGATCATCTACCTCTACACGATCGCGGCATTATCTAAAGGTTGAGACCAAAACAGTAGGATAGCTTATGGTCATTGTCAGCCAGGTCGATTTTTGGAAATTTTAATTAAGATAAAGTATTATTAGTAAGTGGGGATGGGATGTGAGAAATCCATCTGTGATGATAATGTCTGTCTACATTGTAAACTAAATACGTAAAGAAAATATTTTTCAAAATACACACACATGTGTGTAAGTGTGTGTTTTTGGGTATGAGTATGCCACAAACATATACCTAATACAGGGAAAACATATTGGCAACGAAACTGAAAATTCTTTTATATCCTCCTTTGTAAGTAGCTCAATAAATCCTTTATATACCTACTAAATACACAGTAGGTACGAATGTTAGTTACAACGGCCTCGGAGATAATTCCGACGGGAAAGTTAAAACCATTATAAATTGCGGGGTGTGACACCATAGCTCACAAAATGACCTTTCCAGCGCCTTCATTAAACTACGCGTTGCATACTAATGAGTTCTTCTCCCCGAACCTGCGAGCGAGCTGCGCGCTATACAACGAAAACATTCCGATTTTCATTTTAAATTACAATGGCCAACGTACCCCTAAGTATATCTACGCTACTCGTTTTCGCTCGACGGCACACAAAACAATAGGGCGCTTATGGTTTCCCTCCTAACGCCTGAAGCGGTTTTTCCTTTACTCTCTATCTCGCTCGCACTTACGAAAAGTTACACGAGTAAAGAATACAGCAAACGGCAGGCGAAAGCCACTTTCAGTTAATTTTCGAAGCCGCCGCTCGCTTCGTCTCCTTTCAGCTCGTTCGTAGCGCTTAAAATATTGCATTGCTCTTTTTAATTCTTCTTTTTCGTGCAACGAGTGCTTTCCATGCGGCCGGCATGTCAATTTAATCCCTCTTATTGAATCCAGATAGAATAATATGAAGAGGGTGTTATGAAATTTAATCTTATCTGTGGAATGAAGTGTTACATAATATTTTTTTGCGTCGATGGCATTGCAGTGGTTATAGGACGAATGATGTTATTTACATTTTTTTTTAGTATAAATGGAAGTAAATCGATGCTTTTTTTCTATAAAGTGTTTATAAGTTTAAGAAAGTTTAGTTTTGAAAAGGCCAAAATATGGTTAAAAATTTGAAATACATATCACTGATTATCTATTCACCTAAAATTAGTAATAATTACCCACTCATTATGGGGTGGCTCAGATTTGTTAAATCTGAACTAATGAATATCGTTTAGTTGAAATAAACTTGTGACTTCATTTGGTAGGGGACGGTGGGGGCGTATCATGACACTGTTAGATAACGATTATTTATGGCGTGACGGTGAAAATATGGCGAGCGATATCTAAGCGTTGAATTTATAGCCGATAAAATTGATAACTTTGAGTTGTGTTATTAACATGCGCATGTATGTATTTTCATATTGAAATGGATGAAACTTTTTAATTCAAACATTTTATTAAGCTATACTATAGACGACACGTGTTGATATTAATACTTGTTTACCATAAGGTTAAGGAATTTATTAGAAAATTTGGTTTTATGCTGAAAAAGTTCGAGACACAATGAAATTATAACAATGATTTATACAAGTAAAATTCCTTATAATAAATTTCTTAACGAACAAAACATAATTGAATTTTTAAAGCAATAAGTACGAACATTACAACATGGTGGAATTCCGAGACCGTTCTTAAAATGTCGTATGCCGCTAAAATGCCGCCCTTTAATAGCGAGTGGTTATAGAATAGTTTTCCCCATAATCGTTCCCCTGGGCGCGGCGTCATTTGTACCCATTGTCCGGGGGCATTAAGTCGTCACGGGTTCAACGTCGGGTGCACTGTTTGGCCATTTACTCATCAGTTACCTATTAATCATAAGTCAAAGTGGCGATATGTCATCACTTTTAATAACAGTTAATGATGTTTCCCTTTCTGATTCCACAACTTTATGGTAAGAAAATATTATAAATCTAGGATTAATAATTGTGCGCGCTAGTTTAAAGCAAGTTATTATTATTTTCACGATATAAAATTTTGCAATTGTTTAGGGTTTTTGAATAAAGTAAACAAAAATTACTATGCTCAATATCAATATTAATTTATTGGACCGATTTAAAAATATATGTCATATTAATAGGCAACTATATCTTGTCCCATATAGTACATGAGGAAGTAAACTTTTCTGTCTGTTAATTTTCATAACCTAAACTGAATTCATATCCTTAATAAGTGCTTAATAAATGTAAATTTACATATTTTTGAAGTGAAAACTTCTTCACTTTTGGTGTGGGTAAAAAATGTTAAACTCGCGATAGGACACGTGACCCTGATCGACAATGCGTAAGCGAAATTGCGTAAGCGAAATTGCGTAAGGGAAAATGCGTAAGATGGTAACTATGGAATCTGTCAAAAGGAAACATTCATAAATACTTAATAATTTGTGTTTTGTTATAGAAAAAAGCTAAATATTATAATTATTGTGATTTTGGATTCGACATTGCGATTATTAGCATTAAATGTCGTTTCTTTTCTTACAGACAAACTCAATACGTAGTGTTTTAATTGAACTGTCGTCCAAATCACCAAAAAAACATCTTATAAGTTTTCACTTCTGCCGGCAATCCCGGACTGCAACCCGTTGTTTAACTTGACGTATTTCATTTCTCGTTATGAAAACTAAAATATTTAAATTTACTACCTCATATGAAATTTATAATAATTTGAATGTTCGAAAATCTCAGAACTTACATAGGTTCATGTTTAAAAAAGACACTTTGCATGCCCATCATTGTGCAAAGCAACATTCAAGCATGTAGTATAATATACATAAGTGAATCGAATTTACAAACACTTGTTTGGCCCGAAGTCGAGAGCGAGGATCTGTGACAATGCGAAGCGTCAGCGAAGCGTGCACCGATAATGCTCCCCCGATATAATGATAATCATCGCAATATTGCGTCACTTACCAAAATATTGTAAGTGTCAATCAAAGAATTAAGTTTGCATTGTCGCGACGGTGGCGGCGCGTGCCGGCCGCGCGACTTTTCGGCTGGCTTGGCGCGCGTGCGGCATTTTAGGGCCCCTTTGTTTTGATTTCCAGCGCGAACGCGTAACGTTATAGTAAATTTTGCGTTCCGTAAATTGGGCTTCTATTCGTGATACGCTTCAATGGTTTTTAGATATGTTTGTACAGAAAAACACATTAACCCTAGACAACTAACCTTCCTATATACCCCTTTAAAGCTAACCATTCGTCGTATCGACGAGCAATATTTAAAGTATATAAATTTATCCATCGATACATATATCTGTATATTTTAATGTATAATTACGTTAAACAGTTATTATTCTATGAAATAAAACAGTATCTCTCATAATTTCAACAAAAATATTTATTTTAATCCTTATAATCTAATATAAGCTAGTTTTTTGAGATCAAATTAAACACTTACTTGAAAAAAATATTAAAAATAAACAACAAAAAGTAGCCCTTTTCTCTTTGGCAAACATAAATTATTACAGTCTCATTTTTTTAGAAAAAATATAAAACCTAAAATTTTGAAGCGAATTTTTGGCAAAAATCAACTTTGTGTTCACCACAAATTGCAGTGTTGCATTTTGAGCAATATGTCTTAGTCATGCGCCTTTTTGTATAGGAACACAATATGCCACATATTTTTTAAGAAGGAGAAGAACGATTTTGTTATTCTGGAGAACTTTCTTCGTTATCAGAAGGCTCATATTGAGTATCGCTTTCTACGTCATCCACCTCCACATTATCTTCTGTTTCGCTTTCACCATCCTCTCTAGTATCAATCCCTGTTGACTCCTCCGATGTTTCGATATATTCCTCTTCTAATAACAACCTCTCAATAACTTCATCGGCCAGGAATCGTCGAGAAGCCATGGTAAAAGCTGAAAAAAGTAAAGACTTTAGTTACAATAAATATACACAGAACCTAACCATTCGTCGAAAGGACGACTATTTTCGTAATATATCTAAAAGTCATGTACTTACCCGCGGAACGCCGTCGCCATCTGCGAGCACTCTGCAAGCACTAAGTTGACCAGCGACGACGAAGTGATCAGCGTGCGCGAACAAAAGAGAAAAGGATATTTCTGTTTCGCGTTCGTCGATTCGACGAAGGTTAGGTGTCTAGGGTTAATATTGTCCACTTTATCCCCACCCACTGAACATATTTTGCAATTGCGCCTAGAATTTTTTTGCACAATATTTAATTTGAAAGAGTATAACGCGATCGGGATTGCTGCAGATGGTTGAAGCTACGGCATTCGCGGCCAATTCAAGACTAAGGACCGGCTGGCGCAAAGGAAGAAAAAGAATAACAGGGATATTGAAAATAAGAAATGTCATTATTGTAAAAGATAAGATTCATAATTATTATGCATAATTTCGTTTTATTATTTCCTAGGAGGATTTACTTAATATCATAGTTTTATAATTTCTTTAAGATTATTTTGAATCCCCTAAAAATAATTATAAAATGAATATCGATGAATTCTAGGTGACACATATGACAGTTTCAATTTATTATCTTTTTATACTGCCTTCATGCCTTCATAGACTAAGGACAAAAGTTATGAAAAGGTTATGAATGACATTCACAGGAGAGTCAGACACGAAAAAATCTGTCAAATATATTATTAGTATTAGTATTAATATTGTATTTATGTGGAAAGACTAATTAAATATTATAATAAATAATATTCAATAACAACAAAGGGGAGCGAATCCACCGCAAGCGGAGCCTGGGTAATAAAATCTGTAAGTATAAAAGGGAAAACCTAAATTTCATTTTTTCCCGAGATAACTAAGATAAATATCAGAATAAGAATGCTTTGTCCTGTCTAGAGATTTTTAAATATCTATTACTTTATCAAGATTCGTCTAAATCACTTTTATAGTTGCTGAGTTAATAACCAACAACTTTTAAATTTGTATGTGTTAATATGTTAATAAAAAATTAAATAAGCTGAAATCTATTTAATGTCCGAACATAACCTCATTTAATATGAATTATTATTTTATAAAGATACACCTTCTATCAGTGCCTTTTGCCGCGTGTACTTCAACTTTAATTTAGTTCAGAGATACAGTTAAAAGTAATCTTTATAATTATTAATCCTGATTATAACATTAAGTAATAGAAATAATATTATAAAGTAGATATTTAAAATCAACTTACCTTGGGAACCCTGTGACGTTGCATGTGTAGACCACGAACTTTTATATGAGGCATCTGCAACAAAATAAATTATTAAAACACCTTTATTAACCCCGTTCCTCCATCCTCATCCATCCATAACTAAGCGCATATCCATCAATATACTCTGTACTTAATAATACTGAATAGATGGCGAAATATGTCACCTAAAGGTATCTATAATTATAACAATATGATTGATATATTTTTTTATAGCATACATCAAGTACTTATAGATAAATGGATAACATTTTAACTTTTAGATTCCTTTGGTAATAAACACAAGAATAAATAAACACTGCCACTAGCCAAATAAAGACGAAGAAGTATTGCGAAAGTCAAATATTTAAAAAAAATAATTTCATTAAATATGTATTACTATGAATGTTATAACAAACAAAAATAAACTTAAACTGACCTGAAAGCTCGTAGTAAGATTTTGTATCAAGCAAAACAGACTGCGCAGTTTCAATAGTGAAAATGAAGAAAAAACAAAAGAACGCTTGGCTTGGTCTCCTTTTTCATAAATTTAAACTAAAGTAAGCGTACCCATTTGTATGTGGCCAGTTACTTTTAATTATAAATTTATATGGCTTTACAAACACGTACGCATATTGTTAATTACTTTAAAAAAGTAATGTAATATCTAAATAGTATAGTAATAAATACTATTATTATCAATAAAAATGGCATTATTTATTAAAAGTTTTTCAATATTATAGGCATTCAATTAACGTATCTTGAACCAATCAGAGTGGTGATTAAAAAAATAAAAATAGAACCACCTTCAAAAACATTAAATCTTTTTCTTTCATAGTTTATTTAAAAATCTAAACAAACGATTTTAGTTAGATTTAGACATTAAAATAAAATAAAATGAAAAGTTTTACCACCATATAGGTATGTAATACCATTACCATACCGACTTCAAAAAAATAGGAGGTTCTCAATTCGTCTGTATGTTATTTTTTGAAAAGTCATCGAGTAACAATTAGATTTATATCCCTGTTTCATATGAATAAAGAAATAGTTTATGTATACAGATGGCAAAACTTACCATATTTAAATTATTATGCCTTTAACCTAAGAATTATATGCAAACAATAAATCTCAAAGTGCCTATTTGTTTTGTGTAACTCGATATAATCTTAAATAATAGCGACGGTCAAAGTCGGCTGACCCCATAGCGTCATAAATAAGGGTGCCATGGGAGGGAACACCTTCTGCCCTATGACGGCATAGGTCAAGCTTTTCCCGTGAAAAATGAGAGTGGTCGCTTGACCCCATAGTATGGTTGTCAAGAATTAAGTTGTTTAAGAATTTTTATAGGTATAATGTCTACCAGCGGACCCACATGTGTGAACGTTGCTAACGTAAAACTTTTATTTTTTTTAATAAACTTTATTGTTTGATCGTTTTGATGCAAAAATATATAAAAAAACATTTGAAATATGCACCAAAAGAACAGAATCCAATTGCAGCACTAATCAGCTAGTCTGACGGATAGGTATAACAAAAATCAAAAACTAAAATCTAAACTCTACTTAATCACGCGCACAAAAATTAATAAAAATTTGGCCCAGCCTTTACAAAAAAGGAGATAGTCAAAAAGTTTGTTACTTATTTAACGCCACAAATCTAAGAACGCTTGAACTGTCAAGACGTATTTTTGACCTGATGACTGTAGAATATACTCCAGGCTCATTTTATGGCGAATGGATCTGTGTCCCATAGTGAGATTAAAAAAATAATTCAAACCATTTAATGTCGCCATGTGTGTTTCTTAACGTCACAAATCTAAGAACTCTTGAGCCGTCAAGACCTAATTTGAGGAGAGGGGTATCCAGGGAACTGGTAATTAAAACATTTACATACAATGCCTTCCTTACATTAAATACAAATTCTTTGAATTCGGGTATAAACATGACCGACTAATATAATCGTTTCTAAAGATGGATGGGTTGTATCGGTTGCTATTCAGAGCAAATATATTTATAGCGTCTAGGATTCCGCACGACAGACAGCCACAATACAAATAATTGCAACTATACATAGGTACTTACATAATTGCAACTATACAATACCTAATTGATGGTGCAATACGCTTGGGGTTAATGACCATGTCGATAGGTCGACATGGTCCGTTATGAGTTAAATGTTTTACATGTGACAAATTTATCGCTCGCATCCATTTTGTCGTACTGTCATAGCGTTCATTTGTGCGTTAGTACGTATTGTCAGTAAGGACAACTCCAATCAAAGACTTGGTTTGAGTTTTGTCGCGTTGGTTCGTCGGTTAGTTGTGTCGAACTTCGACAGCCAATTATGTCAATTGGTGTGTCAAGTAGTTTCATATGCGATAACCTTTAAACGTCAAGGATAGGATGGGCAGAGAAAATGGCCTGCATGTTTCTACTACTATTATAAAAGTGACTATCTACGTGATCTATTCATCTAGAATAGATAGGAAGGATGAGTGTTTCAGAATGTGAAAGAATATTTCATGCATAAAAGGGCCGAACAGATTTACATGAAATTTGGTGTGCAAATAGTTTATTACCTTGATTAACATATAGGATACTTTTAATCCATCTTCGGATCAATTTCTACAATTCAGGCGGCTGAAGACGAAGCAAAGTCTAGTAGAAAACATACAGCAAAGAATAAAAATAATCTGCCATGTTATACGTATTTTCGCCCGTAACTGCATGCCATTTGACGAAAGTGTTGAAACAAACGTTGAAAGTGTTGGGATAAACGCGCGTCTACCTCATTAGGGGCTCACTAACTCCTATTTGGACCAATTTCTACAACCCAAGCAAACGAAGCCGCGGGAAAAGTCAAAAATATATCAGCAAAGAATAAAAATAATCCGCCATGTGATATTTTCGCCAGTGCCTGCAGGCTGCATGCCATTTGACGAAAGTGTCGAAATGGCGGCAATCATGGGATAAACGCGCGTCTACCTCGTTAGGGGCTCGTGTGGGTGTCTGAGGAGCCACTTGAACGGTAGTGCCGGCGGATTGGAGCTGAAGGCGAATTCAAAAAGGTGAGGTTTAGGTACGTACCTATAGGTACTTAGGTATTAGCTGTAGGAATTCGTACATGTACCTATGTTGAATATTGACCAAGTAACTGTCTACTGCAAGAAAGCATTAGTGTTAATAATACTTTATCAACTTTTTCATACTTTCTCGGTCAGTTTGTCTAAATGTCTGTTTGTTTGTTTGAACACGCTAATCTCACGAACTACTGGATCGATTTCAAAAATTCTTTCACTGTCCCTGAGTGCTATAGGCTATGTACGAATATACGACGGGCGTAGCCGAGGCGGACCGCTAGTCTAATTATAAAGAGCGGGTTTACATTTCATATTCGATTTCATCTGCGTGATTATTTTTATTAACATTACGCCGTACGCGGGATTTTGGATCTTAAGACCTACATTTTCGTTTATTATTATTTTATTTATGTATATTATACATGTCATTTAGATTTATTAACAGAGACAATTTTTAAATTGAATAGATTTTATTTATTTATTTTATTAGAACCATCAATAGAATTACATGTAAATACAGTCATGAGTTAACATATAATCCCACTTAAAGGTTTTAATAGTTACTTGTACAATTAACATGCTAATTGTCTATAAAAGTTACAACAGTTTTGATACCTACATTGCTAATTTTACTTTTAAATGATTCTAATTTGTAACTAAACAGATCAATTGAATTATCTATTTTTTTTTTGGCTCTAGGAATTAGATGTAAGTATTGCTGTAAGTTAGCCTGTAAGCTGTGGATTTTGTTTTTTTAATAAATAAATAAATAAATAAATAAATCTATGAGGCTTAATTTATTATAAACTTAACTTAATTTAGGCATTAATGCATGTCGATCAAGGTTGGTTCTGTAAATGTTATGCGTAAACAGTGAAATAGGAAACCGCGGTAAACGAGAGGGAACCCTAAAAGATATTTTCAAGGTTCAACAATTTAGATTTATCTACACTTCCATTTACGAGCTGGTATCGAAAGACCATGTCTAGCAGTTCAGGATATCGTTTATCCGATAATAAATTAGAGGTTCAATGTTACATAATTCAATGTTATCTACTAAATAAAAATTAACTTGAACTTATCACATTAGGACCGCAAGAGATGGAGAAATTAAACAAAGGACACTTTTAGATCCAGACTTTGTAGGTACATATATACCTAGATTTTTCTTTTTCAAGTATAATATAAGTCCTTAAATAAATAATTTAAGACTAGAAACTGATAATAAAACTGAAATTTTACTTTCTTTCTTTTTATCTATTTCTTATTTTGATTACCTTATGGGTTAGGACTTAGGATAAGCTGAATACTAATTGTAATAATAACTAGTTACCTTTATTAAATCTACGTTCTACTTTATGGTGCAAATAAACGATTTGAATTGAATTTTCTGGGCTGAAAGAAACGAACCCGGCTCTCGTCGCAATGCCTACTGAAATCAGTTAGCGTTGAAGTCTAAAGTATGGGCGTTGTGACTTAATTCAAAGGTGCCAGGTGTATGGGGCCATCAATATTCAAAACAGGTGTAATTGGCCATGGGATGTGCTTAAAGTATTTAAAAAGACTTAATAGCAAAGAAAATCATCGTGACGACACCTGCATGCCTAAGAAAGCATGTTGAACTAAGGCCTACATCCTTCTCACCGTGAGAGGAGACCCGACTCTGCAGTGGATAACTAATGGATTACAAACTTATAATAGGTATTTTTTTTTCTGTTTGGTGACAAAATGAACAGATTTAATGTTGACATTATATAATACTTAAAAACTTGAAGGTACACAATTGACAGAGAGCCCATAAGAAATTACAAGTAATTTCTATGTATTGTCTTCTATTAAAATGCTACCTGTGGTCCTATGGTAATAACAAGAAGGGATATGAAATGACAAATGTGATGAAAGGATGATGAAATAAGATTGTGGGTACCTACTCATGTAAAGGAACTGTTAAGAAAACAGGGAACACTGAATAAGCTATAGCGAATAATTAGGCCGGACACCGGACTATGTAAATGTAACAATGTAACACATGATTACGCTATAGTACTCACGACACCTCTTGCATGTTACCGTTAGGCTACAAGAACCGTCAAACTTCCCCTTTCAAACTCGCCCCCTTGGAGCAGCCGGACTTAGGAGCAGACGAAAATAAAACAGCGGAGGTGGAACCTGACGACCACGGCTTCCACACGGTACACCACAACACACCACCACAAAAAATGATATTCACCAGCAAACAGCATCGAGAAGTTGGTGAAGGTGCCGGACCGACTGAGGTAGTCGGCGGATCCCTTGATATCTAGCATGATGCCGGCTTAGGTTTTCCACGCGCACATTGTACCGAGACGTGCGTCACGCATGGCGTCTGCAGCACACTCGCGGTGCCAGTTTCGTAAAAAGGCGGGGCGAAGTGCCAAGACCACACCCACGGTCCGCCCCTCGCGCCCTCACCACCCGCCTCGCCAATCGCGTGAAACTCGAGCTAATCTTTATCTGAGAAAAATAAACTGGGTGGGTGGGAGATAATGACGAGGCGCTGCCGCGGCGTCGGTAATCAGGAGGCTTTGTGGACCGCGACAGCCTGTTAGCGAGCTTATCCGACGATGGTTTGGCGAAAATTGAATGCTTTGTGTCGCCTTCAGGATTTTTGTACGCGATATACTCTGCCTTCGAATCGGCCGGCGAATATCGACGGCGACGTCTGCCACTATGATGTAGCGTAATAACGATTAAATAGGTCGCTTCTAACGATAAAACGCTGGAAAGAGACTTAGGTATCTGCCTATCTATCACTGGTTAGATTGCCGATCAGATTTATTCGCGGTTAAAAGAAGGAGCTTTTTTGTACGTCATGTGCTATAAATGTTGCTTTTTCCAAATAAATACAGAAAAAGAAATTTTGGCAACAATAAGCCCAAACCATTTGTTCAATATTGTCAAAGTATTGTAACACAGTCATTGACCTCAAGTCAGTTAATTTGGTTTGACTGACTGCATGGCGCAAGCGCCATCCCTTCAAACCCTCCCTGTAACAAATAGCGCAACAATTAAGCGTTAAGAACAAAACTTAATCGAAATGCCATACGTCATGGGTTTTACTTAATATTTCTTCCTCTCGGATTTTTCGATCTACTGGTTGGGGGAGACGTTAGTAGAAAATAACGGAGCTACCTAGGTACACGTAAGCTTTGACATACTTCTTAGAGTAACCCCTAAGTATGGAAACTATGGCTACTTATTATATTAATTATCTATTTGATGTCTAACTAATTGTTTTATAGGTATTCTATGCGGTTTTGCTTGCTCATCAATTGATTAGATTAGGTGGAAGTACGCCAGCCCTATGGGTAGGCCTAAAACATACTCCTCCACGGTGTTAGTTACTCCTCCAGGGTACCTATATTTTGATTTTATATAGCGCACATAACTTTTAAGAAAGTCATTGGTGCGTGTCACTGGGATTCAAATTCTGACCCCTCGAAAAACAGGCCAAAATAAAAGCCACTGGGCTATCTTTTACAAATGACTGTAACCTTTCATTGCACACTGTTGGGCACGCATCTCTGCCCACAACAGCTCACCCTGTTGGAGCCTGGAGCATACACCACGCTGCTCCAATGCGGTGCGGTGAAGAAACCAAGTGAATGACGGATGTTTTCCAACTGTTACCTTAATTGATAAAGCTCAGAAGCGCATTGCTCAGAAGCAAGTGTTTTATTTGCCACTAGCAAAACCACCCAGGTACTGATCGCGCCCCATGCGCCCCTTCGAACGCTTGCAATCTACTCAAGCATCGGGACTTTTACAATTATAAGTATTTTTTAAATCATACTACAAAGTAACTTATTGTTAGGTATTACGAATTGGAACAATGTCATTAAAGATTCCTTCGCAAAGACCATATAATCGTTTGTCGCAGCAGCATATTGTTTTTTTACTTGTCCATTTCGCGTGTTGTAACAATAGCGTCGGGTGTATTGTGTGCTCTTTTATTTATTTTTCGAAAATTCCCACCGCCGCCTCCAATTCTGATGATTGTCCATATAATTGGGCGAATTTCAGCAGTATTGTTCGTTTGAACGTTTTCAGGTAGGTACGCTATTGTCTTTTTCGAGCGTTTGTCTTGTTTTCACTTCGGTATTAGCATATTTTCATTGGTGTTTTATGAATGTAGCCTGTTAAGGTCATCCACTTTACTTCATACACGTTGAAGTTGAAGTTATGTCTAATAATTATACCTACTCCCTTTACGTAAAAATGTGCCTATAAATTACTTAAACATTTTTTTATTGTCACTATAAACAGGAAATATGGTGCACCTGATGGTTAAAGGTTACCCATCTCATAAAATATGATTCAGTACTTCGGTTATATTTGAAGTAGGGTTACTTCAAATATAACCGAAGTACAGTGGCCTAAAAATATTTTTTATTGTTCCCTTTTAAGATGAATCTCAGATGTGAGAAAAATAAAATATGTATTAGTTGTAGGTATCTTGAGAATTTCATTAAATAAGTTTGTATGGCTAGACGGTATCATTTTTTTTATTTGAAATCCATATTAATTGCACAGCATATAAATTTATACATAGGTACAAATCAACGGTGCTCATTTATATGATTAAAATCCTCACATTACTGGAACTACGGCTGACTCACTATGAAATCACTATAGAATTATATCCAATACATCATAATTCCAAATAGCTTCTAGCTGGAATTAGGCCTATTAAAACTTCATTACTCGAGAGAACGGTCTTTTTCAAAAAAATATTCAGTTGTACGCCGCCCGCCCCATAATGTTTGCATGGTGTTTAATACGAAACACCATTACTGCTGCCATTCATCACTCTATTCCCCTTCTCTAGCTGTAAAAATAACACTATACATTTTCACTTCTATTTTGATTACGATAAGGTCCAATTCAATCAGGTCAGTAAAGGAGTATCAGACTGGGAGAGCTTCGACCGGTGCGTTTGTATCGAGTGCCGTGAATTGTAAAGTGTCGGTATAGAATGTTGATAATATATACTTAATAAATATTCATTCATTAGAAAATTAAATGAAGGTTTTGTTAAAATATATAGGACAAATATCTATTAGGTACCTACTCATAAATCAATACCTAAGCATACCTTTTATCTGAAATGGCATAACTTAACGGTGTACGCGACGGTAGCTAAAGCATATAACATCTGCACACAAGCTCAGTCCCTGATAATCCACGAGTACATCGGTACATCTGACGGGACTTAGCGACAATGATCGCACAGTTTGTAGCGCAGATATCGTGCGACTGTCCGATGGACGCGCCGCACCGCGGGCGGTCTTTGTTGCGACTCGTGCGATTAAAGTTCTCATGACTTGCGTTGCGTACTCAATGCTATGATTCCCCGTTTTTATCGTTTCGATATTTGAACGTTTTATGCCTTTGCAAAGTCGTTTTTGAGGGAAGCAGCCATTAGAAAGCTTTCGCTAGCTGTCCGTCTATCAAATGACATTTTATAAGTGCAAAGTTGAAATTTGCATTGATAACTTTATGATAGCACTAATATATAACATAATAATTATGTTATAAACCGTCACATGTTAACGCCATTAAAGGGAGGTACCATCAAATAGTGCAAATCGATGACCCTGCTTATTAGGCGTATTACTGATATCATCGGTCCCTAGTGTGCTATCAATTAAAGGGCTTATTGCGATCCTAATATTGATAACATTTTGTAACTTTTAATAAACTGTCCGACATCATGTTTTCATAGATTTAACATCACAAAAGTGGCCTATGACATCATTGGGGTCACCACATTTTAAGAAGGTAATACCGCTGTACTTAGTATAAATATAAATGATTGCTTTTAAAACGATTATGAATCAGTAATGTTATTAAATAGTAATTTGGCTATTCGGATACTTTATTACGACTAACGTTTATTTAAGATAATTTAAAGAAATTCTGTTATGGTGTCCGCATTCACATATTAAATACTTAAATACATTATATACAATTATCATTATTCAATAGTATCGTAGTCCAGCAACCCGCAGTAGGCCAGCGTGGTGGACTAAGGCCTACATCCCTACATCTCATTGTGAGAGGAGACCCGACCCTGTAGTGGGTCATTAATGGGTTACTGACAATACTATCGTACTCGCGAAGTACTACCTTAGATTACGGGTTCCACAAACACATAACTGATTTATGATAACTGATTTATAGGAATGAGTTCCTTTGATTTATAGGTTTTGGTCGAAGATAAACTTTGCAACGACGCACCTCGTCGTAAATCGCGATTGAGTGATGAAACTTTTAAGAGCAAACTTTTAATAGGCTACTTTTACGTACTAATACTGTTACAAAATATGATATTCGATGCTTGAACATTGTAACTGACTACGAGTTAGTAAAAGTTAGCCATCAGGGGACGCTCGCCCGGCTGCCGGCGAAGCCAATGTCAACGCAGAGTTGGCGTCCAAATCTGTTCAGTGCCATGACCATGAACACTTTCGTCAAAGTATTCATATAGTAAACGTCAGTGACTAGTATGTAATATGTGAGTCAGTCTTGACATCTTCCCACACTAATGGCAGCTCGATACGATTACTATACGAAAGTACGTATCTATACTCGAGGCACAGATTGGGTTTGTGTACCCGACAGATATGAAGTCTCTCGACAAAGTCAAAGGCAAACTGTCATTGCCTTTTAGGACATTCGCTTTAATGAAAAATTCCTCTTTGAACTTTTGACAAAGCCTCTACTTGCTCTATTTTCTGCAATAAAGCACCAAAGATTTGACTACCAAAATGAGTTTTCTGCATGTAATTGTGGTATAGTCTCTATTTCGGTGTATATGAGTGGATTAGGATTATACATAAGGATGTTCAGCCGACTAAGATGTTTGTCTGTTGCTGCCACCGATGTACGAGGAGATCTATCATCATCATACCTAATATCTATCCGTCAATCGAATAACTCAAATAAAATTGTATAAAACAAATCGATTTTAATTATCGTTTCGAATTATGGTGAATAATAAATCGAATAATTTATATTATTGTACGTAATGGCGCTTTTGATTTGGTTTTGCGGTTAAAAAACATATTCTTAAACAGCCTATGTCACGTAATTGAGACATTTGAAACACTACAAATTGTTTGCTAAGCACCATATTTCACCAAAAAGATAGTAAACGAGTAGGTTCTAAAGAGCCCTTTCGTCAAAGTCAGGTCATATGGTGCGAGTACATAAGGCTAGTATCTATGTAAAGTTTAAAGCAGGCTTGTAATTCTACATTATCTACACCTCGGGGCGCTAAGACGACGTTTGTGTGCGTATGAAAATAGGGTAACTAGGATATAAGACTGTTTTGAGACTTTATTTTCTGGAATTATATTTTTAAGTATAGTCTGGTCTAACATTATTATGAGAGGTATAAGTCTTGAAACATATTTCAAAAATGTAATTAAAAAAATACGGATGAAATTATTTACTGGAAATATGATACACAAAAAAGAAACATTATTGTTCAGGTCTTATTAACATTTATAACTAAATACAATCTATAATTTAATAGGCTAATAATTTAGCCTTTAGGCTAAATATAATAAAATACGAGTAATCGTAACTTCACACATATTATTTTATGTATGATAAAGGAAATGACTGCAAAATATTTAATTTGAATTTCATACTTTAATTTAAGTCTGAATCAGAAATCCAAATTGCCGTGACGTTCGCAAATCAGACAGGCAATAGTTTCCAAAACTGGAGTGTGGCGACCCTATCCCGCACACTGGTGTTCGCGTGTAGCTGAGATCGATCCCGTGCGAGGTTGCCGCATCGCACGCTTCCGGCGCGTTGCCGCTCTTCTCTACAACCACTGAATTTTCTATTCCACTTTCCACAACCGGGGTAGAAAACGCCGCGAATTGGTATGTGAACGGCGCTCACAACATTTCGATTGTAATTCCTATTGTAGAGTGCCAATGTCTTTAAAAGATGATTTTTGTTTTGTTTCAGACTCAGATGGTAGTGGTTTCAGAAATTCAGACGACTATTAACGGTGGGCTTCAATACGCTGGCATCAGATATTGATAGTCCTGCTTCTGACTGTTACTGCAGGCCATGGCTACCCACATCTATGCGAGTGCTTTGCCAATCATAAGTACTAAGATGTTCGCATAAGATAATAATACATAATTATATTTCCGGCAACCATACCTCCTCATGTGAAACACAAGAAAAGAAGAACATGCAGCTCTACGATGGTTAGGCGGACGAGCCGCCATTGTTCTATCATATATAATATAAATAAATGATAATATAAAATAATATAAATTATGATTTTGTAACAATTTAAGCATCCGAAATAGTTTCATTTACCATTTTGTTGTTGAATTTAGAATGGTTTAATTGAAGCTTAGAACCAAACATTATCTAATGTCAAGCATACTAAATTTGATAACCGTGTTGTGTTTACACCAGATTAAATACCAGTCACCAGTTAGTTTTAACTGAATTACTCGCACTACTCTAACTCGCGTTCGGTCCAATGCGAATTTAGGTCTGTTTATATAGAGTTCGACAGGCTGTCGCTTTATCCGTACTTAATTTAAAATTAATACAACCAGGCGGCGCGCAGGAAATGAGCTTAGAGTTGTGGGGGTCTGGGGGTTTGGGGGATCGGGTGTTGGAGGGTTTGAGGCGATGGTGGCGGCGGGAGTGTGAATTAGCTCGAATCGTCGATATAATTCGATAACCAACGCTTATTGCGCGGCAAATGGTGGGCTCGCGATGTTTTCCCGACTGTTTTTTCACCGTTTCGCCGAGCAATTGAATTTGATTCGAGTTGCAGAAAAAATATTGAAGAGTTTCTCGAATGATTTTTGTTTACGGATATTTGGGGTGTGGATCGTAAGTTGATTCTGTTTTTTCATTTTTGAAGTGACAAACGCTGCTTGCACAGCTTGCCCAATGATACCTATGTAATCTTTGCAGTTTGTCCAACCTTTTTCTGCGACAAATTGCATATTCGGATCTCAATTCGCAAGGAGTACGGTGTATCGAGTATCGCTCAGGCCAGTACGGTGGACAAAGGCCTATATCCCTCTCATTGTGAGATGAGACCCGACCCTGTATTAGATCATTAAAGGGTTACTGACACTGGCACTCAAAACTCGACCTTCCAAGTAAAACCACACAGCACAGGACTACTCCAAAAACGATAATTAATAGATAGTTCCGGGGCCATTACCGCTGATATTTCCAATCCCAATCCCGTGTGTTTCTATAAATAACTTTCAACCAAGTGTCGGTAGATGTTTTCCACTTGGTACCGCGATTTTTTTGCGGCCATTTGCTATTTTATTTACCGTTGGATGTTTCGTGAGAAAAGTTAAACATTCCCATGAAGCTTACTGCGACGGGAGCTTACCATTAACCATATTAGCTGTTAAGGAAAGTTTGGAAACAAGTCAGGCAATTCCTATTATATATGTTTATACATGAATAGACGTATACATGTATAAAGGTCTGACATCAGTGCCATGTATAGGTACGGGGCAAGAACGTGGTCATGGAGATATATAATAGGGTGGTAGTGTCTACTAAAATAATTCTTCTTTATATAGAGAAATATATCCTTGTAGAAGTGTTGGAAATACTTTACCTGATAAGTACCACATTGTCCTCATGAGTAACAACGCACAAACGACCTCAAGAATTCTTCAGATAGCAATACTTTTGACCGTTTATTATTCACTTATTGGAAATAAACTTTCAATAAACAAGGTAGGAAATTTACACGAAATTAAATTTTTATGGGACCTCTTTTCATTTTTTTGTTCTAGGCTCTACCATATGAAATGTCTGAAATTCATGTTGTTTGAAAACGTGATATTAAAAATAATCAATCTGCTCGTTCCGTTCGGACGCCAACTTCACGCAAGTGAATATACAGACAGATATGTAGCTCAGACGGTCCCTGACAAAGGCAGGCTATCTTATTGAAAAAGTTTGAACATTTAATTATTTCAGCGGAGACTCCCGCCTGGTAGTTTTCTCTTTGAGCGGAATGAAGACAATAGCGGTCTTTGTAGTCCGCGTCAAGTTAGTATTTAAATCAAACTAAATAGTCTTCGCAGACTTGGAAGCAGAAATTTTGGTATTTCATTAAAACTTTTTTAAGGCCAATTTAAGGCTTGACATCGTAACTTAGTATCAGGTGATCTGCACTCTTACTAAATCTTCGCAAATTACTACTCATTTGAAGAAAAGCTTTCCCAATCGACAAATTACCAATATCCGTCTCATAATTATACTAGGTGAAGCTAATTTAATCATGTTCAATTTAACATCAGAACATTATACTACTAATATGAAGGAAAGCTTTCCCAATCGGCTAATTTCCAAAAACTAGGTCGGGCAGGTCCTACTTCAATGGGTAGTTTGCTGCACCCACTGGATTCACCTAACCGGACGCGGCTGTCTCCGCTCCCCGCCGCCATTTCCGCCTGCAAGGGGCCAGGGTGTTTCCGCCGCCCGACTACAATGGGCCCTTTATATCTTCCTACCGCTAATCTAGGAGCTGATAATGTGATTAGACGCGCCTTTGTACGTATGCAAAGTCGGCAGCGACGTGGAGGCGTGGGCATTGTTCGCGGTTTCAGTGCACGTAATTTACTCGTGGTAAGTTTTGTTACTGAACGCATTGTTGAGTGGGTGGGGCGGTACAGTCGTTTGTTGGCGGGTTTGTTATTTGATCTTTCTGTTTTCCCGAGCTTTACTAGCGTCTGACATGGATCTGGATCCAGCAATGCCTCCAATCCTTCGTCTTTAAACTTTGTCGGTGCTCCGCGTTTTTTATCTTCGAGGTCTAAATCGTTACTTTTAAAGCGCCTAAACCTGTCTCGCCATGTAGTATTCTGTGTGCTTCAGCTGCAGATTTCTTTTGAATAAAGTAGTGCAATAAATTTCCCCGCACTATTTGGCACAAAACTAGACATTTCCACAATAGGTAAATGGTTGCCACTGTGGTAAACTATATCTACTAGGATTTGATGATACATAGTACTACTTAGCTAATGAGTTACCGTACGAAATTCCATTAACAGAGTGCCGCTATGCCATCTTTTAAAAACCAGCTAAAACTTATTCAAGCGAGAACCTAATGAAAGTATCTATATATGAACAACTAAAAAAACAAAAGTGAAAATGGTAAACCGCACATACCTATTTTTATTACACGTTTTTTATTAGCTTCTGTACGTTTATTTGTTTGTGACATGAAAGTTACTCTTATGAAATTTGCCAAAAGTTGATAGTTTTTGAGTTATAGTACCTACATTTTTTCGAAAATTTAATATTTCGATTTTCACTAACTTTGATGATTAATTACAAATTATTTAATTATTTAAAACTAGATTACATTTATATGGTCGTAAAGAAGCATATTCAAAGTTTATATTAAAACCATAATATCCCGTTGTAGTTTGTATTAAATAAACCAAAAAAGTGATAAAAATCGAACTAAAAAGTTCGAAGGAAAATAAATAAGAATAATAAATAAATATACGGAAAATATATATACGCTTTTTTAACAATAATACTAGTTAGTAATCTTAGTTCACAACAATTGTTTTAAACTTAATTTGAAAATTATTATTTTTAACTTTTTAGTTCGATTGTTTCAAAAGCGTGTTTTATAGTTTTTTTAAACTATAATTATTTATTTATACCTACACGCAAATACCCTAATACGGATCATTTATGGTAAGCTATAGGTTAGGTTACCATAGATTAAATACCTGTTTGCACCTAAACTGAAATAAGCGCCATCTCTCGAAATTACAAAGAACCAGTAGCATAAAGCTCAAGTTTCCGGAGCGCTACCCTTCGCTACCCCTTGGTAATCAAGAGACGTAAAAGGTCAAAGTTTCAATATAAACTCATAGATGTCGTGCAAATCAATATTAGTATGATCAAAAATTTTGTGTGGGACTGGAAATATTATTAAGTACCTACAGTTTTAGTTTGCATGCTTGAATGTTTAAGGAAATATCATTAAATAATTTAATGAATCACCTCACAAAAGGGCACGCAGGCCACCTGGTGTTAAGTGGTCCCAGTAGCCCTTGGATTTGCTCATCCAACCTCAAATAGATATCCTATGTAGAGGTTTTATGCGGGCGCTTTGTTACTTATGAGGACTAAAACGTTCGCCTCAATTAAAGTATCCCCTTCAATAGGTTAGCTACGAGTAGATACCTCCCCGTACGAGCTACTATTTAAAATCTTTGTATTGTAAAGACAAAACTTATGTCTTTTTTTAGAAAAAGAAAACAGTTCAAAATATATATTTATAAAATTATAAAGTGCTTTGTAAATTAACGGTGTCAAATATTGAAAGAACAAGTTTCAGGTGTTAGTTGATTTATTTGGTCCAATTGTTTTCCCAAAAGTCGAATGTAAATAAGTTGTTAACCCTTCTTCTTCTTTTCTGCTTTCAATTTATAAACCAATTGTGATTCTAACATCAACATATAATCGACATACTTCTGTCCCCATGGTGAATACGATAAATACCATTCTTGGAACATATCGTAATCTTCAGGGCCGGTGTACGTACCGCCTTCATAATCTAGTACCGCAGCAACAACTTCATGAGGGTTCAAGGGCTTATATTTAAGTTCTGCTACTCTTTTTCCATTTAATACACCTTCAACTGCTTTTTTTATCGTATTAATGTCATATCCTCTTAGTATTTGTGCTACACAATGCACGTTGAAGTCACGATTCATTCCGTGATATTTCATTAACATTTTAGTCAATATGTACGATATGCTCCCGTAGTCAGTACGTGGAATAAGAATAAGCGATGGAAATACTTTGTACATTGGTGCATTTTTAGCTAACCACGGTTCTGATGCCGTTCCTAAGACCAATATTTTATCAACACTCGCTTGTATTGGCTTTATAATCTCTTTAAAAAAGTCTTTTGACAGCCGCGTTGGGTCAAATAGTTTCTCTTCTTTAGGAACTTTTTTATAAAAAAGCTTATCTGCATTATCCACCAATATGATGGTCGGCTGCATCAAACGGCTCACTCTATTTACAAGTTGAAACATAGTTTTCATATTCTTTGGACCTGGGAATTTATCGTACACGTTCATTGGTGACAGATCTATCAATAAAGAATTCGTTTCAGTTGCTATTGCGTAAACTAGCGTTCTTTTGCCAGCTCCTTTAGGACCAACTAGTAGCTGCGACCTCACAGCATTAGGACACGAGGACCCTAATGTTAAAACACAGCGCACTCTTACTTGTTCTCTAACATCACCAATGCATGGTGGTGAAAATGATGGAGTCCATAAAATAGCTCTCGTATCAGCTGCAGCATAGTTTTGATCACCCCAATAATCATCAAGGGTAGTGTGTGGATATTTTCTGACTATTCCATTATCAGCAAGTTGCTGAAACATCGCTGCAGGACTTAGTTTATCAGGTTTGGGTGTTTTCTCCTTCTTCGGTTTTTTGCGCTTTTTACTCTGAGGAGGCTTTAAAATACCAGCCGCCAAATAATCCGCTTTTAGGGAATTTTTAAGCATAGTTAGTTCTAATCTCATCATCTCATCTACAATAGGACGTAACTGTAACTGAACATCTTGATACGCGTTTTCAGTTATGAGATACATAATGTAACCTCTAATTGCATCTAATGGTGCATCAGGAGTATCAATACCTTTCCACTGAGTTTGATATCTATTCCATGCTTCTATTAAAGGATCTAAATTTTTGCCAACTGTTAGGTAAATACCTGGATCGTTGTCAGGATTTAATCGAGATTTTTTGTAATCTAGCAATCTTTTTTGTTCTTTGATTTTAGCTTCTTCTTCTAGCCTCTTTTTTTCTTGACGAGCCGCTAATTTTTCAGCCTTTATTTGTTCTTTACTTTTAGGACTTCCAGCTTCAGCTTTCAATCTTTTTTCTTCAGCCATTTGCCATTCAATGAATTCTTCTATAGTAAAAGTTTCTCCTTTTACTATTAGAATTGAGCCACCTTCTTCCGCATAAGGAAATTCATCAAAAAGACGAACTTGATTGTACCATTCCCGCAGCCATTGTCGTATTTCGGCCGAAATATCTTCCATGATATCTCCTTCTCTTAATCTCAGTACACGACTTTTTTCCTTTATATTTTCTTGTAGCCATTTTTCATAGTATTTACGTCTGAAATTTCGGCGATCTTCTTTTACTTTTTCAAGTTGAATTTTAGCAGAAGGGGGAGACCAACTTGGTATTATCATGCCTAATTTTGTTTTGAGACGGTTTTCTTTTATGTGTTCCCGTTTAACGTCCATAAATTTTCGGTATATACGTTGTATCAACATAGCTGCCTTAATCCTCAGCGATTCCGGAGCCGGTGGTTTTTTAAGACCTGCTAGTTCTAAGTATAAATTCGCATCTTTATTAAATTTACGAGTATTTGCTCTCGTTATTATTCTGGATCGTTCCATACGTTGGATGTTGTTAATGTGCCCATCATACTCTTCTTTGAGTCTAATTTCTTCTAATTCTTCAGGAGTTAATTGTACTGATTCCTCGGATTCGGAAATGTCCTCACCCATTGCTAATTTACGTTTAATTTCAGCCTCTTTTTCTTCGCGTATTCTTTGTTCTTCTTCTAATCGCTCCTCTTCTCGTCTTTCAATCTCTGAGGGTGTGGGAGTGGGGTCTCCTAATCTATTCCCAGCTAATATCTCATCTATAAGATATTGCATTTCAGCTTGCCGAATTTCGAACGGGTAGAAAAAAGGGCATAAAATCTGAATATCCTGAGGGACCATTAACATTTGTTGTAAGGCATTTTCGGGATAGGTAAATTCAAAAACTTCCACTTCTTCCAGCGTCATTTTGAGCTCAAGTAGACGACACGTGATGGCATCAATAATTTTCTTTATGAATGGTCTCCTCTGCACTTGCTCCATTTGGTCGTAGCAATCGCACAGTTTATTATAAAGTTCACAATACTTACAGTAAACCCTTGCTACAATCTCAACGGCCGTGGCCTGAGGTTTAATGCCAACGAAGCCTGTAGCAAGTTCTTGAATGCGTTCATCTTCTGCCAACGCTTGTTGCATCTGCTCTTTTATTTTGAGCCATCTTTCGTAATATTCTTTATTTGCCATGATATTCTCACTGCGTATAATTTAAGTATTAACGAATAATTCATAAATAAATATAAAAATATTAAATATAAAAATTTAAATGAATTATTCTAAGTTATTGACATTAAGCGTCATAATTATTCTTTGATTAATAGTTTTAAACCTATGATTTAGCTGGGCTGTATTACAAAGAAGAAGAAGGATTATAGTATATCATAAGCTTTTTAACTCTACAATATTAACTACTAGACTGAGCCCGCGTCTTCACTATACTACTCCTCCCTCACGATCAGCTTCTATACCTAATCATAAAGAACTGCAAATTTCTTCTTTGTGAGTTTCTTCAAAAGTTTTTTCTTAGGTTCCTAATTACCGCGCAAGCAAAGCAAATCGGGGGATCGTCGACAAAGACCGCTCAACCCCCGTTCACAATAAAAATGTTTCAAGTGCGCCTCCGTACGTTCCATTGAGTTGGATCGTCGACGCACGCGTTCGTCGCTCGCTTCCGGTGTGGGACGCGTGCCGATTGCGCTCCGTGCCAAGTTATAGGAGGCAGCGGGGATACTAGCGATTAAATGATTATGTAATGAAATCAAATAAAAATATATTATGAACTTCTTTGAGCGGCTTTTGAGGCAAAAATACATAATCATCAATTGAAGTAGGAACCCCTTCGAGTTAAATTACTAGCTATAAAAGTATTAGATTTGGGATATTAGCTTAACATCTTAAATAAAAAAGCAATATCTTTAATTAATATGAATTTATTTAATATTTTTTCCAACAAAAAGTATAATCTAGATATATGAATAATAAAGAATAAAACTTGGAGTAAAAACACAAAAAAATAAATTTCTATTTCAAAATATTTTTTTATGCATGTAGAAGGTGGGTAAACATGGCAAGTAACATACATTACAATCTACAAAATTGTATCTCTGTGTGTATATCCCCGCCACCGCTAGCGCCTGTGCCGTGACCCCAACGAAGTATGCGTCGCCCGAAATGCAACGTAACAATGATTTATTCACTATCCCTCTGTATTCATTACGGGTGCAGAAATTTAAGCCATTAATTTTGTTAACTCTGTCTCGGCCAATAAAACTTGTTAGGGTGGGAGGAAAGGATCAGAACGGTTAGCTTGGAACGTTTGCTCACTTTCAGATTGGCTGGTTTACATATTAATAGTTTTGCGCTGGTTAATGGAGCAACAGTAATTGTAAGGGGATGAAACTTATTTTGCCGGCAAATGCAGTCAGTATTTTTATGGGAGTCACTTTAAGCCGTTGACTGGTGCCGGTTGTTGACAAAAGGTCTATCCAGAGGTCCGAGCATATGGAATACCTACTAATGATTGACGTTTACTATTCATGTTTACAGCACAGTTTTTAACCCGCGATGCTCATGACAAGAGCCTACCCAATGATGATTTGTGATTGTAAACGACGGAAATCGATCGGCCACTAGTTTTTACCAATTGGAGTTGACTACAAGAATTCTCTTGATACGGTAAAAAATGTCAAGGCCTGCCCATCACGCTGTTATTAAAAAAAAGCATAAAAATATGATTATGTTCGTAGTATCGAATAACAAATATAGGTACCTGCTTCCAAGCGATGGCTGTGTTTCATGGACATCCACATCCATCCGAATGTTCTTCGGGGATAACTTACACCACCAACCAGTGTGAAACAAAACAAATACCTATGTCGGATATGCATTAGCTCTTTAGTTTGCATAATAAAATGGATTGATAACAAAAACCGTAAAAGGTACTATCCATACCCGATGATAATTATAATTGAGCCTGGATTGCTTGAGATTAAATTTATTAATGTCAAAAAGAGTTAGAGTTATTAGTTTGAGCTGTACGCCACACACTTTACTTGATAAAAAACCACTTCAAAACTTTCTCACGTTCACGAAACGAGAGACAATGAACAATATAATCGGTACCGTACCCAATTCGTTGCCCGGACCGCCCAACTATTTAGCGCAGGAGAGCCACCCGGAACCAAATGGCAGATTGATTGACTGAACAACTTTACTGACTTGTATATCGAGGGTCCATAGGCTTCGATTGCGAAATTAAATCGTAATAGCCACGTGCCTGTGAAGAGAAATGTTGCTCATCCGATTTATTTATTAGTGGACCGTGTCTTTGCCATGAATTCAAAAGGCTACTATCGTCTAACTTAAGTATTCGTGAAGTTATCGTTTAATTAGTATGGGAAAGAAATAGCATCTGTACATGTACGTTAACTCTACGAATACTTTGACGATATTGTCATACTGGTCTCTGGTCCCTGAGAGGGCGCACACTTCTTCAATCCCTCTATCCCCCGGCCAATAATTTGTAGGATACTTAAGAGAGTAGGAATAAGAGACCTTAGTGATCGTCAGTTGCGGCTACATGGGTGGGTTTAGCAATCTCCAAAGCATGTGAAAAAAAATTAGTAAGTAGTCAGCTGACATTTTAGTTATTTACAAAAGCATTAAACTCTGATCTCACCACTAACCAATAACCATTACCAGCAGACCTAACATAGTCCACCACTTTATAATCAGTTGACGATTGTTTTTTCATTACTACATTGAGCGAGCTATAATAAAAAAGTTTCAACAGGATATTGCTAAAAATTACTCAAACCCTCCCATCATGAATGCAGCTGATAATCACCAGGAGCTCTGAGTTACTCTTATAAGCATTCTACAAATTATTTATTTGCCTGCCCATCACGCTTGCTGGAAGGAAATTGGTTACGAGAACTTATCGCTGACTTACGAACCATTCTTTATTTTTAACACAATATTTTCCAGATCTCCTTCTGTTCCCGTGAGGAGACATATGTCCACGAAAGGACCGTGACAAGAACAAGAGCAACCACCGAACGAGTTCTTGCTTGACCACAATATTTGGACTAGCTCCCGGCCACGGATACGTCCGCATGAACTGAAGAATTAGGCCCAGATAGGGTTAAAAGTATCCTATATGTAAATCCAGGTTATAAACCATCTGTAAACCAAATTTTATCCAAATTCGTTTAGCCGTTTTAACTTCAAAGAATAACAAACATCCATCCATCCATCCATTGTCACAAACTTTCGCATTTAGAATAGGAGTAAGATAAGCTAAACGCTAAGAATCACAAGGTGATATTTCGTGTAGTAAAATACTTATAAAAGGCGTAGAAGCCAGACACTTTCAAACGTTTGAGTTTCTTTAGTTCGGAAAAGTCGGCATTTTCGGCACTTCTCAATGGCGCAGGTACCGACATTTGTTTACTTTTTTCACGAGTAAGTATTTACGTAAAGGTGTAAATGTCAAACGTGCAAATATAAATAAAAAAGGGTCTTTTCTACAATTAAACTCCTTTATTTTGTCAGTTTTTTTATTCTTCGCTGACTTTATAAGTAGGTTGTATTCTTTCTGGCGGGACTTGACTTTCCTTGTTTTAACTTTCATAAAAAAAGTTCGAGCAGTCTTTGTGTTATCTTTCCGAGGTGACAAAAAAAACATTTATTAAATTCTAAGGAAAACGTTCCATAACCTACGGGAACGTGATCTGTGATGGGGTAGAACTGAAAAAGTTCATTATTAGGAAACTGGTCATTGTTTTGAAATAAATAGCAATTTTATAATTATTTAAATTATTATGAATCTATATTTCCAATCTATGGATTACACGCGTAATGCGTGTATCTACCATCGGGTAAATTTTCCTTTATCATATAAATTGTAAGAAGTTACATACGTATAAGTTAAAATATTTGAACAGATAATTATGCGTTCACAGTATAATAATGAGATCAGAAGCGATAGCAACAATTACTGTGTTAATTCAACCCTACATTGCAAGTGGTATCTTTTGTATCCGCATGAGAAACTCGCAGAGAGATTCACGGTTGTCACCGCAAATTATCGAAAATTCGATGGGAATGCGCACCACGCGCGATCATTCGATATGCTAGGGGTCGATTGGACCCTTTATCTCTGTACCCCAAATTAACTATATTTACTTGAACATGAATATAATCTGAGTATGAGTGTTTGTTATACAATATTAAACCGCTAGTACAAAATGATTATTATAATGACTCACTTCAGTGGTTTTAAAATTAAAACTCACTACTGATCTACTTCGCTATAAATTGTTACAACTGTATTGTTTTTAATAAATATCTAAGAAGCATTTCATTGACTCAATAATAAATTATGAATTTAAGTATTAAAACTAACAGCCGTACTCATAGATATTCATTAATTTTTATGGTTTCTGATGAAAATAAAGATGACAATTATAGTAAGTAATACGAATAAAAACGATTGAATTTGTTTGTTAATTACGAGTACCACTACGTTTAATGACGTCTTTGAGTGCGGCCGTAAGTACGATAAAACAAAGCACAATAAAATGTATTTAGAGATAATTTAAATATAAAAACAATATTATTTTTCCTATAAGTAATAAAATGGTTATTTTAAATTAAACCAATATTTAGATGACTAAAAAAAGAAAGTTTGGCTTACAAATACTAAATAAACAAGTTCTGGAGTATCAAAGTAAGGGGTGTGCAAAAATCGCATTCGCACTCGAGAGGACCTCTTAATTACTGAGAAGCATGTAACAACGCGTGCCGGAATTTAGTCACGGGTTAGTTAAGGTCGAAACGACCAGCGTGATTGTTTTGTGTGATGCTTTTTGCAATGCCCAGTCGAGGGTTAGTAGATATTACAAAATTGGATGCAGTAAAAGTGTTTTTATTTTATATTTAATATAGTTTCGATAACTACACGTAAATTTAATAATTGTAAGGTAAGTCCCGTTTGTTATAGCAGCTAGGTATTATGCAATTATAAAATTGAATATAAGTATTATTTTGCTTAGATTAGTTACGATATATGTATAAATAGTTGAATATAGTGCGTAAATGCTCTCACTTATCTTCTAGAAATGAGGTACATTTAACCATACCACCAGGCGAAATGATGATGTCTTTGATCTGTCCAACTTTTAATTGCGCGAGCCCTTTGAGTTCACGCTCATTCTGCCGCTCAACTGAGACCTTTGTTAGGGGTTCGAGTGGCGGCAATTTGAGCTATTTACGTCACCGCGACTGTCTGCTGCAATCTTTGATCTTGGGTCGTTTGGTTGATACTTGTAATCGCTATTTAAATCTTTCGAATGTTATCAGTTTGGAAATTGTTCGTTCGATTTGTGAGGATGTCCAATGTATGCTATCAAAATTTATATTGCCTGTGTGGTCGCAATTGTTTTGTCGGCTTAGAAGAACTGTTCAGATTTTGCAAACATTTTCAAAGAATAGCTTAAGGAATTTGTTGTAGGTATATTATGGGCCTTATACGAATAAAAATACGTTATATTTTACACCCAGACGAATTAGAATTATATTCATTCATAAATTATATTAGCTTTATATTCATCTGGCCTTAAAGGAATCAAGGACAGATATTGGGAGGAGCTAAATCAGTGTAATTAATTCCAAATACGTAAAAATATTAGAATGTCAATAGAACTGTAGCCGTAGGCTGTGGGACCGTAAACCGGTGGGGCGTGTCCCATTAATCAGCGTGACGTCACGAGATCGCTGAAAGGGGATGATAGGATCAGGATTCACGAATAAATTTTAAATAATTCGACTGTTGCTTGGTCCGAACGATTCGACTGATACAATACTGTCAAATTACTGTAACATACAATTTGTTCGTAATTTTAAACAAATCTAGACTTTCCCAAAAACATTCTGCCTTAAAAAGACGCAAAATTATTCATCAAACAATGAATCAAATTCGTATAGGTATATGTTCAATTTGCTCGAGTTATTTTTTCAATAGACTGTACTGTCGTCCGTATAAACCTTTGTGTGTAAGCTTTAAAATACATTGCGTTTGATTTGTCTTATAATAATATCTTGTAGAGAAAAAAGCCAAACACTACGGACGAAAAGGGCCGATGCTGCAAGTGCTGCAACATGATGTTTGAAGGGGTTCTTATAAATGAAAAAGAAATAGTGGAACTACGTCATGAACCTATTGTATATCAGAAGTGAAGACTATAAATATGTAATAGAAAATACCTAATATCAAATACTATAGAAAATACTCGTAGCCTCGTTAATGTTTATGTTGTAAGTGATTCAAAACCCAATTGTTTAAATTTAACCCACACAGGTTGATCGCCGGTCTAACCGCGTTAGCACACCTCCGCCGCGAAACCGCGAACTAGCGAAACCGCTGAAGTTTTGCCAAGCGTTTGTCCGTTGTAATACGGGCGAAACATTCAAGCATTTCACGATTTCGTGGCGGAGGTGTGCTACCATCGTAAATCTACAAGTGCTTACAGCATTTAGACAAGCCTTAACACTTTATAAGTTACTATTCTTTACAACTCTTTTAAAATCGAGTGCGGATTAAGTATGTGCGGATTCCATATACTCGTATGTGATTTATATGACATAAAGGAGAACCTCGAGTCCAGCAGTGGAATATAACATAGGGTTGCAGTCGAACCAAGCGCAACTATCACTGTAGAGCTAAGCAAACAGAAATTTGTAAACAAACGTTCACTTGACCGAACAATACCTAACTGGTGTATAATGCACTGTATTTTAAACTACTTGACGGAGCGACATACATCTATTAAAGTATATTATACATCGAGTCGTTGTCGTATTAGCGAATAACAGTAATGGTTGGCAACCGGTGCAGTGAAACGTCATAACTTGCATTTCCTGCACTTTAATTCAAACGAGCAAGGTCGGACGGGATACGATATGTTCTAGACAAATGATGACGGATTGGAAGGAAGTCAGCAGGGAAAACGATGTCAACAAACTCTTGACTCTCGTTAGGAAAGCCGTGACGTGAATATCTTTTTTGAGTGTTTTTTACCCATAGAACACGTTTACCACGCTTACTGGAATAGTATATTGAGTTCGCGCTATAAGCTATCTTTTTACGTTACATACACTACGCGCAAAAATGGGTTAACGCATCAAAACATTTCAAGTTTCATGACTCAACTTGTGTCTACAGGCAGAAGTACACTGTGCTAAGCTAAGATGTTTTAAAAAGTTATAGATACGTCTTACACGCTCTAGAATGACTAGACGAAAGGCAGGTAATTGCCCGAAGCGCATTCAGTCGGGCACGCTATCTCTTTACGGCTTTACGTCAAGACAGCGCCTAAAATTATTTCGCATTTCCTGGCAAAAATGCCTTCCTGTGTGTTTAGGAGTTGTACCAATTACACTGCAACTGTTAGAGACAAGAAAAACGTGTCATTTCATTCGTAAGTACAGTATTTTCATTTAAAATTATTAAAACATAATAAATGTTTTAGTTTTGACATAATTTGGCAATGGCTAACACGGGTAGGCTAAAGAGCGAGATGTAATATGTTTTATGCGTGAGAGTAAAAGAGACAATGTTAGCGCGGTCACGTGGCGGCCGGTTTCAGCGGAAGTTGGGGAAAATTAAACTATGAACCCAGATTTCTTAATGTTGTTTTATGTCAAGTATGTTAAATCTTATTTTGCTCAGATTATATGATAATACAATACAATCTAGAAAACAATGAAGCGAATAGATATTACTTATCATGTATTGTTTATATTTTTAGATTACCTTACTGACGACGAAAGAATGGACGTCGTGAAATCGGTGGATTGACTACTAAACAGTCCTAAAAAGTAATAAGTAATACGCAGCGCACGCCCGTCCATCGCACCATCTTTAGTAATTACTTTTTAAGTAGTGCTCAACTACGAACGAATAATCAAAATCATCAAATCAGTCGATAAAGTTAGTACTTAGTAAGTAATGCCGTAGCGTAGTAGTCGCCGCGATTCGGTTGTTAACATCAATCGAATAACATCGATTGTTATCGACTTTTAACTATTAAACTGAACAATCGACATACTCGATTGTTTTTAGTAATAATCGCCCGTCGCTAGTGTGTATTTAAAAAATAAACGTTTTGTTCATAATTGTTTTTATTATTTTATACTAGTAAAATCGAGCCTCCACTTTGCCCAATCTCCTCCGTAGTCATGATGTCACGCGCTCGCGCCAATGAGCGCTCAGAGGCCATCAATACGTAACGAACTACGTATGTTTATCTCTTTCTAATAACAGGCATGCCCCATCATTTTTCTCTATTAGCGCTAAGTGTCATAAATACATACAGCTTGCGGCTGTGTGTATGTATAGACTACTCCTTGCGCCACTTTAAAATACTTTAATGTTGGGGTATAACGTGTCTATCTGTTTAAACGTCATTGGTGCTAAGTAACTTTGTAAGGCTGTCCCGGCAGGCTTCGCTCTTTCCACCCGCTCTAATATCTCAACAAATAATCTACGCGCGATCCGAGATGTAGAGTATGAATATGAAGCTAAAGATACTTGATCAATATATGTAGAGTTGGTCTCCAAATGGCTTAAGTAAGATGCTACAATCCTTAGAAATGTACCTGGTTTTTAAAGGCCGAGGATTGTGCCTCCCGAAATCATAAATTCATCAGTATTTGCCCGGTGACTCTCATAATAGCATCACCCACGAAATATCATATTGATACTGAGAAGCCGTCTCAAGATTTGTTATTGTTACAATTTTTAATTCACAAATGAATCCAGCGGATACGTCCTTTGTCGTTACAACAGTCAATATTCATTTTTTTAAACGCACTTAAGGTAACATTAACTAAGACAGTATGAATAGCAGTCACTGGTATTCGAACCCAGGACTCTCGATTAAGCTACGTGTATGTTTTATAGAAATTTTATTTCTTATCTTGTAAAATTTATATAAATTTACTTCGAGAGGCTTCATACATCGACGTAACTACGTCGGTACGTCCCGCCCGACCCAGTCTCCATAACTTTTCTATCGCGCACTTCCCCTTTCTTACATAAATATCAAGAACACGACGGGTATGACCTTTTACTTATTGTATTCTTGTTGTTATTCAAATTTCAGCTACAGGGTTCCTGTTGGAAATTTGAAGAGCTTCTTGAAAATTATTATAGAACATTTTCTTTACCCGTATTCATAATCTTTACTCACGCAGGTGTGAACATCCACAATATGAATGAAGGGTTGGGTTCATTGTGAAGCTTCAGACGCAACGCGTACGTAATTCCTTAATATGAGGTAAAGGAAGCTTCTTTTTAAAGTGGGTGGCTGGCTCGTAACCCACTTTATTTGAGTGAATTAGTTGAGTGATATGCAGCAAGTATTGTATGTCTCAGACAAAAACTACTATGTAGTACATTACGGTTTATGAGTGAGACGACACTGTGAAAAAACTAAAAAATAAGTTCTTCAAATTATTTCTCGGTTAAGACAGAATAAATTCTTTGCACCCATAGTAACACCGTACTTGGGCGGTTCTAATGCAAGGTACGCTCCAGTTTACGGGAAAATGATATTACTAAGCCACTTTATTTGAGGTGACTATCTCATGAGTAGTAAAGGTGGGTTAAATATACATACGTGGCGTCTCCCTGGTTCAACTATTGTACAGTTTATTTCTAATCTCTTGTCTTATTTGGTAAACGACCTTAGCACTAATTTTTATTAAAAAAACATTAATATTGCTATAAAAATAAATTATATTAGATTCTAGAAATTTGTTTCTATATAAAATGTTTTTCTAAATAAAAATTTGTTTTAAAATTTTTATAATTTTGTGTCTGCATTATTTTTTTATTGCAAATTATTTTATTGCAAAATCTTATGAGACAACTTTCGCGTTTCTGAACTTTCTCTAGTTAAGTCACGTCTCAATACAAATGACGTCAACTCTAATAAATTATGTAATTAAGTAACTACGACTTACCTGTACATTTTGAAGCCCTTAGCGTGTCAGATAAGGTCGGCGTCGAGTATCCCTTGCTGAGACCGCCGGAGAGTTTATCCGTACCTAAAATATAAAACAACCAACTGTAATAAGCAGTGAACAAAAGTGAACAAAGTGTGATCTTGCAATCATCCCTAAAATAAAACGCCTTCACAGGCATAAAACACACAAATAATTAACATAGCATCATTAATTTCGCAATAAACGCACAAGTCTCTCACGCTTGATAAAGTTAATGCATCACTACACTGTTGGAATCGGCGCAATATGTTTTTCGAACTATTTATTTATTGTATAAATATGCTGAGGCACTCGGGGGGTCGAGCAGAACGCATAAATCTGACACAAGAGGGGAGAGGGATCATTACTGGTGTTTCTTTCGCGCAATTAAGTGTGCATTGTCACTATCATCGTTCCCATGAAATGGCAAGCGGCGAACATCGGAGAACGCGCGTGCGCATCTACGGCGCGCGCCATCTATTGTTGCAGTACAGAACTAAAAATGTCATTCGATAGCACCATTATCAACCCTGATTTATACTTCGCGCACGGGTGGGTTCTGATTGTGTAATAATTGTTTGTTTGTGTGCCTTATCGCGAGGGATGGTACTGTGGGAGTATCGGGGATTGCCTTATTGGCTTAGCGGTGTCGATGCCAACAATTTTATTGTAAAGCCGCCCCTAAGTGGTGTATTGTCGTGCTGAGTGTTTGCTTTGCGTAACGCGCGGTAATCCGTTAACTACTAGTTTAATGTTTGACTTCTGTTGTACTTAAGCTCATTTTCACTTCAAGTTCATTTTCACTTCAAGTTACTTTTGGTGGTAGATAAAACTAGTTTAAATTGATGACTAGTGACGCTTAGCAGGACTTGTTGATATTCACTTTCGCTATTTTATTGCGTAAATTTACACCATTTTTTATAGTTGCTTATCTAATTTATTAACTTACATATTTATTTAATGTATTGTACCTATGCGTCCTTCATACTAATTTTTATGTGGTTTCAGTAACCCCTTATAATACCGTAATATTAATAGTAATATGATTGTAACGTATTAACCGAGTACATATAACAAAACCGAATACCTACCTAAGTGTAAGTTTACAGAAGCCTGAGGTGCATGAGCTTTTATGTATTAGGCTCCGTACCGGGGCGACTGAGTTCTACAGTAAAGTACCTAGTCTTAAAAACCCTGAAAAGAGACTAAAATTCAAGAAAACTGTCTCTGCCTTGGATTTTTTCTAATAATTCGATTCGATTCGATCCATTTCAAAAATTCAAATCCAAATCTATCCATTCCAAAATATACCGAAAACACCCTTTATAAAAAATCTAAAAATTCGTGTGCGCCATCTCGGTTTTCAAAATTAATAATATGTTATTATAATCCTCACCCGAAAACAACCCGTCAACGGCACCCATGACCGAAAAATTATTTCTCATTTCTAATTTTTCAAATTATTTCTTATAATTCTCATTTCGAAATATCCTGAATGTCCCTGTAAGTTAACTCCTTTCTTTTCACTCATCATAGAACACATTTACGACACGTGTCCGAATAGGCTATTGAGTTCGAAGTAGGTATTAACTAACGTTTTTCCGTACCGTCACCGGTCTGAACAACGATATAGAAATCCTAAAGAAAGAAGAGAAGACAAGCTGGTGGAAATATAAGCTTACGTCAAAGACAGAAATAAAACAAAGATCTAAAATATGTATACCCTACATCTTGCGTTAAGTAGAATATTTATTAACTACTAAAACCCCTCGGTAGCATTCCAGTGCATATAGGAAAACCCAAATATTTTTGACAAACAGAACCAACATTGCACATATGCCTATATAGTTCGTAATATATGGACATAATTATGTGCAATACCTACCACCACTTCCACTCGTTTCTGTGATATGTTATATAGGTAGGTGTGAAGAATAGAATGCCATCCCCGAATACATAATAATATGTTAAAGATCATGACGTATCATGACAGGATTGTATCTTTTTGAACTGAAATTTACCATCACGTAACATCCGAAATTATCATTGAAGATGAAAAGCAAGGTAAACATAATTAAAAGTGTTCCCAAAGGAAAGACATTTTTGATAGTCGCGCAAAAGTCAAAATTGATACGCTAAGGAACCTTACTTAACATAGCGTCGATGGCCCAGTGGCTTAGAATTCGGCTTCTAACTCAAGGGGCCGGGTTCGAATTCCAGTTGCACACAACAATGACTTTCTCAAAAGTTATGTGCGCTATAAAATGAAATATGAAATAGGCCAGCGTGGTGGACTGAGGTATGCTCATATCTAGTGTACTTAGTGTACATCTTCCTCATTGTGAGAGGAGACGCGAGCCTGAAGTGAGTCATCACTCATTGATAGGATACACATACGTTACATAACTACGGTAGATAGGGCTTCCGGGCTGGCGTAGGAGGAAGATGTCGACCTCCGCAAGCACCCATGCACCCACGCAAGGACCAGGGCCTTAATGCCCTTCAGTAAAATTCCAAAAAATTCTTACCAAAAAGAAGTCTGTTCAGCGTCTTTTTCGTGATAATCCTACCGTCAAAAGAAACACCTGCGCCTTCGAAGCCTAACTCTCGCTTGATCTTCATAATCTCCTGTGCATCGTTCCCCACAAGTCGCTGCTTGAGGCCTTTACTTTCCATTACAATATCATCCACCTCAAAGTTTAATTTTAAGGACCGTAATTATTTAACGACCGTATTCTTCTTCGTCCTGCAAACGACTGATTTGATTCCCATTTACTTTCAGTTTCTAAAGAGTGAAAGAAAAAAATATTTTATGTAACAAGTTGTCGGAAAATATAAGTGGATGTAGAATGTAGATATATCTCATAACGTTGACCAATTACAATTAGTACGAAGAAATATTAATGATTGGCAACAACTTGCCGCCTACTAATATGATAAACTTTATAATAGATCGGACTTAAAAATTTAAGTATTCTAGGACTGTCGCTACTATACCTAAGGGTTGCTACCACCTTTATGACACAATATTACCTACTTATATTATCAATTCGACATTTTGTTAGAATGGATGATCGTCATTTTAAATAGTACTTTACATACTACTTGAGATACCTCTTCGGCAACATGCAAAAACAAGGTAAGTATGATGAATAATGCTGTTTTACGGCGGGTTAAAACAGTGGCGGTACTCCCTGGGCGCACCAAAGACTACCACCTAACTTCATTTATAATAAAATTGATTTCACTGGTATCATTACATTTTAAGGGAAAAAATCAAAGATATTTCCTTAAAATATTTTAACAAAATACGAGTATCTAGAATAGACCAAAGAACACCTATCCACAAATCCGCATTAGAGCAGTAGTCAAGAACGCTTCAGGCTCCTATGATGATAAGAGACCCGCACAACAATGGGACATAAGAGGTTGCAGCATGACAAAGACCACCAGTCCTGCTACCACGACATAACTTCACGACTCCATAAATGCGTTTTGTACGAGATTAACAGAACAAAGGGGTGGCGAACTCTCTGATAACATCCGAGCTTATAATATCCGACCAAGTCAATTTCCATTGCGCGTTTCAACTGTCTATCTCAATTAGCATTCATAGTCAGCCCGTAATGGATTCCCACTGAGCCGGTATTCCATGAAATACGGGGCTTCACAAAACTCTGAACCTAACTGATTTATTCAATTTGATTCGAATCCGTAGACCGACTGGTTTGTGACTAAGTTGATTTTTCGATACCAATGTAGTCTTAATCCATCTATCCGAGTGCGATGTCCAGTACTACATAATTAGATTCTCTATGCACACTAGAGTGCTTTTAAGACCTGACTGGCTTCATTAGTCATTTGTTTTCCGTTTATTTGTAACAAGCTGACCCAGCAGGCTTCGCTCTGCCAATTAATTTGACTAATATCCAAAGTTTTTTTGAGTAACAAACTTATAAATTGTACTATATATATCTTACATTTTATAAATATAGCCTATATTATTCAGGGTGAATGTAGCTTTCCAATGGTGAAAGAATTTTTGAAATCGACACAGTTGTTTGGAGTTTATTCATTACAAACATACACACACACAAAAATACAAATTTTTCCTCTTTTTAATATTAGTGTAGATGTAGATTAATTGACTCAGCAGACTTTTCCCTTTGCCAGGACGTCGTGAAGTCGATATGAGAGGCGCACTAGTTAAAACCGGCAATTAATATATACATATACCATATATAAATTTTAGTGATACATAATTATTATCTGCTAACATATTTTTCCCAAGTACACACTAGGTACTTTTCCTTCTGTGGTGTAGTTAAAACGCTTGGGCCTAATTTTTCTAGGCGCAACAAAAGTTGAGCCCAATTTTACTTTTACTCTTATAGGTACATATTTAGATGTCACTCCTTCTGTAGAAGTCTTTGGGGTGCTAATATGGGTGCTAGTGTTAGATGAATGGGCTGGACTAGCAAAATACGAGTACCTACTGATAAACTACGAAAATATTCAATAAAAAATCTTATTGCGTCCTTTAAACTTAAACGAAAATTTACTGTGGAGGTTATCGGAAGCGAAAAATCGATCGATAGGTTCATGTCTGGCAAAAGCCAGTTCCTCCATATTTTCATGCAACAAAATTTACACACATAGTTTATTATCATCGACCTTAATACAAAGGGAAATAGACAACTGGATTTTTTTTTAATTTTCCAATATATGGCATGGCATGACATGACACGGCTCGCGATTCGACGAATGTTTTTGAGAGCTGAGTGTTGTTTTCGGGATAATATGGGAAATGAAATATGAAAAATACTTTTGAATGCATGTCAGCCTCCTAGATGATGAACACAGTTATTTGAATTTTTGACATGGGTCTCATTTTCGGAATATTTTGGGATGTGGGTAATGAAAAATAGGTAATAATATAATTAACCAAAATCCAAAATGGAGGACATGACTTTTTAAAATTTTTAGCCATGGGTGTCCTTTTTGAGATATTTTGGTATGGCCATTATGAAAAATACAATGTTGATTTCGTACAAAATACTTGTGTCGTCGAATTCAGCTATGAACTGGAAACAATGGCCATCATTATGAATGCTTAGTAATCAGTTAAGTTTTATATGAAAAATAAGTATTTTGTTAAAAATGTACTTAATCCTATGTCGTTTGTCGTATGCCATTTGCTTTCCAGAATTTTATTAGTGATACTATCGAATGGTGTAATACGAGTAATAAAGGATGTGATTGTTTTTTCAACATCAACGGGTTCGATTCCTGGCAAGGCATATTGATTTTTCAAAAATCCAAAATAATTCATGATGTAGTATTAGTTTTTATGAAAAATTAGCATTTTCCGCTATTCATCATAAATTCGGTAAAGCTCGGTAATCCAGGTACTTAATAGGTAAGTGAACTATTTAAAAATATTAGTAGGTATACATAATATAAGGAGGCATCTTTTGAAAATTATAACACAGTTTTTGTATCACTAATTGGAGGGATTATTATTTTCAAATATCTAAATAGGAAATATTTTAAATATTTCGCTATTATTCTTTGTTACGACACAAATAATAATAAGAAATAAACGGAGAAAATATGAACCTTTTTTGTTGTTTTTATATTACTAAAAAGCGGAGTCGGAGTAGGTATGTTTTATTCCCATAATAAAAGTACAAAATTCAATAAGGTTTAAAAGAAGCGATTTAAAATTGAATCTGGAATCTTCTACTAACATATTTCGCCGCTTCCCATAACCGTTTCCGTGGTGTAGTGGTTAACACATCCGCCTATCAGCGGAAGATCCCCGGTTCGATCCCGGGCGGAAACTATCTCACAGAATTCGAATATTTTGTAAAATATGTTTTTTCTTTTTAAATGATTTAAATAATTTTTATTCACATTTATATTTTGTAATTTTTTTATCTTTTATTCTCCATAATATTAATTCAGGTTTTTTTTTAATATTGATAGTGTTACATTTTAGTTCCTTAATTTTTTTATTAAATTTTTGTTTTCTTTGAAACGACTTTGTTGTTTTTTTATTTACAGGTCTGTATTAACTTCAAAAAAGTTGATCGTAATAATTAGAATAATAATATCTTTTAGATTTACTCTAGAGTTTACAAATTATTGTCAAACAAATATTTACAAACAACAAATTATTAAATTTAAATAAAAAGAAATGATCCTATTTAAAGTATTTAATGTAATGTAATTAAGTTATTTATGAATTTAACAAATATGGCAATTTATAGATTGATCTAAATAATTTGTAACAACTCTATAAGTACCTATATTTGTGCAAATAAACGTTTTGTCTTTGTCTTATTAGATTAGGCATACGGGACACTGAAAAATTGGCCAAGCGGCATAGGTCAACTGATAGAAAGTACAAACTTACAAGTTTACCAAATTGTAAAATAAGGCTATTAATAAACAAATAAACATAAAAATTTACCTACGCATTAAAATCGAAGTTGGCCGATCCCTCGTCTAATGAATATAAATTACGAAACAACAAACGGGCGCCAGCCCTTTACGCCATAAACATTAAAAAATCAATATATGGATATCGGCCGGTTGGAAGGTGATTTATTCGGATATTTTGCTTGATAATATCTAAAGTACCTGATATAATTGATGACGTACGCAGATATTGTAGTATGCACGGTTAAATATTGAAAGCGGAAAGCGGATGTAGGGTGTACGAGTGTGCGATAATCTTGTGTGTTGATCCCTTTTGTTTTTTTATATTTAAATAGAAGTTTCATATATTGCATAATTTATCGATATAAGCTGTTATAAGTGACCATTTACATTTATTATACATCTCCAAAATAATCCCAAGAATAAGTTTCATAGAGGATTATGAAACTCGGATCTCAGTGAAAAGAAAAGAAGAAAAGACTGCGTTTATTGTTGACTGTTACACGAGTAAGATGTTACAAAAATTATAATAAGTTAAGAATAGTCTACCCTATGCGGGCATACAATACATAGCTTTACATAGCTTTAGTTATTTTGCAAGTGCTTAACTATTCAGAATAATAAGGGGGTTAAGGTATTTTTTACCATTTTTTCTCAAAATTTTAAACTGTGGCACATTTTAACAGCTGCGGATATTACAGAAAATGACTTACGGTCATTCAAGAAGCTAGTATATCATTACATGTTCGGTAGCCAACGCATAAGTATGATAGCACCTAGAAGGCCTCTCATAGAAAGGTAACCTTTTCACAAGCTATATAATTAATGCGAGCTATATCGTCGGGTTACATACAAATGTTAGTAAACAACTTCTAGACAGCGATGAGACGAGTTGGGTGGTAAGAAGCAACTGGATAAGAACAGTTTAGGACAGGGTGCTTACAAAAGGTGATAGTTGACTTATAGGATGTTTTTGTTGCTCTTTTGCTTACATTAAAAATAATAATATAAAAAATCTTGTCAAGAATGAAAGATAAGCAGATATTAGGATAGGAAAAAATAAAGATATAATCCACAAAATACTTCTATATTACTTGTGAGCGACAGCGAAGGACGTACATTTTTACTTAAAATATTCAGCATTTGAAACGACACTGCAATGGCGAACATTATTTGCTGAATAAAATATAATTCGCCCGAGGACGCCTACCCGACAATTCTGCAAAAAATTTGTGCGACAAGAATTTGTCAGTAATAATATATCAAGCAAGTGTACCCGCAAGGTGGAAGACGTTTATATTTGCAGGACATTCTGACTGTGGTACTTTAATTTGTTTTGTGTATACTTTATTCGTGAAATATAATATTTAATAATATAGTAATAATGCCGTCACTATGTAACAGCCCTGATCTATGAGCTAATAAAATTGCGGTTTTGTGGCTCGTCGGTAAAGTTAGTTAGTGTTACATTACAGTCTTCTTCTTTACTATCAGCCCTTCGCCCTTCGTAGTACATTGCTAGACATGGGCCTCCCCTAATAAACGCCACGACCTTTCTTCCCCATCGGTTGGTGGACCATCAAACAATGTGCAATTTGTAATTTGCAAACTTCGAAAGCTATGTCGATTACCTTCGTTCTTCAAAGATTTTCGTCGTTTCGGATTCTGTCGCGTAGAGAAATACCGAACATAGCTCTCTCCATTGCCACCTAAGCTGCGAACAATACAGTTCCGTGGTTTTATACCGACAAGTCTCTCTCGTGGCTCATCATGTTTGCTATATGTTGCTACGATTCTTGTCAGTGAATGCGCCGCCGGTAAAAGCGTCCTTTAAATCCTATATAAGCATGTGCGTCGATTTGAGTGAATTGCGTAGACGATGTGATATCTACGAGTTCGTAGCTCAGGGTTACGGTGCATTGAAGATGGCTACGACGTAGGCTTTAAGAGTGCTACATCTTAGCTTAGAACCAAATAGTTATACCTACTTTGTAGACTTTTTTATGGGTAAAACCGGTGACACTGGATGATAACTGTATCGTCACCTATTTAGTTCAGTCAATTTTCGTGGGCGCCTTAGCGATGCAACCTTTATTTATCTATGTTTTGGATACGCCAGAATCACCCAAATTTTAGTCGAACCCACTAGGCGTGTTGAAACTCTGAACTCTGATTCAAGGCAAATGGACTGAACTGCTATATTGATTCTTCAGCCCAAAGCAGTATTTATTGCATGTAGAGTCTTACTTGATCTTTATGCAACAGGCTCCAGCAATTCCATATAATAAAGTTCTTTTTTCTGTCTGCATCAAAATATAAACATTTACTTTCGGACGCAAATCATTGCATTTGCTCTTAGCTCGCGTCATTCCCATGTCCATTTTTTTTATCCTACGGAGTAGACGCCGTACGTACGCGTACACTAGTACGCCAGATACAATCGGGAGGCAGGGTGGGACGTGGTGCGATGATTTTCGTGTTAACAACTCTTTAGTTAAGCCCCAGAGGCTTATAAATTTTAATATGTTGTTCCTAATGACTATAAGATTGGGGGCAACTTCCCCTCGGTGCGCGTGGATTTTGCACTTATTTGAATATTATGTAAATGTAAATGTTTCTGCTCGGTTGATTTCTGCTTTTGTATTCTTGGCGTTGATTGTCCGTCGATGCAATGGAAAGAGTAATGGTTCGCAGCAACTGTAAACAGGTTGCTTTTTAATCACTACGGAGCGTTGGAGCGTATAATGCATAACGAAAGTATTTAAAGACTTACTCTTGCTTTGGGTAAGATTTTAAGAAAACATAAAAATGCTCATAATGAGCAAAAAGCTTTTTTTATTTCCTGAGCATTAATTATGTCACACATTTTATCAGCGTGGTTTGTAAAATTAACCAAAGATTGATTCTACTTAATTGCCCTGCCCAAATTTATCGAACTGGATTTTAAGAGTCGAAAATTATCAATTGCTTTCATTTTTTGCGCGTTTCTCTATGCATCTATCTATCTGATACAATATTAGGTATTTCTCTATGTGACAGCTTCAATGGACCGATAACAGATGAGGAAGAAAAGACCTGGAATGGCGACTACATCTAGGTAAAAGGAGTGTTACAGGCCGTCTTCCGTCTTGGTGTACAGACGACTTAGAAAAGATAGCGGGTAACCGTTCAGAGAGCTCAAACCCCAACCCAGGTGATGTTGGCTCCACGGACTGATGGTCAATACATATGGTGTATGTACTCGTAGATCGTTTAAGAAAATATCGCGGCCCGACATGGACTTGGACTTGGATAATGGCGTGTTTACAAGAGGAGACGTGATAGTCATGTAGATTAGCAACGATCCAACATCATATGTTGGTCCTTCTTGAAATTATGTTTGACAGATTGCTATCTCTGTCAGCGATCATGAACAATTTTTTTCTAATATTTTAAAAAAGGAGATTTTTTCATTGAATTGAATTTTGCAACTGAACGAGAACGAAAACGTCGCAGTTTTCGGGGCGAATTTTCGGGTCGCATTGATTAAATGTCAATAGTAAAAATCAAAGTCTCGTTTTCAAAATGAAAATTCCCATGATATTCGGGGAGAATCGTCTCTTCCGAGGTCGCTCGACAAAAGAGTTGAATAACAACACGCGGCCCTTGCACAAAATAATATGGAAGGGACAAACTTTAATTTGGGTTGAGCTTGGGTTTGGGTTGGCTTGGCTTTGGGTTGAATTTGGGTTGGGTTGGCTTTTTTATTGCTAAAAAAAGAAATTGTTTAGTTTCGTTGAAGTTTAAATCTAATCATTAATATTTAAGGAATCTAAAAGTGCCGCTGATTAACGTAAAAAAGCGTGTTGAAAATAAATAAAAAACGGGAACAAGTCAGTGCTTCGAGCACGAATTTACACACTTTCGTATAGTAATCGTATCGAGCTGCCATTAGTATGGGAAAATGTCAAGACAAACTAACATGTTTACGATTGTCGTTAGCACACCTCCGCGCGCCACGAAATTGAAGTAGCGAAACCGCGGAAGTTTCGCCACCGTTTGTCCGTTGTATGACGGGCGAAACATTCGCGAAACTGCCTGTTCTAACTCGTTCATTGGCTATAATTCTGTTTCTTCTCCGCGGAGTATCGCGCGATCGACGTAGACGCCGGTCACATCTCCGCCTGCGTTCCGCCATTTAGTTACTACCAGCGTGTTACCAGCGTTATTGTACGAATATTTAGACGATAGTGTTCAAGCTTACGGCGCAGTTCCCAAAGTATTCCAAAGACTATCTTCATCTGTTTAGTGGTCATGTCGCGCATCTAGGTAGTCTTTTTGTGTAGGTACCGATTGTATCAACAGGATATCTTAGTGTGGGGAGGTGAGTGTTAAGTGATTATTTACTTGCATCTTCCCCTACTTATGCAAGTATCATTTTGATTTGTTTGAGTTATAAAGTTTTACTGATTCAATAATATTTTAAAAGTTGTCTTTTAATAGAGTATCGAGAATTTGTGTGGTCTGATGACCTGAAGAGGATTTCTGAGGGCTCAAGACTGGGCAGTGGCTTCGAATAGCGGAGGCTGGACATATGTCCAGCAGTGGACTATGAATATCAGGAAAGATAGAAGTATGAAAACCAAGAGAATTCGACTAAGTACCTATAAAGAGTACCTATTATCTAAACTTATAACTGGATAAGTTATATAGAAGTCAAATCGTTATTTAAGTTGTGTGTGGTATCCTATCGATACTTTTATCAACTGCCTACTGGCTACAGTATTCATCATAAAATAACTTATAGATAGGTAGGTACTTCGAGCGAATGTTTTTCTTTCTTTTTTCACAGTAGTGTCATTTATTTTTCGTTTGTTTTAAAAACATGGAAAGGGCAAGTTAAGAAAAATACATTTATCATCCCTTACACAACACGAAGTGATTTATAAACGTACACTCCTCGCCTTCCCTCTGCCGCGGAAACTGTGCGTGAAAAGATTCATAGTTACGATAGCTCATACGATAATTTTAAGTTATCGGACTTTTTTATTATATATGAGTAGCGAACAACGGGTGTGCAGGCCACCTGATGTTAAGTGGTCACTGGCCACACCCAGCCTCAAATAGAGGACAGATTCCGTCTCAGCGACGTTGTATATGGATGCTTTGCTACCCGTGAGGATTTCACATGCCTTTGAGAACGTTTTGTTTGAACTCGCAGGCACGCAGATTTCCTCACGATGTTTTCATTCACAGTTACAGCAAGTGATATTTAATTTTATAAACCGCACAACTTTATTTTAAAGAAAGTTATTGGTGCGTGCTAGTGGAATACGAACCCGGACCCCTCGAGTAACAGGCCGCACTCTTAGCCACTAGGCTATCACCGCAATTTATACTTGTTCTATGTGTATATAGGACTTGTTACTTTAATGCAGTAGATCCTTGATAAATATTAGAGTCATAACAGTAAGGTACCTACATGTCGTATGCCTTAGCTTAATTAAAAAAGTAGCTCCGATTTCTTAATTGGCTGAATATCACAATTTAATTAGTTAACGGGGTTAACGTCACCAAATATATTACAATGGGTTTTTCCATGATTTATACATTTTCGCTTAAAATTTGCAGGCCATTCCGTTTACTTGCGACTACCGTGAACTGCAACATAAAAACTTTTATCCTGTGAAAGCAGAGAAACAAAGAAACGAAAAACAATTGTACACCGCATTCGGGCAGCGGTGACCGCGACGAGCCCGTTTGAAATGCACCGATGAAAATTCAACTGCAAAAATTTCCAACACAATCAAACCCCTCGTTAAAATCCGGGAAACGGGCTAACGCACCCCCGGGTAAGTTCGAAATAATGAACTCGGCGGAGATAATAAAATTTTATTTTCGCCGCCAGTATTTATAAGATGCGATGATCTGGCGGGGGCGTGGACGGGTCGCCATGGCAACAGGGAAAGTGCCCTGCACGCCCCTATTTCGCTCCCTTGAGCGATTGTTATCTCTGCAAGAAGTTCCCCACCTCGCCTTCCTGCCTCCAGCCTCCCCGGCTTAGCCCGAAAGGGTTCAGAACTCTTAGTCCGTTCCGTTCCAAACGGACCCCTAACTCTATATGGTAAGGTAAGATTTTGTGTGTCGTCCTGAGGAGGTTACGTTTTGCAAAATCGATATTCTTCGCGGTCGGTCTCTATGTAACAATGTGTGTACCTCTGCCGGCTACAATGGGCCTTAAAAATGGAGATATCTCGGTTGAACGTTGGGTGTAAAATTTAATGCCACACCGAGGAGCTATCTCACGAACTGGCATGTTTCTGAGTCTTATGTCTGAAAGTACACACCTCGTAATATGTATGTAGGTATATATTTTACGATCGTTGCAATTGAACGTTATATTATTAGAGCATAATGTCAAAACATTGATAGAAACATCAGTGCTAGATAGATTGCTCAGATAGATACTCAGTGCTAAGCAGTTTAAGTATAAATGATGATTCGTTCCTTTGTTAGTGTTTATTTGCTTTTAACACTTGCCATTTGCGTAACTAGATACATGATTTAACAAGTGATTGATGATATGATCATGATCGACGAACAACTGATGACTTATCACACGAGTACCTATCACTGTAAACATTCAGCAAATATTATACTAACATACTCCTGGATTAGTGAGAAGGAGTGAATTATATTTATTATATACGTAATTATTGAACCTACGATAAAATATTTAAAACATTTATTAAACTGTATTATTATAATATTTGGTGATAAAACAATACGTTAATTTGCCCGTTATGCCTTGAGACCATAGAAAAAAGAATGAAGTAGAAAGGCGATAGTAACATATTGGTTCTTAATCCACTACGGCTAGTAGCGGCGCGGCGCTTACGCTCCAAACTCATTCTGTCACTCTCACTCACAGTCGCGATGAGAGTGATAGAATTGCGCTCAGATGAACTTCACATATAGCCATTCTACTATCGTTTGTTTAGGTATTTCAATGCTAATGTTAACTGTCAAGATTATAAAAATAATAACAAGTGAACAAATATTTACGCGAATTTCGACCTATTTGATTTTGAATGATTGTAGCAAAATAAGTTTATGGTGGATCAAGGTATCATTTTGTCGATTGTACCTACATAAAAATTCATAAAACAGCCACTTACCAATAGTTTTACTTTTGTCCAAGGATCCCAGCATGGACTCCTCAGACCTGGGCGTCCTGCCGAAACCGAGGGTCGCGCTGGTGGCGTCCTGGCCCAGCTGTCCTCCATAGAAGTCACCGAATGCGGTCGCGGTCCCCAGCAGTCCGGACCTGTCCTGTAGCGCGGCCTTGGCTTTCTCTACGCTCTGCTTGAGCTGCTCGAACGTGGACTGATGTAAACGGTAGGACGGCCATTCTGTGGTCGGCCAGGGCTCTTCCTTGAGGGCAGTTCGCTTGAGTTCAAGAGCCCCCGCATACGAGCAGCTGCTTTCGTACATCGCAGCTTTGATGCCTGCCCGCAGCGCGGAGGCACACTTTATTCCGCGGAAGTTGACCCTGAAACGTAAATAACATTATGGAACTTGCAATTATTACTGTAGGGCTCTATCCCCAACCTTTGAGAGACCTATGGATTTATGTCCAGGGAGCTGACTGCCGGCGCCTTTACAACAAGCAGTGTTTGTATGTGCTGTAATCTTATATGACGTTATGTTGAAACAACCAACAATAACTTATGATATGATATGGTTATGCGAGAAGTAGACAGACATTTTTTTTGGAGAATCGTGTCCAAAATATTGATGCATTTGTTGTAAATAAAACAAACTAAAGTAAATATCTAGATGCTATCAAAAACTTAACTTGTAAAAAAAAACTAGCAAATCAGTTCTTGCATCGTAAAACGTTGTGAGGTCCATGTATGTATCCATAGATTGACTTGACCATCGCATGAAAGCACAATGTATCTCACACGAAATACATATTATGTATAGGTATTAAATTAGATTGTTTACTGCGATTGCCAAAACGATCTATGGATATTTACTAGACTCGCAAAAAATCACACCATACACTAATCTATTTACATATCAAAATGTTTCTGATGTATTAATGACTTGAATAATTTTATTATTATTAATAATTTTATGCACTGAGTAGGGCAGCAGTTAGTAGCTTACAATGTTGTCACTGCACCGAGTTCCGGGTACGATTTCCGGCGGGAGCAAATGCTTGTGTGAACGATAACGTCATAACGATAACAAAGTACATATTTTTATAAAACTATCATGTTTTAAATTAATTTGTCAAGAGATCTTCTCTTCTTCAGCCCTTCATAGTTTAAGGGTGTTCAACAATCGCAATCGAAATCCAATCCGCTCGATCCTGGGTCCTCTTACTCCAACAGCTTGCCACTTAAATAATATACTTTTTAAGAAATCAAACGTGTTTAATGAAGTTTTAGTTAATAATATTCTTTTGCCGAAGAGGCTCCTATTTATCATTGCATTTTTTGTTTTCTGTCAACAGCAAGTCCAAATAGATATTCCATTAAAATTATATGAAATACAGTCCTAAACTATGTATGTGTCCTATGTACCATATTTAATATTATTTTTGTCTTTTGCGCATTAACTTGTATTATATAACACCAAGGCACCAATATATTTTGTACTGTTATTGGATTTACATTCGAGTAGGTAATGACTAGTCAGTTATTACACTTAAACTCAACCAAAACATGATAAACTACACTTTTTCCTTAAAGAGGAAATGTCTATGAACAAATGTTGTAATTTTACATCAACGCCCAAGTAAGGTAGAGAACAACAGTCAAGCAGGTTTAGTTTAGACAAAATTCCCTTTCCATATAACCCGCCAAAAGGTTCTTAGTAGGAATTTATTACATAGGTCTACAATTTCTTTCTACTAGATCTTTGACTGGCTAAGATAGAGCTCACCTCATATCGGAAATTCGCTTTCGCTTCTGACGCTTTGACTCTTTCTTCGTCTTCTCCGTGGTGGTAGATTAAGTGGTATCACATTTCCGTGATACCACGATCGCTGGCTAATCGAATCGCACGCACGAGCAACAAGCGACGAAGTCTATCCCACACGCGAATCTATTGAATGACTATATGACCCATGTTCTTTGAACGTTTCAGAAGTGTGGGTGCCATATTAGTCCTTCTCACAAACTCTAACGGTTCACGGTATTTACTACGAAAATTGATATAAAAAAATTACAATTTTTTTTCACTTTTTTTGGCAAAAGGTATGGCAATGGTATCGGTCCGGTGGCCTTCCAGCGACTGTATACGACGCGCCTGCGCAGTACGCCGGTTCATAAATTGACTGCATCCGGCATAAGGGAAATGTGTCGTATAACCAATTTATATTACTGTACGATTTGACCACGAAGTCCAACTAAAAACTTACTGTTTGTACACTGGAGTTAACATTTGCCGGAGCCCTGTCTCCTCACGAAGCGCAAGGACTACTGATAAGCTGTCTCGAGGGGTTCGCAGTCTTTAGAGCGGCCCTTCAATCAAATTACTTGGGATTATCTAACGATGTACGCAGTAATCTGTACAGTAATGGAATCACAGACTAGTTGAACTGATACAATGAATCTTGAGATTCACAAGTTTGACATTAACTTGGAAATAAAAACGATAGCGTAAAGCCCGTTTCAGTCACCTCAGCATCAATATATAATCATATTTTTAATCTTTCAGATGCTATATTAAAACCAAAGTTAAAAGGAGCAGTTGAAGTATCAACAGTAATAACTACTAATGTGTGGCATAATATTTTACCTCATGCAACAATTACAGCAAGTGTGATTTGTAATTACCCAGATATCAATAAACATACACCATCGCTAAATGTGCCCTACTCCTGAATATCAATGCCAGGCGACTTTAGTCCTAATCAGTATCGCAATAAGCGTGCTGATTGAACAGTTGAGCCCGATGCAAACATTGCCTAGCTAATTGTATGCGATTATAAAGATCCTCCCACATGATAGTAAATAATATTTCTTACATATTGTTTATCCGTCGAAATGTATATAGGTAGTAGTCTCTCAAATTTTTAGTCATTACTTTTACACATATGCATATACCAGTGGCGTGCAATGCACGTATGTATTATATATGGCAGTTTTACGCTACCTTTACGCTATCATCTGGCTTCTTGCCTCGCTTTCCATATTATTTTTCTATTATTATTTGATAAAAAAATCACTACCAATCGTTTGTTTAGGTTAAACGAAAGTTTAGACGTACCTATGACTAGCTAGATCTACAGAGCTTCCTGCAATGCACGCCACTGGCATTAACGTACACCTCATAAACATACTACATACATAAGAATGTAGATAGAATGTATGTATATAGATGTTTATAAGAAGGAGAGTGTCCATAACGCATATCACTTTCATTAGTTTGTCCTTCAATACATAACCCCGCCAATTACTAATAGGTAAAAACGTTGTCGCATTAACGTCATTATGATGGAATCATAAACAAAAAATAGGCCTTACAACAAAATATTTGATTTCGTTAATATACAACTGATTGAGATTATTGATAGGGTAGGGTGCTTGTGTCTATAAATGTCTTTTTAACACAAAATACAGTTTTAGACACCAGAGGACGTCACCGTAACGGCAGTCAGACGCATTAGCAATTTGCGGAGGTTATACTACAATTAACTGTATCGTATGATATAGAAGCGTCCTAACCGAGTGGGCGCTCAGTGTAGCTCGCGCCACTTTAGCGCAGGAAGTCAGAACATTAGCTTATTATATCCGACAAAAAGTGTCATCCGCTGGCCACCGTCCGTCTTGAGGTGTCGACCTTCACCTCAAACACGTGCCTCCTGTGATAGCTCACATACTGAGCTGATGCAATGCCGCTGCGATTGGGAAAGGCGTGTAGTTGCCATGCAGGTGGCAGCGGTAATGACTTTATGAAGTTATTTTATTTTTATTTAAATTTCTTTGCAACAATCCGCACATGTGGAATGTGTGTTGGTATGGACCCATCACCAATAACTCTGGACTCTACGCGATTGTGATGGTTTCAAAAACAACAGTTGTCGAGTCCACATCACCTGATGATGCTGTGTTTTGGAGCGAAGCACCTGTCGTGTGCTATTGGAATACGTTATTGTGGGTATACATATAACTATATAATTATGGAGATAAGGGAGGGTGGTGGGTTTTAAACATAATAAAATAAATTATAACTTTCGAAAGTAGTTAAACCGGCTGATAGAGATAAATAATCTAGGTACACTTAATTTAATCTTAAGGCCTAATAAATAATATTAATAAAAAATAATGTTTAAAAGAATAATTTTCACTCTAAGGAAGATATCTGTCTCCCAGACGAGAGAAATGTATGTAGGAACTGTGGTCGCTGTTGTAATAGGATTGTTTTTGCGTTGTTCAATCTGCCCGCCAGTCAACAACGATGATTTCAATTGAGTTAAAGATCCAGCCACTATTGGGAGGAAACGGTTGACAGGTGAAGTATGGACGGAGATGCACTCGTGCCACTTTATCGAATTAGCGCGTTAAAAAGAACATCCCAGTAGGGTGTAAAATGCTGCATGTGGTCCTCTATTGTATATCTTTTGTTGTACGTAAGCCAGTGACGGGTTTTGTAGAATGCTTAGAGAGCATTCTCAAATTCGTCGAACGCAGCCTCAGCCTCCAAAGTATGTAGAGAGTAGAGAAAAAATATCATAAGCTTCTTAGTTCTACTCTCTTCTACGCCTGGGTCAGGGACTATCCTCTATTGTAGACTCTTTTGTACGTGTACGTTGTCATGTCAGTACTTTTTCGTTCTATTGTATGCTATATGCTGTACTATTTCTCGAGATTCAACTTCAGTAATTCTGATGGGATTCTTTGCTTCGGTGGGCAACCGGTCCAATGTTTTTATTGAAGAACAGCGAAGAAGAGGACGTGCTCCAAGCTGCTCCAGTTGGAAGAAGCAATAAATGGTACATAAAGAAACAAAATTGCAAGTAGGTAAACTGCTAGGAGAAGGAATGTTTTGCAAGAAAATGGCAAGAAAACTGGCATTGTTAGTCATTTCCAAATTTATAGTTTAATCAACCTCAATCAGGCAATATAGAGCACGCCGATGAGAAAGATAAAAGATTAAAAATAAATAATATTATGAAATTGAGAGAGACGGCTGTTAATTTTCTAATTAATATCTTATCTCCTATTTACAGATTCATATAAATCTAATAGTAGATATAGTCTACAAAATATACTAAATAGTCAGTATATAAGTAAAGGACGAGATAAAAGCAAGAATTCTTGTAGAAAACCGATGTTTCTTCCAAGAGCAGTGGTCACTTATCACGAAGCAAATCGAGCGAATATTCAGGGTCTGTCGAACTACACGCACCGAGACAAGGGTCGACAGGGGTCGATGAAGGGCAAATTTTGTAAATAGAAAATATATTATGTTTCTGTACGTATCTATGCAACTTGTAGTGTACAACAGATTTTATAAAGGACGTATTAACCGCAACGTTCTTTTTTATAACTTACCAGAAGTTATAAAAAAAACGGGTTGCACTCCGGGAGTGCCGGAAGAAATGAAGGGTGAACTTCCGTTTAGCCCATACCTCCGATAAATCTGAATTTTGGCACACGTATGGATTTTGACTCGCTGATTAAGAATATCATACTCAAAATTCCCCAAAATTATATTTTCAAGGTTCAAATTGCTGAAAAATGATTTTTTTTAATGTTTCAAACAAAAGTTGTAAACGATAAAAAGATAAACACTTTTTGTTCTGTATGTTTTCCGCATAAACCCAGTTGTTTGGGAGAAAAATGGAAAAAACATTAGAAATTTGTATTCTTTTGAGCTAACCTAACCTAAACCTTTGAAGGGATTTCCGTGTTAATTTTAGACTTCTGTCACTGACCCTCGCTCCGCTTCGCGGAATTATTTGAATAAGTCTGCGTACGACTTATTCAAATAATTCCTTAAACGCAAGAGAAGTTGCTGAGACTGTGCACGTACAAATATGCCGGCGCAAAGGTTACGAATTTCGAATACGTTCGAACATTTCACGGAATTCTAGAACGTTTTTGCGAAAATCATACGTCGAATAGTCATACTCGTATAAATAGGCTCACAGGAAGGCTAATGACGGACGGACAAAATGTTCTAATGGTGTTCCGGGCACTGAGCCGAGAGTAGACATCGCCGATAGTCTACGAATATTGTGTAGATTTTATTTTAACACAAGAATAAGAGTATACGAGTCTTACAAAACTCTGAAACATTCATTTTTTAATATAATGCAGAAATTATTATGATTTATGTTTAATTTAGACACAATTAGTAACTAATAAAAATTTCAATAATATACTCCTAAGTATTTAATCTAGATATCCATGACTTTTAAATTAAGATTTTATACTTACATTGATCGTATCAAGCACTGGCAACATTGTAACCTCTTTTCTTAATTGCCAAGTTGTACGAGGACAAAATCTGTCGCACCCATAAAATGTATCGTACGACAACTTTATTGTGTACATTTGTCACATCAATGCGTAGAGTCCCTTAGGAAAGCTCCGTAGAAAAAGCTGTGGTTAAAATTTGTCGCGTTGGTTGGTCGGTGTGTTGTGTCGTATTGCAACAACCAATAATTAGGATGACGCTTAACGTTGAACTATTCGATTCAGCAAAGTGCAAATTGTTCAAAAAATCATACTATTACGTCATGACAGCAATACATTTTATTTTATGTTTGTTAGTAGCCGTTCTTTGTTATGCTATGTTTTTGTATTGCTATTTATACGATAGCAAATATTTGTTCAACACGCAAACGTGTGTCCAAGTGAATTAGGACGGGGTTCTAACTTCCGTGTTCAGTAAATATCCGCCAAGTCAAACATTTTTGTAATGTGCACTAATATAACATTAAGGACAGTAGTAACGGCACGTGTCTTGTGATGTGATGAATGTTTTACTGTATTATTGTGTAGCAAAAATGTGCAAGAGGTCAAATGACTTACAGGGGTCACTGTACATCTCATCCTCAAAACCTCAACCACTATGTTGGTAGTTGATTTAAAAAGGGAATGAGCGGGAGTATCTGTGTGTTAAGATCACGTAAATTGACTCGTCAGATGAAAACACATGGACTACTGGTTGTCAAAATTATTTTTGGAACGAAAGTTTGCTGGCAGGCTTGGAGCAGAAAGCCTTCCTCCCAATGGAGTAGCGCTAATTTATCCTAAATGTTTAAGATAACCCAACAGCGGAACATAAAGCAACTTGCGAGGAACCCATTACTTAAAACATCATTGCGACGATGTAGTGACATGAACTCCTAACCGACATTTTGGCGGTTTTTTTAGGTAAGTGGATAGATTTAAACAATTGCGTGAGCTGGCTTCGTTTCCTGTAAAATTATGTTTTGGTAGACAAAGGTTCATGTCACTTCATCGTCGTCGCATCTTACAAGGCGAACCTCTAAACCAGATCACCCCAGCAAACATAATCATACAGCATTAATTAATTCTGTTGATTTACGGGAATATTATTCCGCCGTCGCTGACTCCCGAGCACGGTTGTAGATTTATGCCTCTATGTTAATACAGGACTGAATACATTTGCGTATCAAACCAGTTTCAGCGCTATCTATTCGTGTAACAAGAAAATATTTTCTTGTACGTTATTATTTGTGTTTCCTGCGGGCGTTACTTGAAATATATGAGCAAAACGAGCGTGTTGAATGGCTAAAAATGTTACGTATTATATAAGATTTTTTTATTGGAAATGAGTAGCAAACGGACAAACATGACCGTGATGACCTGATGTTGAGTGGTAACTCCAGTCGGTGGACGGCCAGGTCCAACCTCATACGGGATGAGAATCCTATCTGAGATCGTACGAGGTTACATTGAGTGAGGACTAACATGTTCGCCTCAAATAAAATATCTGGTAACCACGCCTCCGAAATCAAAACGCATGAGATGAAGCTCATGCTTCACGCCGGGCTAAGAGGCTGGCGTTAAATCAGCTCCCCGGGCGAGATACGATAACTCTACCACCTATAAAATAATAATTATATTTTTTTATGTACAGAAATAAATTATGTACAGAAATTTGATTATAGACACAGAGACATAGGTAGACAGAGTTTCAAGGGTTACGACATCAGATGACTGATAGTTAGAGCCTTTTTTCAGCAACAACATGAACATACCTACTTGCTTTAGTTACAGTGAGTTAAGAGAGTAGTGTAGAGAATTACAACTGTTCAACTACTTGAGAGAAAAGCAAATTATCTCCCGCAACCGATCTCCGAATCCAAAGAAAAAAGAAAACTTTAGGAAAGCGTGGTCACCTCAAAGTTTAAATTAATCATCTAAACCAAATAAGAACCAAATGAACCAAATTGTTTTACTTACTTTACTTGTAGTTAATTTATTCTGCCTAGGTTCTTTTTGATGAATGTTTCAATTAAGCTTTTTCACAATAATGCGGTTTTGCGCAAGTGATAAAGCAATAAAGGCATTAGAATTGGAATAATTTAAGAGAAGAAAACGCTTGGTGAAGCCTTATATCTTGTAACTTCTTTTGTGAGTTATACCTAAAACTTATTTCTCTCTACCTATAACTGTGTTGCAGTTGGGAGTGTAGGTATGTGTTTTTACAAAAGCTATCAAATTATAAGACTATCGGTAATTTAATTTTGTTCATCTTTTTACAGATGGGTAAGGGTGATAAATCATGGTATATTATACTTTGGTTCAATTTTTGTGATTTTTTCTGTTCAAACATACAGTGTTTGTATAACGTGGCATCCGCCCTTCAAGTTTGTGGTTTGCAGTATCAAAATTGCATAAACCAAATCGATTATGGCGTTTGAAATTTGTTTGAGACGTAGGGGTTGAACGCAACGCACTTAAATAATTAATTAGTACTACGAATGCAATTTCTGGTACATTAGCTTCTGGGAAAACGGATGTTACGTCATTTCAAATTTATGGTTTTGATCAAAAAACAGGACTAACAAATTTTGCAAGTATTTTTTCAGTTCAATTTAAAAAGGTTTTCTTACGTAGGTATGTATAAAACTATTTGCCTTTACTTCGTTGAAGATAGACTGAAGTTACAAGCAAGCCAATTTTTTTGGTATCGACAAAACGATAATACGACTTTAATACCGGTAATAAATTTAGTAAGATATCACTCAACTTCAAAACCACTGTCAGTATTCTGTCTGTTTGTGCAAGGAAGTCTTTCTTGTGGCTGAAGTATAAAAAAACTGGTAAGAATTGCGTTACGAGTTTAAATTTCTTGTAATAATATTTGCCACTGTTTATTTATGACTCAAGGGATTTCCTGGAGATGAAACCAATACCCTGAATCCACGAACCGAAAAAGTTATAATCCTATCATCATTTGGGCTAATAGATAATACGCTGAGAGATACTTACGCATTAAATGAAGTTTGTACAGCTTGAGTCAATTATCCTACGGAAACTTAACTAGGTTTGTGTGTCGACGTATTTCTAGTGAAGTGTACACACCTCTCCCGTCTCGCAGCCGTTAATCAGGAAACACTTTGCGTGAAGCGTCGTGTGTCTCCGATAAAATCTTACCTTCAATCAAGCGCGTCCACCGGCGGCATGCTTCACGTAAACTCTCAAGCCACCACAGTCCATTTTACACCCGACGGCGGGGCACCGACGGGACGACGCACCGGACACGTCACGTCACGACACTCGGAAGGACCGTCGTATTTGTCTCGTTTGCGCGGGAAAAAAATAAACAAATCGATATATCGGAGGAGCAGGCGAGCGTTCGCGGACAGGAAACCGGTATAATAGCGAGGTGCTCCGTCCGGTGGTCGGAGACGAGCGGGGTAGGGGTGGTTATCGGAAGACGCGCCACGCCCCCGGGCGGGGCCTACGGTCGCCTGCGCGGGATCAGCACCCACGGGGAGATGCGGTCTGCGCCCTCAGAGTCTGCGTCACGCTTCACGAACTGCATGCGGTGCTAAGATTCCTTTCACATTCATGTAGGTTTCGGGAAATGGATGTGCCTACCTGCATCCTCTTTGTTTGTCGAGTTCGTGTGATGTACTCGTACGTTCTGGGTGTAAGGACGTTTAGCTCAAATTGTTCACTTTGGCGTGCATTCAAAGTTATGCGGATACGGCACAAAGTTTCGACTGCGAGCTTCTGTGGTTTGTATGCGCGTTTGAATTAGTCTCAGTGTTTCTAAGAGCTGTTTAATTGTGTACAGTTTATTGATCTTTTGATACCAACATGAAGTTAGGTACATTAAGTAGTCTTATTTTATTGAGGCAATACGAAACATACAAATTGGTCATTTATATTTAATTTGATGAATGCTTTGTATAAAATAAGTTGATCTAGGGAATGAAAGCACGTAACGTATTATTTCATAGCCCGTATCTCTATCTGTCCAATACATAGGTAGGTTATAGGTAGGTACTTATCCCACATTATACTGAATTAAATTGTGGTCTTCGGTTTAGTTAATTTTTTGATATGTGTCGTAAATGATCTCTAGTACACAGTTAACATTTTTAAAAAGCCGATTATACTGTGGGGTGTTGACACATGTTCGTATAATCTATATAATCGTTATGGTAAGAAGAGAGCCCTGACTTACTGCAGTAAGTCCAACCATCTGTCAACAAACTTGAAACAATCGAGCTCTCGTTCCGTATACGCTTCCATCATCAATGTATGGACGATGGATAGGTACCTCGTGTTAGTTTATAATTGGATGTAATAAAATTTATTTAATATAAGTAGTAGGTAAAAAGGCCACTTAATCATGAGTAGTTCGTATCGTGGATTGAATTGACACCAGCAACATTTGGTATCTGCATAATATTTAAAAATTTCAATACATTTAATTTAATATTTGTTTTATAATAAAGCGTTGAATCATTATCCTGTACCCTGTACGATTATTTATCGGTCTTTTCATATTTCACCCCATTTTATGATTGAACATAATCGTCCATCAATACTTGACCTCCCTTATGGGTTAAAAGTAGCAATACCATGGATATTTAAATAACGGAAAGGAATTTGAAAAAAATCGATGTTCTGATGTTTCTTCTACTAGGTACCTACTTGATTTTGAATACGTGAAAACTTCTTTAGCGGCGCTGAGCACTTATTGGGTAAAAATTATTGAACACGCGACAGGACACGTGACTCTGTGATTGTAAGGTAAAATGCGTAAGATGGTAACTATGGAAACTCTCAAAAGGTTACATTCACTTAGAGAAATAATAAAACTTTGGTTTTGAGTAGTTGGTAGAGTTCATACGTCACTGGGTTTATATGAGAATTACCGCAGCCAATTTGGCCGCCATCTGAACTTTCACACTTAACGTGTAAATTGATTCTGGAATTTACTAAAAAGGATTTATAGTTAAGTGATTGTTATTGAAGAAGTAATGTTATCTGCTACTTATGGCTTTACAAGCACATCAATAAGGAAACATGAGAAAAATCAAAAGTTTTCTTTTCATAAACTCAAAATTGTGACGTTGTTTTTTTTCTTAATCTTTATTTCATACTTCCTACTGCTAACTATAACAATTCCGAAAGTTTGTGTAAACAAATGGATGTTTGTTACTCTTTCCGGTAAAACGGTTTAACGGATTGGTTTAAATTGGGTATGACTATGTAGCCAGATTATAAATGGTAGTTTTTATTTCCCTCTGGATCAATCAACTTCTTGATTCACGCGGTTGAAGGGCTGTGTATCTATCTCTAGTAAAGTAGTTGATGAGGTGAAAACGGGCGTGTAGTCACAATCGATGTCCATAGTCAGCTGTGCACAGGGCCGGGTAGCCTCAGCTAGCTGTCAGCAGTAGACATCAGAAGATTAGATGTTCTATCTAGAAGATATCATTAGATCTTCTAGATAGAAAATCCCATAAAACTTTTTTAAATATAAACAGCGTGTTGATTGGGTCAAAACAAATATTTTTTTTGTTATGTGAAGTCCATTCATTCCAGAATTCATCGGACTTTGAGAAGTTTGAGATTTATCAAATCACTTACATACTTTCTGTACCTTATCGAATTACAATAATAAAAAATAATAGTAGGTACTTATTTATTTATATTTTACCAAAAGTACACTTTCCTAGCGGGAATACAATGATTTGCCGGGCCCCCTGTATATTGCAGTAAAATATATATTCGAAAGATGTTATAATTCAGCTACTAATGGCTAACGTAAATGATGTAATTTCAATTTAGATGAAATTTGGAATACCTTACAATAACATCAGTAGTCGTGCAAATAATCATTTTTTATCATTCCAATTTTAAGTTCGCTCACTATCGGTGTAGGAGCATTGTACCGCCGCTAAGGATCTTGTTAAGTGGTCACTGTGGTGCGTGTTGCCACACCCCGACCAGGCACCTGGTTTAATGTACATCAAATCAACGGTCAAATGGCCCGTCAATTACTTATCGTTTGATTTTTCAAGACCCTTTTATCAGATTTTACTGTTACGAGTAGAATGAATGATCGTGAGACAAGATCCTCAGTGCAATTTTATGAATAAATTGATGTTTACTCTAAGCTTGTAGTGTACTGAAGTTTAGATACTTATCGTTTGATTTTTCAAGACCCTTTTATCAGATTTTACTGTTACGAGTAGAATGAATGATCGTGAGACAAGATCCTCAGTGCAATTTTATGAATAAATTGATGTTTACTCTAAGCTTGTAGTGTACTGAAGTTTAGATACGTTACGTACACTTAAAATATGGTAGAACCACATATTAAATGTACTTATACATATAATATGAGTTAAAGACGTATGTATGTAAGTATATGTGTCACGTACGTGTGTTATTACCACTAATATCAGATGGCTTGCATGACAGTTTGCTGATTAATTACTGGTGTAAAGAGGTTTTTTTTATACGAGTACCTTAGACTATGTAGGGTGTGTTGCTTAACTCTATAATATGAGTTTTAGGAAAATGAAAGAAAAAAACAAAGAAAATATATTTATTTTAACATTACACTACAATAAAATCAGTACACATACTCGTACATAACCACACATTACACATCTAATCCTGTTATCAAATATTAGAAAAAAATAAATTAACAAATTTAATTAACTAAATGTTTCTGTGTTTCTTTTTGTGTACAAACATTGGTATTGCCTTATACAATTTTTCGTTAGTACAGTTAGACATTGTAAGTATAACATATCAAAAAGTAAGTATCCCTACAGGTGAAACCTATCAAGTACCTATTCGCTGACATTCAAATAACTGCTTTACTGTGTCTTGTTTTGTCCTCATCATTTAGTTAGGCAGTACCAGCAACTTATATTTATCAAAATACGTCATAAAAAAGCTAATAAAAATAAATAGATGCAACTAGTCCAAAACCCTTCAGCTTGCCACTTCTGAAGCTGAAACAATGGGCCGGCCACGCAAGCCGCAGCCGCAGATGCGATAACCGCTGGAGTAGACTGGAGTAGATGGCGCGACGATCTGCGCCGCGTGGCGGGAAGTCACTGGAAGAGGAGAAAACAAACCCATATTAGATGAGTCCATAGCACAGGTTCATAGATATGTTATGTACCTATAAATGTGCACGTCAAGTACTTAGTTATTTCCACGCTCAATTTCGAACAAAAGTTGTTGCTTATGGTGTTAGCTACCTAGTGCTGCAAGGTTGCTAGTGTTTTACGATTAACGTTGTATATGTATGTTATGAATACAATACCTACCTACTTACAATACAGTTCAGTATCTATGCCCTGAGGTTTTCATCTGTCCATACTAATAAACACATGTGAACTGCACAAATACTTTGACGACGGCTCTGATGTCTGAATATCAGGTACCTGCTAAACAATAGTTAATAACAATTCATACACAGAGATTAACAAATAACATTGAGAAAAATAAGAAGTTGGAAAATATTGTAAGTTATTAAACCTTCTTGATCATGGTGATAAACATGTATTGTTTTCTACCAGTTTTAGGTAGAAAATTTTACAACATTTTAGAATGGGACACAAGTTTTACCAAACAAACATTTGAAGTAAAGTTGTAGCTTCCTTGCAGTGATATGATGTCTTACAGCAAGGCAATTAGATACAAAACTGTTTTAAATATTTAAACAATTTCAGTATCCTATTTGAAAACAACCATCTGTGGGTATTTCTTCTTTTTTCAGTTCCGTCCGCTTAAAACTAATTATAAAATAGAGTGTTTTGTCTCACGAAGCCTGTGAATGGCATTTTACGTGTACCTATAGTAATAATTTACATTGTTGTGATTGGCTCCCACGCGCACGTGACTTGACTGCAAGGTAGTTTAAGGACTGACTATACTATCATAACACTCTAAGGTAAGGTAGTTAAAAATTACCCAAAACCTTTAAAATTTCTCAATTTCACATCATTATACTGAAATTGATTTGGTGTGGCGACAGTGACTTTTTCGTGACAGATGAATTTGAAAGTAAAGTTATTCTGGAAAATACCTAAGTTACTGATTTTTTAAAAAGTGTAATTGGAGATTTTCCCAGAATATCTTTTGTAACTTTTTCTTCTTTTTTCTTCAGCGTCTTATTTTATGATGTTGTTCTTTAAAAGGTAAAACGTTCAAAGTTACAAATGATAACCCATCATTATTATCGTTATGGCAACGTTGTTGTAAGTTCGTCATAACATGATAATATGACAGTAAAATTATTCTGGAAGATAGCACAGACACTGCTTAGCTTAACAATAATGACTGCAGCGGGGCTTCAAGAACATCTTCTGTGCACATTTTTCTGCTTTTTTCTTCTTTCTGTAGGCGATAAACGTTAGCGTCTTCTTTATGATGTTTGTAAGCAAGATGATGCTGAATGGAAACTGATCTGTATTACAATATCTTAAATACAGACTCAGGATCCCACCCGCGTCACCTGCTGTAATTCTTTCTTCTTTCTTCTTTTTTCAAGTTCTCGCTGGCAAAACATATTGAAGTATCGTCCTGTCTTAAACCATAATAATTATGTATACGAGATATTAGTAGCGAATCAAAATAAACAGTCAGATACCACGTCAGATGATACAGATGATACAAGGTCAGATATACGATCGGTATCATGCGATAATATGATAATGTGACCCAAGTTATACCCGTCCAAAACAAATTGGTGAAATACATTTGTAGTTTCCTTGCTGAAATATTTCACAACAAAGTGATTTCAGGTAAGAGGCAAGACTGATTTTAATATCTTAACAGTTTGCACATCGAACCTGAAATTACCATGTTGTTGTAGGTACGTTTATCTTCTTTCTTCCAGTCCTGCGTATTCAATCCTCTTATTATATTTTAAATGAAAACCGATTGAAACCGAAATGAAACGCGATTATGTGACACAAATTTTACATGTCCAAAAAAATTGTTGAAAATATACATTCGTAGCTTACTTCCATAGGCAAGATAACTTGACTGCAAGTTAGTTTAAGATGAGATTAAAGGACTGACTATACCATCATAACAGTGTAAGGGGCTTTACTTCAAAAACCTTCGTTCGTATTTCTTCTGCCTTCGAGTTTTCACTGATAAAGCAATATGCAAGTGCTGTCTCAGATTGCATGTTGCCCCTGCGGCAGCCGTAGTTCGGTACCTACTCATGTTTGTACTGGCAACTTCTCTTCTTAGCTGAAACAAAGTTTGCAATAAGTTGAAAGATGTTGATAAGTTGCTAAGTACAAGTTGCTATGTTATTGGGACTGGGAAACTCTCTTCCAGTGAATTTGCCACGAGCTGCGGTTTAGTTACGTCACTGTTTACGTCCATTCCTAGCGTATTGAAGATGGCTTGTGTTTGCTGAAGATGCTTGATTTGAGGCAACTATGTCAATCCTTTTTAGTCACAACTCACCAACATTGGACCTCCTATAAAATAGACATATACATACAATGATACATAAAAATATAATACAAAAATAAAAATGTAGTACAAACACAAATACAAACATAAAAATGTGTCTTCTTTCGTATTCACTTGTGCGCCATGTTGATTGACAGTAAAGTGGTCAAATACAAACTCCTAACACTGATTACGTTATCTTAACAGTATTAAGGAATCGTATTAAAACACCTTCCGTACGCTTTTCTTCCTCTGTCGATTTAACAACACGCGTTGATATTCTTGCGTATGTAGCAAACAAAACAAACACAAATACAAACATAAAAATGTGTCTTCTTTCGTATTCACTTACGCGCCATGTTGACTGACAGTAAAGTGGTCAAATACAAACTCCTAACACTGATTACGTTATCTTAACAGTATTAAGGATTCGTATTAAAACACCTTCCGTACGCTTTTCTTCCTCTGTCGATTTAACAACACGCGTTGATATTCTTGCGTATGTAGCAAACAAAACAAACACAAATACAAACATAAAAATGTGTCTTCTTTCGTATTCACTTGCGCGCCATGTTGACTGACAGTAAAGTGGTCAAATACAAACTCCTAACACTGATTACGTTATCTTAACAGTATTAAGGAATCGTATTAAAACACCTTCCGTACGCTTTTCTTCCTCTGTCGATTTAACAACACGCGTTGATATTCTTGCGTATGTAGCAAACAAAACAAACACAAATACAAACATAAAAATGTGTCTTCTTTCGTATTCACTTGCGCGCCATGTTGACTGACAGTAAAGTGGTCAAATACAAACTCCTAACACTGATTACGTTATCTTAACAGTATTAAGTATTCGTATTAAAACACCTTCCGTACGCTTTTCTTCCTCTGTCGATTTAACAACACGCGTTGATATTCTTGCGTATGTAGCAAACAAAACAAACACAAATACAAACATAAAAATGTGTCTTCTTTCGTATTCACTTGCGCGCCATGTTGACTGACAGTAAAGTGGTCAAATACAAACTCCTAACACTGATTACGTTATCTTAACAGTATTAAGGATTCGTATTAAAACACCTTCCGTACGCTTTTCTTCCTCTGTCGATTTAACAACACGCGTTGATATTCTTGCGTATGTAGCAAACAAAACAAACACAAATACAAACATAAAAATGTGTCTTCTTTCGTATTCACTTGCGCGCCATGTTGACTGACAGTAAAGTGGTCAAATACAAACTCCTAACACTGATTACGTTATCTTAACAGTATTAAGGAATTGTATTAAACACCTTCCGTACGCTTTTCTTCCTCTGTCGGTTTAACAACACGCGTTGATATTCTTGCGTATGTAGCAAACAAAACAAACACAAATACAAACATAAAAATGTGTCTTCTTTCGTATTCACTTGCGCGCCATGTTGACTGACAGTAAAGTGGTCAAATACAAACTCCTAACACTGATTACGTTATCTTAACAGTATTAAGGATTCGTATTAAAACACCTTCCGTACGCTTTTCTTCCTCTGTCGATTTAACAACACGCGTTGATATTCTTGCGTATGTAGCAAACAAAACAAACACAAATACAAACATAAAAATGTGTCTTCTTTCGTATTCACTTGCGCGCCATGTTGACTGACAGTAAAGTGGTCAAATACAAACTCCTAACACTGATTACGTTATCTTAACAGTATTAAGGATTCGTATTAAAACACCTTCCGTACGCTTTTCTTCCTCTGTCGATTTAACAACACGCGTTGATATTCTTGCGTATGTAGCAAACAAAACAAACACAAATACAAACATAAAAATGTGTCTTCTTTCGTATTCACTTGCGCGCCATGTTGACTGACAGTAAAGTGGTCAAATACAAACTCCTAACACTGATTACGTTATCTTAACAGTATTAAGGAATTGTATTAAACACCTTCCGTACGCTTTTCTTCCTCTGTTGGTTTAACAACACGCGTTGTATATTATTGCGTATGTAGCAAACAAAACAAACACAAATACAAACATAAAAATGTGTCTTCTTTCGTATTCACTTGCGCGCCATGTTGACTGACAGTAAAGTGGTCAAATACAAACTCCTAACACTGATTACGTTATCTTAACAGTATTAAGGATTCGTATTAAAACACCTTCCGTACGCTTTTCTTCCTCTGTCGATTTAACAACACGCGTTGATATTCTTGCGTATGTAGCAAACAAAACAAACACAAATACAAACATAAAAATGTGTCTTCTTTCGTATTCACTTGCGCGCCATGTTGACTGACAGTAAAGTGGTCAAATACAAACTCCTAACACTGATTACGTTATCTTAACAGTATTAAGGATTCGTATTAAAACACCTTCCGTACGCTTTTCTTCCTCTGTCGATTGAACAACACGCGTTGATATTCTTGCGTATGTAGCAAACAAAACAAACACAAATACAAACATAAAAATGTGTCTTCTTTCGTATTCACTTGCGCGCCATGTTGACTGACAGTAAAGTGGTCAAATACAAACTCCTAACACTGATTACGTTATCTTAACAGTATTAAGGATTCGTATTAAAACACCTTCCGTACGCTTTTCTTCCTCTGTCGATTTAACAACACGCGTTGATATTCTTGCGTATGTAGCAAACAAAACAAATACAAATACAAACATAAAAATGTGTCTTCTTTCGTATTCACTTGCGCGCCATGTTGACTGACAGTAAAGTGGTCAAATACAAACTCCTAACACTGATTACGTTATCTTAACAGTATTAAGGAATTGTATTAAACACCTTCCGTACGCTTTTCTTCCTCTGTCGGTTTAACAACACGCGTTGATATTCTTGCGTATGTAGCAAACAAAACAAACACAAATACAAACATAAAAATGTGTCTTCTTTCGTATTCACTTGCGCGCCATGTTGACTGACAGTAAAGTGGTCAAATACAAACTCCTAACACTGATTACGTTATCTTAACAGTATTAAGGATTCGTATTAAAACACCTTCCGTACGCTTTTCTTCCTCTGTCGATTTAACAACACGCGTTGATATTCTTGCGTATGTAGCAAACAAAACAAACACAAATACAAACATAAAAATGTGTCTTCTTTCGTATTCACTTGCGCGCCATGTTGACTGACAGTAAAGTGGTCAAATACAAACTCCTAACACTGATTACGTTATCTTAACAGTATTAAGGAATTGTATTAAACACCTTCCGTACGCTTTTCTTCCTCTGTCGGTTTAACAACACGCGTTGATATTCTTGCGTATGTAGCAAACAAAACAAACACAAATACAAACATAAAAATGTGTCTTCTTTCGTATTCACTTGCGCGCCATGTTGACTGACAGTAAAGTGGTCAAATACAAACTCCTAACACTGATTACGTTATCTTAACAGTATTAAGGATTCGTATTAAAACACCTTCCGTACGCTTTTCTTCCTCTGTCGATTTAACAACACGCGTTGATATTCTTGCGTATGTAGCAAACAAAACAAACACAAATACAAACATAAAAATGTGTCTTCTTTCGTATTCACTTGCGCGCCATGTTGACTGACAGTAAAGTGGTCAAATACAAACTCCTAACACTGATTACGTTATCTTAACAGTATTAAGGAATTGTATTAAACACCTTCCGTACGCTTTTCTTCCTCTGTTGGTTTAACAACACGCGTTGTATATTATTGCGTATGTAGCAAACAAAACAAACACAAATACAAACATAAAAATGTGTCTTCTTTCGTATTCACTTGCGCGCCATGTTGACTGACAGTAAAGTGGTCAAATACAAACTCCTAACACTGATTACGTTATCTTAACAGTATTAAGGATTCGTATTAAAACACCTTCCGTACGCTTTTCTTCCTCTGTCGATTTAACAACACGCGTTGATATTCTTGCGTATGTAGCAAACAAAACAAACACAAATACAAACATAAAAATGTGTCTTCTTTCGTATTCACTTGCGCGCCATGTTGACTGACAGTAAAGTGGTCAAATACAAACTCCTAACACTGATTACGTTATCTTAACAGTATTAAGGATTCGTATTAAAACACCTTCCGTACGCTTTTCTTCCTCTGTCGATTTAACAACACGCGTTGATATTCTTGCGTATGTAGCAAACAAAACAAACACAAATACAAACATAAAAATGTGTCTTCTTTCGTATTCACTTGCGCGCCATGTTGACTGACAGTAAAGTGGTCAAATACAAACTCCTAACACTGATTACGTTATCTTAACAGTATTAAGGATTCGTATTAAAACACCTTCCGTACGCTTTTCTTCCTCTGTCGATTTAACAACACGCGTTGATATTCTTGCGTATGTAGCAAACAAAACAAACACAAATACAAACATAAAAATGTGTCTTCTTTCGTATTCACTTGCGCGCCATGTTGACTGACAGTAAAGTGGTCAAATACAAACTCCTAACACTGATTACGTTATCTTAACAGTATTAAGGAATTGTATTAAACACCTTCCGTACGCTTTTCTTCCTCTGTCGGTTTAACAACACGCGTTGATATTCTTGCGTATGTAGCAAACAAAACAAACACAAATACAAACATAAAAATGTGTCTTCTTTCGTATTCACTTGCGCGCCATGTTGACTGACAGTAAAGTGGTCAAATACAAACTCCTAACACTGATTACGTTATCTTAACAGTATTAAGGATTCGTATTAAAACACCTTCCGTACGCTTTTCTTCCTCTGTCGATTTAACAACACGCGTTGATATTCTTGCGTATGTAGCAAACAAAACAAACACAAATACAAACATAAAAATGTGTCTTCTTTCGTATTCACTTGCGCGCCATGTTGACTGACAGTAAAGTGGTCAAATACAAACTCCTAACACTGATTACGTTATCTTAACAGTATTAAGGAATTGTATTAAACACCTTCCGTACGCTTTTCTTCCTCTGTCGGTTTAACAACACGCGTTGATATTCTTGCGTATGTAGCAAACAAAACAAACACAAATACAAACATAAAAATGTGTCTTCTTTCGTATTCACTTGCGCGCCATGTTGACTGACAGTAAAGTGGTCAAATACAAACTCCTAACACTGATTACGTTATCTTAACAGTATTAAGGATTCGTATTAAAACACCTTCCGTACGCTTTTCTTCCTCTGTCGATTTAACAACACGCGTTGATATTCTTGCGTATGTAGCAAACAAAACAAACACAAATACAAACATAAAAATGTGTCTTCTTTCGTATTCACTTGCGCGCCATGTTGACTGACAGTAAAGTGGTCAAATACAAACTCCTAACACTGATTACGTTATCTTAACAGTATTAAGGAATTGTATTAAACACCTTCCGTACGCTTTTCTTCCTCTGTTGGTTTAACAACACGCGTTGTATATTATTGCGTATGTAGCAAGAATAACCAATATTTTATCAATAAAACGCAATATCATAATAAATGGAATAATGGATTAATGTGACACAAGTTATATTTATCTTAAAGGTACCAAAACGAATGTTTAATTAAAATTTACCACTAGAAAGACATAACTTTGTCTACCAACAATACGGCAACGGGTCAAATATGTGTTGATATGCGGCGGTAGCAAATATGAAAAAAAGAACCGGGAATACTCTCTTCCAGTGAATTTGCTACGGGCCCCGGACGGTTTAGTTACGTCACTGCTTACGTTCTTTCCCTAGCGTATCGAAGATGTCTTGTGTTGGCTGGAGATGCTTGATTTGAGCCAACCATGTCAGTCCTTTTTAGTCACAACTCACCAACATTGGACCTCCTATAAAATTTAGACATACAATGATACATAAAAATATAATACAAACATAAAAATGTAGTACAAACACAAATACAAACATAAAAATGTGTCTTCTTTCGTATTCACTTGCGCGCCATGTTTGACAGTAAAGTGGTCAAATACAAGCTCTTAATACTGATTACGTTATCTTAACAGTATTAAGGAATCGTATTAAAACACCTTCCGTACGCTTTTCTTCCTCTGTCGGTTTAACAACACGCGTTGATATTCTTGCGTAGGTATGTAGCAAGAATAACCAATATTTTATCAATAAAAACGCAATATTATAATTAATGGAATAATGAATTAACGTGACACTAGTTATATTTATCTTTATCAAAGTGATTTCAGGTGAGATCGAAACTGATTTTGATATCTGATATCTGATATCTTTACGGTTTGAACATCGAACCTGAAAATACTATGTTTGTGTACGTTTATCTTCTTTCTTCCAGTGTCTTCTGATGAAGTGTTAGATCTTACGCAGTACTCTGAAGGACATATGTAACACATAAGTGCATTATTTATTTATGATCTTTCCCCCTTCCCTCCACCCGTCCCTTTCCTCCACCTTGGTGTTAAAATAGCACAATCATTCATGGTACTCGCATGGAGTCACTATATCACACGCTTTTTCCTGTTAAATGATCTCATCACTGGCATGCAATCGAAGAGTGTGCACAAATGTATGTATGTGTTGGCTATCTGTATCATTTTCCCTGTTTGCAACATTGTCTACTCATTCCAGGTGCCAAATCTAATGTGAAATCTTTTGCCAGTTAACACACTACGACTACGGCATAGCTTACTGTGTACTTCTTAGTTTGTTAGTTATTACAGCATCCAGATCATTACAAACCGTCTTTTGTTGGACAATATTGTCAGTAACCTCTCACAATTAGGGATGCAGGCGTTAGTCCACCACGCTTGCCCTAATGTGGGGTGGTGGACTTCACATGCCTTCGAGAACATTTTTTTTGTGAACTTTCAGTCATGCAGATTACCTCATGATATTTTCCTTTACCGTAACAGCAAGTGATATCTAATTTATAAAGCAAAAACATAAATTGTGTTTTGTACAAATTCATTGGTGCGTGCGTGCCACTGGGATTCGAAACCGGACACCTTGATTAAGGGGTCGAATTCTAAGCCGCTCCGCTATCACTGCTTATTGGACAGTCTGCCTGGACAATATTGTTTCTTCTTTATTCTCTTCTTTCTTCTTCAAGTTTAAAAAACCGCAGTGTACAATAACGATAACGAAAAACGATGTAATGATAGATACGACAAAGAAACACAAAATTTTCTGAAGTTCTTTAATAAAATTAACAAATAGAAGCAAATTATAATTCATTATTAAAAAAAAAACAAATACGTATATGTATTATGTATTGAACACAATTTACCATACTACGAGTATAACGTTTAACTATAACATTTATTAAATCAAAAGACATTGTAATGCATGCAAACTTAATGGACCTGATAAATCTTTAATTTAAACTTCAGTTCGTTTAGAATGGAATAGAGATTGTTTGCAGCAGTAGTGCATAATAAAATATTCCGAAAAATAATCAAGTGAGTACATCCTAAAATGCATTAAAAAGTTCGTTGAGAATAATCTGAAAACTTAGCTAACATTCATATATCTTTATAACTAAATTTTGCTGCATGCAAAAACAATATTAACTTGATACTCGTATCGATGACATCAAGAGCTAGGCTTTTGCATTTTTCGCAATGCAATAAAAACGTCTCAATCGACTCGGAGGCGACAACTCTATTGATATAAAAAACAATGACAAATTGTTGACTTTCAGTACACACGAGGCACCGGTGGTATTGTCTGTACCTCCTGGTCCAAAGTCTTGTCTATGACAGGTCTGTAGGTGATCCTGACATCTCCACTGTTAAGATCAACTGTAGACAAGCTATGTTTCCTCCAGTGCTCCTCTATAGGTTTCGGTTTCTGTAAGAGTGATATAATAAAATTGCAATAAACTTGCTAAAATAATCAATTGGTTAATCAACGACCAAAAAAGCTGACTTTATCAAATAGAGACCAGGCTCAACTGATAAACAGGGATGTTATTTTTATGTCAATGCAGGGTCGGATCACCTCTCATAGACGGGAGCATTTAGTTAGACCACCAAGCCAATAAGAAGAATATAGTAGGCCTCAGTCCACCACTCTGACTATACATGGATTGGTGGATTTTACATGCCTTTGAGAAAACTACCGAACATTTTCAGGCATGCAGGTTTCCTCAAGACGTTTCCTTTCACCGTCAGCTGGTGACAATAAAATAATAATTGTAGTAATAGCTACGGTAGATATGAGGATGAAGACAGCCGAAGTTCGGCCACAGTGGCGCGCCTTGAAAGAGGCCTATGTCCAGTCCAGCAGTGAACTGACGAGAACCGAGGAAGAAGCAATACTGCAGATAGTTACAATCTATAGGACAGTCTAAACTTTAAGATGTGGTACCTGGTCGGTAGTGGGTTTGCTGTAGTCCATTTCATCGATGCGCTTAGGGTGGTCGTCTCTGAAGTGCGCCCCTCTGCTCTCCGTTCTGTTGATAGCACAGGCCACGACTTGCACGGCGGCTTGCAGCATGTTCTGCAGCTCCAACGTCTCGATGAGGTCGGAGTTCCAGTTCAGACGACGGTCCGTCACTCGGACCTGCTCGAACATCTTGAACCATTTTTGGATCTCGGCCTGGGCTGTAATTCAACATTAGATTTATTTTGGGTTTTCTCTCCTTTTTTTGAATTCAAAAACTCGAGCCCCTGAATAGGGTATATTGAGCTAAAGTTATGAGCTGTCATTTTTCCGAACTGACACAAGTCTAAACACATTTATGCAAAATCCCGTTTAGTAAAAGTACGTTTTGACAAAAGAAGAGGCCGCCCTCCAGCTCTGTACCTACCCTTAGTCTGAGTTTTAGCGATACCGAAACGAAACGTTTGTGCGTTTCGGATAGATACGTAAATCATATACAGCTTACTACACAGGAGTCCACAGTGTAATAACAGATAGAGGTAAAAGATTTTTAGAGGAGTTAACAAATTTAAAATCTAATTTTTGTTTAGAGTGAAAGATATGAATACTTATCGTTAGACATTATAATACTAACAAATATTTAATACCTACGGGATACTATTAGTTCGAAATTTTACGGCCAATTTACGGTTATTATGTTTCATTAATATTATTAAACATTGAAAGAGTGTTAATTAAAAATAAAGAATTATTTGTGATGATTTATCTAATGCTTTATTAATTTTTTAACTCTTCTAAAAATCTTTGTCCTCTATAGGTTATTACACTGCATTTTCGTCTGGTAATCTGTGTATGTGTGCGTTGCGTTTCGGAACTGCTAAAATTCAGACTCAGGGTACTGTGCGCCGAAGATCCAGAGAAGAGGATATTTAACCGTTGCAGTCAATAGCATTGTTACAGTATGTTATGTCTTGGTGGCATTTTGATATTTATGAAACGCACATTACTTAGAAAAAGCTTAGAAAAAGTTGAGAGCCACTGAGACGTGCACCCGGATATCTTCATTAAGGGGCCGAATTTGTAGCCACTGGACTTCGTAAGCCTGTTGTCGCCTCAAATCTGTTTCTCTGACATATTGCACGGCGAGTTATGAGGCTAGCGATGGACACCTCCCCGAGAATTCTTCAGTTGAACTACCACCTGTGAATCCCTTATCCTTCACACTTACCCTCAGTCAACAGCTTCGCCTCGCGGAACACGCCACACTTGTTCTGCATAGTGGTCCTCATCGCCAACCTGAGCTCGTGCACGGGGACGTTACCCTTGGCGTTTCTGATCTTGTCCAAGTTGTCGATGCTCTCGTCGCAAATGCTCTATAGGAGAAGATATCCAAACTTGACTTGAATTGTAGATTAACCAACCTGATTCATATTAAAAAAAAAGAAACACACATTTTTCATAAAAATAAAATACTTCAATGAAGGCGCCACTATCATCGTTGACGTGACCACACCATGGCGATGTGCGCCAAGTACCCGGTACGCCTCCTTCGCCATCGTCAATCCGACATGCCCTCGCAATCATAGGGTATTTCTGCATATATACTTATTACAATATTCCCTAAATAAAAAGTAGATAACACCCACCCTATGCACGCCAAATTAATTTGCCCACTATTTTGTAAAATTCAAAAGTAAAAAAGAACACTACGTCAATTTTTGTTTAGATAACTCACATCCTTTAGCTCGGGCTGTTTATCACAAGGCTTGCTGATCTTCCCGATGTTAATGCCGATGGACCTGCCAAACACGACGACATCAAGGATTGAGTTCGCGCCCAGTCGGTTGGCACCGTGGCAGTTGCTGACAGCTTCGCCTGCAGCGTGGAGGCCCTTCACCACGCAGTCGCAGCCACCGTCGTGAGTGATCACCTGAAAATTACCACTTTCTTACCTAAAAAGGCAATTTTGGTACAGAACAAGAAAATTTTGATAAAAATCTATTTGCGCGCCTTGAGAGTTACTGATGACTTGACGGCAAACAGCGTGACGCTTCGGCATAGCAGCATAGTGCAACATTCCCTATTACGGCACGGCTCTCGACTCTCTTGCGTGTTAGCACATTTTATAGTTTGCTTTCTTAATGAAAGCGAAATCTTGAATTGATTAAAGAAAACTATTAATTTATCGGTTACGAACGGATTTGAAGAAATAAGAAAAACTCTATACTGATTTCAGCGACTCAAATTCGCAAAAAAGTATCAAAGTGTGACTGGCCAAAAATACTTGTAATTAAATTCCTAGGCCAAAATTGAAGAATTAAGTTGCTTCAAGGCAGCTCAAAAGAGTATTCCTGATGATTGTCAAAATTCAGGTCAAGATTGAAGTAAAAAATCATTTTGATCCTCCTAAAAATGAGATTCACACTTAAATACAAAAACATTTCTACACATTTTCTACAAAAATGCTCACCTCTCCTTTGAAGTTTATAGGGATGCCACCCATGGTATAGTGGACGGTCGGAATAATTGGTATCGGTTGAGTATACACATCAGTGCCGGTAAACGTGTAAGCCGTCTCCGAGATCCCAGGTAGACGTTCCTTGATCACTTCTGGCTTTAGGTGGTGAAGCTGAAGGTACATATGATCCTTTTTGGGGCCAACGCCGCGACCTGAAATCGCCGAAGTCTGGTGTGTCATATACTATTAGCGTTTACTATTCTGTGGCACGTAAAAGAGAACTCACAATCAAAAAAGTTAAGTAATTGGATAAGTGAGTCCCAATGGAAAATCATATTATCTTGTACCTTATCGTGCTTTAGAGGACACCTCCTTTCATAAGTGCCGGGTTTTACTGATAGATGTCAGTTGTTAAGACTTAAGTGTCTGATTATAAACAGCCGATACTACCCTGTAATGCTACCAATTCCATGGTGTCAATGTCAATTAAAACGACATGTGAAGGGGCAGTTTTAAAATGTTAAAAGGTAAACTTTAAATTGATGATAAAATGGAAATTCAAGCCGGTTGAAATAGGCAACAGATAGTATCTGAGCGCGGTATGTGTTAATATTAATGTTAATGTGTCGGTATAATATTAATACAACATAATTTAAAGGATTTTTTATTTCATTTCTACTAGCAACTCCATCTGTGTTCGCGCTTTGAACTATATTGTGTTTGTCAAGAGCATGAGGTTGTAAAGCATTTCAATAGATGGTGCTTAAATAATAATATTGCACTGCCAAAGTCACCCCATCCGATTTCCCCTTGATGTTGATTGTAAGGGTTCGCAGTTCTCTAAAATTTCAACAGATGGCGATTTTTTCATAATATAAAAAGGTTGTTAAGGAGATCGAGTAAAAAGTAACATTTTTGCTTTTACAGTGAATGCCAGATATCAAATTGATTTGATGCAAAATGTATATTAGGACACAGATTAAGGTTAGGACAAGGAAGTGAATTAGACTAACCTTGTCGAATTTCAGTAGCAATGGACCTGGATACGACGTCACGACTGGCAAGGTCCTTGGCTTTCGGCGCGTACTTCTCCATGAATCTTTCACCTTCGCTGTTCACGAGGAAGCCGCCCTCGCCACGACAGCCTTCAGTCATCAGACATCCCGAACCGTACATCCCTGAAATTATTTTCTATTTATTGTCATGTGAATTTAAATAAGTAGTTTCACTTGGTCATTACAACGACACAGCTGCTGATAGCTGGTCACCCTTTGAAAATATTTTCTCCGAATGAAATTGCCAACACATAGGCACAATCAGTAAAGTGACTGTATAAAGCCCTTAGCCATGTTTAAGAAAAATGAGCTTGACCCTTCAATCGCTCAAACGTAAAGACGCATTAACTAAAATAGTCACATAAAAATTCCCACCAGTCGGATGAAACTGAATGAACTCCATATCTTGCAGGGGGAGGCCGGCCCTTGATACCATTGCGCAGCCATCGCCGGTGCAAGTGTGAGCTGCAGTACAAGAGAAGTACATCCTTGGATACCCTCCTGTCGCAATAATGGTGTTATTGGCTTGAAACCTGGAATATATTAAGTTTATGTTCCCACTTTAAAATTTATGATAAATTATAAGTTGAACCTTAAGGCTCGCTACTAAGCCCAATGAACCAGTAGAGTCCACTTGGGCCAACAGCAGTCCTATCGTCCTGTGGAACCATACGCACCACGTATAAGTATCCCTGAATCCCTCCATTAGCTCTTAAGAAGGCTACAACTGCAGTTTTAACCCAAATAGCTCTATTGAAGGTTTTCCTCCAATCAATATAACAACAGTATGACAAAATACCTGTGAAGACTGCAGTCGTCCATGTCAAGAGCAAGTGCTCCCACAATCGCGCCCTCCTGCTTCAGGAGATCCAGCACGAAGAACTCCGAAAATAGTTCAATGTTCTTGAATTTAGTGCTGTAGCCATAAAGCGTGTGAAGAAGGGCATGACCGGTTCTGGGGAAAATATAACATTTCAACTTGACGGCATGACCTAAGACCTAAGAAATATTAGTACTATTTTTTAAAATTATCTAATAACTAGCTGAGTGACAGGCTTCGCTCTGCCAATTAATTTGACTAAATCTAGCAATAAATATTGCCTATGCTACTCAGGGTGAATGTAGCTTTCCAATGGTGAAAGAATTCATTACAAACATACACACTCACAAAAATACAAATTTTTCCTCTTTATAATCTTAGTGTAGATTACAGCCATCTGAAATTAAGTGATCACTGCATCTAACATACATGTATTATGCGAACTAAAACATAAAGAAAATACTTTTCGGCGGATGAAGGGGATGGTGGTATGGTAAGTATATCTTTGAATTCAGATCCTACGATCTGATGCAGCATGGCAACCCACGTAGCATATCTCTTTAGCAACATTGTGTAAGGATTTATGAAGAAAATTGAGTTTACCGGTCAGCAACAGCACAGGTGCGTTTCGCGACCTCCTTCCCCTGGCGCGTGGTGCCGCCGCCGAAGGACCGCTGGTAGATCTTGCCGTCCTTGGTCCTGGAGAACGGCATTCCCATGTTTTCGAGCTCGTAGACGCAGAAGGGCGCTTCACGAGTCAGATAGTGAATGGAATCCTGAAAATTTGTTATTTTTGAAGTCATAATAATAATAAATTTTAAAGCAAACAGGCCCAAGGGTCACGCGATGATAAATGGTCGCTTACTGAGACGAGCTTAAAACAAACAGACACAAGAGCTTACTGGTCGCCTAGTGACATGAAAAATCATGTAGAGTCGCCAGTGCGTTGCCGGTCACCAGGTCATGTAGGTCACCTGATGTTAAAAGGTCACTACAGCCAATAGCGTTAGCTCAGCCCAGCACTCACATCCAACGCCAAATAACAAAAACAATCCTATCTGAATTTATATGCGGATGCTTTGCAACACATTAGGACCAAGATGTTCGCCTGAAATAAAATATCTCCGATTCTACAAAATATGATGCTCTACGACGGGTTAAGAGGCTGACGATAAGGTATCTCCCAGGCTGAGCAACTATAGCTCTATCTCTTTATTAAGAAGTTCAAGCAAACAAGCAGGCCTGTTTAGAAGACATAATTGCCTTAAATATATGATGGTATAGAACTTTTACCTGATCTCCTAACCAATCGGATCCCTTCACGGTGTCGTAGAAGTGCCATCTCCAGTCGTCCTCGTGCATGCTTCCTAAAAGCATTATTCCATTAAAATATCACAATCAAAAAAAAAATAACATACTCATAGGCACCCCGAAACGTCGAGACACATTAATCAGCAACTATCAATGACCGACACTGCGTTTGCCGTTAAATAAGATAAACTTTAGAGACACCATAAGTAAACCACAATCTCCGATGTATTACGAGAAACTTACCAATAGCAGCATTCATGCCACCCTGAGCAGCGATGGTGTGGGAGCGTGTCGGGAAGAGCTTGGTGACCAACGCCACGCTGAAGTGCTGTTCTGCGAGGCCTATGCACGCCCGGAGGCCAGCCCCGCCGGCACCGATGACCAAGCAGTCGTGTGAGTGGTGATGGATCACGTAGGAGGCAGCGCGCCGGGTTTCTGCAACATGACACGAAACCAAGCTAAATTGGGACGTGGAATAAGAATCACTTGAAATACTTTTTTATTGAACTGTCCAAATCGAAATATGACGACACAATCCGGGTTTTCATACAACATCTTTGTTTTGTATAAAAGTGCAGACTTATGACGTCAATTATGTGTTTCAAGGTCATTTAATTCATTATAATTGTTTTCATACGCAATAAAAATCTTTATTTAAAGCTATTGAAAGTTGAGCTGGTGTTCACATCCCAATTGGCATCATCTACGAGTATCAAGCTCCACAATAACACTGTAGACTGTTTCAAACTTACCCAAAAATATCTTTCTCTTTAGTTTCGCAAGGTTGCCGTAGCATTTCTGTAACATAAAACATTCAAATTTCAGTAGTTTCCTCAATGTCTTTACCTTTTTACGCTTCAACCTCTTTACGCTGCAAAATGTGATGTGAAGCACATCTTGTAAGTCTTCTGCTGGACATGGGCCTCTCCTCATCAACGTCACTCATTCGTGGGTCCTCTGAATTTAATGGTTTTCCGCCGAATTTTTCAGGTCGTCAATCCACCTGATAGGAGGGTGGCTTGTGCTACTTTTGCCTTAACGTGGTCGCCATTCGAGGACCTTTCTTTTTGATCGGTTGTCAGTCCTGCGAATGTCGGTCAGCTTCGTTCTTCTACGGATTTTAACGGACTTTGTCACGTAGAGAAATGTCGAGCATGGCTCTCTCCCTATCATCTAAGCGACTCCGAGTTTGTCGATTAGAATCACAGTTATCTCGGCACAGTAGATAACCACTGGTGTGTCACATTGTTCAAAAACATTATAATTAACATAGGTACCCAAGCAGAAAACATCTTCTTTGTTTTCTCAAAATTCGTAATAAATCTGATACGACTGGTTTGTTTATCAAAATCGTTGTATATGTTAGTAAGTTTTGGCAGTTAACGTACGACATTAGATGTACGACAGATGACGCGATTTTATTTAAAAAAAAAAAAGATTTTAAAATGAGATTCATTATTAAATTTTATTTTCATCCGATGATTATTATTATTTTAAATTTACCAACTACAAGGTTTTACTATACACTATTTTATTCTTGTGGTTAATAAATAAATATTACACAATTATCTGATTAATTATTCTTATAATTATACAATATATTACCGACTCTTATACAATATAATTATCTTAAAGACTATTCCATCTTTGACCTCGTTTAATGAAGTTATATTGTTTAAATTTCTTTTTTTCTCCAATCAATTCCAGCTATCCAGTTATTCCATTTAATTAATCTACTTCAAAAATATTTATGTTTATTAGTTTGGCTTCATTTACTGTATTTATGTACGTTCTTGTCTTTCCAATACCAATTTTCCATTTTTTACAAGCTTTTATTTTTCCAGCTACCTTTAATAATTTTGGTAACATTTAATTTTTTTTCATATCGGGTATCGTTTTATACACCTGTAAATAATAGCGGAATCGCTATTATAATTACGTATTGTTTAAAAGATTATCATTTCTGTAGCTCATTTCGCTATCACTTACCTTATTAAATTGAATTCATTGAACATCGACCTGATCTTTGATAGACTTTAATTTTTTATAAACACCATTTATTAACACCTGCAACAATAAATGATATTGTTACTGTAAACATGAAATATATATGTGTTATATATACATTATAATAATATATATTCTATCATAATTACGTATAGTCCGTTCAGATACTGCTTGCACGTAGCATTTAGATGTGGTTGAGACAAATCTGTATACATATTAACAATGTGTGCTGCTGTGTCACTATTTTGTGAGGCGTTTGTATATGTGTGCGTATAGATTGTTAAACTAGTGTCGCTTATACATTGTTCTCGGTGAACAAACATGAACGGGAATGTATGAGATGGTTTTTGCGTGTTCACGCTCTTCCTCGATCGGTGTCACAATTTTGTTCCACGATAAAGGGTTCACTTTACGTCCATACATACAACTGTAAAATGGCAACGTAGCAACATGTTGTTTTGTAGGAATATTTATGCTAAGGAATTTAAAAAATCAACATAACAAGAGTAATAATAAAATGAAAGTTATTATGCGTGGAGGATGATTAATGAAATTTTAATGAACATTGAGATATTATTTGTTGCCAAAGTAAAAAAAAAGTTTTCTCACCACTGGTTTTACTCCCGAATGCACGACTCCTAATTGCAGAGTTCACTACATACGAGTAGTTTATCGCGTCAATGTAGAACCGCCATTAAATTTTTGATCATATTTTGTTGAAGTTTTTCGCCATCACTTCGCCGCGCACTCTATCATACCGTGTACGTATACAAAACACACAATCAAGGATTGTGGCAAAGATCAAGCAATCCATCTATACATAGTTATAATATATAATATTAAATTACGGGTAATCATTTCCTTGTCAACGATGCTTCAAAACCTAAAAGAAATATTTTTTAATGCTATCAGCGGGACATACTGAGACAGAATATTACAACCACTAGGACTATAATCATTAATCATGTTAGTAATTACCACAACATTTACATAATTTTACGTGTAAAAGTCTATGTTTTGTTTGTATGTATCTAATTATAACAATATTCACCTGCTGAGCAACACACAGCAAGAACAAGAACACAGCCAAGTAATATTAATTGAAACATTTCTATTAAAACACTAATTGCGAAATTTAGAACGCTTTGCCGGCTGATGTATTTTTGTACGATTATGGACACGGACGAAAGTATTCAACTTTCCGCCCTATTTCTATTTGTGTCCTCTTTTCGTCATCTGCTTTCTTCTATCAGTTGATATAAGGTGGCAAAATGGGTTGTCTAGTACTGCGGCGACAAAAACGAGTTTAATTTTACGTCATTGTCACCTAGTACCTGATAACCCATGGCCAAAAAAGATGACTTGATTTGCACCACTGAAAAAAGACAACGTAACTTTTTTAAAACACACAAAAATACTTTTGTTAACACTCCAAAAAATTTAAAAAGATTTTCAAAGAGTCACCTATTGCTTATCCTCTGTTTGTTAGTAGTGGCAAGACGGCCCATTCTGATATTCAATAGTGATAGTAGGATGCATTTCACTATCAAAGTTTAAGTTTCATAGTCCATTTGCAAAGTTAAAAATGAAGAAATAAAAATACCTACAAGTGCCAATAAATCTTCGAGACAATTTTTACCTTGTTGCTCATATTTGATTGTGTCCTCTTCTCGTCATCTTCTTTCTTCTACCCGTTGATACAAAGTGGCAAAATGGGTTATCAAGTACTGCGGAGACTAAAACGATTTTAAATTTTACGTCATTGTCACCTAGTACCTGAAAACCCATGGCCAATAAAGATTACTTGATTTGCACCACTGAAAAATTACGTAACTTTTTTTAAAACAAACGAAAAAGCTTTTGTTAACACCCTAAAAAAATATAAAAAGATTTTCGAAGAGTCACTCATTGCCTGTCTTCTGTTTGATAGTTGTGGTAATATTTTCAAAATACTTTCATTCTGTACTGATATTCAAAAGTGATAGTAGTATGAATTTAACTATCAAAATGTAAGTTTGATAGTTCATCTGCAAATGTAAAAATGAAGAAATAAAATATCTTCAACTGACAATAAATCTTCGCGAGAATTTTCAACTTCTTGCTCATATTTGATTGTGTTCTCTTCTCATCATCTTCTTTCTTCTATCCGTTGATACAAAGTGGCAAAATGGGCTATCTAGTACAGCGGAGATAAAAATGATTTTAATTTTACGTCTTTATCACCTTGTACCTGAAAGCCCATGGCCGATATAGATGACTTCATTTGCACCAGTGAAAAACACAGAAAAAGTAGTTTTTGTTAACGTCAAATAAAATCATGAAAATATTTTCAAAGAGTCACCCATTGCTTATCTTCTGTTTGTTAGTAGAGGCAAGATGGCCCATTCCGTACTGAGAGTTGATAGTGATAGTATGATGAAACTCACTAGTAATAAACGGGTAGGAAACGGGATACATTCATTGATGATAGTCCACCTGCAAAGTTAAAAATGAAGAAATATACTTCTTAGCTGTCTGATGTTACAAAAAGCTAAGTTGAAATATTATTGGACGAGTGACGAGTCTATCTTTTATAAGAGTTAAGAAAATAATAACAATACAATCTATAAAACAGCCGAGGGACAAGTATAAGTTTTTGTCTCTTGATTATTACATCTTCTTTCTTCTTGCCATTGATGGATAGTGCAAAATGGGTCTTTTAACTCTGAGGAGACAATATCGACATTGAATTCTAAGTTATTGTGTCCCAGGGCCAAGTAACCCAATGCCAATTTTTGTTCTTCTTTCTTGATCGGGTTATTGTTCCTGCAGATCGGTGGACTTAAATGACGGTATCAATTCAGAGTTGATAGTGATAGCATGATGAAACTCACTATTAACTCTGGGTAGGAAACGGGATACATTCATTCATGATAGTCCATCTGCAAAGTTAAAAATGAAGAAATAAAAATACCTACAAGTGCTAAAAATCTTCGCGAGAATTTTTACCTTTTAGTTCATATTTGTTTGTGTCCTTTTCTCGTTATCTTTTTTCTTCTATCCGTTGATATAATCCGTTGATAGTAGTATGAATTTCACTATCAAAATATAAGTTTGATAGTTCATCTGCAAATGTAAAAATGAAGAAATAAAAATACCTACAACTGCCAATGCATCCTCGCGAGAATTTTACCTTTTTGCTCATATTTGATTGTGTTCTCTTCTCGTTATCTTCTTTCTTCTATCCGTTGATACAAAGTGGCAAAATGGGCTATCTAGTACAGCGGAGATAAAAATGATTTTAATTTTACGTCTTTATCACCTTGTACCTGAAAGCCCATGGCCGATATAGATGACTTCATTTGCACCAGTGAAAAACACAGAAAAAGTAGTTTTTGTTAACGTCAAATAAAATCATGAAAATATTTTCAAAGAGTCACCCATTGCTTATCTTCTGTTTGTTAGTAGAGGCAAGATGGCCCATTCCGTACTGAGAGTTGATAGTGATAGTATGATGAAACTCACTCTTAGCTCTGGGTAGGAAACGGGATACATTCATTGATGATAGTCCACTTGCAAAGTTAAAAATGAAGAAATATACTTCTTAGCTTTCTGATGTTACAAAAAGCTAAGTTGAAATATTATTGGACGAGTGACGAGTCTATCTTTTATAAGAGTTCAAAAAATAATAAGAATACAATCTATAAAACAGCCGAGTGACACATATAAGTTTTTGTCTCTTGATTATTACATCTTCTTTCTTCTTGCCATTGATGGATAATGACAAAATGGGTCTTTTAACTCTGAGGAGACAATATCGACATTGAATTCTACGTTATTGTGTCCCAGGGCCAAATAACCCAATGCCAATTTTTGTTCTTCTTTCTTGATCGGGTTATTGTTCCTGCAAATCGGTGGACTTAAATGACGTTATCAATTCACGCTTAAAGACCTCGAAGTCGTAACATTGACAGTTTCTATTGTCTTATTTCCAGCCTCGGCAGAGATTTTGGCAATAGACTTCCCTGTGGATGAAATTTTACTTACCTACGGCCTACACAGCAGACAAGATTACGGGCAAAAGGTCAATCAGTGATGTGGAACAGGAGCCTCTCCCGGGAGCAATCGGGTACGTGGTGTCGCTACTCACCAAAGGCTTGCCACAAGCCTCCCTGCGGGATTTTATGTATCGCTCATCTATTCAGTGTCTTAGTTACATTTATATGAGACAAGACGACGGTAAAGGATAGGTTGCTAAAAATTGCGTAATATAAAAAGGCGTACGATGTTTTGCAGTTAAAAAAAGGGCACTCATTCGTATACGATACCTACATTCATTAACGTTCCGCTATATATAGCTTATGTTATGGCAGGAAACCAAGATACGGCTATTAAGATACATTGGTAGTGTAATGAATATTACACTTGTTTGAATAAACAACTAAACATACCTAACTGGATACGTCCTGATTTTTTCATTGAAGCGCTGAATCCCCGCAAATATTTCTTCTTTCTTTATAATTATAGAGTCCATATCCTGGTTATGATTTTGGTAAAAGACTTTAAAAGAGTCCACTCACAATAGTCTTCAACACAAAAGATGATAATATACCATCAAAGCAAGAAGATTAATGTATTTTTTAAGTTAATGTTAAAAAATAAAAGTCTTAAATGCATTTTACATAAAAAGTGCATTCATAAAAGTGTTTCAAGTATTTTTTAATATTTACAAAAAAATACTTGAAAACAAGAATAAAAAAATAACAACAACAAAATTAAAAAAATCATGGGTTCTTTAAAAACAATAGGTAAAAACATTACCAATTTTTAAATGTTAAGTAGGTACATAATTACAGAAATTACAATTTTTTTGATTGAATTTTTAGCCTAACTTAAAAATATGTCTGAAAAAAATAAGAATGATATTTTTACTAATTCTTTCTTCGTTATTTGCTTACTTCATTCTTCGTTAAAATAAATGTTCTCTAAAGGTTGCGATGTTAAAATATTGACCACCTACAACTTCAGAGCACTTAGCCGTTTTGCTATGTTGGTAACTATGAACAAAACATGTTATAATATATTATAAAAATTTACTTTTTAATGTACAACTACCAATTTCATTATTAATTTGACTTAACCAACTAAATGATATAATTTTGTAAATTACTCCATAAGAGATTTCAGATATTATTAGCATTGTTGTACCAAAATCACGTTTAATATTTGCAAGATTATTTGTGTCACTAATTCCAATTTCGGTATCATGATTTAAGCATAAAAATAACTACTTTTTCGGGATTGAAAACAAAATGTGTAGAAAATTAAAAAATAAATTCACAATGTACGAAACATTCTAAAAATACTAGATTACTAGAACACAAAACACGGTTCCTACATCAAATAGAAAATAGTGCACTGGCAGCTTGTATTTTTCTAGGTCAAGAGGTAGCGGTAAAATCACTCGGAACACTTAGTATTGCTTAGATATCTAATTTGTTACAGGAACGTCGTGTATAGAAAAAGGAGCACAGATTACGATTAATAAATTATACATGTACCAATGTACCACATTAGTACCAGCATTTATTGTCAGTATTTTCCTCGGGTCATTTCTTTTCCTCAAGACAATGAATCAGGTTCTTTTTGTTTTCTCTTGTTGTACGACATCGGTACAAAGGCCCCTGAGCTGCTAGATGTTATAGCAATATGTATACATATACTATAGCAGTCAAGGGCATCGCCCAGTCCTGTACCAAACACCTTATCGCCTCAATAGTACTTAAGTGGCATTGCTGATGACTGTTTTCAGATTCCATTTTCTAACTAGATATCAGCTGCGCCATTCTAATCAAACTATGTCAATACTGTGGAGAAACAAAAAATGTTACAAAAACGTCATGTATTAAGGACAAGTTCTACAGTGGCGCCAGGATACATTGTCAGTATTTTCCCCGGGTTATTTCTTTTACTTTCGATGTAACGTCAGCTTCTTGTTTTCTCTTGTTGAATGTACTCGTAGATAATGGCACAATAGCCCTCAAACTGCTGGATATATACATATTTACACTCTAATACCGGAGCAGGTCAAGGGACAAGGGCCAATACCAAAAATAATTCTTAATTGGTGCGTTATCAGTATCACTTGCCAACGTGACACCATGATTTGATGTTAATATTTTCCTCGGGTTATGTCTTTTCGTTTAATGAAGTCGAAAAAACGACGAAAAAATTGATGTCATACAATCCGAATAAAAACAGGGAGTAAAATATTAATTTCACTATGATTTCAATAATTTCTCGATTTAAGATTCATGAAATCTCTCTTATACATAACAAAGCTACGATTATAAATTGAAAGATCTAGTTTTCTTACAGAAAAACAAACAAAAATAAACAAATAATTTTTTTTGGAAAAAAAAACCAACGTATTTAATTTTAAATGATAGTTTTCTTCATTCTTCTTTCTTCAGTTTTCTTCTTCGGGTCTCTTCTTTCTGCAGCATTTTTTATTCTTCGTTACCGTCGATTAGTACGCCACAAATCTCCCCAACCTTGCGTTGTATAAAAAGCAAGAGGTTGATAGAGACCGTCGCGAACATAGGCCCAGTGGTAGTGGCGTAGTTGCGTTACCTCCCTCGCTGTTAATTGGCTGTATGGCCTCTACGATGAAAGTGCCATCGTGTGTGCCAATATCACACAAGATGTTCACTTTCCATCGAAGAGAACATTGCCTACTATGTTCTCTGTTTCTTTTTTTTAAATAGAATGTAATATCTAAGGACTAATTACTTTAATTCAGGTCGATTAATTACGTATTGTGTTAGAAAATAGAGAAACGGCAATTTAGAAGTCGCGTTCGCATGTTTTACTGAATAATACGGATTATTATTGTTTTTCTTGTATCAAATACCTATGTTCTTCTCGAAAATCTCGAAATACTGCTCGATAATAACGGCAGTCTTATCGGAAAAGAAATATGACAAATAAAGAAAAGGTAGGATGTTCAGTAAAAAGTTAATAACATAAATAATAAATTTACCACATTATTAGGTGATAAAATATGGACAATAAGAACATACAGGACAAGGAGGAAAGAAGAGTATATATGTATACATGTGAAAGAAAAAAATACAAAAAAATATTTTTAAGCTTTTGACAAAGACAAATACTAAACGTTTATTTGCACAAATCACTTATATATAAAATTCTCGTGTCACAATGTTAGTACCATACTCCTTCGAAAAGGCTTGACCGATTTTTATGAAATTTTATATGTATTCATTATGTCTGAGAATCGGCTACTGTCTATTTTTCATACCCCTCAGTGATAAGGGTTGTCCACACCTAACATTTTTATTTTATTTTATGGCCAAATATTTTTTACCTTTATTTTTTAATCTCTTTTACATACAATTCTAATGTCACAATGTTAGTTAAAATACTCCTCCGAAACGGGTTGACCGATTTTTATGAAATTTTAAATGCATAATTATTCAGTAGGTCTGAAAATCGGCTACTATCTATTTTTCATACCCCTCAGTGATAAGGGTTGTCCACACCTAACATTTTTATTTTATTTTATGGCCAAATATTTTTTACCTTTATTTTTTAATCTCTTTTACATAAAATTCTAATGTCACAATGTTATTTAAAATACTCCACCGAAACGGGTTGACCGATTTTTAAGAAATTTTAAATGCATAATTATTCAGTAGGTCTGAAAATCGGCTACTATCTATTTTTCATACCCCTCAGTGATAAGGGTTGTCCACCTCTAACATTTTTATTTTATTTTTTGGACAATTTTTTATATTTTATTTTTAATTATGTAGTATTAAAAAATACATACAATTCTAAATTTTCACTCCTCTACCACTAACCTCTATTTTTAATAGTCAATTTTTTAATTTTTTTATTTTTCTTAACTTATATGGCAAAAAAATGTTTGCAGGGTCAGCTAGTATAGCTATAGAATTCTTAAAAAATATTTTGACTATGCCTAACGACAATTATTTTTCTAGACCCTGTCAGACCACCTTTAGGAGTGACCTAATAGCAATAATTAAAATCGATAAAATTTTCAATCGATCATCAGTTTCCCGAATCGATTTAATAAACATACAAGCCGTTTTGACCTATTAAACTTTTTCCCATATAACAATGATCACCTTTTCAGGGCGGTCATCAGTTAACCAAATCACCTAATATTTAACTTCCATTCACGTAAAGTTTGTTTAAAAACTTGCTGAAAGGAATCTTGCTGAAATAATGTAATTAATCCTTTACAATGTGTACATAATTTTAAAAGCACCTGCATAATATAATGGTTTCGATGCAATGGTCTAATCTAATTAATAAACACTTAGTTATTTCATCAGAAATGGCTCATAACAATGCAATACATACAATTTTTTTAAAGCAACTATGTCTTACGTATATTAGTTTCGATTAAATTTGGAGGTTTAAATGTAGGAAATCAATGTACAATCGATAAAATGATACCTTGATACACCGTAAACTTATTTTGCTACAATCATTAAAAATCAATTAGGTCGAAATTCGCGTAAATATTCGTTCCCTTGGAAACAATCTTGTTATTGTTTTATAATCTTTACTAATGTTGACTTAGCATTGAAATAAGAAATAGTAGAATGGCTATATGTAAAGTACAACCGAGCGCAATTCTGTCACTCTCATCGCGACTGTGAGTGAGAGTGACAGAATGAGTTTGCCGCCAGAAACGGCGCTACTAGCCGTAGTGGTTTAAGATTCAATATTATGTTATTATTGCCTTTCTACTTCATTCTTTTTTCTATGGTCTACTACTAATAAGTACATTATTCACTCTTTGATATTTATGACAAAATATGATTGGCATCCGACTTTTTGACTTAATAATAATTTTAATATCAAAAACGTCCTAAGTGCAACACGCATGCTTGAGAAGAGAAGGAATTGATTTAATTCTAAAATTCAAACAAAAGTTCGGCTGAGTGGGTCAAGATATCATTTTGTCGATTGTACATACATACAATACCTACCATTGTTTTGAATACAATAGATAATGCAAAATACAAAAAGCATTTTTAAAGTAGCCCTATCAATATCAAGGAATATACGAGTACTGGCCGATGATCGAGCATAATAATATAGCATCTTTATTAGTAAGTACCAACAAAACATAACAATAAATAATTTACAATATAAAAGTTATGTATACCTATCAAATATAATAAATTTCTTTTTTTTATTTCGTGTCATTGATTTGGCAAACAATTTTTAATAAATACTGAGTAAAAATTGCTTACCTACATTACGCGGACAGACAATAAAAAATTCCTAAGTAGCCCAGAGATGATTTCAATGAGAAGCTTACTACTACACTACTTCGTTGAACGTGACTTACTACATTTTAAAACATGTTTAGCCTAAGATTAAGATAATCTGGTTAAGCAATAACTACATTATAACCAAAACCTACTACTACTATACTACGTCATATTTTAGAACATGTTTATCCGAAGATGAAGTATAAGAAGATTTTATGTAGTATATAAAAAAACAACGCCATAAACACTTCGTCATCAATTTTGTCAAACTCCACCGTGATGTTTGTGTAATTCATGTTGTGTCACTTGTAGGAGCTTTTCGAAATTAATTAAAGTTAGTCTACCACGATGTTCGGAGACGGGTTCCTCGTCGCAATTCTTCTCTTCTTTCTGCTCTGTTGCGCGTTCTTCCTACAACAAGAGGAGATCCGATATTTTGTACATATGGGCCTGGGCCCTCTCATTATATTGTGTTATTGTTGTAAAGGATGTTCATCATGTCTGGTGTTTCGGCTCGGGAGGTATGGTGCTTTGCTACTCACGAGGATTGAAGCTGCCGTTCCGTGGGTAGCGGCCGACGGGACTGACTCGCGGCCGCGGAAGCGGCGCCATACATTTCATAGTGTTTAGTATTGTCACATCAGCCGCGGCGCCTCGTGAGTAGCAAAGCACCCGGATACAACCTCAGATGGAGCAAAATAAAAACAACGAGTTGCACTCCGGGAGTGCCCGCAGAAGTGAAAACTTGAACATTAACGTTGTGCATTTTTCAATATTTTGAAACGTTTAGGGAATAATTTCGCACGAATTGCTTTATTTATCAGTATAAAATTATTACCATTTATGTGGGCATCACTTTTTTTTCATTAATAGATGCACTTTGTTCAATTTCCATACTTTAAAGACTCGCCCTCCGTCTTACGAATTTTCGATCAGGTCACGTGTCCTGACGCGAGTTTAACATTTTTTACCCATCCCAAAACATGTGCACAGCGCCGCTAAAGAAGTTTTCACTTCAAAAATTCCAATATTTTATATGCGGACGTCCGTGGGCTGCAGTAACGACTTGACGTCAGGTGGCCTTCAAGCCCTGTTGCTATTTAATGACTAAATAAAATAATATTAAATTTAAAAATTTAAAACAACCACCGACACAATAATATATTTGCAAATATTGGGTATTTTCCCCACTTTAACTCCCACAGTTTTTTCAGGGCTCAACCGATTTTCATTGAACATATTATTTTGTAATCTGCACATGATGCGCCTTCATTTGAGACCCCACTCGATTATATTTGCAGACATTCATCCGTTCGCGAGCTACGGTGCCAAAGACAATGCAGACAGACAGACACGTCAAACTTATAACACCCCTTCTTTTGCATTGGGGGTTAAAAATAATAGACAACAGTGTTAGGGAGCTTGTCAACTTACAATTCCAACTTAGGAACTTAAAAGGTTTTTTTCGTAGTTGGAACCACCTTTAAACTTTGTGAACGTCGAAGGTTTCTTTTTCATTGACCTGGATTTCTACTTCTAATGAAATTGTCTACGACTCCACATTTTTTAATAACAAAACTTTAATTAATTTCTAAACAGCGATCAAATCAATGTTAGCAAAGTATGACTATGCTGAAATGCTTAATAAAGTAGATGACCATCAATATACAAGATATTAGATATAAACATTAATAATATTAGACAGTAATCCAGGTTTTGTGATATTTTCTGACACTATTAGTACTACAGCACATTTTAGAGCGAATAACGTTTTTAAAATTAACATTTTATCATTCAATTAAAGTCATCACTCGAATTGAATTTGAAAAAAAAAACATTTAGGTTAAAGTTATCGTGTAAGTATTTTAAAAGAAAGGAGTTGTCATATTATTATGAACCGATGGTCAGTAGACACCCATGGTGCGTAGGTTACAAGACGAGTACGACTCCCGAATGTTAAGAGCTCTTTCAATGTAGACTCAAATTATTTGAAATGCATTATTTGTTTACCTCACAGAGGGTTTTGTGGGCAGCGTAGATCTGCTACACCAAAAGTAACGAACACAAAATTTTCAGCTCCTAATAATTTCAGTGCAGTAAGTAAATATATTAATTCTTGTAAACACTGAAGCATGAGCTTTCAGCAAGAATACGATTGATCAACAATAAAGTTGCATTGAAAGTGACCTGAGGAAAATCTATAAAAATCTTCATGTTATATTCATAATAATGATACCGCATTACGTCAACACGATACGCTGTGTTCTTGAGGTTGCAGTTGGCTCCACTCATTCCCTTGTTAGTGTAAATAATAAAAGAAAGCATGACGTCTGTAATTTTCTAAATCAAGAAATTGTGATATAAATTTAATTTTTTACACTAGGTGATTCCCTTGGTTTTACCTGCAAATTAAATTATTGGAATAAGGTTAATGTGAAATGATATCAATCTATTCACCTATGGAATTAATACATACTCTTAAACTGGGTTAAAATGTAACAATCCATCCTTTCTTTTTTCAATTCACTGCAAGAATTACGTTTGTAGGCTCAATCGACATATCCGCAAAAGGTCCTCCGAATCTTAGTTTGTTGGTTACTATGAGGTATGATTATTTATTAAGTCTTCGCAAGTTTTAGTTTCTATCCATCCTCAGCATCAGATCGGATCCTTTGCTTTAAAATAATATTATATTATCATAAGTCGATGATAAATAAGGCCGACTTTAGTCGGAAGTGTAGAATATCTTATTTTTTTCTTTGATATCTTATTTTAAGCAGATTTAAGTTGTATTGTTATTTGCAGTAGATTTACCTGAGATTACTCTGCCTTATTTCGTAAAATAGGCAACCTTGGCATTTCTTTATACGATACGTACTAGTTGTTTAGGGAAAAATGTGTAATGTCAGTTGGCCTTGAGTCAACTTTTACACGTGTTATTGATTGTATAACAATATATAAAATAAACTGTATCATATTTGTCGTTAGTGTTAGCAAATTTTTGTGATAAAATAAGTCGACAGGAAATCTCTAGGTGTCGATGTGTTGCTACTAAATTACGGACTAATAAGTGTTGTTGCTACAGGGTGTTTTGTTTTTCGAATAACTATGCTGTCTGTGTGAAATGATAACAAACGCCAAAGTCACACGCCAAGTCACATGCAGTCACAAACTTTCTAATTTATTGTAAAAGTGAGAGTGAGAGTCCAAAATCAAGGCCACAAGATACGAGGCCGCAAAATAGCCTGGATATTGTAATAAGAGGAAATTTGGCGAAAAGTCACGTATTCCAGATTTTAACACGCTTTTATACGTACTGTAATTTTTATTGGCGGATAATAAAAAATACACTTTTTTAGAATTAAATTCTGCATCGAATGCACCAATCGCCGTATTTTTAAGAGCCCTTTAACGATTTTTCGCAGAAAACTCACTTCTCGACTAGGCTACATATGTAAAACTTTTAATCATGATTTTGATGTATGACTTAAAATCGTCCAATCGATTCGAAATTTTGCATACTCATCAAGGACTAATAATAATGCAATAATATGAAAAAAATTAACTAAAAATGAACGAAAAAAGAAAAATAAACATTAGTTAAAAAAAACTTAAATGAATAAGAAAAATATTTATTGGATTGTATTAAAACTTGGGGTTATTTTAAAGATATCTATTGACACTCATAGTGCACTCATTTGATAAAAGTGTGTTTTTTAAGTTTCTTTTACTAATATTTCAAACGCAGGTTTAGGAGCCCTACTGAACTAGCCGCCCTTGCGTTGCGCATAAAGATGCAACGTAGCCCTGCGTCGATAGTCTCACTTGAAGCCGGAAGGCCGAGCCGAATGCATGTTTTATTATTGACCTCGGTGTAAATTCTCGCGCATGCGTTTCCACATAAATGAATTAGCGCTTTCGAGAGCCGGTAGACAGTGGCTGATAACGAACTTAAGACATCTTTATGCAAAACAAATCAAAGCAAGATTTCTTTGATGACAACCCAATAAGCGATTAACAAAGGTCAGTTATACCTACTTCGGTAAAGGATGTTCGTATCGCAACCTTCCATTCGATGTCTATTTGTTTATTTCTATTTCTGTGGAGCTTGTTGATTGGAAATAAAAAGTTATGATTTCTGTGTTGTCCTTTGTTATTACCAGCATCTATTATGTGTTTTTTGTTATTGTGAATTGCAACGTAGACAGTAGGTATGTATTTAAAGTAGGATACCTATAAAGCAAAAAAAAAACACCTGTTGTCCATTGCATGTCTTTATTCACGTCTGTGATTTTTTTAACAATCAATGTTCGTTATAGTTTGTTATTTTGTTTGTAATTTGATCTATTTTTAAATGTAAATACAAACGTGACAAGAAATTGCTTATGTGTTTGATAAGGAATTGTATTGAAATACAATGAACTATATTTATGAAATCAATGGGATCTAAACAGTTGCAAAAATTCATTTCTGTAAACTACAGACAACAGTTCCGTAATGGTTTAATTTATTTCATAAGTCCATACAAACTCAAAGTTGTAAACCCAATAATATCGAGTTTCAAAGTACTGGGGTAGAACCAACTGGATAAAAATTCAATACAATTCTATTCATATACTTAAAAAAATAATAAATTCAAATATTTCAATTTCAGATACTTATTCGAAGTTTTAATTTAAACAAAACAAACCTTCCGAGACCGCAAGGGATGGCAACACTAAGAGATAAAGACTTGTTTTTCGTAAATGAAAAACTCAGCAAACTTGACTGTATACAATACTGAGCAATAAAAATAAGGTACAAATTTTAAATAAAATATTAAATTTAAAATAAAAAAAACCCCGACACAATAACCACAATTTTCATGGAACATATTATTTTGTAATGTGCATGTGACGCGCTTTCATTTGAGACCCCACTCGATTATATTTGCAGACATTCGGTTATTCTTCCCCACTTTCACCCCCCACAACTCAACCGATTTTCGTCAAACATGTCTAAGAATACTCGGCCGTATCTCACCTTTCATAAAAAAAAACTAAATTGAAATCGGTTCATCTGTTCGCGAGCTACGGTGCCACGAAAGATAGACAGACAAACAGACAGACACGTCTAACTTATAACGCCCCTTCTTTTGCGTCGGGGGTTAAAAAGCATCTTTTACTAGAAAAAAACCTTAAACGTAAAATCTGCCCCCGATAATTGAAAAGACGTATCTAACAAAAAGTAAAAACGGAGAAATATTAACGAATGAAACGGAAAATCGTTTGCTGTCTTCGAGAGAATTAAAATATTTACATACTGGAAGTTAAAAATAATGCCCACTCATATAGGTTTTAACTTGGTTTAGTAATAATATGAATTTATTAAATTATTATAATAAAAATAATGAAAAAACAAATTCATCTTAGCATAAAAAATGAAGAAAAATATTACATACTTAATTGAATAGACGTAAATGGCTAGATGCGTCCTTTAAATTTCAAACGCTTTTGGCTGTACTTTTCTTCTAAGTATTTTAAATCTATCTAGTATATGGTTTTAACAGATATGGGCGTATATAGGTATATCCGCCTTTTTTCTTAAGAATTAGAAAGTATGTAGATAACCCTTGGCTTAGATAAAATGTTTTTAAAATTATTTAATAATCCTTTTATCTAAGGTAGTATATCTGAAATAGTACTGACACTGGTTATCTTATAAGTCATAGCCATAATTAGGATATGGGTTTAATAAATTATTATTATTTGTAAATAAAACACTATCTTTTGTTAAAGTCAAGTATTTACGGCAAATGCGCCTATGCTAAAATAATTTTACGAAGAAAATAGGGCGCATGTGGTCAGATGTGGCTTTATTTCTTAATGTGAAATCAGATTTTTAAGAGCGCGTTAGACGCAAATGCTCATTTGCGTCTTATTAACTTCCACTTACAAATAGGGACAAATATGCGCCTTTTATTTTACTGAACTAAAAAAAAAACTATAAAGTATAAGGACATTATCTACATAAATGCGACTTTTTAATTAAGTTTCACATAAATTCGTCCTTTCATCTTCAATTGGGTGTAAAAAAATGAACAGAAGCGCCCTATTTTGTTGTGCTAAAACCGCATTGGAAGAAGTTAGAAAAATATTAAAAATACGTGCAGATGCGCCTTTTTTTTTCTGATTCCGGCAATGTATATAACTCAAATCTGGAAAAACTGTTAGATACGTCTTTTTAATTACCGGGGGCAGAAATGCTGTGGCGAGCAAATTTTTGGTAATATATATTAAGTGTGTCCTTTTTGGTAAAATTTTCAGTGAAAAACGACGCGATATTTTGGTCAAGGTGCCGTTTAAGCTGGAATGAAGCGGAGCCGATAAAAAGCTTCAATTTTTGATCTTTGATCTCGGACACAGGCCAGAGGTGAGTGTATCTCTTTTTGAAAATTTTAAGTTACAGCAATCACATACTCTGTTTACAGAAAAAATCAAAATCGTTTATTTGCTGGAATATGGGTTAGTTTAAGATATTGCAAAGTATTTGTTCAGTCTATATTGACCTTATCAGGTATGTGAATTTTTACAATAAAGGATTTCAAACTAAGATTTTTTTAAATTATACATACTAATGTGACTGTTACTTAATTAACTTAAGCTACTTTCACGGTTAAATTTACTCGCTTGGGTTGGATACTTGTATTTTTATCATAAAAAAATTCCGCAACCGAATAATACGCTCTTTTGGTTAAATACGTTTTCAGATCCTCTTTGTTCCTTTTATACTACTACGAAGAAGATGGTTTTCATTTAAAGTTTAGGATAATATCCTCTAAAATGGATTGAACTGAAATGTTCAAAGATTTCGAAATATGATTTTTCAGAATATTTCACTTCATTACTTTTGTGTTATAGAATGAAATTGGTTTCATTCTCACTTCTTGGTCATACTTGAGAATTTAAAGAATCTCAATTGACGATAAAAATAGTTAATTAATAAATAATTATCAGCAGTAAACCACTGAATTCTGCCCTTGTTTCTGCATCTCTTTCAAAGCATGGTGAGTCTGACGGTGGCACTATTATTGCCACACTTAATCTTAGATCTAAAAAATGTTCATCAATTAAGTATATCCATAAAAAAATCCACGTAACGTAGCCCGCCCACCAACAGTTTGACATTCCGCTGATGTTACGTGACACTAGCGCCCCTAGCGGCGAAATCGTACGCGACAACCCTCCCTCATTATGCCAGCGTGCAGCGGGGGAACTTAATCTGCACAAACAACCTTGCTTCTTGCATGGACATAGGGCTCGTATACACAAGCGTTTTTTTTATCGCGCATTAATAAAGGCATTCAAATAGAACAGATGTCGATGCTGATATAGAAACATGATTTCGTCATTCATAGGGAGCGACCACGCTTTTTGTGCGTTAAAAAAATCGCTCGAGTGAACAAGCTCTTACCCCTTGTCCTTATTGGCATGTCAAAATTGATCGCTTGCTACAAGTAGTCAACGTCAACATTATTGTGCGTTCCACCAAGCGCCCATAACGATCAAAATGCTCATTTTGTAGTGGAACTACCTACCGCGGTCGTTGCGGTCGTGGCGAAAACGTCACTTATGACGTCATGACTTACGCTGACGCTGACGCGAAGCTCACCGTAGATCAATTAGGTAGTTGTCAATTCAATTGTCAATAAAATTAAATTACATATATTAATTCTGAGGCTCTTTTAAATAAAGCATGCCAAACTTGACGGTTGACGTATAGCTCTTACGAGTTTATGACAGTAACGCTCACAAGCAGGGTTGCCAGGTCTATTTCGAATAAATACCTAACAGTGAGCAAAAAAAACAAGTTTTAATCATTTATTTAAATTATTGACATAAAATACAAAATAACAACGATTGTCAATGGCGTAAAATGTGACAGTTGAATAGTTTATTATGTAGAAACATTTATCAAAAAAAGAAAAACCGCACGGCCAATACTTCGGCATAATACCGAACACCTGGCAATCCTAAAAACTGCGGTCGTGATGGTCGTGAGCGTGATCCTTGTGGACGTCATCTGGAACGCAGCATTTGTTGCATATCAGTGCGTATTGTCAGTAACGACAGCCCCATTCAGTGACCTGTGTTTGAAATTTTGTCGCGCTGACATGCCAACGACGTTATGTCGGACTACGACAGTCAATTAGCAGGCGTACTTGTACGTAGTCAATGAGTCACTTTGATTAATGATTTTAACGTGAGAGAAGGCCTTAAAAGTTTGAGTAACATCGCCATAGGATGTGGTGAGACAAGTATCAAATTATGCGAACGCGTAGAAGGCATATTGGTAACTGCGCACAAGCTAATCGCAGCGGACGTATCGAATTATGCAGACGTTCAGAAGATTGATCACCCACGCTCGATGCCTGCACACACTGTTGTTGTACACTCAGTGTTTGGTTATTTTGGTTAACTGGCAGACCGTTAGGCAACACGAGACCTCAATATTCTAGTGTACACTATAAATACGGGTATGGTAAGTTTAACGTTTACTTTGTAACTAGCGATAAATGTTTTGAAATTTTCCCTTAATAATCAGACTTTTTGGGCAACGCCATTTTGGTCTCGATAATTAGCCAGATAAATATTGTTACGGAATGTTTAGCTTCTCTATTAAAAAAGCAATAAATATTTTAGTTTTTTCTTTATTGTCAGATCATTTGGTCAACGCGAGATGCTTGATCTTGTCCTATAAGATGACAAATCTAACTGACCAACCAACACGATAGAATTTTAAACACAGGGCAGTCAAAAAACACAGGGCTAAATAACCACTTACTTACTCATAGGCGTAACTTTTGCAGGCAACATGATTTTGCTCCAATTTTAAGCGCTTGCGTTTAAGGATTTAGTCCAGAGAGGATTAAGATTACCTTTGTGTTGATCCCGATTATGAACTTGTTGAACCAGGTTATCAAAAGTATATTATTTGGAACGGAAAACACGTGGAATTACTGCGTATGTTATAATATTAATTTCAGAGAAAACAGTAGTTATAGACCGATTATTAAAAATATATTCTTTGTAAAACCTTGTTTTAGATGAAACATGGAATAAGCACTAAATATGAAGCTGAGCGTTACTGTACTAATGCAGCTACAGACATTACAAATGTAAGTATGTGTACGGTATGTGTAAGTACTTTGACACCTTTTTTAGCCGAACATAATAAAATATGTCTTGAGAATGCATCTTTTTCGGTTCCCCTTTTTTTTAATTTTTTTACCGTTCTGTAGTGAATGGTGTAATGTTTAAGACAAATTATTTTGTGGAATATGTTTAAAAATATAAAACCAAACCAAAAACACTGCCCTTACGGTAAGCTTTCTGCAAGTACCTATCTTACATTTATGTACTCGCTCTTTTTTATCTTTCAACTCTGCCTATTTCATAGCCATGAATAGGAAAAATCATTCAAAAATAAATATTTTCACATAACTTTGCCATAAATAAAAGACAATCCATGCAATTATAAATTAATATTTAGGTACCAACACAAAAGATGCGCGAGCGCATCCATCTTTATTGTATCTTTAATTTTATACAGATTCTTGTCCGTTTTTATCATAAATTTTTACAGCATCATAACGCCATAAAACCAACTTAAAAATACATTGAGACGTCGTTCTTTCGGTCCAGAAGAGAGCAAAAAAATTAATACTTTATGTCAACGCTGGCAATACGTAAACGAGTATATCGACCCATTTTAACCGCTGCGTTGTAGGGTTACAAACTGCTGACATTCGCTCCGCACCGGCGGGTGGAGTCGGTAATGTGACCGAATCGATCGAGAAACGAAAACACCCTATTGTGTTCAGTGAAATAGTGTCAAATGTGTGCCTTAATCAGTGATAATCATCCGGGAGTGTCAGGACTTGCATCCCGTCGCCTAGAGCCCGCGCACGGTACGTTTCGCTTTATTATTATTCTCAGTCATAATATTGATTAAGATTGCGGTAGCCTGACCTCAACTTACGTCACATTCCATCATTCATCGTTATTGTAGCGTAAAAATTACTCTCTAGTGAACTGCACGAATTTTAACTAATATATTGATTGTGTTACGTTTGGACAATGTCGTGCCTTGACTGTTACCAGCTGTTCGATATGTACCTATATATATTAATACCAATTACGTTTATTTAAAATAATAAAGACTATACCTATTAATATATATATATATTTTTAGATATTTACTGTTAATAAGTATTAAACCGTGTTTAAGAAAATATATAATTTCTTACATCTAAAACACTTTTCTTAGCATTAAAGAAGCATCTCTACCGGTTATAGAACCCATGACCCATTATATCTTAATATATTTTTAAATGGAAGGTAGGTGTTAATATGGGTTTTTAATTAGGGCAATTTGTTATAAAATATAATTATTTTGTGAACTAAATATTTAGAATTTAGTCGTTTGTCAGTAAATCTGAAATATGAGTCAATTTCAAATTAATTCTGTATAAAATAATATATAATAATAATTATGTAGGTAGTGTTATAATATTTTTTGACAGTAAAGTTTTTTATTGCAAACATCGAATCATATGACGGCCCAAAAATGGCGGCAGTGCTGCACTAAAATCGATAATCTTAGTTTTGTGAAAGCGCGCATGGGCTATAACCTAGCAGAGCCCCTAGGGCGTATTTTGTGTTCAGACGTTAATTTATAAATCAAAAAAGTAATCTTAATAAGAAGAAAGGTACAATATTAAATAGAAAATTTAAAAAACTTTCCAAAAATTAAAAAGTGTGGGTACATTGAGAAGATTGGATAGGTGAGATGTTTAAATTAAAAACGATCTTTCTCTTATCAAGCGCGGTCCACACTCTCGCGAGAATCTCGCGAGAACGCGAGAAAAATACGAGAAACGTGAATGTTTTCATATCTTCGCAGGTTCTCGGCTTGTTCTCCGATTATTTATGGTTTTTGGGCGCGAGACAAAGAGCGCGAGAACGTGAGAACAGGCGAGAACTTGTATTGACTCCACACTCGCACGTTTCTCAGTAGCAGTTGACTCGCCGATTAGAACAGTTGTGCGTATTTACGAGCATCAATAAGAGCCGAATTTGGACGAACGAACTAGAATTGACATTCTTATATGTCTCAATACAAATTTAAAAGATTATAAAAATAAACTAAAAAACCATGATGCGTGGAAACGTATGAGTACCTTGTTGGAATAACCTATTGAAGTATTGAAAACCAAAAAAAAATTCGGTTTTAACCGCTTTTTTTTTATTTTTTAACGTTCCATTGGTTTTAATTAATCATAAAGTATTCAAGATTACGATTACAGATTGATAATCATTAATCATCGACATGATTATATTTTTGATTAATTTCTGTAATCATGATTGCAATAATCTTTGATATAGGCGTAATTATTATATGCCAATGCGCATAGTAATAAACTTTTTGTGAAATTTAATTCTGCGTCCATCGTTATCGAGCGCAAGAACTGTATTGAGAACCGTGCGAGTGTGGAACCAAAGAAGTTCTCGCGAGAATCTCGCCGAGAATCTCGGCAAGAATCTCTGCGAGAATCTCGCGAGAAGTGTGGAGCGCGCATTACGGATTGATCATAATGAAAGTGGTACTCAGATAACTGTGGAAAAAAAATTGTGTTTGCGAATTCGCTTAGGGCGTTTCCTGTTCTCGATGCAAACCATGCAAGATTGCATAAGTATTTTGTATACTCATGAAGAATACTATGAATTTTGGGTAAGTGGTATGCAATTTTTAGCTTCACCTTCGCTTTGCACTATCACTAGCACCTGCAACCTTTCTTCGCTTCTTTGGTATTATTTCATTGTTTTGCTCCTTTGTTTAATCTATCTTCATAGTTTCCCAATTTTCATGTTATTTCATTTTACTAAGCACTCTTTTTAAATCTATTTTTTATTTTTTTCTACTGTGAATTGTCCTGTTTATAAATGTGCTACAATTTAAAGTATTATGTAAAAAAATATAATAGGATTTACAAAAGTAATATTAAAAAGTTTTTTTTATTGTAAACACAGGCAAGGGATACAGTATAAAATATTGTTAAGTATATTATTTTATTAGAAATCTTTATAAATGTAAAAACATACTAAAACAGGTTTTGTAAATACAAAATAAAGATAGGTATATTATTATAAACATTTTCTTCTTATCTCAATCGAGGTTTAATGTTAGTACGAATATAAATCGAGATGGGTTCGTCTGTTTAGAAGTAACAAAGGATTCGAGATTCTTTTGCGTAGACCTGCAACAAAAATGGATATTCTTCGCGTAGCCTCCGTCTGTCCCTTAAGACACCTTTATACTTTGTGTATTATACTCGTAGAAGATTCAACTTATTAATGACTATAATTCAAAACTCATGTAGTGTAGTCTGCTAGTATGATAATAGGTATTTAATATACGAGAATTAGAATGTATTAAATGCGGCATTAGGGATGTAGAAAAGTTAGTAAGGAATAGGTATTATTATGTTGCCAAATATATGAAAAAACTATCTAATATATCTAGTATGAAGAGGTTAAGAGAAGATGCGCGCCAGTAATGAGGTTTACATAACGATTATACAGAGAGTACCGATAGGTAGATACCTAACAAAACCTAATACAAAAATATTTTAGACGGGAACACTTCAAAATAATGCAACAAAGCATAATCTAAAATAACTTGTGGATTATGTCCATATTAGTATAAGATATTTAATAAAGCCTTTAGAGAGATAAATAATTATCTCGAACTGACAGTGTGATATTGTAAACATATGTCTACCCACACGTAGTTCCTACTAAATATAACCTCTCAAAATAAATATTTTTGTAATGAGCATTCGTGTGCCTATATTAAATTGTTGCTTAAGTTTTTCTTTGCCTTTAATAGGATTCTGCTGGAATAAACTACAATTTTTACTTAAAATCTTTATATAATAATGTAATCGATTCATGGAAACTACATTGTACTATGATACTTATATTAGGTATGAATAATAGTATTATCTATTAAATAACCTGTTTTATTCATATAAACAGAATCATTCATAATATATATTTAATATAAATAAAATATTATATTCCTTTACATAAATATTAATGAACTAATACGAATTACATGTAAGTTGAGGCCAGGCGATCGTCTGACGTATTATAATACTCGTGTACCTAATCGTAATTTTATGAACCGACTTCAAAAATGAAGGAGAATATTGGTTAGGCAGTAAGGATGTCCGTTGGTGGAATTTGAATTTTGAAATATTATTCCTACTTAACTATAGTAAAGGTATACATTTTAAAAACCTTAAAGCTATAGACCTTTTAAATTTCATCCCCATACGCAAGTTATTCTTCAAAGCCTGTCAAAGTATGTTATACTGGTGTAGATTTTGTAGTTTAAATAATGTAATATTTAAATTTTACTTGATTTAAAATCTCTACCTACCTACTCCCTGCCTACTCCCTGGCTTTTTCGATAAATTTGAAATAGGTGGGATTCTTTAAAAAGGACCGTTTTTAAATTCCCACGAATAAGAAATCTTACTGTTCCCCTACACTAGTTATAAAATAAAAAAATCCGAAATCTGCCAACGAAGACACTGTCTATCTCTCTCTATTGAGCTCTGTATTCTCTACGTAGCATTTATGATGATAGTGTATTGAAAACACGACTTCTTTTGATAGACTTGGTGTGAAGAAATATTTATCTAATAAGACAGGATAAAGTGATAAAGTGAAAAAAACACCTACTTTCTTTTCTTCTGATCTCTTACTAACAATGATGACAACATTCAGTCAGTAACCCATTAATGACCCACTACAGGGGCGGGTCTCCTCTCACAATGAGAAGGATATAGTCCTTAGTCCACCACGCTGGCCTAGTGCGTGTTGGTGGACTTGGCGTGGTTGGATGACACCATTGTTTTCTATATATTGTGGCTAGAAACCTAGAAACCTATACCCACCAGGAAGGGTATAATCCCTTCGCGATGGGTATATTCAAAACATTGAAGATGTTTTTTGGTTGCATCCTTATTCGAAAAGGTCATATTTCCTGACGGTCCTGACTGTCTATGATAGCCAAAGTTTTAAAGAAATTGATTAACACATGAAGGAAAGTTGGTAAATAATCAGTATTTCAATAACAAAAAAGGTTTTACCAACACTGTTACTTTGGGAGAAAACTGACTTAATATAACTCCCGTTGTGGGGCATATCTGATACGAAAGTTTTTTAAAGTTGCATCTTTTTAAATATACCTAATTACGTGATTCTTTCTAGGATTATCTGCATCAGTGTCAAGATTTGCAGTAGATGTCACCTGAAGACCAGAGCGCATCTATTTTCCTATTATAATTGGTATGGCACAACTACTTATTAAATAAACCTTCTTGGGATTCGTCCTCCTGAATTGTAGACCTTATGCTAATTAGCTGACACATCCGACCGACCGATCAAATTTAACATGTCAAAATTTAAGTACATCGTATGGAGCTCCTATTTGAAATACCTAACTACTAAATAACATTTCCTATTTGTCAAAATTCATACCCTCAAACATACAGTGTACCTCGTAGTCTATCTATACATATAATAAAATTGTTGAGCTACCAAGGGCATAATGCGTTTGCGCGCGCTCAAAACCAATATAAATTATGTAATTTTTACTGTTGTATAAAGGAAAACTCTGGACAAAACGTCGGCTATATTTTTTTATGTTTAATTAGGGGTCCTTACGAATACCCCAATTTAAAAAATTAAGTACCATCGATAGATAGCCTAGATTTAGGACAGGGCGACGCCTGCGGGGCAGACTAGTCTATATAATATATATATAAATAAATAAAATTGGACTGTCTGTTTGTAATATAAAAATTTGCGCTTTTTACTAATGACATAATGATGTATGTATACACGTTACATTACCAAAATATTTTTTTTCACAATTTTTGTCTGTCTGTCTGTTGGTTCCGACTAATTAGAAAGGAACAGTTAGGAACGGCTTCACCGATTTTGACGGGACTTTCACTGGCAGATAGCTGATGTAATAAGAAGTAACTTGGCTACTTCAGAAAAATCAGAAATCCACGCGGATGAAGTCGCAGGCACAGCTAGTTTAAAATAAAACAGCATTTTGTCCCTACCGAAAGATTACGTCATAGTTATAACCTCGAGTGTTGCAGCTATGATTTAGTCTTCCTTTCGTGGCTGCAACGCATTGACCGTATGTCATTACAATAATAGTTTAACTATACGCTTGCCGCTACTGCAATTGGCTAACAATGTATGACAATGAATACGTACTCATTATCGTGCCTCGCACTAATGTTGGTACTGCAAGGCACGTTGAGGTTCACCTTGTAGTAGCAAAATGAACATTTAAAGGTATCAGTAATACCAAGAAATAGAGGAAAACTGGGTTATGAATATCGATATTCCAAAGCGTATAAAGATAAAACAAACTCATTAAAATGCTTCATATTCTGGTATGTTTAAGATACTTTCGATTTAATTTCAATTTCAACGGTGGTTTTAGAATAATCTAAAAAATAAAGAAATTGTAGAACGATATGTGTAATATATCCCAAGAATAATAAAGAAGAAAGAAGAAAGAAGAAAAAATAACAAGAAGAAAGAAGAAGGAAGAAAAATAACAAGAAGAAAGAAGAGAAGAACTAAGTTATGTGAGAGCGTCTCCTTCCGACTTCTTCCTATGTTTACAAAGTCTTAGCGAAAGAAGCCTGAAGGAGGAGTTGTCATCTAACATCATCTACAGCCGAAAAATATGAGAAAGAGTTTCATTCTGACCGCAGCAGATAAGATGTGTAAGAGGAGATCTTTCTTACTCCTACTTTTTTTCTTTAAAAGTGGGGTAGAAGTGATCTCGTCTGACAGATTTAACGAGCGACGACGCTGTCAGGACACGAACAAACTACATCTTTCTTATATATAAAACTTGCTGACCCCGCAAACGTTGTTTTGCCATATAAGATATCGAGCGTTAAAATCGACTATTAAAAAATAGGGGTTGGTGATAGTGAACATTTTCAAATTTATTTAAATTTGAAAATTTAAATTTATTTTGGTGAAAATTTAGTGTTGTATGTATTTTCTGTTGACACATTATTGAAACAAAAAATTAAAAAAATTTGTCCAAAAAATAGAATAAAAATGTTTGTCGATTCTCAGACCTACTGAATATGCATATAAAATTTCATAAAAATCGGTCAAGCCGGTCAAGGTCATGATGTTTTGGAGGAGGGACAACCCTAACTTTTCACCCTTCTTCAACAACCCTATTTTTTAATAGTCGATTTTTGACGCTCTATAATTTATATCGCAAAACAACGTTTTCGGGGTCAGCTGGTTTTTTTTATATAAATATTTACGTAAACTTAACCTTATTATGGTAAATGTCTGTCCACTGAAAGGTCGGGTCAACTCTCACAGTAAGACGGGTGCAGGCCTCAGTCTACCACGCTGGTACTTACATTCATTCTTACTTTCTAATTTAAAATAGACGTAAAAAGTTGTATTCTACTACTCTTGGAAACTAAGGCCTATAAATTATATCCGCCTTACAAATTAGAATAACTACAAAAGATACTATTTATTTTAAACATATGTAAGTAATTTAAAAGAGAACTTATAGGAATGTAGGTAAACCTGAATTACTTTACAATATCATTTAAGATAATTCTTTATTCAATGCACATTATTAGGTAGTCACATAATCAGTTGTTTTAGCTATAGTCAGAACTACAAAACGGTGGCATGGTAACTAATGTGTTTAACATGTATGAATGCGCACATTAATAAAATTTTTCATTAAAATTATTTCAGTTGTCATATTCATCATCCCAATTACAACAAGCATTCATCACCATTTTACCACTAGCCTAAAAGCATAAATATTTATTATTTTGTTTTAATTAATTCCTTTTTTACTCTTTATTATAAAACTTCTTATGCTATACTATACCATACACACTGTAATATATTATATACTAAACTAATCATTTTTATTACAGAATTAATAATTCGTTGCGGAAGAGTATATTCTTCTACTTAAGAAGAAACTAGACATAACCTAAGAAGAACAATACACAAGAAAGAAGAAAATAGGTTGGTTTGGATCAGTTTCTTCTCTTTTCTCTAGTATTTTTGAAATTTATACCAAGAAAAAAGAGGAAAACGATTTTAATAAACCGCTGACAACGTTTTTTTTGGTGCAGCCTCTCCATCTCAGGTTCAGCCAATTTAACTCCCGGTCGGACAGATAATTTAAAAATCCAATTTAAATATCTGTTCTTAGTCTGGGGGTTTGTGACTCTGCTGTTCAGGAGACTAGAAGACTCACAAACGTGAATGAAGTTTTTTTAAGTTTTTGATCCATGATAATTTATGAACTATGTAAAGGGTGTAGTAAGACATCAAACATACCATGATATTTTAAGTTTGTGTGATTACTATTGTTACGATGATTGTGTTTGAGTTTCCATTTTTAGTTATTATATGTTATGTGAAATATATTTTCACTTTAAGTGCATCGGTGCGAAATTCATTGTTTGATATTGGAGATGGGTAAAATTGTATTTTTAACCGTCTGGAATTTCATATTATTATTTATTATTTTGCGTATAAATAGGTACTGAAGAAACTCTAAACTAACATAAAAACATATTATTTGCAATCCCTTAATGTTTTGAATTCCATTTTGAATTTTTGAGGGCATCAATTTTCATACAATCGGAATCCGTCAAACTGTGAATTCCGTTTAAAATAAACATGTTTTAAATCATTCGTGGAATTCGCAGAATTTCATTTGTATTTTGTGACTGGATTGTGTATTGAGAGGAAACGGGAACAACAAATATTGCATCGAAATATTTAATTACCTAAATAACATTGATCGCGTTCAACAGCACAGGGGCGTGGAGTATACTTCAAATGCCGCTTTTAATAAAATTGTTTCTTTTTATTATAACACATAGGTACTCGTACCTAACAACATAACATTACAAATTTTTGGCGTAAATTTAGATTATTGACGAAGTAATTAATTGGTTAATTTAAGTCCACCGGACTCTTTAAACCAAAATCTTTAAAACCAATCTTAGATATACTCGTAATAACCTACCAAATCACGTGAAACAAATAATTTTTTTCATCAATACAAGAAATTATTAATAAAACTATGATAGTCATCCACCCCCTTTAAAAATGTCCAAAAAGTAACTGGGTTGAGGACGTTGCCATGCATTTGGTTGCAAGTTGAGATCTGACCCTCATAAGAAATAATATTCAACTATTCAATCAAAATTATTTTAACAAAAATTGGAACCGACTTCAAACTAAAAAGTAAAAAATAACTTTACAGACTTCAATAATAATGTACCTATATTTGATGCACCAAATAATTGTGAGTTTTCTTCCATTTTTGAATTAAAATTGCAATTATTTATCTATGCTTGGCGTGGTGGCCACGCATAGAGTAGCCTTGCCATAATTGGCTGACATAACCGACCAACCAACACGACAAAACATACGAGTTACGACCTCACATAGGATTTCTATGGGTTTTAGTGATTGTTTCTATTTATCTAAGGACTATTCATCTTCTATAATGCTTTATAATAATTACGGACCACACTAAATCGAAACACTTGATAAACATAGTGGTAACTCTATAACGTTTCGTATTCAACATACTCTATATTCAACATGCTCTATATTTACTGTTACGCTTCCTCGGTTCGAAAACAATTTAGCCTCATGCATATTGAAGAACTGACTGTCAATTTATTTTATGCTAAATAACTAGACTGTGTATTTAACACTAGCTGACCCAGCAGGCTTCGCTCTGCCAATGATTTTTTTTTTCTTTTTTTATATTTTTATTTAATAGCCTATGTAGGCTGAATGTAGCTTTCCAATGGTGAAAGAATTTTTGAAATCGGCCCAGCAGTTTTTGAGTTTATTCGTTACAAACATACAAAAATACAAATGTTTCCTCTTTATAGAAGTATAGATAGCTTTAATAATAAAATATATATCCTGTGCATAACGGTTTACTTCCGAATGACGTCGAAAATCTTTCATATGTATGTACCCTAGGTATTGTTCTGCAAACTGCGCCACGCTGCTCCATTGCAGAAGTTATAGATTGTTTTCAAACGTACACTTTCAGATACATTTTTTTAATATTTCTAAGGAACAATCATCGATGCTCGCAAGCAAGGAAGCGCACGTCACCGATATCGAGAGGTGACATGGCCAGGTGACGTGACGCGCACGTGGCGTCACGCTGTCTCCAATGCTGATAGGCCAGGGGATATGAGGCGCAGATGACGTCACGCTGCCTCCAATGCTAGCCTTCGACTCCCGGACAACATCGTACAAGTGAGCATTTCGCTCTTTCTTAATGTGGATGCGTATGTCGAATGGCCGGTTTCAATAATCAATCTTTAGTTTTGGATAGAATTAATGACGTGAGCGAGGCATCAACTATTATTTCAAAGCAGTTACGAAGAGCTTAGCAACTAAACAGTCTCTATCTCAATCCATATCTGAAGATCGGTTATTGAAATGTACCTACCGTAAATGTGTAGTAGATTATGTTACTATGTGTACGTCGCTTTATGTGTTTAGATGATATACAAAAAATACTATGTACTGTAATGGTGTACAATATAATTTTGTTTTGAAAAAATCTTTTACAATTTCTTTCAGTATTGCGTACATTAACCCTTAACTAATGTATACTCCAAATAACGAACATTATTGGGGATTTTTACGTTTGGTTGTGACTGTAGATTAAACAAGCCCTCACTGTAATTTTAGTATAGATCGGGAGTCACTTCCTATGAATGTACATACCTTGGCTTATTGATTTTTTTCCAGAGCAATCCGCTCTCGAAGTCACCAAATGAAGTGCAAGAGAGTACCTGCCAAAAAAACCAGTTGTGAGCAAAAATTTAAAAGCGGTGATTGTTTTTATACCCGGGTCCAGTTTTCAGAAAAGGAAATTTTTCAGTGCCATAAAATATCGCACTTTATACTCGCTACCGATGACAGAAAATTTTAATACAATTTTTTCCGTAAAAATAAAAAAAGATAAGATTACAGTAAATTATGGAACTTTGCAATAGCGAATATCAAGTAAAATAATTATAATAATGATTGCCAGACAATGTCTTGGTTAAGGGTCTTATTTCTTATATATCTATTTTTCTTATAAATACATGCAGCAGGAAACATAATTATTAGGTAGGTACCGTTGAGAAATCATGTACAAATGTAACAATACACGTATAGGCCAATCGAATAAGAATTTCACGTCGAAAAATTATAAGTAGCAATTTTCCTTCGGAAATCGTTAGAAGGGGTCACTGGCAGTCTACATTTTGATGCAATTGTCTGCAATTTGAGGTTGAATTTTTGTGAATTGAATAGTTCGTTTACTCTTAATTTTATATTTAAAAAAGGTTGTTAGCAAAGTTTTTTGGAATTTAATTATTTACAATTCGGGTCCCAATTAATTTTTACAAGACAAATGGTCACCCACGAAGTTGTTTAATGTTAAAATTTGTACAATTGAGATCCTTACAAAATTTTAATATTAACAGTTCACCATGTTAATAGAATGCGTCCTGATGCAAATCTTGAAGAAAAAATTAATGACAAAGCTTTCTCTATAACGAAGAAAAATCGGTTATAATTATTATCATCTACGCTCTAAGTTTTATAGGAAAATTGTAACAACTTTGGTAATGATGATTTTTAAAATGCAATTTAAAAGATTTTCTATATTTTCTTTGTCTTATTCATTATAATCTATAAAAAGATTAACTAGAAGATATTATATAATGGACATACATAACTGGTATGACGCACTGTTCGAAGGCTTTTTTCTTCAATTCTGCGACGAGGAGTTATGTCAGAGCTTTCTTATTTCTATCCAGCCCAAACGAATCCTTCTACTGACTTCACCATCGAAATTGTTTTGTATTGGTAAGATTCCTGTTCTCCATTAGTTTCTTGAGATTGACTGCCTGGAACATTCTTCGCCAGTCCGCACTCGGAGATCAAAGAGCGCAGATAGATAATTTGATATCTAATCAATAGTTTCTACACTTATTAGTTGGTTGTTTACCACAGATTATCGACAGGTTCTATTTATTAGTACCTAATGAGACAGCTTCAGAACGTTAGAACTATATTCCTATCAAATGTCCACCCATAGCGACGCGATTCCGTATTTACCTCAGCATACCTACTGGTAGTATTGTAGATATGTCTAGAGTATTTGAAGTGTGCTTTGGTGTTGTATACCACACTAAGCAAACTAATATAGTTCCAATATTGGAATATTTTTGAATCTTCGTGGAATTTGATTTGAGTATTTTCTGTGACCATTTATTTATTGGCTTATTTACTCACAATTTAATAACTATAAATAGATTCTATTTATTGTGTTCTTGTAGGAGTCACCCTTTGGACCCGAAACTCTAAATAGTGAAGCTATAACACCAATATGGATTCAGCAAACGCACCAGAGAGCTAACTTTTAATTAAATGTCAATTCGCGTTTGCATCGAAACCAGGCAGCTCAGCGCAAGCAGCGCAAGTTTGAAATATCGTTACAGAGTTTTTAGGGTTTCAGGTTCATAACACTCTGAAATCGCGGAAAAATACTTTGTCGGGTTTCAATATGTATTTCTGTGACCAGGGGTTATTTCCCCTAATTTCCGAAAGTTTGTGAAATGTCGCTCATGGTCGAGTTTATTTCGCATTTGAAACATCACGCGATCCCCAGGAAGGCAATCGAATCAACCCAAAAATGCTGAGATTTTCTCTTGACTCTATGAAATTAACAGACTAGCTGTACACTAGCGGCACACTTTGTTCTGCCAAATATAGAAGTTTCTACTATTTTTATCGCATTCTTTTCAGATTTTATTATAATTTATAAAAACTTAGGGAATTATTATTTCTTCTCTTCAGAGTTCAACCCTGCTGCACAGAGCTGGTCTAGATCTCCCTTCAGAGCGACACTTGAGCACACACGACAGCTGAGCTTCACCTATCCATCGATTTGGAAATCGACTGTGTGTGTAATGTGTCTGTTACTGTCATACAAAAGTTTATACGAAATTGTGAAGTGAACGTCTTTATAGTGTAAGATTATTAACTTAATGTTAGACTAAGAATTTAACAATATGTATTATATACTGTATAGCTCAATAGAAGGTGCTCATACTCGTAAATGGGTGCTGTTACTATATGTGTATCGTCGTCCAATTACAAAGATAGCCTGAGGCTTGAGTAAATGTGTATATCGGGTTTACAACGGTGAGATATGACGTTACTGTGAGGTTTATGAATGTCTGCTAAAGCTTCGATTTATTTATTAGTATCTCGAATATTTTCAGAAAAGCATCTTAATTTAAAAACCAAAAGTTTGTCAAAATCCGAATCCAACTTTCTGATAAAGAACCGCATGCCCACTATTATTATCATAAAGACTAAATCGGAAAATATGAATTTGAAAAACGTAATAAAAGCTATAGGTAACTTTCATTGCGAGATTTGAAGTATTGTCATCAATACATTAAACTTGAATAGTTACATAAATTGAAGCACCATTAACGTTTTATTTTAGTTACCATTCTCGGCACTGGCATCATTCCTCTGATGATGAATGATGCTAGTGATCTGTCATCATCATCTCCATATCGATCACCTGTAAGTTGAGGTATTTGAGTTCACCGCAATGTTATAGGTGTTATGTCAACTTCAGGTACGACTATATTCCTTTGTATGTCTCAACAGGTCAACATAACGCGTCCTCAACAAATTCACATTAGCATCTCAGGTATGTAAAGTAACCCCTCTATTAGTCACAATTGCTAGGTATTCTGATCGGCTTACATTAGGTAACTAAGCAATAAGTACTTAGATAGCTAAGTCCTTGTTGATTGAAAGAATCGCTTGCGTCCCTGCATTCATACTCTGCGTTCATACTCTGCATTGAGGTACGAGTCTTCAAAATTGAATTTTACCCGATCGTCCCGATTTCTCCGAATGAATGAATTAAATGAACCTTTAAATCATTGAACGTCTATTTCTAGAAATCGAATATAAAATAAATATTTAGAGAAAATATTTTGTACCATAGCACAAGATAAGTGTTTTGTTTATCATACAAAAGTTTAAGATATCTTCAGATGTAATTTGTTCTAATATTATAATAATATTATGTTCCGATACTTTTTAGATAAAAGAATAAACAATTATTTTGTTTCTGGTAACAATCAGAGATCGGGATTCATCCAGAATTGTTACGTATGTAGGTACTTTTTTCACGATTATAAATAATATTATTTAATGGAAAATATAAAATTATTACTACCTAATTAGTTAATTTTAAGTCATAAACAGAAATTCAGATGGAGATTAAGAAAAATAAATTGAGAAATTGAATTTTTTTTCGTGTCTACTATTTTGGATAGGCAGGTGTGAAATTCTACTATACCAATTGCCTATAAAATAAACTGGTTAGCCCAGTTAGCCTATACATTTTTCTCCTTATTTCCTATCTCCTGTTTCATCAGCCTAGTGTTATGACACTAAAACATCTCTATAATCATCGTGCCAATAATTTTCTGTTTGTTTCACCGGAGACGTAAAGCTCAGCGAAAGATTTATATGCATACGCGACTTTCTGCTAACGCAAGATAAAATCTTCCACAAATTTGTTATTAGGAACTAAGGGCGCCTTCTCATAATAGTCGCGAGTTCCGCGCCATTTCTAAATGTTATTAAGAAATCGGCTACAATTGCGTAGAAGCCGCGGAGCTTGCGACATAGTGAGAGAGCATCCTTATTGAGATAATACTTTTTACTTGTTACTTAAATCACCTGTGTTAGAAGGAAACAGATAGACACATCGCACCTTCTGCTACGATATTTAGATTTGCTGTGGTACCGATGTTTTTAGAATTCTCAATGATTTACTTAAAATTAAACTAATAACACAGAATACATAAAAGTACAAGTAAAAATTTAGCTCATATTCCTTAGTATGTCGTATTGTCGTGTTCATGGTATGGTCGTCCCCATTAGAAATGTAAGTAATAATATTTGGTTAAATTTTAAAATCGTTGTATTTCAGGTCAAATTATAAGATGGTATTATATACCTACTGACACATATTAATATAATATAATGTACTATTTTATGAATTTATTTATTATGTACGCAGTGCAGAATGTTTCTTCAGTTACCTACGTGAAATTTTTAAATCTGCAGCTTTCAGCGACATCTACATGTTAATAATGGAACTAAAGCATACTGCAGAACTCTAGTTAATGACACAATAAAATGAAAGACAATAATTAATGTGACATGGTCTTTAGATTTTTAGAACTTTTATCCTGTTAACCGTGAGATGAGTCAAGATTTAGTTCTATTCACATTATATTCGTTTAACATTAGTTGCTCTTATTGCGAATTATGGAATGTACGCGTCATGTATTTTTATACTTACTGCAACAGCATTTTGTGTCATGATTTATATTTTAATTGAATAAATGCTTGATGAATATAAATGTTAATTTGTATAACCCTTATAAAAACACTACATTATACACTTACATTTCTATATACATTTACCTACAAACGTAAATCAATGTAGTAGGTACTTATGTTAGACTGGTATTCATTAATACTAAACAGAAAGTATTTAAACTTCTAGCTAATGTTAAAGTAGATACGTAAAGTGATAAAATAAACAATAAATCAATATCTTAGAGGCCAGTTAGTATATGACTAGTTTTTTTATGGTTACCAAATACATTTTCATGAAGTATAAGTTAAAACAGTTTTTACTTTTAGTTGCTAAAGCATAATAATAGGTAAACAAATAGTGTTTATATGATATTTTGAACAACATTACAAGATAAGAGATGTAAAATTTTAATGCTAGGTACCTACCATTAAAAATGATAGAGATACATAGATAAAATACACATCGTAGCCCTGCCCAGTTTGCCCCCCGATAAAGAAGCATGTTATTGTGTATCGATTGGTGAGGTGTGGCTACAGAAGATCCTTAGATAGGATTTCTGTCCTTTTTGACGTAAGATACAAGTGTCAATGTGTTGTGGAGATTTACAACTATTAATAAAACTATTTTAAATTTTCTACGCAGTTTGTTGCTTATACGAGTATAATATATATCTTATTCTTCTTATTCCCTTACCACATGTGATTTATTAAAGAAGGTATTATCACTCCTAACACAGTAGTCCAATCATGCCACATAATTTCATTGTTCATGTCGTCCACCACATCCTTTGTGTAGGACTACTCAGTAACTAAAAGCTTGTAACTGTAGACGGTACAAGCCCTTTTAATAAATCCTTTATAAATAGACGAATAGACTCTTGTACAATTTTATTTATGGTAAACAATTTAATTCAAAATTATCTCCACGACATATGAGTATAACAAATTCTGAATCCTGTAAATATCACACAAGTAAACGCTAAATTTAGCTGCGCTGCAGGGCTAGTATACGTTACAATCGATTAGTTAGTTGTATTTGACGCAGCAGGAGCTCCACAAATTAAGGTAAGTTAAAGGTAAGTTAGTTCGTAATGTAACGTGGATTAGTTGCCAATTAATTAAACTTTTCAATAGAAATGACAAGTGAGCGTAGAAGCTACCCATACCATGTGCATGAAGAATTGAACACTATCTTTAAAGTATTCGTACAGTAAACGTCAGGTATTAGTATTAGTCCAGTCATTTTGAACATTCAAAATCGAAAATTTAACAATAATTCCAAAAGTTTTCAAACTTCGGTCAAGTGAATGGTACATTGGGACGACAATAAATCTCATTTTGCAACCTTGTCCGCAGTCCGGAACATTGCTAAAATTGCAATTAAATTAATTTTTGCTATATGGTCGTGAAAAAAATTCCAAAAGTTCTGCAAACTTGGAGTGGTGTTAAATATATTATTTTACATCACGTGTCAAATTTGCAACCAATTTAAGTGTACGGAACATTCTTTTTTATTAAAATTAATGTTTTTCTTTATTAAACTGAAGGAAAACGTTCCAAAAGTTCTGCAAATTTGACAGATATATCGGAAAAATATACCGAACGATTGTATAAATTTGCAACCTTTTACGTTGACCGGAACATATTTATTTATAATTCTTTTTAATTCGTGGTCATTTTTTCGAGTAAGGTGGTCTCGGAATAATTACAAAAGTTTTGAAACTTGGTTGCAAACTTCGAAAACATTTATTCTGATGCATTTGCAAATTTGCAACCTCATACGCGATCCGGAACTTTATGCAATTTGCAAAAATGTAATAAGGTGATAAAATAAAAAAATTACATTTTTGCAAATTGCATAAAGTTCCGGATCGCGTATGAGGTTGCAAATTTGCAAATGCATCAGAATAGATGTTTTCGAAGTTTGCAACCAAGTTTCAAAACTTTTGTAATTATTCCGAGACCACCTTACTCGAAAAAATGACCACGAATTAAAAAGAATTATAAATAAATATGTTCCGGTCAACGTAAAAGGTTGCAAATTTATACAATCGTTCGGTATATTTTTCCGATATATCTGTCAAATTTGCAGAACTTTTGGAACGTTTTCCTTCAGTTTAATAAAGAAAAACATTAATTTTAATAAAAAAGAATGTTCCGTACACTTAAATTGGTTGCAAATTTGACACGTGATGTAAAATAATATATTTAACACCACTCCAAGTTTGCAGAACTTTTGGAATTTTTTTCACGACCATATAGCAAAAATTAATTTAATTGCAATTTTAACAATGTTCCGGACCGCAGAACAGGTTGCAAAATTTTATAGTTTGTTTTAATACCATTCCCGACCTTACATCAAAATTTGAAAACTTTTGGAATTATTGTGAATTAAATGTTCAAACTGACTGGACTATATGTCATATGTGAGTTTGTCTTGACACCTTCCCATACTAATGGCAGCTCGATGCGAATACCTACAATACCAAACTGCGCGTTCATGCTCAATTGCTCAAGGCACAGGTGTGAAGTCCACTGCAGACATAGGGATACCTACTTTGCTAACTAAAATGATCGACTTTCATTAAGTTACAGTTTGGGACCAAAACATAAGAATTTGCTTGATAAACATTAACCTCAAACTATACTGTTTCAACCACCAATGAACAGAAATTAAACTGTAAAATATTTCAATATTTTAAACAACATGTTATAAATAAACTCACAATAAAACCACTACAATAATTGTCTATCGTTGAGAATTACATAACTGGAAACCGAATATCACGTCAATTCATGCATCACAACAAATTCGCCTTCAGTGAGGCACGTCACATAAACCACAAAAATTATGGTTTAAATTTGCTTGCAGTCAAGGTGTATTGTTGCGCAAAAAACGTTTAATAACCTCCATCAAAACGTAGGTTATCAATTCGCACATTTTTTGTGGGTGTTCTATGTAGGTACCGACTCTTAACTTAATATGTGCTTGTTTCGCGTCTGCCACGCAAGTATAAAACTATGGAACGGCTGTCCGCGTAGCATGTTTTCGCATTTGAGGATTTCTTCGATAAGGTGCTAAAACAAACTCTTCATCAGAGTCGAAGCTATTTAATATTATTGTTTAGGTTGTGGTCATTATTATCACTAATATTAATGAATGTCCTTTACAAAGTAATAATAAAAACGAGGAAATCTCAGAGTCAATCCTTAAATGTCCCGATGTGAAAATACTATAATGAATAATTAAAAACAAATAATCAGTCGTTAGATATTTAAATCGACTCTAATCCAAGGTTCTCAGAAAAAATATTTACCGACCTTAAAACATTCTCACTTGTATTGCATACCTAAAAATGGTAAATATGGATTGATCGAAATAATTTGTAACTACTCTATATCTAGATTTGTGCATAAACGTTTCGTCTTTGTCTTTATTTTAGTCTGTTACCCATTAATGACCCATTGCAGTTTAAGGTTCTTATTGAGAGGGTTGTAATGACGGTTTTCCTACAAAGTTTCATAAATTCAAAAGGTAATTTAAATTCCTACTATTTTGCTGGAGCCGGAGGGCAAAAATTGCATCGCATTTACCAACGTTTACGTTCGTTTTTACTGACTGCCAACGCCCGAGGATGTGTAACCGCGTGTTTGAGTGACTGCTCGATCATAGCATTTAAAATATTGATTGATTCTGCATGTTTGCCTTGTTGGCTAGTAAAATCAGTTTGTAGGTTGATATCATTTGATCTCAAAACTTTTGTATTAATCTGGCTGCTATCGTTATAATATCTCTTTTATAAGGCTTTAGTGCGTTATCAGGATCCTGGACCTGGTCAATTCATGCACGCTGGGCCAAATTGTATACCTACATTCGTCATGTTTCGACTCTTATTCTTTCTATTATCAACTTCATTGACAGTCTGACATCATATAGATCAAGATCCCAGGGTCGCCAGACGTCACGTATAATCTGGCGAATGAAATGTGGACGATTGAGTAGTATTAGACTATTAGGGCAGAGGCTACATTTACAATCCTGTAAAGCTGCCGACTTCAAGTGCTTCCTTGTGTTTTTCTTTCTTTACCCAGTAATGGGTGGCACATTGCATAGCCGATGAGTTCGATTAAGAAAAATATTAAAATAAATAAATAATTGGACTGCTAAAATAATATCATAACTTATTTTCACATAATTATAATTTAAAATTAAGTATTATTTATTTAAGATATAATTATTGTATGCCCGCATAGGGTAGACTGTTCTTAACTTATTATAATTTTTGTAACATCTTTCTCGTGTAACAGTAAACAATAAACGCATTCTTTTCTTTTCTTTTCTTCTTTTCAATTTCTAGGTATCAGGTAATCAAGGTAGGTACATAAAACAAATTTAACAGACGCTTCAAAGGTCTATTATATAATAAACGCCTGGACGAAAGTCACAGCAATAATATTTATTCATGCAAAGAAATTTAACGCTTGCTGTTGTAAGCCGAAGGTGAAATTTTCTCTTACGAATGTCTATTAATTCAACAATAAAATGTAAAATCCCTCTAGCCAATAATACTGAAGAATATTAAAACCGATGCATGGTATGAAATACTGAAGAATATTGAAACAAACACCGACACATCTCATAACTCTCAAAAAACAAAACAGGTTCAATCTCTGCATACCGTTTTTGTTTTTTTTGTGAATGTCGCAGTCAGAATTATCTGAAATTGAGCCTTTATTGCAAATCTCCTTTTGTGTCAATTTGCACAAATTAAATAGTTTCGCCAAAGAGAAATGAAACCCCAACTCTTGCTACAAACAATAATCTTTATGGATTGAAATTGAATGCTCTCCATAGCCCTGAAGCAATAAAGGATATAATTTTATCACTTATTGTAAGCTGCTTATGTTACGGACGCGCACTTGTGAGCAGATTGAAGTGTGGGGCAAAAACATTTCGGATTTTCATCGGCTCACATATTTAAATGGAATGGAAGTGGAAACTCAGTTGCTATTAGGTAAATTATTGGAGAAATAATTTGCCATAGGTAAATTATTTCGATAAATTAAAATTTGTATGATTCGGAAATTATATTTTCGGAATGTGTGGCAACATTTAAAGGGCTCTGGACAGGGCGGAGTGACATCTTCTTCTAAATAAGAAGGTTTGTAGCACGCTTTACTACTCGTCGCCACTCTTCCCGAACTGCCGCTTTCCTTGTGCACTTATAGAGAGGAATATTAATAGCAGCTTTCACCCAGGATTGGTCGGTCCAGCGGTTCGGTGACCTACTGCCTACTGCCTTCCACCTTTCCTTGAACTACAGGGCGTTCCACAGAGACATCTCCGCGAAGTGGCATTGATTTCGGGAAGTCCAATGTCCAGCAGTGGACTAGAAAGGGCTGAAACGAAGGAAGTATGAGGCAACCTACTAGTAGCATATATCATAAAGCACGACGGCCCCATGGTCGGCTTCCCGCGCAATATCTTTTCAGGTTTAAAAGTTATTACAATAGGCGTGATGACTAATTTTCAAAAACTCTTCTATGATATTCAGAAGTTTCTATTATGTCTAAAATATATCATATTTTTGTAGAAAATTAAGGTTTTTGTGCAATATAAGTACATTTAAATTTTAAGTTTCAAAATCATTCCAAAACGCTCGCCGGTGTCATGGCGTCTGTCATTGCGCCACGGCTCAGTAAAAAATGCCAGATCGCGTATAATATGCTTAGGAAAATAATGACGTTAACTAAGACGTGACGTAATTTGACGTAATTCGATCTGATGGGTGTTTAAGCTATCATGGCGGACTGTTGTATTTTGTAGATTTATTTTAACAAATAAATTATTAATCTCGACATAAATAAGAGAATAAATACATGTTTCAAAATCTTTGAATCCTATTTCATTAGATCAGATAAATATTTTGGCGAAACTTGATTACTGTCATCATGCCTAGTTTTTCCGTGTTTACTAATCAGTCATGTGAGTCACGTTGTAGGCAGTGTTCGTAAACCTTACACAAGGAAGAACACAACCTCACATTTATGCATACTGCGAAATAGTTTTTTTTTTTCAGTTACAGAAATGCCCGGTTCACACGGTTCCAGTCCAGTGATGTATTTTTTACATTATTCCAGTTATTTATAAGCTGTCAATCATCGATAAAACTAAAATTCAAATATTCAATTATTACTTTTATAAGTAGTAAATGATGTAGTTCTAACCTACTTCTTGTAGGAGAATTGATATAGGAGAAATAATGGCAGAAGAACTAAAAAGAAAAAAAGCTGATTTGGGTGAGAAATTGGATAAGCGAAGGAAATGAAAAATGAGGTTCAACAATGCATTAATGCAGCAGCTGAAATCAGATAATGTCTTAGAAGATTGGCCATGAGAATGACAAAAGAATATTATGAGGAGTTGTTACCATTAATTTCAAACAATATTCAGAGTAGTTAACTTTATTGTTAGGAATTATTCCAAAAAAACAACACTGCGTGGGCACTGTGCAACCGGTTGCTTTGAACCAGTATTCTAGCAACTAGTAATATTTCAGGCATTTTGATGTCCAATGTACAGCAAATATCGGATGTATTCGGGGATATACACATCGACGTAACAGTTCCAATTTACTTCGCGGCTCGGTTATGCTTTGATATGAGTATATAGGTACGCATACAGGGACATTTAATGAAACTGAGTTGCGCAAGCCTAAAATACGATACGCACCACATTGATTTATCAACTCGGTGTAAAATGATTCTGTTTATAGATTGTTAACACTACTGCTCTGGCTTTTGGATGAATTGAATATCGCCGTATAATGCGAGGTAACTATGAAAATAGTAGTAGGTATTCGTACATTTCAATAGCACCAATCGTGTCGGACAATTTATGATTTTGTTACTTCTAGTATTTTAGTTGTCTATTATGTAGCCTTGCCCTAATTTGCTGAAATGTGTGGAGGGTCTGTATAAAAATCATGGAGACAGATATTTCTTTTTATTTAATAACAGTCATATAATAACTATTTCCATAATTCTACTATCACTAAACAATATTTTAATAATGATTTATTTTCACATAAAGGCATCTTTTAATTTTTGCATTGCCTGTTGTAGATGCGGTGTATCTAATTTTTATAACTGGTCGTATTTCGTTTTCTACTATTTCGTTCCGCGGCACATGCAATTATTAATATCGTAAACCTTTGAGAGCCTTTGAGGATATATTTTGCTTTGAAAATTGTTTGGTGAGAAAAAAAAAAGTGAAATACAAACTGAGGAAGTAAATGTTGAGAGTCGGACCTACCGTTTTAAAAAGTTCATGAACATTTACTTGATCGAGATCCTATAGTACCTACTCTAACCTACGCCATTATACTAACTACTAGAAAATCCGTAGTAGCAAATGTTGAAATTTTTACTCCCTTAGAGTATTTTCTGGCAATAATCTGGGGCCACGGCTGTACCCTCGCAAAGTCGAGCAAAAAAGCGGCACGGCCGTACCATCCTTTTCTCGAATTTCAACCCCATTTTCAACCCCCTATTACTCCATTGTGGATTTAACTAGGAGTCTGAATTTTTAGTAGACAAGCTGGTATTGTACAAACACGTATATACATACACGTGCGTACATACATACGTACACGGTATATTTTTCATTCATTTTGAGCCAGTAGTTTAAGAATTATAACTAGTCAAAGTTTCTTAATTTTGTCACCCACTCAAATTCAAATTTAAATTCAATCTATGAAAACATACGAGTACATACGTAGATCTCACTTTTTACTTGGTTTTTTACAAGTTGTGTTTTTGATGGCATGAATATGGTCATTCCCATAGTAGATATTGTCATTCATTTAATTGTACCTAGGATAATAAATTTTAACATACCTTTAGTACCCGTTATTTATAAATCGGCGCAACTTTCAAATTACAAGTATGTAAACTGTTTTAATTACACATTTTCACATTATAATTACTATAAACCTTCAAAATTCCACATTTGCTGGAATATTTATGTTTTGGGGCTCTGAGATAATATATAGATAAAAGACTTAATAGATAAGTAAGAAATTCTACACATTTACGAAAAAATACACAAAACTATTTAGTTTTGGAATGACCTACACTATTGTAGGTACCTATATGTCTGTTTTAAATATTACGTTAATAGTTGTCGATATAGGTGTATTATAACTGTTGTCGATATTTGGCAGGTATTTGATGATGAACAAATTGAGCGGTCCCTAAGAAAAGATGCAGGCAGAGAGTACTAATAGCTTTATAGTCCAAGGTCCGAACCTAAATCAACCTGCACCGGGCTTATAATAGAATAAAAGTTATTTTATAATAACTTTAGTATATTAGAAAATATATTAAAAATGGGTTTTCCAAAAAAATCATGGACCGAATATTTTTCAGGACCAGTTGGTAATAATCACAACAACACAAGCGGCCGCGCTATATCTGAAAGTCAACTTTATTTCGGTAAATAGAGTAGTCTATACATGTAGTATGAGTGACTACCTTTAAATAAATGCATTATTGACGTTTCTCAAAGTTAAACCAACAGCCGGGTGTAACTGACAAAACGCCACCCGATTTTTTCGTGCGTTTTGTTTGTTCAACGCTCAAAGGGTTTTTGTTTGACGCAGGAAGTATGGTATACTTATAGTACGCTTATTGGTAGCTGTGACCATGAGCGATCGCCGTTATTAATTCCCTTTGAGGTACTTTTGATATTCACACTATCCACAGAAAATCAAGTTTTCTGCGCGTAATGTGGATTTATTGTCAATTTTTTGGGTAGGATTTTATGGCGTTGCCATGATGATCACGCTTTCAATATAGGTCAGGATTCAAATATAGTTTCGTTTTTTTTGCGTTAACATATTTTTTTCTTCTTCTGATGTCTTAATCGTATGGCTTGGGATTAAAACTGCTAAACAGTCACTAAATAGATCATAAATTTGAATAGCATTTTATAAAAACAGTTAAAACCCAATTACTTACAAATAAATTGGGAAAGCTAAATAAAACCATTTAAAAAAACATATTTCTACTTATGAAGTCAGGAGATCCTTTCTTTTAAACTATTATTTCAACAGTATTTAAGAATAGACTGATAACCATAAAGTTCTTAATTTGCTTCAGTAATTACCTTGTTCCTCGTTTCACGTCATACAAAAGCTGTTCAGTGAAATTCAAATCTCATTTTGATAAAGCTTTTGAGCTCGGTGGTTCCTAGTAAGCTTGCATTTAGGCAAAGCTTTGTCAACTGGACAGTTCCTAATAGTTCATTAATTTCCAACAAATTGGATTTCTCGACGATTCCAGCTAGCTAATATATGCGTGCCCGTGACATTTATTTAATACGAAGCAGGACCGACAATACGGATAGATGGAAATCCTAACAGCATTTAAACAAATCTCTATTCCGTGGAATTCATGACATATAACGCATTTCATTACATTAATTGAAACTGTTCGAAACTAACAGACATGAACCTCCCAGAATTAAATGTTAGGAATAATTGAACTGTACATACATGTTTTATATTGTAACTAATACTAACTTTCTTTAGCCCTTTGTAGCTACTGGACATACTGATCTGGGCCCTTTGAATCCGATGGTTTTGAGCCGTCCTTTTCAAGCCGTTAATCTACTTGGTTGGAGGGCGGCCTGTGCTCCTTTTGCCTAGACATGGTCGCTATTAGAGAACCTCTCTTCCCCATCAGTTGTCATTATTGCGTACGATGGAGCTATATCGGTTACTTTCATTCGTCTAACGTCTACGGACTTCGTTATTTCTGACTCTTACACCAACATTGTCACTTAACTAATAAGTACTTATTTTTAATACTTAGTAATATGTTTAAGACATACATATGGAAATAACTGTCTGTTTGTTACGTATACACGTCTGCCAATTCAATGGTGGGCGGGCCGGGTATAGACCCACGCGCCTTTTTATGAATGAAACCGTACACCTACATGGTAGCGCCAAATAAACAACATATTTGAATGAGGTGATGTCGCCTATACGCACCTTTTTAAGTAACCTGCTTGATCAGATTTTTTCGAACTGGCGTTCTATCCTACAGGCCTTGTCGTAATTAGCTGTGACAATACGACATAACCGACTTACTAAACAAAGCGACAAAATTTATACATAGCTGTTTGAGTGGAGCTGTAGACACAGACAGTATCGTAAATCCCGAGAGATCGGAGACCCGACCCTGTAGTGGGTCATTAATGGGTTACTGACAATGCAGGCCACGAATATTCTAAGTTGCTACTATGAAGCCATTTCAATTTTATCCTATCATACCTTCATAAGTCCATTGGTTGCAAAAACTGTCAAATATGATAATAATGTGTAGTATTGTGAAGTCAGAATGAAACAATTATGAAACGAATTATCGTATGACATATTACAATTATTGTGTGCAATTGATTTGACGACTAACATAGCTGCAAATCATTTTTCTAATCATCTACTTCTAGGCGTTGGTGTCTTACCATATATCAGTGTAAAGGCTTGATCAGATTAAGATTGTTGTAAAGAAAAGAAGAGAAAATAATGCGTTTATTGTTGACTGTTACACGAGTAAGATGTTAAAAAATTATAATAAGTTGAGAACAGTCTACCCTATGGGGGCACACTATAATTATGTCTTAAATAACTAGTGCTTAATTTTATATTTTAATTATGACAAATTAAGTTATGATAGTTTAGCAGTCCAATTATTAATTTATTTTAATATTTTTTCTAATCGAACTCATTGGCTATACTAATTGTCTCTAAACTTATGTCTTCTATCCGAAGCAGAACACAAGAATTTGTTTCTCGGCGGATTATGATGATGGCGGTGGTAATTTACCAATTGAACGTATAGTAGTTCTAATGGGTACGAATTTAAAGTGTTAAGTTGTAATCACTGAATGCGTAATAGAATAAAAACTAGCTGTAAATAATAGTGGTAATGTCTACAACTCGTAGGTGTAGACGACCTACGAAAATATCCCGTAGAGGGGTCTACGAAATACAGATGTCATTTCACGAACACGAACTAATTTATTGTTTATTAATTAAGAGCCTGACAACACCCGATGATTTTAGGAATCGGGCATCTTCGGCTCGCGGCTCCCGCCTACCCCATGCCCCTCATGCGCCACTGTTAGTGGAGCGGACTCTATGAGAACTAAATAAAATGATAAAATCGGCACTGTTTCAAGTGTTAAAGAAATGTGGACAACATCGTCAATAGATGGCACTGTTTCCAGTTTTAAAGAAATATGGACGACTCTAGTAATGATGTGATTTTAAAACGCGGAGCTTTTTTATTGAACACCTAAAACTTCTTATTATTATTCTCCATCAAAGGTCCATATAATACCTATGTTTTCTATTCATCTCACCAAAATATAAATAAAACACGGTCTTCTCTTTCAGAGGATGTACCCAGAATGCCATTGTTTCGCTATTAAATCACTATTAAATTAAAAATTCAATAATTCAGCAGTACCTAAACATGTCAACCAACAATTCAATTTCTTCTTACAATATTAAAGAGGCTTGGAACAAGCTTCATAATGTTATTGCATATTATTACCCTCAAATTTTTCGATGGCCTCAAATAATACCTAACCACATAAAAGCAAGTAAATTTGTCACGAGATCGAGTAAAAGACAGATAGACGATTTAACTGGTTTTTGTATAACCAGTTAATTCGTCTATCATGTAAAAACATGTATTCTGAGACATACAGGTTTCATCACGTGGTTTTAGGAAAGGCGAGAGCTGGAATCGAACCTAGACTCCCGGCATGGGAGTAGGAACGATTTTTTAAATTGTTGAAAACCCTCTACTTTACACAGCCGACACAGGCCATAAATCAGTCGGAGCGCCGGCGGCGCAGTACTATGCCTACCGTTTGAAAAAAGCCGCTTTTGGCTTCCTTTCGTTTCAGGTCAATGACCTTTCACCTTGAGCCTGTTACTTTTTGTGTCTTTTATTTGTGTAATTATTTTGTTTGAAATTTGCATTTTTTTTTATTTTCGGTTTGAACCTTTTCGTATGCTTTAACACACTTAAGTACACGATCTTTGTGGTTTAAATTAATGAGGTAACGTCATCTCCACCTTGTACAATATAAAAATGAATATGTTGCTAAGCGCAAATCTCGGGAGGAGCTGAACCGATTTCGCTAATTTTTTTTGGATATTCCTTTAAGTACGAGGATGGTTCTTACGGAGAGAAAATTTGAAAACAATGTAAAGAAAATAATAAAAACAACAATTTCATTTTCCTATATAAACTGTTCTACCCATGTACTACCTGTCAAACATAATTTCAGATTGAATACTTCATAAGTTCATATGGCAATGTCATGCATTTAGAAACGTCAAGATTTTTCTTTATGGATGCCACTTCTATTATGCAAACTGCAATGATATAATATACATATTTTATAATGGCAAAACGAAGTGTGCCGGGTCAGCTAGTAGGTAATAAAAATAAATACTTGCATAGGTGTTATAGATTATATTATTAGATGTATGTATTATGTTTGAAAACATTCAGTTTATTTCCATCGGGCCTTCAACTCAAATCTTCAACTTAAATGCATGCGTTTTTTTTCTCGTTATTAATAACAACAAAAATATATAGAGTCATGAAATATTCACAAAATATTTAATAATAAAGCATTTCGTACGTCTCAGTAAAGGCGCAAATATTTCTCGGTCGCAAATTTATCAAACCGACTTGTTATTCAAACGTAAACACGGTTTTTTAATTAAATCTACCAATCAAAAAACAACACGCATTTTTATTGAACACTTCCTTTATACCTAATAGGTATTATTAACTATCAATCCACGAAGACGCACAGCCCTAGCCGGCGGCCCCACTATTCCTCCTAACCGTTTATAAAAATTACCGTGATAGTGATAGGTACAATTCTAGACGGCAACGCCGCGCGTAGCGGTGTCTTCTTTACTGTCGGTTTGGCAACGTCGCGTCGCGCGAATTTCGGCGGCGTACAATTTGAAAACGGGAGGGAATCCTACATTATATGACCCGGGTTCGAACCCGAAGCAAAATATAAGAAGACATTCTGGATTGAAATGTTTTTTGTATTACTATTTTTTTATTTCATATTATGCTATCTAATGGTTATTTATATTTCCGAATTCCGAAAAAAAATAACGAATTTTAGATAAATTTATAATTTCAAAAATAATTGTATAGCTTATAACAAAAAAAAAGTTATTAAATTGACGTTGAAACTTTTATTTATTTGTAACTTAATAAAATCTGTCTTCTTATTTATTCAACAATTTCCAAAATCAATAATCGATGTAAAAATTTGTATTATATAAAAAATATAATTATATAAAAGTGAAAATAAAGTCACGCACACGCGGATTTGAACCCACGCCCCAGCGTATACAGCCTGGCGTCCTACTTAATACGCCACACGAGCCTCAGACAAAGCTATGAAATTGTGCTATATACGACAACTGTGTATTATTTTGGAATGACGGAGCGACGCACGTCCACCTAGCATCGCGCCTCTGCGCTCTCTGTCAATTGCCATAATAGTAAGCGAGAAATACAAAATACGAAAATATTGCGCGGAGCACGCGAAAGAAAAGTTTTAAATTTTACTGATTTACTGAATATTTATAAGCTTATTGAAAAAAATTAACACAATGATGTGATAATAACGAAGGTCTGCTAATATACTGGTTAAATTATTTGAATAAATATTAACAAACAACGTTGTAGTTTAGTATAAGAATTCAGAAAAGGGGTAACTTTGCAATTTTTTTTTATCGAGGCAACTTTGTCAAAATGTGTTTCGACGACTATGTTGTCGTTCGGAATACGGTCTAGAATAACATATATTTTTCCCATTCTAAAATACTTTGTAATTTTTGCTGGAAATGAAAAATAAGAATAGCAAATTTGCTGAATTACATGTTATCAGCGCCTTAACTGTAAATTGTAATTCTGAATATCAATTTCATACACTCATGTTCATCAAAGTTCATCAAAGACCTGAAAGTTCATGAAAGTTCCTCAATTCAGATGAGCAGAAATCGGGATTGCATGCGAAAAATTTCGCCACTCACACAAATCACTCAATTTCACAAATTTCTTCCATAATAAAATTATATTATTTGTAGTACACATTTATTATTTCAATTTTTAAATTCAGGTTTGTTAATCTGTTTTTCAAATCTCAAAAACGCTATACGCCATTAAAGCTATCGGCGTAACGTCATTAGTAGTGAAAATAAACAATGTGCCGAAAGGCCTATTATGAAACTAAGGACTATTTATAATATAAGAAAGCGTGGGATTGAATAACTTCTCTATAGGCTATTTCTATACACCATGTAACAATATTTACAACGGACCATCCATATTGGATTTAGAATGACGTCACAAACCATATCGTGCATTGTCATCCAAACTAAACGTGTATACAAAATTTCAGCTCAATCGGTTGGAGATATCTACTTCAAAATTGAGTTCAAAGATTCCACCCGAACAAACATACCCACCCGAACATACATTGCAAGTTAAATAAAAGTTTTTAATTATAGTAAAAGGAATTTAAATTAAAATCTTAAATATATGTAAAAAGCTGTATTCAAATTACTGTCCTTAGAGCGAATCCCCAAAACACTGGCGTATAATGTCGCCATTAAATCGTCAGATTGAGTAAAAATCAACTGCTTCAAAGGAAAATAGTTAATGAATAGCCCTAACGTGGACTTCCTTCGGCTTTAAGGCTATCTCCTATCTCAAAGCACCCTGGAACTGTGTGCCCACTCACTTCCCGTTTGTGGGCTTTATATTGATATATATCGTACCATATACGTTGAATTGAGCTGTTATTATTATTAAGTAGTCTCGGTAGTTGCAATCACTAAATACCGAATTTTGGCGGTAACGGTATTAATATTCTTCAGTCGCTCGAAATGTTTACCGACTCACCTTGAAGCAAGAAATTTCGACAATTTCTTCACGTTTGTAAAGGAGGTGTGATATCGAAAACAAATCAGTGCCCCAAGTAAGAACATTATCGTCAAAGTATTCGTATACTTACTACATGTTTTATTGCTATGGAGAGATGTCAGACAGAATAACATTGACGCACTAATGTAATGATTGACGTTTACCGTAATAGTACCGTAATAATACTTTGACGATAGTAGGTATCTATCCCGATTGGCACTGAGCTTTAGTCATTTGAATTTGGATGTCATTGTAATAGCTACGAACAGCACACAAAATTAGCTAGTCTGAAAGCTCGATAATATTATTAACCATTCATTTTATAAGCCGCTTATAAGCCGATTTGTGGAGAGCATAGAGTAGAGTTCCCCTCTGGGGGCGTAGTCGTTTGAAGTGGCATATACACGATGCAGTGTGTTCGTTCTAACTAGCGATTTAATAATTTTGAGTTTGTTTCTAGTTATGTAGGTAACATCCATGTGTATCAATACTGGAAAAATATTTGGTTTAGCTGGTTTTCAAATACAATAGGCCCTCAGAGAAATCGAAATTGTCTTATGGACCCAAATAAACTTATGAAACAAATTTCAAATGGCTGCCATTTTAAAAAGAGAGGTGATTTGCTTGTTTTGAAATTTGGTCCAGTTTATACCCTTAAATTACTTAAGTTTGAGACCAAACACACTGTATATTGGTAGAGATCACATTGAATCAGATATCGAGGATAAAGCCTCTGGAGTGCTTCTGTACCTACATCCTTCTTAATGAGTTGCTCGAATTGCTAAAAATACAAATCGTTGAAAAATATTAGATTGATATTAATATTGAATTATTATTGAAGATTAATTTTAAAATGACGGTATCAATTTTTTGTGTGCTAGAAAAAACATTTCAGCGAGTATAGTAGGGTACAAATATATTGTTTAATTTATTTTTATTACATCATGGCTGTAACCCATTTGAGACTTACTGTCTCCTCTCACAATGAGAAGGACATCGGCCTTAGTCCACCACGCTGGGCCAATGCGGGTTGGTGAACTTTACATGTTGTAGTTTATAGCGGTGATAGCCCAGTAGCTAAGAATTCGGCCTCTTACTTGAGTGGTCTGGATTCGAATCCCAGTGGCACGCACCAATGACTTTGTAAAAAAAAGTTATTTGCGCTTTATAAAATTAAATATCACCTGCTGTTGCAGTGAAGGAAAAACATCGTGAGGAAACCTGCATGCTTGCATGAGAGTACACATAAAAAATGGTCTTAAAGGCATCATCTTTCTCATTGTGAGAGGAGACTCGACCCTGCAGTGGGTCATGTATGGGTAACAGACAGACATGTTGTTGAGGACATTATAAATAACTCTCGGGCAGGTTTCCTGCGAGGTTTTCCTTCACCGCTACAACAGGTAATTTTTAAAGTCCGCGTAACTTATACAATATCATTGGTGCGTGCCACTGAAATTCGAAACCTTCAAGTAAGAGGCCGATTAACTTCTAAAGATGTCAACGCTTGATAATTTCCCCCAAAATTGAATCGTTTCTAGAATATAAAAAATATATTCCAAAATTTAACAACTCAAGCTATTTTTACAAGCTTTTTTTTTATACTTGCAATGTATGTTTGTCCGGATGGAACTTTAAATCAGTTATCTTTAACTATATGGGCTGAAATCATATTGTAGTAAAATTCATACTTTTAAGTAATGTTTAAACTATTATATTTATCTTTTAAACCAATAGGCCTAGAAAGATTAAATTTATTGATTTCGATGGATAATGGTCCCCCCTATCACCAGTTTTCTGTTGGTCCACTGATTACGGGGCATTATATATTTATGTATGATTTTCCCCGTGGAATATTGCAACTGAATTTTAAAAGACTTATCTTTAACCGATTGAATTGAAATTTGGTGTATCCGCTTATTTTAAATGACAATGCATGCTTACCTACATATGCTAGGTTATTCTAATTTCAATATGACGGATCACCAAGATGGCCGACTAGTTATTTTTTCTGCCCTACCGTAATATATAATAGGTATTAAATGAAAGACCTTGTTCAGGAGAACGTGAAAACTAATACAATGTTACAGTACCTAAAAAATAATACCACAACTAAAAAATAAATGAATGGTAAAGAAACCTTTTCAGAAAAATCAGAAAATAAACTTTAAATTAATTCAAACAGTTTCATTTTTTATTAAACTTCACAATTTTCATATTTCATAATTTAGAAAATAACTACAAGCAGAAAAATAAATCTCGTTAGTTATATAAACTCTGTATTAGACGCTTATTTTAAAAGTAAGAAGATTAATTTTAAATCCTAACTTACTTAGGATTTATTAATTAGGAATTATTAATGCAAATTGATTTAATAATTCCATTCGAGGAAGTCTGCAAAACTCGGTCTTGAAATTACAAAACCGTATTTTTCGATACTTTAATTGATTTTATTTCGCATCAATTTGATTCGCTTTGAATTTTCTTTAATACTTAAAATTACAAAAATGCCTTCATCTATAAGTTAAATTGGTATGTCATCACAATCGCGAAAAACTATTATATCGCTTAAAATACACAAATTTAAATATCGACACCAAAAGTTGAACCAAAATCTGCAAAATAAAAATTAGAAACAAAATAAAAGAAAACGCAAAAATACCAAAAAACATAAAAGAAAAAGCAGGAAAGACAATCGCTCACCCATGCTAGCAAATTAGCAATCGCAGTCACAAACTCGCACAGCTAAAACTCACCGAATAATAGTTGGAACGGCCCTGGTGATCTTCAAAGTTTTCTTTTAAATTTTATTTTAACCGACGCGTCGCGTTATATTTAAATTTTATTTTTTATTCATCACTGAATTAAAAAACATTGAATTTAAGTTTAGTAAAATTCATTGAAGTACTTTCATTCAAGTTATTTTGAATGTAACTAGAGCGGAGCGCGTTCTGCCGTCGGCGGTTTCGGACTGATTGAGCTCGTGGCGTTTCAGGTGTAGCCTGGCTCACTAGGGCGGGTACGTGGATCCTCTTCAACGCTGCGGAAGTTACTGCCTCCCGGGAATTATATTTTCAGACGGACGCATCGATGGGATGGCCCGGCCACACAACGGCCAATTGCAGCGAGGAATAGACTGAGAGCCACAGTCAATTAGTGACCAATCTGTGAATTCGAAATATTATCTCGAATTTTTTATTCGGATATGACGAACATTTATTGCTAACTTAATTAACCCGCGCTTTGAAGTAGCCCTGTATTTAACATTTCAAAATTATTTTTGTCCTTTAGAATTCGTACAGGAAAAATTTCATACTTTGATCATATAAGTCCCCATTAAATTTGAGATATCTCAAACCCCTTCTGAAACCTTACTTCGGGGTTGTCATTCCTTGCGACCCCTTTGAAGTCCTTTTGTATCGTTCCGCCTACTCAAGGCCAAGACAAACAAATTCACATTGGATAGGTCCGGAACTTAATTAATTAATACGAGATGGAATACGGCCGTTCAACGATTAATCTAAGAAATGGTTTTGATTTAAAAAACGAAACAAGTACGACGAATTGTAAGTTGCAGTCTACCTTTTTTTAAAGAAATAAATTATGCAAAATTCATAATAACAGTCTTTTTAATGAAAACCAAAATAATTATATCTTAATTATTATTGTGAATAATTCAACACATAATTATTTTGGTTTTCATTAAAGTGCTAATGTAAAGTGTAAAATGTGTAATCACGCTACTGATTGGTGGTACACACGGGCACTCAAGAGCTGGTTCCTTCTTTGGACAAAGGGAAAGTATTGCCATTATTTTATTAATTAAATGTATAAATAATTAGTAAAAAAGTGTAAAGCAAAAATAATATTTAAAATAGTTAAATGGGACTATTTCTCAGTTTTATCAAGCAGAAAACAACTTTGAAATTGCAACCGAGACACATATTCGTGCAATCTATGTATAGGTAGAATGTGGTCAAATGAAGAGATAATTATTATAATTCTCATGCTCTCAGGGCTGTGAAATTCATACTAATTTGTCTTGCACGGAATGTCGTTCGATGAATGTTTGATATTATTTAGGTATAAAAATTTTAGTTTTAATTAACAACTCTCTGCGCGAACGGGGATAGTTGGAAATTTGGCAAAATTAAAGAAGAATTTGCAGAAGAATGCACGAATTCAAATATTTATAAATCAATTGCGTTAAGTAGGCGTTTTTTAGGATAGCGAACTTACTCGGCCCGACTTCGGTGACACACGTGAAGCTTACTCACTCTCTATTGCGATGTCGTCGACAGAAGAAGCTTTGTATTATTTAGAAATTATATCATAATTGTAATAAACAACACAATAATTTATAATTTATATGTTTGTCTCTGTAATCATTGCTTCTAATTGTCTAAAGTACAGGTTTATTTCAGAAAGCTTCTATAAACTCGCTTGGCAATTCATGCGCATAAGTTCGGAAATCATTCATTTTGAGAAATTTCTAATCAAAATGAGGAAAAATTACAAAATCATCATACTTACAACAAGTCTATGTATTCGTCATGTTTGTCTTATTTCTTTACGTATCAAATTCAAATTTAAATAAATTATAGTCGAGTTTTGACTACTTGGCGATTTCTAGTTAAGTATAGTAAAATTACTAATAGTCGAAGATCCGAACCTAAATCGATCTGCAACGGGCTGATAATAGAAAAAAATTTTTTTATAATAAATTAAGTAATTATTAGAAAATATGTTACAAATGGGTTGTCCAAAAAAATCTTGGATAAAATATTTTTAAACATTTAATTTTTTTATAAATGTTACAAGATCAAGATAGTAAAAAAAATTAAAACTTAAAGTATAAAACATAGAATATGCCGACGTAGGGTTGTCCATGATTTCTGGACGCACCACTAGGTTGCCAGGTATAAACAGGTATGTCGATGCCAGTTACAGCCAGTTACTTTTACTATATTATGATAATAGAAAAAAAATTATATCAGCATAAGCGCTGTTTTATTGCGAACATGTTGATATAGGGTTGTCTGAAAAAAATTCGGTCCTAATAGAGGTTTGCGAATCTAAAGATTTAAATTAAAAATATTCTGTCCATAATTTTTAATATATTTTCTAATACACTAAATTTATTATAAAATAAGTTTTATTCTACTATCAGCCCGTTGCAGATTGACTTAGACCATTAGTATATTTTCTTAAAACACATGTTCAAATTATTGATGGAAATTTATTTAAAAAATAAATGAAATAAATTCCTTTAAAGTAATCTACTGTCTACGGAAAAACGTAGCTACTTCTACCGTGTCTACGAAAACCGTAGACGCATCATATACGTCTACAAAAACCCGTAAACGGTGCAATACCGTTTCTACAATAATTAGGTCGTAAAATATACTTATATAACATTTTTTGTTTGTTGTTTCAATGTTTTCCTATATTCTTCTTGAAATTTGTTACAATGGTCCAAATATTTCGAACATCGATAGAATTAGAACATCACTAATTCAATTTGTCTACCAGAAACAGAACAATGGTCAGGTTATAACAGCTTCGTAATTGCATCTTGGTTGCCCTAACGAGAAGCTACATGTTGCACATTATCAAGTACTGTACTAGAGTTTGCCCGCGGTTTCGTCCGCGTGGATTTTAGAACTTGATTAAAAATTAGTAAGAAAAGTATACTAGGTGTTAGTCCAGGTTATAAACTACGCCCATTCCAAATTTGATCTTTTAGCCATTTTTGTCTGAAAATGTTATAAAAACCATCCATCCATTTATGCATCAATCCCTCTGTCCCATCCATCCATCCCTCCGTCTCATCCATCCTATCCATCCATTAATACATCTATCCATTTATCCATCCATCCATCCATTTATCAAAGAAATGATTTTCATACAACTTTTAATCTTAGCAAGTAAAACATTCTACAACCAGTTAAGTTAACTCCCTCAAAATATATTTTCGATCCGCTGAATTACTTTAATGTGAAAAAAGAACATTTTTTAAAACTTAGCTTATGACGTAGCTTATGACTCTTTTCAGTTGGCCACTTATCATGAAAATTGTAATACAAAAAATAAAAAATCATAACCTAACAAAAGCCCTAAACAAAAATCTGTGTCTGAATTTAGTTTGGTTGGTCGATCAGTAGAGTCAAATTTTCACAACCAATCAGAATAAGGCCTTAGTTTGCTGATTTGCGAAATCCTGAACGCGTGATTTGCGCAATTATGGTTTCGAACTTTTTGAAACCTGTTATGACTTTTCTCCATCCTAAAGTTTAATTAAAATTGCAAAATCAAATGTCAACGTTCGACTGCTAGTCACGTTATGGCAGAACTTCAGGATTGCGCCCTCGTTGCCGCAAATAGACCGAAAATGCTACAAGAATGCGTGCAACAGCCCGGGGTCAACGTGACGGTGGCAATTAAAATACCAACTCTAATTTTACACTTTCTTGAGCAATACTTTCATACTTTCATACTTTCTACTAGGGAGGAGTTTACACTTAGACGGCTGCATAAAAAGTGTTATAGAGTTTACTAGTACTTTTTAATTTTTTTAATGTTAGGGTTTCGTACCTAAGGAATAAAACGGGACTTTATTACAACGACTACGGTCCGTCACCAGCCTTTATTTCATGAACCGTAGTAGTTAGACAGTAAAATTAATACAGATGATGTATTTCTGTTGCCGCTATAACAAGAAATACCTACTACAACAGAATAAATATATTTAAGTGGGACTCCTATAAAACAGTTATGAATGTTTGTCGTTGCACTTGTTCGGTTTTATTTCTTTCAATGTAAATTCATTGAAATATATCATATATAGACAGCTACATATATATGTTAATTGTCATAGGTTAGGTAATCATGCCTTATGAACAGCCTCCCTACGCGGGTTATGTACCCGTATGTCTGTGGTTTATGCCAGAGCGAAGTAAAAAACTTCGATAGCGTGATATAGGATACCCGTGACACCATATCTTGCTGAGTGTCGGAACATGCCATAAACCTATTGATTATCCTAAAGATACTATCTAAATGATAATAAGTGCAAATCGCAACAAAATCCGTTGAATATAGTACAGAGTACAGACACGAGAGGCGACTTTGTACTACCTATATAGAGAAGATAGAGATGACCGAAAAGCAATTTCACTATGCTCGTATTGTGTAACACGTTGCAATCAGTAACACAATCTGTTGTCAAACTGTAATTAATGTCCATTCGCGTACTGAGATAGATGTTGCTTCAATCAAAGGACAAGGTGACGCCATTATCCTGACCTCAGCTTTTGATATCAAATATATCAAATGCTAGGGTAGTCTGGGGTGGTAGTTTGGGGGCTTAGACAACCTCAAATCAGGCATCGATTTAACAAGGTGCGTGACGTCACATTAGGGGGCCGAATGAAAGAGTTATCAAGACATCATCATCCATTGTGGATAAAACTAGGAACCTGAATTTTTAGTAGCCAGGCAGGTATTGTATCAACATGTTATATTTCAAATTTCATTCAATTTAAGCCAGTAATTTAAGAATTATAACTAACGCCGATGATCATAATTCTAAGGCACCTCTAGCAAACATAGAAGCTTGAAATTTAGAATACAATATTAGTGTTTAGTGTATATGTCGTAGAAAAACTAAAAAAATGCAATGTCGGTTCCGTTTTCTAGATACACCAACTGCATAAATAACTTTGCACAGCAAACCCATACAAATGTATGGGATACAAAGTTACGTTTGCAGTTAGATTGACAACGCAAAAAAAATTGATGCCACCAAAAATGTAACCTGTAAAAAAACCCAAGTCTCGCAACTCAGTTCTTGCACCGTAAATAGTTGTGAGTTCTATGTTTGTATGCATACATTGACTTGACCATCGCATGAAAGCACAATGTATTCCCAGTGGAGCAGAACGAACGATAAGTTTACATTTCTATTTCCAGTCGTAGTAACAGTTAGTAACAATAATAAGATGTGTTATTTTTTATGACATAATTAGACTTTCCCCGGGCTTTTCGCGCAGATTTTAGAACTGGGTCCAGAAATAAAAATTATGGTATGAAGTGTTCCAGGTTTTAGACTACGTGCATACCAAATTCATCCATGTATATATCTGTTCAGCCGTGTTTGCATGATATAATAGTAATAAACATTCAGCTGTGTTTGCGTGTTTGCCGTGTTTGCGTGATATAATAGTAATAAACATTCATCCATCCTCACAAACATTCCCATTTATTTTAGTAGTAGGATGTGCTACGGCGTAGCTTACCTACGGGCGTAGAATGTTTACCGTTGGAGTTCATTTTATGTAAGTGTACATTAGCGACTAATTTTATTTACATTAGCTGTGACGAGAGCCCATGACTATAATTTCTCGGATAGATTCGAATCTAGTAGGTCTATCGCTAAAAAATAATTCTAAAATTTTAATTTCAGTGAGTAAAATACTTTTTTACGATTACAAGTGCTCAGGTATTACATATCTCGGTGCCCCGAATTTTATTAAAATATTGTAATACATATATCATTTAGTAAGTTATATTGCACACACAGAAATGTGGCTTGTTTAGATAGCATGCCAAGAGCAGGCAAGAGGCTAAGTCAACACTTGCATGAACCAGACCGTCGGTTACTTAGCAACTAATCGAAATTAAACAACATTTTATAATGGCTACTAAATATTAATATCTACTAGGGTACTATGTATGGCAACTACATATTATTATTATGATGGTTATTATTTTAAGTGAGGGTTACTCGTATATTAAGTATAAAACGTCAATTTCATTAATGCTTCATTTTTTAATATCGTCTTTCATCAGGGACCGTTTGGATTCACCGGATGTCTTTAATCCGTTTTTGTTCAAAGTCCGGATGTATACGTCGCAAAAGTTCTTAAAATTTTGTAGAATGTACATAACAACTTCAGCCAGTAACAGGTCCGGAAGCGACCCCTTTGATGCGATTTTGAAAAGGACTTATACAATTCGTTTGATTGCATATTTCCTGTATGACAAATGATTTTTCAGTTTGTGTACGCCAATTTTCTTAATTGCTTTTTATTTTTAAGGGCATGCTTACGAAAAATTTCCATTTTCGAAATCCGGAAAGGGTGAATCTTAGTAAGAGAATATTTTTTTCGCAACATCTCTCACGTGTTTGATATTATATTTTTAGGGCTAACCGAAAAGTGATGTTTCGCTTCGTCACGCCCGAGACAGCATCAACGATTTTTACGCATGGATTAATCTTTTATGTTTCCAACACGTGTTGACAACATGTTGGCTATTTTTCTTCAGTGGAGATCAAGTTACGTATAGTAAGTCCAGGATTTTTAGATATTCGTTCTACATAAAATCCTTTTCATGCAGAGAGAGATTTTATGCAGAGTGGACCGATATAAGTCTTGTATTTTGGTGCAAAAATTCCTGGACTATAATTATAGAAGCAAACACATGTTGACAACATAAAATTGCCAACTTCTCCTAAGTCGGGGAGACTCGACTTTAGAACTGCAAAGTAAATATAGTATAACTGACATAGGAATTTGTTTTTCAACGCCCGTTGATAATGTCTTTGTAAAATGTTTTTTTTTAATTAGCTAAGATTTGGATGGTTTGAGTGCTGTGAAGAATACCTATAATAATTTATGAGTATAGTTATATTTATATTGTCTTTATATTGTCAATCTATCTGCAAACGTAACTTTGTAACCCTATAAATTTGCATGGGTTTATAAAGTTTCTAGAAAACTAGAGCGAAATTGCAATTTTTTTAGTTTTTCCTCGACTTATACACTGTACACTAATTGCATTCTAAATAAGAAGCTTCTAGCAAACATAGAAGCTTCTTATTCATCAAAGTTTCATAATTATGAAACTTTGACTAGTTATAATTCTTAAACTACTGACTCAAAATGAATGGAATTTGAGATATTCCGAGTTAATACAATACCTGCCTGGCTACCAAAAATTCAGGATCCTAATTTAATCCACAATGGAGTTATAGGGAGTTGAAAGTGGCCTGAATTGCTTCGAGAAAAGTATGGTACCTACGGCTGTGCCACTTTTTTGCTCGAATTGAATAACAAACATGCAAATAGTTAGGCCAACTGACTGTCATTGTCACCTATTGACTTTTCTAGAACCAGAGCCCTTCTATGCCCTTTCGAGAACCCAATGTCATACTTCTGTGAAAAAATATTTAGCAGAGAAGGCGAAAAATGTTTGTTAACTTGGTCTGAAAAACACAAAGAGCTTCACAGGCCCAAAATACCTTTTAAGCTCTTTGTAGAAGCTTTTACGAAGCAGGGACATACGTCATGCACTGAAAATTTGTTTTAACTAAAGGACGTTTAGTAATGGGTGCAGAATTCACTAAGCGGTAATTTTTAGTTTTGAGTCCATCACGACGACTACTGGACCGATTTTGAGGAAACTTTTACGATTTCATCAGTTGAAAAAAAATGAAAACTAACAAAAAACTAACGAATAAGATCCGTCAATTAGTTTTGGATATATGCGAGGACAAATCTACATACATACAAACGTACATACACCCATGAGATTCTTGTTTGGAAGCCGTTATAGACATACGTAAAAATTGCAGTTCTGCGAATATTACATACATCCGTGTCGAATTGATAACCTCCTTGTTTGAAGTCAGTAAAAAGGAAAGATTTGTTATTTTGTTTGTTTGTTTAGTCATTTTTAAGTACCATACGTAGGCTATATAAAATTTTCAAAAATATAAGGGAAACCTTTATTAATGTTACCTAAGGTGTAGAAAAATTGCCTTAAAATTCGTTACATCGCGTACGCTGCGAAAACGTTTAATGATGGAACGAAATAATTTACTACAATTATTTAAAGCACATTAATATCTACAATAATCGAATCGAAATAATATCGAAAATACAAATTTAAGGAATCGAAAAAATAAAAGCATTAAATCAATTTACATTGAAAACATGCGCTTTATGAAAACCCGCGTCAGATATGAGGCCATCAAAAAGGATTAAAAGCTTAACTGATTTAACTGATCGAACCAGGGTATCTAATAAATGACTTTTAGTTTAATGGTGATCAAGTCTTCGCTAGTCTATTTAGAATTTCAGCTTGCTTGCCTTCAACGCTATGTCAGATGTCGGTGACGAAGGTCCAAATACGAATTTCCTCATTCCAAGAATGAGAGACACCTACCTAGATCGATGATACAGTTTGAGTCTATCGATGAGATAAAGATACGATATATTTTATAATATTCTATCATGTATTACGTTCATTAAGTCAGGTATAAGTTCACAACTTATACCTGACAATGAATAAAAGACTGATATGATGAGACACATTATATTAGTGTCCACTTTTTCTCTCCGTAAGACGAAAGCACGAACTAATTGAAGGCATCCTTTGTCCTAATTGCCAAGAAGTTCAAAATCTTCTAAATTGTGTCATACGACAATCTTGTCATACGACAAAATTGATGAGATCGTTGAATCTATTTGTCGCAAGCCAGTGTATAGTATCTGTCTGTCTGTTTAAATTTTGTCGCGTTGGTTCGTTGGTGGTATCGTATTGGGTTAGCCAATAAGAACAAGACCTTAAGCTCTGCGGATAAGCCAACTAGAAGATAGTGTGGTGACGCTCTCCAAATGCTGATTAGCCTAATTTTATCCCCCATTGACTAATATAGACTATTGCCAAGCCTGCAAACGATAATAATAACGACTAAACGAAATAATTATATTATCAAATCTTCACAATATTGAAATAAAACTAAACCGGTATGCCCGAAAAGCAAATAACGCGCAAAAGTGTTTAAAACCACCATAATAATTATGTATGTCGTTTAATAACACTCTGTAAGACCTTAAAACAAGACACCAACATCCGTACATTCGCGCAAATGAACATACCTAATTTAATTACAAGTAAAAACACACTGTTTATCAGAAATAATAGACATTTCAATTCAACTTAAAAAGTCTTAGAAATTGACCATTTTAGCAACGGAAAAAGATAGTATTAGGTACGTTTTCCACCTACCTTAGTATCGTAGTCGGGGCTTCGCAGGAACAGTAAGTACTATTAAATCATTATAATAACCTAAATACATTTAATGTTTAAATTTTATACTATTCTACACATTCTGTCAAACTCTGCATTTATCTTTGCGGTTAAGTCCAAGTTGAAATATAAACGATGAAAGTTTTTATAGCTACTTATACTATTTTTGGCTATTTTACAAAGAATAGATATCAAGAACTGGATTAAAAAAAGCCCGCGCGAATTCAAACGGCACCCTTTTGTAGGGATTCGCGACGCGCTCACCCACTCACAGCGGGAAGAGACTAACGGTGTTGCCGCTTATAACAGGTTTACATACATTCCAGAATAACTCCCGACATTACGCTAAATATCACTGGCGGCTAAAGGTATGATGTTGAACCATCCCGAATGTAGTTTAATTTTCTTTTCACAAACTGATGCTGAAACTCATAGACTGGTGTGCCATTTTAAGGAAACGATGACTAGAAGATTAGTTTTTATGATTTTTTAAGTTTTGAACTACCCCAGACAGTAAGTTGCAGTTTTGCCGTTTATGAAATTTAATTATAATATTTATTTCAGTACAGACAATTTCTTGAACATTCTACGAGTATTAGTGGTACGATCAATTTTATTCACAAGACTCTTGTTTAAAGTTATTTAATACTAGACTACTAGTTATTGCAAGCCAAAAAATTTAAATGGGAAAATTTTGATGTAACAGTTGAATTACTGTAGCTATAGTTTACTGTCGCCATCTATCAATTATTCTCTGTTTCACTTATTTCCCTAAACCTAATCCTAAAAGGCCCTGTTGCAGCACTACAAATGTAATATCAAAAAATCCGCAAGACTTAGGACTATAACACATAAACAATTAACATGAATTATTTCGTATAACATTTATTCCAGTGATTTCACATATTATTATCATAGTGTTTGTTTTAGTTCCACGCTGTACCAGTAGATGGATCTACCATACTATATCACGCTGGTATTAGATGACTCGTCAGCGATTAAAATCAAATAGACATCCCGATTGCTCCCTTTTAATTGTACTTATTTATTAGTGAACTTGAAATCATTGAAAAAAAGATGAATCTAAATTATTGTAAACAAATACAAAAATATGCTTTTAACCCCATCTAAAGCACACGTATTGAACTACGAAGTGCCGTTCCCAAATTACATTAAGTAGTTCTGTAATTGCTCGCAATAAGTAAAGGCTCTGTACCCGTAGTCTGAGCGTTAGCAGTTCCGAAACGAAACGCACACATAAACGGCTTACCAGACGAAAATGGACAGTGTAATAACCAACAGTGGAAAAAAAATTTTAGAACAGTTAAAAAATTAATAAAGCATTAGATAAATCATCACAAAAATTGCTTTATTTTTAATTAACACTCTTTCAATATTTAATAATATTAATGAAACATAATAACCGTCAATTGGCCGTAATGCACTGTAAAATTTCGAACTAATATTATCCCGTAGGTATTAAATATTTGTTAGTATTATAATGTCTAACGATAAGTATTCCTATCTTTCACTCCATACAAAAATTTGATTTTAAATTTTTTAACTCCTCTAAAAATATTTTACCTCTATTTGTTATTACACTGTGGACTCCTGTGTAGTAAGCTGTGTATGATTTACGTATCTATCCGAACCGAAACGCACAAACGTTTCGTTTCGGTATCGCTAAAACTTCGATATACCTAAAACCTCTAGGAATACCTGGTTGATAAGGTTTTGATTTCCTTCCTTCCTTCCTTTCAGCCCTTAGTAGTCCACTGCTGGACATGGGCCTACCCTAATCGACGCCACTCCGCCCGGTCCTGGGCCCTCTGAATCCAACGGTTTCCCGCTGTCTTCTTCAGGTCATCAGTCCACCTGGTCGGAGGGTGGCCTGTGCTCCTTTTGCCTAAACGTGGTCGCGATTCGAGGACCTTTTTTCCCCATCAGTTGTCAGTCCTGCGAACGATGTGGCCAGCCCATTGCCACTTTAATTTGCAAACTTTGAGAGCTATGTCGGTCACCTTCGTTCTTCTACGGATTTCATCATTTCTGATTCTGTCTCGTAGAGAAATACCAAGCATAGCTCTCTCCATTGCCCTCTGGGCGACTCTGAGCTTGTGCATTAGGCTCACAGTAAAGGACCACGTCTCGGCACCGTAGGTCATCACTGGCAACACACATTGCTCGAAAACTTTCGACTTCAGGCACTGAGGTATATTGGACGTCAAGACGTGTCGTAGACTCCCGAACGCTGCCCAGCCGAGTTGGATTCTTCGAGTGACCTCTCTCTCGAAGTTGGACTTATCCATTCGGATCGTTTGTCCTAGGTAAACGTATTCGTCTACAACTTCGAGAGCAGTGCCGTCAACAACCACCGGTACGGGTGTGACATGGACATTAGACATGATTTTCGTCTTGTCCATGTTCATCTTAAGACCCACCCGTTGTGAGGCACTATATAGAGGTCGCTGAGCATAATGCTGAATTCCTCCAGCGACTCCGCCAGGATCACTATGTCATCGGCAAATCGGAGGTGTGAGAGGTGTTCGCCGTTGATGTTAATACCACGTCCTTTCCACTCCATCAGCTTGAACACATCTTCCAGTGCAGCGGTGAAAAGTTTTGGGGAGATGACATCCCCCTGTCGTACGCCGCGCTGCACGTGGATGGGGTTCGTACTGTTGTCGTGTACTCGGACTTTCATGGTGGCGGCATTGCATACACACTTCAACGCCTCGATGTACCGATAGTCGATCTGGCATCGCTGAAGAGACTCAAGCACCGCCCAGGTCTCGATAGAATCGAAGGCCTTCTCATAGTCCACATACGCTACGCATAGCGGCAGATTATACTCCTCGGTCTTTTGTATAACCTGCCGAAGCGTATGTATGTGGTCTATGGTACAACTATAGCCTTTTCGGAAACCGGCTTGTTCGGGAGGCTGGAAGTCGTCGAGTCTGCGCGCTAGACGATTAGTGAGGACCCTCGAAAACAGCTTATAGACGTGGCTCAGAAGCGCGATGGGCCTGTAGTTCTTCAGTTGGGTTTTGTCGCCCTTCTTGAAGAACAGTACCACCACGCTTCTGCTCCACGCCTCCGGGGTACTTCCAGTGCTGATGACGGAATTAAACAGTTGCTTCAAGGCTTCAAGGAAAAAGTCTTTTTCTTTTACTGTAAACTGTAAAAGTGACCGTTTTTTCGATACTGAAGTCAACAGTATAACTGAATTTATTACGGTCAAGGGGCCGAGACTACTATTACACCTGAGTCACAATCGTTTCATAAAGGTTTCATAGTGAATGCGTAATTGTCATTACAAAGTCAGAGACAAAGACCAAACGTTTATTTGCATAAATATAGGTATAGTATAATTACAAATTGTTTAGATTAATCTTTATTTACCATATGATACTACTGATATCATGTATGGATTTGCTGATTTAGCATTACCCTAATGTCAATGGGATTAAATTGAAATGGTTGCATAATTGCACAATAAAAGACTTAGTTTCTTTAAAACAATCTAAAGGAATAAGCTGTTGACAACTTACTTGTACTCGTATCTATATTTTAATAATAGCCGAAGAATAATGCCAATTGCGTTCAAGGGTACCAAATCATGTGATAGTTCAGATTGGATCGGAATCGGAATTAAAATTGAGATTGTTTTCAAGAGTAAGGCCACATAATTATCTCCTCAGCCGAAACACGATATTATTTTGACAAACATGCTGCGTTACGACGGGTTAAGAGGTTGTTGATAGCGGTATGGTAATCCGCCGGATAAGATACTATGGATGGTTTTACCACTTTACAAACTTTACCACTAACTACTTCTCAATACTATCACCACTAATCCGCATAGGAGCAGTGTAACGCACACACGCCGTGTGTGAAGACGGCAGCGTGTTCAGCAAAGTTCTAGCCAAGCATAAGTAACAGGCGACGCAACTGTTATAAACAAATTAAGTTGCAAAAAAGGTATTTTACAAAAGACTTAGAAGAGGAAATTTCCAAAAAAATAACTCTTGTCTACTGGCACTGTATCTCCATTATATAAAGTTTTAATTTAACCTATAAAGTTAATCTACCCATTCAGACCTCAATTCCTTTATCGGCGAAATCGACACTCATTCTTATTATTAAACTTGGCTAGTATCTTCACGAGCATATTTCAAATAAAAAACATAATAATTTCATTATATTTCGTCAAGAAAACAAATTATGGAGCACAGTATTTTTCTGTAATATTAATATATTGCCTGTAGGCACGCTAATGAACCTTGAAATAAACCAATAAATTTTAATCTTCTAATAATTTATATATTTCACAAAGCAAAAATGCGAGAAATATTTTATAAAAGGGCAAACAAAAGGACGATGACACCAGTGGCGATGAAGCACTTATTAGCAGTGTCGTAGACGTCTTTCATTGCGAGCCACCGACCAGCGTTCCACATACAAAACCTGAAAAGTAGTTATAACAGTATCATTAATAAGTAAAGTAGGTAATAAATAAGTGATACGTCGCATTTAGCCCCGTTGTTTGGAAAGGTCAAAATTGATTTAGAAAATGAATAATGTTTTAAAACTTTTTGTTGTTTATTTGCCCTTGGTCCCTCCAATAAAGTATCATTAGTAATTACTGACGTGCAACCAAAACAGATACGATATGTGACTAGTTGACTACAAGGAAGGTAGTAATTTGGGACAGTAATAAGGTACCTCCTAGGGGGAAGACAATTACAACAACTGGCTATACTACCTACAAAACTTGAATAACTGAAATTAAAAGTAAAACTAATGAAAGATACTCGTAGCAGTTATTTAATGTCAAATCCTGTATTAGACAACCTGCGTAGCGTAGTGATGGATTCAATCACAGCAGAATAGAAAATTTAAAGATGAGTTAAAATTTGTGATTCTGGCCTAGGAGATTGTGCGATGGTCTACCGTATTAGTGTACGGCTATATTATTATAGGCTTATGTCAGAGGAGTATATAGCAGTTTTTTTAACGAGCTGTGATTCAATTTGGTGATTAAATTGAGGCCTGAAGCATACTCCACTACGATGCTCGAATGAGGATAGATGAAGAAACGGTTAGGATGTTTCAAACCACCCATAGGGCCTTTGACAAGATTTAACGACTGCTGTCTCGTCGACAACAACCGGGACCGTCTTAACGTGCCCTCCGAAGTAGGAAAGCGCACATTTAATTCACCACCAGAAGTTAACCATTCAGGTTCTGACCACGCCCGACGTTGTTGAACTTTCTAGATCACTTGCGCTTTCCTTAAGCAGCGGCGCTATGTTCGCATTCGAAATTTAACTTAAAAAGTATTTTAAAGAAGTCACCTAATGCCAATAAAATAATGGAAAACGAATGGGAGTCCCACAATAATCTTGATGATGAGAATAGATAGCCTGCTGAGGTCCAAACTCTGGATCATGGACACGTACGTCTCTATCCCGTTGGAGAGGAAGAGAGAACCCACGGAAAGCATCACGGTGTAAAAAACCACGATGATTCCTGTAACATATGTATTTTAGGATTAGATATTGATTGTAAAAAATTTGCTGGGAGTTATGTTCCGCTCACTTTTTTCTTCGGACTACAGTAGCCTGAACAGCAGTTTTTAACAAAAGTTGGATCTTCAAATTAAAGCGATGTCGGTGGAAATCACCCCTCTAGAAATCTGCCTCGGCCGAGATACAAAAACTATGAATAGATGAATAGAGGAGAACTTCAAGTTATTTTTTTGTTATATAATTTTGCATCTTATATGAAAAGTAAACAAGCTTGCAGGCCTCCTGATGTTAAGTGGTAACTGCACCCTCACTCACTTCCAACCTCAAATAGGATATAAATCCTAGCTGATGTCGTATGTGCGGGCATTGCTACTCACGAGGAAGAAGTAAGTGTAAATTGTGTAGGCCTTATACTACCACATTGGCCTCGTGTGAGTTGGTGGAATTCACAATGGTGGAATTCACAAGCCTTTGAGAATATTTATTTTTGTGAACTCTCAGGCAAATTTCCTCACGATGCTTTCCTTCACTGTAAGGCTGCGTTTCCACCAGAGATGTGCGAGGATGCGTAGCGAGCGATGCGTTTTAGAGGAAGCCTCGCTTAGCACAGCTCTAGTGGAAACGGCTTAGCGGAGCGAGGCTAGATAAATGAAGCAAATCTATTGGTACTTCAAAAACGCATCCCTCGCTACGCATCCTCGCAAGCAGCCTATCAACAAGATTAGGTCTTACGCTGTCAATTTAGTTATTTGAGTAAGGAATATACTGTTATTTATTATATAAATATCCCGATAAGTTAACACAAGTGATATTTATTTTTATAAAGCCAAAAATAATAAAGCCACTGGGATTCGAACCCACATCCATCGAGTGAGAGGCCGAATTCTTAGTCACCGGAGTAAGCATTTCTCAAGCACCTGTAATTCGCTGCCATATAGACGTCATCGCGGGAAGTGTTGGCGCATATATCGTCAAGTGAGGCGACATAGGTCTCTTGAGGGCCATGTTCTTGTAGTCGTGCTGTTTTGGAAGCGACGGAGGCGCGTATGGCTGGAAGGTGATCGTGTGCTTCGATCCACCAGTACCTGAACCGCATCGGTCGGTAGATGACGTCATAGTTGCTTGCACACTTGGCGACAGGGGCCTTAGAAAGCCGAGTCTGGAAAAGAAAAAAATTCAAGCGTGACATTGCCATTAAAAGTGTGTGACTTTACTTTTTGATTTTACGGGTAGTATTTGGAGTAAATTAAGTTTCCTTGTGGTAGAGTCTACGTAGAACACTTATTTATCTTATCAACTTTATTTTTCGAGCATCTTAGACCTCATAAGTTGCAATGCCCATATACTATCCCGAATAGGACTTACGAATAGGTGCAATTTGTGGTTGGACATAGGTGTCCAGTGGACACTTAGCATACTTATACGTATACTTCTCATTTATAATTTAAAAAAATAAGCAGTCTGATTCTTATGGTAGTAGTGAATCTGAGATGTGACTACCGATTTTCTGTGTGGACACATCCTTACGTACTGAATAATTGCGCCTGAAAGCGGATGCAACGTCGAGTACGCACAGTAACGACAACTTCCTGCTTAGCCCAGCCTTTGATAGGTCGAAGGTAGGTTGTAAAAATCAACTAAGGTTATTAACATGAAACTTCAAAGCGCTAACGTCAAACTTCATTAAGTCGTCGTACTGTACTGTAGACCCCTTGCTGATAGAGTTATTGGTACCTAGTAATATTATTAACGTGAAAGGTTTTTGCCATAAACAGAAGTACATAATCGACCGACCAACCAACGTGACAAAATTTAGACACAGATGTCTGATGTCTGTTTTGATAGAGTTCATACGACTCTGTGTTTATATGAGACAAAGCATTACCGCTTTATTATTGTAGCGAAACCAATTAGGATGCCATATGATCTTTCATACTTAACGTGTAACTTAACAAATACATTCTTGACTTTACTAAAAACTCTTTTTAGTTAGTAAAATGGATTGTTACTAAGCAGATAAACAAGGAAATACCTATGTATGAGAAAAAGCAAGAGTTTTCTTTTGATATGTAATGATGTTTTCTAATGTTCTACTAAACGGTCCAGATTGGTGTAACAATTAGAAAATGTGATATTTACCAATATTTTCAGAGCCTAATTAAACAAGATAAATTAGAATTATATTCCTTTTAATGGAAATAATTCTTACGCGAAAATCAGTTAAAATAAGGTTAAAAGTGTTGTATATCTCGTAGCGCTTTAGACGATTGTCACAATCTATTTTACGAACTTAGATTTCTAAAAAACGTTTAAAAACGTTAACGTGTTTAACGTTTATGTTACTTTTTATTTTCTATAGGACACTGATTATGAAAAAAAAATGAAATATTGTTTAACACCTTTTTTCATTTTCTAATTTCTTAGGGATCTGAGCTCAAGAAATTGCGGGTGCGGGAAGACCGCTTAATAGCCCGTTAAAATTATCTTGATATTGAATAAGATAACTCGTAATACTATCTAGTATAATAATACCTAGTATAATATAAATATAATACCAGTTTATTTAATACTAATTACACTAATTTCTTGAGGCTGAATAAATATATTATCTTTCTTAAATTTTAAACCTAATTAAGGGAGTTTAGCGGCGTTAGCCCAGTGGCTAAGAATTCGACCTGTTAGTCGTTAGACCTGGGTTCAAATCCCAGTAGCACGCACGAATAACTTTGTAAAAAAGTTATGTGCGCTTTATAAAATTAAATATCACCTGCTGTAACGGTGAAGGAAAACATCGTGAGGAAGCCTGCATGCCTGAGAGTTCAAAAAAATGTTCTCAAAGGCATGTGAAGTCCACCAACCCGCATTAGACCAGCGTGGAGGACTAAGGCCTACATCCCTCCCATTGCGAGAGGAGACCCGACCCTGTAGTGGGTCATTAATGGGTTACTGACAAGGGAGTTCATTGAATTCACTGCCAGAATAAAAAAGATACTATTAATATAGCACATTTATATAACACAGATCAAAATGACAAAGAATTCAATGTTTTGCCCATTTCTTTAAAGTAGAGAAGCTTATTATTGGCCTTTTCGAGTTTCCTACAGTTAATTATGAATCCGTTAAAAAGTTTTAGATTAACTGCTTCTTAAGCCTATTTTTGGTTTTCCCGTTTCGAAACATTGAATATGATTCATGTTTTAAAACCATTCAAACAGCAGCTGTGGCCGAGTGGTTAAGGCGTCTGACTAGAAATCTGATTCCCTCTGGGAGCGCAGGTTCGAATCCTGCCAGCTGCGATACAACAAAAGTAAAAAAAAAATTTCTTCTTTTGGTCAAAGTATTGTAATTCGATATAGGGCCGTATTTTAAATCATAATTATTTATATGTGTATAACAAAATTTTAATTTATGATTTTACCATTTTTTATTTTATTTTCCTATAATTATGTATTTCATATATTATTCTGAGTATCTTTTATTATTAAAATTGTTTATTTCTTGAATTTTGTTGGCTAGGTTTATACTCTGAAAGATCCAAATGTTTGACCTCGAGAAGTAACCGTACCGGCCCGCCATGTTGGATTATAATTAGATAAAATTGACTGTTTTCAATGCCAACCCAAATTACCCCAATTTATCCCACGACTATCCTATGACTGAGAATCTTGTAAAAAATCCTTCCAAATACAATGCTTTGAAGTATGGCCTTTCGTTTAAAAATGTACCTGCATCGATTCTGAATGGCTGCAATCAGATTACTGCGACCTATGACCGATGATCTCGCCAAAACACAATACATTTCGTTTTATTTACAACTATTTTCCAATAATTTACTATTGCAAATTAAACTTAAATTCTCAAAAATGTCACTCATATATTTTATTGTCACCATAGATCTTTGATTATTTTTTCAATGATTTGATTTGTCAATAATACTCGTAAATGAAATGCTAAAATTCAGGGCAGTATAGAGGTTGGAGCATTATTTGTGTTTTTATTTTATTTTATTGTGTTTGTATAAACAACGCTCACGAGCAACTTTATATAGGTGGAAAAAATAAAAAAACATTTATTTCCATGAATTAGACTTAGTTTATGATAGAACAAGAAAATTTTATTAATATTTCATCAATCATTTTACCTTATTAGGTATACACATTTACATCATTACTCATACGACATAAATATAAATTGAAATAAAACGAATGTTAATCTTTTATCATTCGAAAAAATTAACTTATAACTAATATTTAAATGCAATATGAGGTCGTACGTCGGCTACGTACTTGCTGCTCATAAGGACTAAGACGTTTGCCTCAAATGAAGTGTTTGCTGCAATCACATCTCGCGCTATTTACCCCTTGTCCTAATTGCGGCAACAAAATCGGTAATATCCAACAAGTTGGTCGAACGACATTATACTAACGACAGATTTATTCAAAAACCTGTGGTTGGTTTTTTCCTTAAACGTATGTATACAAAACGCGTAGCTGTGCTACGGCCGTAGACGCTCTACGATCCAAAGCAAAGAATCTAGCTACGTACATCTTTAGAAGCCTTTAGTGCATTATGAAATCTTTATATTGCCAGTAAACTATCAATGACCCCCTACAGGGGGTCCTACGGGTCCCCTACGGGTCTCCTCTCACAATGAGAGGGATGTAAGCCTCAGTCTACCACGCTGGCCTACTGCGGTTGGTGGGTTGGTGGACTTTAAATACTTTTGATAACATTTTTTTTAACTCTCAGGCATGCAGGTTTCCTCACGATATATTCCTTCACCGTAACAGCAGGTGATATTTAATTTTATAATCGGTGCGTGCCACTGGGATTCGGACCTGGACCCCTCGATTCGTGGTCGAATTCTAAGACATTGGGCTATCACCGCTAGTTTAATGTTTTATTTCATTACCCTTCCCTGTCATTCCGCGAACTTTTTGACCGCTCCTTGTATATACCTAAAGATAACAGAGGGTGATGAGTGATACTAAAACAAGTATCTCGTGGGCGGACTGTTGGAAAGAAATATAAATAGATACAAATTAAAATAATATCTGCAATATTACTGACGGCTGCAACTTATAAAGCTGACCTATATCCCTAAAGCCTTGCATGAAAATTGAAATGTGTGTTGGAAACGATTCAAGGCCCTTCCGGAAAAAACGGGAGTTTAGCTTAAAAGTAGGGCATAAAATAGGTTACCGATACACCTATCTACATACATGAAAACCAGTTTAAACGAGATAGTATGTTTTTTTTAGTCGATACACCGACACTTGTACCCATAGTTGTAGGTATAAGTTTATTCATATTTTATTACTGGCTCAGTGTAACCAATGATAGCCCATTGGTTAAGATTTCCGCTTTCGTAATCGAAAGTTATTTTAATTTCAATGAAATGCGACATAACTTTTTAATTAAGTCCCATCCATATTTTGTCGGCCTATTTCAATTACTCAGTCAAAACAGGAAAATGTAAACTTCTATTCCTATAGACAAGATTTCATAATAATATAAAATTCATCAAATAGAATTCATTCATTATTACGAAACTCTAACGCGTTCAATAAATTGTTTTTTTACATGAACAATATTTTACAACGACAGATTGATATGGCAAGAATAGATAACAGAATTTAAAAAATCTACATTTTCTCTTTATTATAACTGCTTGTTATTTTCCCAATAAATATGGAGCTTACTGATAATACTATTGGAAAAGCTTCAAACTGATGGTACGTGATGTGATCAGTGATAGGCAAACTAATTAATGTTGAATGTAAGGTACGCTCTCGATGTCGTTTCTAGTCAACTCCTCTGTATATCTTTGTATTAAAAATGTATTTAGCAAAGTTAAGATGTAAGTACGATTATATTACATTGTACAAAATAATCGTTTCTCTAAAAGTGAATAAGTGTTTCTTTTGAGAAATAAATTTTTAAACCATAAACTTGAGTTATCTGTTTAGATCTATATCTGTGGTAATACAAATAATAGCGAAGCTAATATAACGCATCAAAAAGAAGAGCTAAAATAGATTTGCTGTTGACTGAATAACGGCAATGTAAGAGCAACCAATATCTTACTTTCGAAACGTTATCGAGTAAACCTTGTGTTCCTCAAAGATGACTAATTAATAAATTATTCATATTATATATTCATAAATGCCTATGCTAGCTTTACTTATTATTGCTAGTACAATAAATTTGTTCAGATATTGTTCGCAGTGTGGCGAAGCCCATAGGTCAGACAATATTTGATAGGTTCAATCAGTATTGTAAGCAATACTGTACAACAATGGCAAACATTTTGTAAGCTTGATTCACCGTGTGTCAAGGAACCGATACTAGGTGAGAGTTACCGTGAGACTTCGTAACACATAGTATTAACATGTTTAATAACTTCTTTGTTTGGCAGAAAGCTGAAGCTAGAGCCCGCGTTATCGTCTGCGTTTATATCTACAAGAAATATTTAAATAGATAAACACGTCACAAGTCTTATGCGTTATCTTTATTGGCTGTCGCAACACAACAAAACCGACCGACCAACCAACGCGACAAAATTCTAATATGCTGTCCTAGCTGACAATACGTACTAATACAACAAATGTACGCAGTGACGTTGTTATACAACCGATTAATTGTTAGCGAGCGATTTTGGACTCTCAATAAGTACAAAAGGTAAAGTACAAATTGTAAATTCTTCAATAACTCGAATAGTTTGCACCGATTACTATTTAGCTCAAATTATGCCACAACATACAATCCACGTTGTGGCAAAATTTGAGTTCAATCGATGCAAACTATTCGAGTTATTGAAGAATTTACAATAATTACATTTCACAAAATAACATTTGTACTGAGTAGTTCATAAAAGGGTTAAGTTAGTCTACTTTATTAAATTTATTCACCATTATGAAAACCGTATATTATTATTATATACCTACTTTATTATTATTCTATCTATTTTCATTTAGAGATTTTATTGTAGAGATTTTACATTAATAAACTACAATTGGGTTATAATTTTAGTGTTTCAATAGAGAGTTTAATAATCACGATTTCACGTTGACCTACGTCAAAGTGAAAATCATAGTCATAGTGCCAATTACTGCTAATTGGCACTATAAATTAGTATAGTTATTGGCACCCCTGAAAGTGTAAAGGGAAAAGATGTAAATAAAGTATAAAATCATTACTTACTTAAATATATTTCTAATCTCCTCCATTTATATTTCATGTCATGCATGTATCAGGTCATATCTCATACCAAAAAGCATATTGCCCTTTGCCAATAATTATAAAACACCAAGATGGAAAGTACAGTGATTGGCATCTGTGTCAATAATTATGTGGTCAAACAATAAAAATTTAGTAGTTGGCACCGATGAAAAATCCTATTATGTACACGTAAATATTAACACCAAAATAATGATAATAACGCTATAAATATATGGTTACTTGTAAAAAGATGGAATCTTTCCCACTGGAATCCCGCTATTTTCGGGTCGAATCGTTCTCGTGGAATCTTAAGTTTTTCTTCATTTTTAACGGAATTCAGAAACTATGTTTTCAAATTTGCTGATGCTAAAAGACAGATAGCTGATGAATTAGGTATTTATATCTTATTATGAAATGTAAGAAATGAGATAATCTATCAATTCGTTAGTGTCACATATTAATAAACTTTTGTTATAAATAAACTTTTGAAAAATATAAGTATAGAATTGCAATAAATTATTTTGATCAAACAATATCATGGTACCATAAAAAATGGTCAATATTTATGTCATCTTTAGGTTTGCAGATAAAGTAAGGACGTAACTACATAATTAAAAAATTGAATTAAAAAACTAAATGAATGTTTATAAAAAATAACTTAATTTAGTGCATTTTATTTAAATTTGATTATTTCTTATACACTACTTTAGGTGTAGTGTTGAGAATTTATTTTTTCATTTAGTTTATTGTAATAATAATATATGAATATCAAGCAACTTATTTAGTAATTATAGTGATAAAAACTTAAGTTATGTGATCTAATAAAAACTAAATTATTAAAGTTGGTCAACACTGCAATAATTACGATTATCATCACGACACAATGTCAATATACTAGATTTGTATTTGCTCTGTGACTCGGCTCGTGCTACACAATAATTTTGTACAGCATTATATTACCACTTCTATTTTGTTTTTTTATAGACTGATACTACTTCGAAGATTATCATTCATTTCATTCATTCATTTCGTTCATTACATACTTTACGTCCCTATTTATTGTCTATGGGAGTAACGAGTAGCAAAACCCGCCATGTAAACACATGTAAACAAATTACCAAAATATAAGACAGGGGAAAAAAACGGACTATATGTAATATCGTTGTTGTTCGAGCAACATTTGCGTGCGTTATGGCAAATGGGACACGGACAAAAACGGCATTTCGGTATCATCATATTATAATTATAACCTCTTTCTTTATAACATTTATTTTTTATTTTTAAACGTTCTACATTTTACAACACTACATTGAGATAACATTTTAAAAAGATAACATTGTAACATCAAACAGTATTTTTTAATGAAATTTAGAGAAATATAACGAAGTGACTCTAAATACGAAATTACATTTCAAAGTTTTTCAAACTTACTTTGATTCTTTTTACTTATTTTTGGACAATATATCAGAGTAGATTTAATAAGGTGCCTCTTTGATTCATGGACAACATTTTATCATCTCCTTCTGAAACAATTTTACTAAAATACTTTATATATTATATGAGAATTTTATATATAAGAGATAATTTTTTTAACTATACTTTTAAAAAATCTTTTAATTTTTATAATTCCTGGTTTTATATAACATTTGATATCATTTTAGAATATTTCTAAAACATTTTTTTTTATTTATGTTTATTTAACTTACTATCGAAAATGATACCATTCAGAGGTAACATTAAATACCTTTAAACATCACAACGTAAAGATTTACTATTTAAGTATCTGTTTAATTAACAGAAAAGTAGATACACATAACGAGATCATCCGAAACATTAAAGTGATTTAAAGTTTTAACATTATAATTATTACTTACTATGAAATACTTAATTAATATATTAAGTATGTTAAAAGTTTAAGAGTATAAATGAAAAAATTAAAACTTTGTTGCAATAATTGTTTTAAATAAAATAGTGATTAAATTTTAGGCCTTAGTGTAAAACAATCCTTTAAATTCATTTTTTTTTTGAATAACTGACAATATTAAATTTTCCTGATGAGAACCACGAATAGAATTTATACATATAATTATGTAATGTAAAGTTTTTACGAAACTAGATTTAATCTGATTATAGATTCAATTTGATTTAACTATTTAATACTTTATCTTATACCTATAACGATTTGAAAATCGAACATTACACCTGGAGGAGACAGTTAAAAATATGTTTAACTATTTTTAAAATAGGTTCTTTATAATATAATACTGCAAACAGTAGATTTGTAACTGGTTAAAATATTTTCTTATATTGTATATTGAATAGTATTTTTAAATTCTATATTTTAGGACATTTATCTTTATCTTAAAATTATTATTAAAACATTGAAACCATTATGAAGACAACCATTAGGTAATATCACAAGTAACAAATAATAAATAATTAATTTTTATGTGCATAAACACAAGATAGGGTGATTTATTATAAATAAGTACAAAAATCGATAAATCAAAACTCGTTTCCATTAACCTAATTCAACAACATTTTTACAATCTGCAATATGTCATACATATATCTGAAAATACATTTTTTGGAATAAAATATTCCAAATAAACGCTTAGAAAATGATTCCAATATTTTCTTAGATTGTTTATTAACTAGCATTTTAAAATTATTTATTTTAGTACATAATTATATTTAAAGATTTTATCATTAAGAACAATGAAATTTTGAAATATGTAATTAAATAAAAACCATAATGTAAAATCACAGCTAATTAATAATGATTAATTTTTATATGCATAAACACAAGATAGGAAGATTTGTAAATAAGTACAAAAATTGATAAATAAATATATACACAATATTGTATCATGATATTTTTACATTCACTGCAATATACAATTGACGAAAAAATTATTTACATGGACGTGACTAATGGCAGGATACCGTCCAGTGTTTGGATATCTGGTACTCTAATGGCAGAAGTATTTTTGTCCTTCTGTATGAATGTAACACCGTCGCGCGTCCAGCAATACCGATATCCGGCGTCGAGCGCGCGATGTCTGGCGGACGCGAATATACTACGGTCACTGCGAGTTAGACGTTCGAAAATATATATTTTATCATCATTCGATTCAACCGTTTCTCCTATGTCAATAAATTCATTCGTCAATTCGTCGCCTTTTCGATACATTTTTAAAAAATAATTTCTTATTTCTTTGTCGTTGAATTTAACCACGACAAAATCGTTGTGTGTTTGACTCACATCTCTTTGTTCATTGTGATAGCGCGTTGCACTGACAACATTGTTGAAGGTCGGGTAGACACCAATTATGTTTCCTATTATTATAATTTTCAATTTTAAATGACTCTCATCCTCGTCTGGATCACATTTGAGTCCGTAAATTTCAATGGCTCTCGCCACACTCTCTGGTTGCCGCTGATCACCGCACTGAGTTCGCGTTAAGCGCTCCTGCCACCTTCGTCCTTTCTGCGATAATTTCAGCGTTTGAATTCGCTGCCTTAGGTGGCTATGCGCTTCATTCTCTTGCTGGCTGTCCCGGGTTTCCTGTCCAACTGGTCTTTCTGAATTCAAAATTTGTTCAGGAAAATACAGGCCTTGAGCTTGTTCCTGTGACAAACGCTGCAACATTTTTTTTGGCTTTTTTCCAGGTATTTTTGATTCGTGAAGCTGTTCCTGTCGTTGAAGAATGTCGTATTCTTTAATTGCATTATTTTCCAATGGATCAGGCAGTATCCATTGCGACTCAAGCCGTAATGGTTTCATTGTTTGTTGCGGGTCATGCAGTTTTGATTGTTGCTCGAACTGTTCCCGCTGTTTCCACAACTGTTCTGAATGTAAGTCTTTAGGCGATTTAGTTTGCCGCTGGTCGGATAGTTTTATTTCCTGCTCGTATTGCACTCGTTGTGGTGTTTTAGCTTGTTTGATAGGAGTTGGGAGTTGTTGCCGCCCAGACAATTTAAAATCTTGTAACTTACACTGCTGCTTAGAATAATTTTGCAGTCGCCCATCGGGTTTCACACTTTCCTGCTCCAACAGATTTGGTATTATACGTTGTGTTGCCCCTCGAAGTGTTGCTCCCAGTGCACCCAATGCTCCCTTGTTCGTCGTTTCAATCTTTTTTTGTAACTCATTTTCATCCTTGCACTTGTAGCAGAATATTTTTCCTCTTACGTCTCGGGCACAATCTTTATGGACCCTTTTGCCACATTTTATGCAATTCGGGTCCTTATCAGTTATTACTTTGTTACATTCACTGCACAGTTTTTGTCGTTTCCAAAACATATTAAAGATTTACTACGTCAAATTAACTGAACTAAGTAAATTTGTATGTGAGCTATGATTTTTTAGGAGAAAGTAAGATCACTTTACGAAGTTAAAAACTGTTAACACTTTACTGGCTTAACTGCTCTGGCTGGCTGGCTCACCAGTTCACTGCCACAGTAATACTAAAAATAGTGATAAACCGTTCGGAGTATTCGAGTAGGATTTTACGCAGTTTAGTTGTACCAATATCTCGATGTGGTAATTTAAGGATCGAGAAATTCGTTTGATTACTGTATTGATATTTGACTACTGAAGCACAAAAATTGAAAAAAAAAACAAGATTCATTAACACTTGTTTCTTTCACAAAATAAGTTCTCATAAATTAATTCTCTCTCTTCAGCCGACATTGATCCACTGCTGGACAAAGGCCTCTCCTAAGGCGAGTCACTGAGCCCGGTCTTCGGCTCTCCTCTTCCAGTTGCTAAACCTTCCATAATTAATTATTTGACTTTAATTCAACATAATATTTGAATTTATAACTCAAAAGAAAATGTGTGGTAGAATACAAATAATCCTGCATCAATAAGAATTTCACTCATATTTTCCTTATAATAATAGACTACGGTGTCCTAATTTAAGCTTTAAATTTTATCAAATACTCGGTACAGTATATTTAAATCAAATGTGTCATTGAAACCGAATTATTACAGAATCGAATAGAAATCCGAGTAATAAACAGAACACTCCGTCCATCTCTACGTTAACTGCGCAGACTCCTAGCAATGACTCCAAGTGGCGGGAAAAACCTTCACTCCGGTCCGACAGCTAACTTCACGCTTTTCACAGCTAACTTATTCTTTTAATAAAATATATAAATTTCATTACGATATAATAATAGTATGTAAATATTATTATTTATATTATTTACATTTTTATAGATTAATAAACGTACTCCCTCTAGCCCGTCTCTCCGCCAATCCGCATTAGAGCAGCGTGGTGGAGTATATTCCAGTGTTGTGGGGAGACATCGTGCCCAACAGTGGACCAGAAAAGGTTGTAGATTTAGAGCTCAGAAGTGTATCAAAATTTTATATTGTTGAAACTCAAAATATTCAACTAAAACACTAGAAGCGTCATTCTATTAGGTGGTACAAGTTGTTTCAATAGTTTTTCTACTCGATAACAGATAGCGCTCAGCGAAGCACAAATGGTAGCATTATATAACAAAAATACCATGTTATTGAGCACGTTAGCACTTAGTAATTTTGTGTATAAAACTCATAACTTTAATATAATGTAGCTCACCGTCCTTTTTACCGACTTCAAAAAAGGAGGTTATCGATTCGGCACGTAGGTATGTAATATTAACGGAACTGCACAATATTTACATTTTGTTGGTCTATTTCGGCTTCCAAATAAGTATACCAAATTATGTATACTTATAGATATGTATGTATGTATGTATGGATGTATGTAATTTTTGTAGCTATTTGACGGATCGTGTCCTTTTTTCTGTTTGCATTTTGTTCAACTTAGGGAATGGTAAAAGTTTTATCATTGTCGGTCCAGTAGTTTTCGAGATATGGACTTAAAACTAAAAATTACGAAAAATTATATTTTCTTATATACTAAATTTATTATAAAATAAGTTTTATTCTATTATATATCAGTCCGTTGAAGGTTGATTTAGGTTCGAATCTTCGACTAAAAAGAGTGAAAGTGATCAAACAATCATGCGATCAGAAGTAGACGATATCCTTCCTTCCTTTCAGCCCTTGGCAGTCCACTGCTGGACATGGGCCTCCCGTAATCGACGATAAACGATATACGATAGTAAACCTAGTAGAGACGATATACGAGTACATAAGCGATCGAGAAGCCATCCGCTTTGCATCGATTTTAAACGGTTTTTTTATACCTACTCGTAAGTTTTATGATTTTTATAAAGTTTTACAAAACATCGCGACTACATTAACTCGAACTCGCGGTGCCTGCTGGTATACAAGAAATAAAATATCATAATACATATTACATAATAAGAGCAATCTACTAAAATAATTTCTGTGACGCATTTTTGTTTGTATTGATGGACTGAAATGATTTAATCTCAACCCGTTGTGATTTTCAATAAATTGTTACTTTAACAGGCAAGATTCATGTCTTTTGTTAATGTTAAGTAAAACGAAACAACGATGAAATAGCCTTGAATAATGTCCATCAACATTATGGAGATGATATTTAATTTTGAGGAAGCAGTGTGCCCGCTATCAAGATACGAATTGAACGAACACAATAGATGTTTGTCTACTGGTCGTACTCGTATCAGTTTTAGCGATCACGGCCATTGTCAGTCAGTAACCCTTTAATGTCCCACTACAGGGTCGGGTCTTCTCTCACAATGAGAGGGATGAAGGCCTTAGTCCACCACGCTGGCATACTGCGGGTTGGTGGACTTCACATACCTTTGAGAAAATTTTTTTTGTGAACTCTCAGGCATGCAGGTTTCCTCACGATGTTTTCCTTCACCGTAATAGCAGGTGATATTAAAATTTTATGGCTATTGTAGCCTTTTACAATTTCATTAATTGGCAGCGGAATTGAGTCTTGGGGGAACTACCATATCACGATATCACGTGAAATGCATTATAAAATATTCATTCAACAAAAAATGCTGGTATCTCTGGTCTTTATAGCTGTATCTTTACATTTGATACATGGGATCGTTTAATTAATAGGTACCTGGGACCTATATAATGTAAATTTTAAAAAGCTTTAAAACCTATCACTTATTTTCTTTAAACCTCAATGTAGAAATTTAATACAGTACTATTTTATTTGCACCCAGCAATAAAAAATCATATACTAGCTGACCCAGCAGGCTTCGCTCTGCCAATGACTTTTTTTATTTTTTTTTTTATTTTTATTTAATAGCCTATGTTACTCAGGCTGAATGTAGCTTTCTAATGGTGAAAGAATTTTTGAAATCGGCCCAGTAGTTTTTGAGTTTATTCGTTACAAACATACAAAAATACAAATGTTTCCTCTTTATAATATTAGTATAGAAGTATAGATATAGATAGGTATAGAAAAGCATTAGATACTCGTAGATACATTATATCGTATAAATTAGGCAAACGTCTTATAGCGGTGATAGCCCAGTGGCTTAGAATTCGACCACGAATCGAGGGGTGCGGTTTCGAATCCTAGTGGCACGCACCAATGACTTTGTAAAAAAGTTATGTGCGCTTTATAAAATTAAATATCACCTGCTGTTACTGTGAAGGAAAACATCGTGAGGAAACCTGCATGCCTGAGAGTTTACAAAAAAATGTTCTCAAAGGTATGTGAAGTACACCAACCCGCAGTAGGCCAGCATGGTGGACTAAGGCCTACATCCCTCTCATTACGAGACGGAGACCGGACCCTGTAGTGAGTCATTAATGGGTTATTGGCAAGGCAAACGTCACACAACCTAGAAGATTAAGAAATCTTGATAAGTTGCTTGGTGAGTATAAAGAGCTTGACGCATGAACATAATTAATAATTATTATTCGTATCGATTCGGCATAGAAATCAACTTTGCACAAAGTTTGTGAAGAAATCCAGGTGACTTTTTGCACAATAAGAAATTGAGAAAATGTTCTTTAATTTTCCCTCTATCAACAGCTTACTCAACTGAAGCCTTTTCTGTGGTCCGCAAAGTTTTGTAGATAACTTGCCAATATTTAAGGTTTCCTTTCTACATAATGTTATTCTTAAGTAGTTATATTTGTATCAATAATTTGTTTTTTGTATCTAGAATTATACCGATTGTAATGTCGTGGTCGTGAACATGTGGAATGTTTAAATATTTGGATCATGGGTGGTTATTTGGTCCAAATCGAGGAAACATAGAATTTTGGAGAATTTATGGAACTCATGTGAATTTTTTAAGCATAGGTACTTACGGGAATTTTCAGAATATGTGGAGCTCTTGTGAAATTGTGGAGCGTAGGTATACGTGCGAGCTACAATTAATATTTTTAATTTGGGAAACACATACATATGATATTCTGCTGTTGATATTTGACGAATTAATTGTTTCCTATTGTTATTTTGAGTCAATCCCAATTACGAATATTATGTAGAAGTTACTACGACTAGTTAGAACTATTGTGCCTACCTAGCCGGAAAACTAATGCATGTCCCAGAATCGGATTGCCATTGCTCAGCCCATATTACTATTGCTGTACAATTACATAGGCCAGCAATAGACCGATGGCCTTTGCCTCCTTCAAATTATAACCACATTAAATCGTTCAATAGACAGTAAACGTACCAATAGAATGTAATAAAAAATTGACTATAACAAAATCGGGGGTCCTTACAATTTGGATATAATTACGCCACTCGATAGCTTACGGATCAAAGAATTTGTCGATAAAGCGGGCGACGCGCCCCTTCCCCTGAGATTAAGGCCGCGTTCATAATAATAATATTATGATTTTATATCACGGTGACTTTTTGTAACCAATTCAATATTATTTAGACACAAGTACACGCTAACTGTAAAGTGACTTTATGGTGACAAATAGTTGTACCAATACTATGTTGTAGCGGCCCGGCGACATTAAGAGTATTTTAAAAGATTTTATTTAACTTCCAATGTATGTAAATATGTGTGTTCGGGTGGAATCTTTGAACTCAATTTTGAAGTAGATAATAATAATAATAATATATTTAACCGAGCTGAAACGTACACGTTTAGTTTGGATGATTGTCATCCAAACTAAACGTGTACGTGCATGATAATATGGTTTGTGACGTCATTCTAAATCCAATATGGCGGACCATCCAAGATATCGGAATAGTTATTTTTAATGCATTTCTACATTATGGGTATCAAATGAAAGGATTTGTTAAGAGTAACTCGAAAAATAATGTGGAGTCATTCTAAATCCAATATGGCCGGCTATCCAAGATGGCGAAGTAGTTATTTTTAATGCACTTCTACAATATGGGTGTCTAATGAAAGGGCTCGATAGGAGTAACTCGAATTAAAAAGTAAAAAATAAATTAAACGCAAAAAATCTTTTTAAAAAAGCGTTTAAATAAAAGTTTTTATTGTGTCTCGGCTCGGCGGACGTGTATGGAAACTGGTATGAGCGCTCGACTTTAAAAATCGTTTGGCTGCTTCATATTATTATGAAGTTTGGTGTCGAGTCAAAGTCCGGTTTTTGACTCGGATTGGGAGCATACACTTTTGTTAGAACTTTAACAGTCGGCTGGTCGAAAACTATGGACAGTATATTTTCTATTAATAGTAATTAATGTACTACGTCCACCAACCCGCAGTGGGCCAGCGTGGTGGACTAAGGCCTACATCCCTCTCATTGCGAGAGGAGACCCGACCCTGTAGTGGGTCATTAATGGGTTACTGACAATGTACTACGAAAATACTATCGGGAGTTTAACAATTGAAATTAGATTTAGGATACAATATGTTGTCATGAGTATTCATGGGCGTTTTTAAGTCGTTGAATTTTAATTAATGTAATTTATTATTAATTTAAATCTATATAATGAAAATGAAAGGCTGTTTGTTAGTTTCGCTAAATCAGTTTTGATAAGTCCAAGGAATCGCTATACGGTAAGAAAAAGTACTTAGAAATATTCTTTATTTGGCAGTACGAAGTATATTACTCATTTAATTAAATTACTATCTGATTAAGTAAAAGTTTTAGATTTTTTCCAGATTTCTTAACAATTTTTAAATACTTTTAAATCAAGCTTAGGGAAGTTTCGAACATTTCAAAATGGATTTCCCGCCATTTTCCCCCAGCTACGATGGGAGGGCCCGAGCGACGCAGTATGCGCGCGGTGGGTCAATGCCCTTAGGTCTTTACAGACGGGCGACATGCAAAATAAAATAGGTTTGTATAAAAAATTAAAAATTTAGACATCCTATTTTTTCCACTAATATAATAAGAAGCCCTTACAAAACAAGCTAGTAGGATACAATTGTATTTTTATATAATTTCCGGCTTATTGAGTTAAAACAATAGATTTTACTAGCAAATTTGAACCATTTTTCATTTATCAACTCATTTCAGTTATTTTTTAAACTGAAACTGTCGTTTTATCAATTATATCGGCGGCATCAAAAACAGTCGACATGCTGCACTAGTCCGAACGAACTAGGCTGACGACAGCTGAAACCAGCTCAGCTCACGTGAATGCACGTCAGTCCCCAGCAACGTGTCGAGGGGCTTGGGTGAACTAGCTAGTGAGCGTGGTAGTCCGCCGTCGAACCATGCCGAGAAACCGAAACCGCGCTGCAGTTAGACGGCGAGAGAGGATAGCCCGTGCAACTTTATTTTTAACTATAAATTTACTTTTTATTATTTACGTCATTAAAATTCTGGTAATTTTTTTCATGCGACTGGTGTATAATAATAATCGGTCTATGCGCGGCTAAATAAGTAAATAAATTTTCGATTTCAAATAATTTAAAGAAAATTGTTAAAATTATGTTAAACAAAGAAACCTAAAGCGCGGATTAACGAGCAATTTATCAATAAAAAAAATTAAATAACTAATATTTTTTATATTTATTGATTTTTTTTTGTAAAATAAACTAAACTTTTGCCAACTCAATAACTTTTCACGCACGCAATAGAAACGGTTAACAGACTGATCCGCGCGACCTTCAGAAGTTTGAATTACGCGACTTCATAATTTCGTGCGGCGCGGCGCCTCTACGAGAATTTCAACTAAACAATAGGTCTTTGAACTCTCTGAAGAGACTTTACTTAAATACTTTTGATTAACTGAAGATTACTTAAAAAAAACAGAATGTAAAGAGGAGAATAAAATTAGAGAATTAATCAAAAGCTGAAACTCTTCTCTCCATACATGACGGGTTACGAAGAAAACTGGCTGAAATATTTGATAAGATAAGCTGCGAGAATGACCGAGGCGGCCCTAGTATTGGCACTGATGAAGAACTCAAGACGTCTGAAAATGTAAGTACAGTCACTGAACAAGTAGAAGGTAGCGGCTTTGGTACCTACAACCCCCCGGCAGAAACGAAGGTAGGTACCTCCTCTGGCGAGCAGTATTTATACTACTTCTACTACCTCTGGCTGCTTCGAGGAAAGATTCGACGCCGCCGCCGGCAGATGTAATTAGTTATGGATTTTAAAAAAAATAACGAAATTTCAAAGGACATAACATTTTAAACTTATTTGTTTGAAAGTAGCTTCATTCATTTATTACAAAAGTACGTGAATAAGCTAAAATAAAAAAGTTAATTTTTCATTTTGTATACAAACCTAATTAATTTCCATCCCATCCTCGCCAAACGGGGTAGGACATTTCTGCCCCCGATAGTTAAAAAGACGTATCTAACATTTTTTCCAGATTTGAGTTATATACATTGCCGGAATCAGAAAAAAAAGGCGCACCTGCACATATTTTTAATATTTTTCTAACTTCCTCCAATGCGGTTTTAGCACAACAGAATAGGGCGCTTCTGTTCATTTTTTTACACCCAATTGAAGATGAAAGGACGAATTTATGTGAAACTTAATTAAAAAGTCGCATTTATGTAGATAATGTCCTTATACTTTATAGTTTTTTTTTTAGTTCAGTAAAATAAAAGGCGCATATTTGTCCCTATTTGTAAGTGGAAGTTAATAAGACGCAAATGAGCATTTGCGTCTAACGCGCTTTTAAAAATCTGATTTCACATTAAGAAATAAAGGCCACATCTGACCACTTGCGCCCTATTTTCTTCGTAAAATTATTTTAGCATAGGCGCATTTGCCGCAAATACTTGACTTTAACAAAATATAGTGTTTTATTTACAAATAATAATAATTTATTAAAGCCAAATCCTAATTATGGCTATGACTTATAAGATAACCACTGTCAGTACTATTTCAGATATACTACCTTAGATAAAAGGATTATTAAATAATTTTAAAAACATTTTATCTAAGCCAAGGGTTATCTACATACTTTCTAATTCTTAAGAAAAAAGGCGGATATACCTATATACGCCCATTTCTGTTAAAACCATATACTAGATAGATAAACTAAATACTTAGAAGAAAAGTACAGCCAAAAGCGTTTGAAATTTAAAGGACGCATCTAGCCATTTACGTCTATTCAATTAAGTATGTAATATTTTTCTTCATTTTTTATGCTAAGATGAATTTGTTTTTTCATTATTTTTATTATAATAATTTAATAAATTCATATTATTACTAAACCAAGTTAAAACCTATATGAGTGGGCATTATTTTTAACTTCCAGTATGTAAATATTTTAATTCTCTCGAAGACAGCAAACGATTTTCCGTTTCATTCGTTAAAACATTTATTTCTCCGTTTTTACTTTTTGTTAGATACGTCTTTTCAATTATCGGGGGCAGATTTTTTGTCAGTCGTTTTAGTCTCGACAAGGGGACAAGTCCGTAGGGCAAATGTGAATAATCATACTCATCCCTAAGAGTATATACGGACCGCGCCGACGTACCTTAATCTGTACCTATAGTCTGAGTTGTAGCGATACCGAAACGAAACGTTTGTGCGTTTCGTTTCGGATAGATACGTAAACCATACACAGTACCCTTAGTCTGAGTTTTAGCGATACCGAAACGGATCGCTAAAACTCAGATTCGGATAGATACGTAATTCATGCATAGATTACTACACAGGAGTTCACAGTGTAATAACAAATAGAGGTAAAAGATTTTTAGAGGAGTTAACAAATTTAAAATCTAATTTTTGTTTGGAGTGAAAGATATGAATACTTATCGTTAGACATTATAATACTAGCAAATATTTAATACCTACGGGATACTATTAGTTCGAAATTTTACAGTGCATTACGGCCAATTTACGGTTATTATGTTTCATTAATATTATTAAACATTGAAAGAGTGTTAATTAAAAATAAAGAAATTTTTGTGATGATTTATCGAATGCTTTATTAATTTTTAACTCTTCTAAAAATCTTTTTCCTCTGATGGTTATTACACTGTGCATTTTCGTCTGGTAAGCTGTGTATGTGTGCGTTTCGTTTCGAAACTGCTAAAACTCAGACTAACCTACACTAGCTGTTACGAGAGTGCGAGCTACGGTGCTACTACGTGTTGACTACGTATAAATTATAGACCCATTGTTATGACAGAAGCGTGACATGAGTCGTATAAGAAAAGGGTCGTAGCGTAGAATTCCCTTCTATGAGTATTAGATACAACAACAGCGGTCGTCTATTATATCTATTCTATTACCTCACGTTTTCAATATTCCTATAACGGGAACAATGAACCTTAAGGAAAGCTGTAATTTGATACGCTTTTATAAAATGTTTTTCCGGTGGCAAGAGTACTCGACGACTCGTGTCAGTTTAACTTTTCCTTACCTTTATTCTACGGCATGTTATGATTTATACTTTTCTTTTATTACGTTAATTTATCTTGAAAATAAATCTGATTTATTCGGGAAATCAAAGCCAATTGTAATGAAAACACTCAAAAAATATGTAATTATTATGATACATATTGTTACACGACGTAGTTAATCTCCATGTTAAAAGAATGCTATGTTTTTACGATCAGGAAAATTTTATTTTCTGAAGCTCTTCAAATTAATAAGAATTTAAATGATAATATCGTAAAACTAGATCTCCAATTGCATTCAAATACTATAAAATTAGCCATTCTAATATTGTTTAAGGAGAATTTAAATATAGCTTTGTTGGTCAAGGCTCTCTCCTCTCTACTTCATATATCTACATAGATTTATTTCTTTCAAAACTTTCAACTGTAACACACTAGAGTTAATTAAACCTCACTCCGTGGGCTTCCATTGGATTGCGGCTAGCTGAGTTACACTTTGTGTTTGATTGGATATTATGTTCTAATTGCGTTTCGAATGAACTCCAAAGGGCTAAACATTAGCTAATACCCTTATGAATGCGGGAGCAACGTCACTGCGGAGTGCAAATCAATATACTTATTATCGATTCGAATGCCTTCTAATTTGTCGATGGAAACTGATCCTCACGTCCTGTTACAAGTTCTGTTTAGTTCATTTCCTTGCGGATATCTAGTCACTTTACTGTGAACTACTATGTCTACTTGGTCATTGTGGAACAGTTTGTTGCTAATCGTTATTTTAAAAGCGTGTTTTTCATTTGAGCAGAATACTTGATAGTTAGTACGACCGACTAATTTGGGCAATAAATTATGGCCCTACAAAAAAGATTTCTTACCAAAAAGTTTAATTCTATACGCAAACAAAAATTTTTTGACATCAATGATCATATTTATGAATACACATAGGCGTCCGTTTTTTAACATATTAAAACTATGGCACTAAAACTGTTAAAAATTCTGAGCACACTTCGGTTCCAACGTAAATGCAAATCTAAACTAATCAATTTATTATTAAAAAAAAAATTTTTATGTCATCGATTAGGCTACTTGCAGTTAGAGTTATTAAGTAGCATAAAACAAAAAATGAATAACAATCTTGATGTACCCGCGCTAAGTGGGTAAAAAAATTAGGTCTATTTCTCTTATACATATAAAATTCTCATGTCACCGTTTTAGTTACCATGCTCCTCCAAAACGGCTTGACCGATTTTTATGAAATTTTATATGCAGATTCAGTAAGTCTGAGAATCAGTTAACGTCTATTTTTCATACCCCTAAGTGATAAGGGTTGTCCACACCTAACATTTATATTTTATTTTTTGGACAAATTTTTTTATTTCTATTTTTCAATAATGTGGCATCAAAAATACATACAACCCTTAATTTTCACCCTTCTATCAACAACCCCTATTTATTAATGGATGATTTTTAACGCTCAATAACTTATATCGCAAAACAACGTTTGCGGGGTCAGCCAGTCATATTATAAATGTCAGTCATGCGTGTGGTACTCTCAAAGGGTTCCAATTAAAATCATTTACGTAATGTGTTGACATTACTTATGAAAATTGAAATATTTTCACTTGCTGCTTTAAAACAATAACCACAGCAATTAAACACGTCATTTGGCCAACAATTAATTTTACTTTGTGACAATTCCAATGCATATACAGTAATATACACATCCGACCGAATGCCGACCGCAGAGGTGCAATGCTAATTAAGTACTTCATATTAAATATCAGGGTGTCAAATATCATTTAAATATAGTCAGTCTTGCATGCTTGGTGGACATCAGGGTGTCGACTGTATTGTTTTATTTGTATATACTGTAATGTATTTGTAAAACGGACTTATAATTGCCTGATATAACCGAGCGACCAATCAACACGACACAATTTAAACACAGGGCTCTGTATGGACCCGTCCTAATTGGGTATTTCAAAAAAAAATATTGATATATTTTATGTATTTTAAAAATTTATTATTAATAATATTGATATTTAATGCAAAAAACTTAAAGATGTCCATGATTGGTCACCATAGTTGTGACGTCATAATGTTATAGCTATTTAATAACAGTACAGCGTTTACGGCTATTACACGTGACTAGACATTAGACATTGCATAGTTTGTCATCTTGGGGAACATTTTTCTATCAACTGCAATGAGTGAAAACTAACATTATGACGTCACACGCGCTCGGGTTTGTTCGGGAGTTGTCGGCGTCTCCCTGGTACTGGATTCAAAACTTAATTTTTATTTTGAAATAACTTTTGAATTAATGCGAAAAAAAATAGTTTTGTTATAAAATATATGATCTTTTCATTTATCACAACAAAAAAATTGTCAAATACCCAATTAAAATACGCATTGACATGCGACAAAGTGTATTCAATGACATTATCGTACGAACAACTTTTGCATGCTTGTTCCATTACATATTTTAGGAACGGATCCCAAAAAATAACATGCAATTTACCACCTATTATTGAACAATTGAAATGAATATGAGACAGTGTGCTATTACGGCCACTTTTCCAGTCGAGTGTCATTAAATTATGGCAAACCCAGCCACTTTGCATATTGAATAAATGTCACACTAAACTATTCTTTATTCGGAAGACGTATTTTCTGCAGGTCATCATGATATTAAATATCAAATGACAATAATTTTTAAAATCTACTGAGCAAGACACTGGTGGGTACCTCACTACTACAAAGAGGCCCAAGCTTGGTTTACATAAGGCTTGGATAACTAAATAATGATTGCATTTTTTTAAACTGAAGAACCTGACAGTAACCCATTAATGACCCACTACAGGGTCGGGTCTCCTCTTACAATGAGAGGGATGTAGGCGTTAGTCCACCACGCTATAATTAATTAAAATAAGAACAGAACATACATGAGTAGATACTTAGTTTTTTTATCTTTCTTCCTTACTTCGGCCAATATTTATCGATTATTTGATGAAGGGTTTTCTAATATTTGTTTTGTTTATCGTAAATGCTGCAGTTAACCGTTCATTTTAATTAGTTGCATTGATATCAATTAAATCTACTAAATGTCACCACCTCGGTTACAAATGTATCATTTGTAAAAGGCTTTACTTTATCCGATACTAATGAGGTCTCGTGTGGTTCAATAGTGTTCCATTATCTATGTCAGATAATGCAAGCTTTTCTATAGGATATTATTACGCACATTTTTCTCCAGATACCTGAAAATTGGCCATCTAAGCAAGCTAACTGGTTGTCATGCGATCTTAGTACATACTAAAACTAATCAATCGACCACATTTTGTTTGTCAGAAAATACGTGACGTCTGGCGGCCCATTGGACCATTGCAGGAAGTTGACATCCGGTGCGTAATAACACCATAATAATTATTGCTATAATTATATTTATTTGTACGAAAAATTCCAGGATGTCCAATTAAGATATCTCCGCGCTAATATTTAGATGACTGATTTTGTTAAAGTTCGGTAATTGATAAGATTCTGTTTTTCTGTCTGAGGCTTTCATCATATTTAGGTATGTGAGGTTGGATATGGAAATCCATGGATTAAGGTAGTTTTGCTTCTCATTTAATATTTAAAAAATTATAAGCTTGACTTTTTACGAAACTTCAACGAATTACTTTAATTCACTTATATCATACTAGCTGAGCCGGCAGGCTTAGCCGGCTCTGCCAATTAAGTTGACTAATATCAAAGTATTTTTGTGTCAAATTTTTTTACCACCAAGTCCGTTGCGAAAATCCAAACAACTTTAACATATTAGTTACTATGAAAAAGCTCCATAAATTAAAAACCGGCACTCGATTCCAATATTTTAATTAGAATGCCAACCAATATTCCAAAATCTATATGAATTGAAACAGTCTTGAAGACAGTATGATTTATTTGGATAAGGAAGGAAACAGAAGTATGAATAACATGGTCTGGTTTCTGTCGGTATTTCTACTAACTTTTAAACTGTAAAAAGCACGCTCCCGCCGCCCCGGCCGGCCGGTACCGCCGCAAACGCTACGTCCCGCAATTTTTTTTATCTCTAATATCTTCGAAAATATTCATTTAAATCATATGCTGTAAAGAGCCCTATAGATTTATATTAAATTAACAATGTATTTAAGGTATTTAATTGGATAAGGATTAATGCTGTATTTGTTAAAATCGCTCCGAAAATTAGCCATTATAATTTGTCGTAAAAAGTAAATGACAAAAAAAATTATTGTGGGATATCCATAAGAGATTGACATATACCATCGCGGAGTTTTCTGTAGACCTTTTCAATGTGTACAATACTTAGTACATTATTTTGATAAATCTCGTAGGGTTCAGTCTGCGTTTGCAATGTAAGCGGATACATGTAATTATTTACGACATCATATTAGAAACCTCAAAAATAACAGTATTTTTCTACTATTTAATGGATACATATACTTAAACCTTCCTCTTCAATCACTCTATCTATTAAAAAAACCGCATCAAAATCCGTTGCGTAGTTTTAAAGATTTAAGCATACATAGTGATATAGGGACAGAGAAAGCGACTTTGTTTTATACTATGTAGTGATACTGAAGTCAAGTTAATTGCAATCAAGTCATTTTTTTACGCAATGATAACGTAAACAATCTCATCCTGATTTATTACAAAACATCAGCATACATACGCCGCTGGCATTGCACCGGCTCACCCTCTGACTACCCCAACGCTTCCACATTTGCACCGAAAACGTAATCACAGATGTAGATCTGAATAGATAAAGTAAGCTAGCCCATCAGTATTCTCCCTCTCCTCTTTTCCCTCCCTATTGAGACAAAACAAATACTTTTCCTGAAATTTTTTATGAACAAAAATTGTTAAATAAATTAAACATGAGCGTTTTAATTATGATAATAATAATTCTACATCAACGCAAAGCTAATCCAAATGTACCACTACGAATCATATGAATTATTCGGTTGTTTATTAATCATCATTAAAATACATTTGAACTCGTCATACTAATGATGATTATTATCAACAAAATTGATTTTATTCGAGTTATTGGATTGGGGAAGGGATAAATCGGTTGCGGGAAGAATTTAAATTTGCATGATCTATTTAAACTTATATCAGAGCTTGTATACATAATTATTACGTATAGAGGGTTTCTAAAGGGTGAGTCGGAGGGTCAAATGTATTAATGAGTTTCCGCTACTGTTCCGATATTAAATTCAGGGGAATGCACCAAGGGGCGTGATGATTACAGCCAAGTTGTGATATTTAATATGAAATAATTTTGAAACAATAAATATATTTATATAAGCGTTAAGATGATTACAGCCAAGTTGTGATATTTAATATGAAATAATTTTGAAACAATAAATATATTTATATAAGCGTTAAGTTTTTAAATTTTTAATTTAGTCAAACAGAAAATTTTAACTTTTTTCCCTCTTTTCTACTCTTCTCTTCTCTGTTCCATTCCGTTCCGTTCCATTCCTTTCCGTTCCGTTCAGTTTCGTTTTGTTTCGTTCCCTTCCGTTCATTCCTCTTCTCTCCTCTTCTCTTCCCTTCTCTTCGCTTCTCTTTTCTTCCTCCTTACCCTCTACTTAAGTAGATAAATAGAAACTTTACTTGCATAACATAAACCATACAAATCATAATATTCTACCTTAGTTTCTATATATTCTATATTAGTTTATCATATTAATGTTTGTTTACGGTATATTTTCTGAAAGATAATTGATTATTATCAATAACCAGTCAAACTCAAATCCGGCTTCGCAGACGACTGGCGACGGCGAAATTGGGCTTATAATATTTAACGTCTAGACCATTAAATCGCCCAGCCAGAGACAACCTCATTCAGGAGAAATGTATGGAAAAAAACATATTTCAATGAAATATCTTGTTTTTGATACCTGCCGTAATCTAAGAGCAATGTCATGTTCACAGTTACGAGGTAGATCATTACTCTAATAATGATATTTGTGATTCAAATGATTAATTTGACACAAAAGAAGACAATCATATTTTGCAATCAAAAACATAACTTGTAAAAATAATCCAAGTCTCGCAACTCAGTTCTTGCACCGTAAAAAGTTGTGAGATCCATGTACGTACATATTATTACGAGTATGTATCCATAGATTGACTTGCCATCGCATGAAAGCACAATGTATCTCACACGTAATACATATAATTATTAAATTAGATTGTTTACTGACATTGAATGAAATTTTAAATATACCGTCATTATAAAATACCTGCCTGGCTTCTAAAAATTCAAGCTCCTAGTTTTATTCACAAAGAAGTTATAGGGGATTTAAAAATATTAGAATTAAACCGTTACTCGTTGAATCAAACTATACATAAAACGCAAAATTTGACTCTGACAAGAAACAAAAAAAATTTTCCGGTCTGATGAAATGTTTCGCGCTCACATACTGGCCGGGGCACGGGCAGTACGATCCTTTTATTTTCTGAGCTTCTGTCACATTGCCGCGTGTCTTTAAAGAAAAGTCTTTACACGTGTTCTCTTAGCAAGGACCGTAATTAGTGAGCACCAAAATAAACATAGCCCGGGGTGGCGTAAGCCTGAGTTCACGACTAAAATGTTTTCTTAATTAATTAAGCAACTCCGGCAAGCACATTATTTTCTCATTCCAAATATAAAGAAAATGCCAAATAAGGAATAAGGAAAAAATATGCTGTTTTGTTGTGGGTCAGGAAGATGGTAGTAATGGCTCTATAACTTATATAAATAGCTAACTATAGACGCTCTCCTTTAAAAAAAATCAATTAAATTAATAGTTGCAGTATTTTTGATACGCAATTCTCGGTGCAAGTGTCGGGGGTCAGCTAAATAAATCAATAAAGTAGGTACCGAATTGATTTTGAATAAATGCATGAAATTTTATTCTAATGAAAACTGTAGTATTTTCTGTATCATTACTCTGTAAGAGCCCTTAACAGGAATTTTATAAATTAAAATCCCATGTGAAGGCCCTTAGAAACTGGTACAAGGACTTAAGGCATTACAATTAGCTAATATTCCTGTATTTCCTATTTATAGTAAACTTAACACGTATGACCTTATACATTTAATCAATAATGTCACTCATACTCATTATTTTTATATGTTTTTAAATAAACGAATGTCAATTTAGTGATCGGATAATTGTGTAGTGACTGGAAGTATTAAATAAAAATTCAAATAATTCAAATTGCAATCTTCCCTTAGTACCTTATTAAGCCTTACTTTTTGATACAGTACCAAGTGTTATTAATAGGTCCAGTCCGAGACTTCATCAACTTGGATTTTATCAATTGGGCCAGAGAAACTGATAGTTAGTAGGGATTTATCCTATCTACTCTTATAAATGTATGGATTAAAATACAGGATTCTTTTATCCCTCTCTGTGTACAATGTGTGTGTGTCTGTGTGTGTATTTGATATTGTAGATTGGAATTGGTGAGAATTCCACCCATAAAATTATTCGATGGGGAAATTGGAGCTTTTCGGTATTTGTTTTTTTTTTCATTTTCCACCAATTACAGTGCACAGAGTCGGACTGGGCGAGAGTGTAATGGATCTCATGCAGAACAAAGCGCTTGTTAGAGGTTGCAAAAAGTAAAATTTAAATAAAACCTGGTCTGCGTAGTATTAGGTACAATCCGTTTTTTTCACTTGTTATATTTGGTAAACAAACATGGCGGGTCTCAGAAGTCGTAAATACTTCAATTAGTCATAGACAACAAATAGGGTTGGGAAATATCGAATGAATGAATTGAATGATATTCACCGTACAGTCAGTTTTTTACTCTTGTCCTATTTGGTAAACAATATTCGCATTACTTTTCATTGAAAAAAAGTTTAAATTGTTTAAATAAATTAATTATAGTAATTAATTATAGCGACTTTTTATTTAATTAATCTTTAGAATCTTGTGTCTGTAAATATAATATTTAAATCTCAAAAAAATGCTGGAATAATTTACCAAATAGGACAAATGGACTATACTAACGGACTAATGGACTTAAGGACTCTCCATACTAGGTTGGCTAAAAAATCGGACGCACTAAATTGTATTGGATCTGTCAATCAGTAGGCAAATTTTGTGCTATAACACTTATATTTTCAAAATAAATGCCTCTATTTTATAAAAGTGTGATTATTCTATACTCTATTGAAACAGTAAAATTATAACCCAAGTTGTTAATTGAAGCAAAATCTCCACAAACGTGGTAAAAACCGGCTTAAGGGGCCAGTCATTGTATAGTTTACCGTATATGTATAAATCTCGATCGTTTTCTTAGTTGTTAATTGTTATGTTTTAATTAATTTAGTAAATAAATAAAAAAGTATACAGAAATATTTTTTATATCCGAACTGGTAGTTTCAGTCCTTAGCGCATAACTCCTCCGCCTTACTATATTAATATAAATATGGTAAAAAATTACACAATTATTGGCACCCTAAGTCGATTTTTACCAAGTTTGAGGACAGTTTACATTTATTAACAACTTGGGTTATATGTTACTGGTTCAAAAATAGTTTGCTGGTCATAAAAAGTTTGCTGAAACTGTAGGGAATATGCGTAAATGAGATGATGTTAACATTTTCTATTATTTATTCTGTAGTAGTAAATAATACTTTATCTGTGGGTCATATAAATAGGTGGAAAATAAATTAGGTACAACAAAATATTTTAACTCAATATTTTATTTTATTATTTTCAAATTCAGAGGATTCCTCACTTGATTCTGAGACCTTTATAATAATTATAAAACTCGGAGTCGGTTCATCCGATGCAGCGTCCATAATTCCATCTAGCTGCATCATTTTAACAGTCATATTCAATAGCATTAAACCACGACACCGCACCAATTTTTTCTAAACCTCCTTCACGAAGTTCTTTTATTTCCGCCATCTTAAATGTTTTAGTATTTTTTCCAACATAGGCCTTTAATTGTGCCCATATTAATTCTATAGGATTTCATTCACAATGGTAAGGCGGAAGGCGTAAAACGATCACATTTTTGCGGACTGCCATTTCATCCACAACTTTTCTTTTATAATTATCTTTCTTAAATTTTAACAACAGTTGGGTTTTAATGTCACTTTCTTCATAAGACATATTTTTCTCTTGCAGCCACGCTTGTATATCTGCCTTCCGCCAACTCATGTTAGGCACTCTGTCTGTTTAGAAAGGTACGGCGCGTTATCTAATAGTGGGTCATTAAAGGGTGACACATATTTTCAAACACTTACCACATTTCATAATTGCTTGAGTCCATTAATCCATGGTATCACCATCACTTTTTTTAGCCTCAAAAATCCACTCTCCGCCTTCTATAAAACCCTCACTGCTGCCGATATCATTAGTCGTTTTCCTTTTTGTGGATTTTTGAGGCCTGTCGACAAGCCATTCAAAAATTCTTGTCGACTACTTACGATATCTAAATCGTTCCAGACGTAATCACTTGTATGCCCTGAAAAATAATATAAAAAAAATCAAGATTTACTTTTAAAATTGAAAACATGTGTTTGCATTTACATATAATATTATACCTATCATCATAAATTCCAAGTCTTATCTGTGTAGTATATTTTTTTATTTTGTTTTCTAAAATCTTTGATTTTTAAAAGATAGTTTCGTCTCCACACCATCAAATCCGGTCTATTTAACAAAACACTTCTCCTAGTTCGCTTCATATATTTAAATTTCAGCTTTTAAATTATTTTATATATAGTCGAGCGACTAAATGATGGCAAGTCTTCGTCGTCATTAATAGCACTCATTATTTTTTCGACTGTTGGCAACTCTTCAGCGAAATAAAATGCGTGTACTTTTCCTTTTATAGCAGACACTGTGAACTCGTCTAAGTCTCACCTTATGCCCGTGCTCCCTGCGATACTGATTTTGCGAGCAACAAAAATCATAATGATTACCTCCTGCCTAATTAAAAGGCTTGTAAGCAACAGAATATTTGACACATAATGATTGCTGATCAAAATACCTTCCACATCATTGAGAGCTAGGTTGAATATTTGTCGCTATCTTTCCTAAAATCCGCGCGGTACAATAGGTAACAAAATTATCTGCCACGTAACCAGAGTTGTTAAAAAATTAGTGACGTTTTACATAAAATAAGTGTCAGCCACGATTAAAAAATCGATAACCCTCGGGGCGGACTCGAATGGGCGGAGCTTGAAGTCGCTTGCCACTGGTTACAACGCCACATGTAACCTACTTTAGAGCGATTACTCGAAAAACCGTCCTCTAAGAACAGGATATACACATTAGAATTTTTAGTCTGATTATATTTATTTATCGGCGTTTTGCAGTCTTCACTCCTGTCGTATTTAAGAAAACTTATAAGCACGACGCGCGCCGAAAGAGCATGTTGAGTTTGAGATAATTAAGAGCTAACGTATTTCCGTACCGGTTTAATGATGCAATACTGCTCTATAGGAAGAGACAGAAGATAAACCAGTATGATTGTGGGCTCGTGCTATAATTTTTGGAGCTTTTCTAATACAATATTATAATATTTAGGTAAATACAAAAACATACGTAAATATTTTAAACATACATGAGGCTTCATTTAGGCTGATCAGCATTTCTTGCAAGTCGGTGATCACTGCTGGTATTGAACCTGTTGATCACTGAGACGTCTCTAAATATCCGCTTTTTGTCCATTATGATGAAGTCTATCTCGTTTTTTGACATACCATCAGGGCTCCGCCAGGTCCATTTCCTTTGGGCGTTTTCTTGAAAAAAGAGTTCATCGGGAAAAGCCCCTGACTCTCGAGGAAATTTAACAGCATCTGGCCTCTCTGGTTTCTCCTCCCATAACCGTGGAGTCCGATCGCTGATTCGATACCGGTTTGTGAACCCACTTTGGCATTGAACCCTACAAAGTGGGATGTAATATGTCGCTAGATTTCATGTCTGTAACCCATTAATGACACTGCAGGGTTCGGTCTCCTCTCATAATGAGAAGAGTGTAGGACGTAGTCCACCACGCTGGCATAATGCAGATTGGTGGACTTCACATCCCTTTGAAAACATTTTGTTTTGTGTAGTAATAATACTTTACTTGAAATCCTAAATTTTTCCTTCCTTGCCTTTACCCTCCTTCTTTTCCTGTGTGATATTGTCATCAACTAGCTTCCTGTCTTTATGTATGCATGTATGTATGTATGACATACATACATTGTATGTATCTATTTGTTTATGTATTTTATGTATTATCAAATGGTTGTAATATTTTTGTATTATATTTATGTACCGATGCTCTAAATTATGTTCTGCACACCCTACCTTTCTCTCACTATTCTCTCTACTTTTCAACTCCAAACCACTTGGTTGTCTGGAAGAGATCGCTCTTAGCGATAAGACCGCCATTTGTGCATTGTCCTATTTTTGTTTGTTACTGATTTTATCTTTTAAACATAAAGATTTTAAACATAAAAGATAGAATCAAACATTGATTCTATCTTTTATGTTTTATATTGTATGTTTCTTTCTGTGTGTTTGCAATAAAGAGTTTAAATAAAATAAATAAATAATAACAGGCTTCCTACTAATACTAATTTAGCCATGATTTTTTGTAAAGTTTAGAAATGTTTTTGAAAACGCTATCACGACTGTCACTTTTCCTGGCGGCATTGTTTTTCACCCAGCAGGTGTGTTTTTTTAAATTATGCAATTAGTTATTTTAACAGTGTTATTGGCTGAAAAATAATACGTGATCTCTACTATGTACCCACCCCTTCCCTACTTGAGTTTAAGTGAGGTTCATCTTGACCCAAAAACTCACGTAATTAATGGACGCCCCCTACCCGTTCCGCCGCCTGATTCGCCCTTCCATATGAAGTTAGCTCGCAACCATACCTACCTCTGTACCCGAACAAACATCGGCACCTAAGCTTTTACTCGTACTTACACCCGAACTCTCACCCGCACCTGAACTCGCGCTTACACCCGACTCTTACCCACATCTGAACTCACGTTCGCACCCAATACATGTTCTCACTTGGGTTCTCCTCGCCTCTGCATTTACATTTCCAATATACAAACGCAGAATATTAAAATTAAATTGACACAATATCTGGCTTATCATTTCGTCCTCTCTTACAAGCTAATTAAAGAAGCCCTATTAAAATTAACGAAAATAGTAGGTAGCTAAGTTCGAATTATTATTGAGGTTCGAACTCGCGTACGTAGCGATTATTCTCAGCATTAGCATCAATTATTCTCTTAAATAAGTTGTGTGCACTTGATAAAGTTAAATATCATCTGCGGTAAAAACGATCTGAAAATAGATTTGACTACAATTACAATTCCATTTATGGTTATGACATTTTATTTAAGTGTTATTCTCGAGTGACTAAGATATGGGGATTTTTAAGAACCGACCTTTATATTATGGTCAATAAGCTACGGAGGAGACCTGCCTGCCGCCTTGGCAATTTATTCAGCCAAATCCTCATGAAATACGTACAAAAAAACTACATAGATACTCTTCGCTCCGGGCGGCGTTGGAAACATGTCACACACAATGTTCAGTTGTAAGTAGCGGTCGAGTACTTGAACTCTATCATACCGTAGCTTCCCCAACCCCAATTACAAGGTTTGTTTTTTGCGAAACACCAAAACATTCAGTATTTCCGCATAAACATATGTGCACGAACCATCATCTCGTTCAGGGAACTGATATGGTGTTGAGTTAAAAGGGCCTTTATTGCTTTCATATCTGTGCCGAAATGCAATTACCACATCATAATTAAACCTCCGAACGAACTCCGCGTAATTGTGTACACGATGCTCGAGTGACATTTTAATGCAGGTATAATTAACGGCTTGGCTAGGTATTTTAAATTTTTGCAACCCCTGCTAATTGTACGGTTTGTCTGAATGTTGTATAGTAGCTATTTGAACATCAATTAACATACTTACTTGTGACTCAATTATAATTCGTAACTTGAATAATGTCCGATTAATTTTTTTTATGTCCCACTGTTGGGCACGGATCTCTCCCCACGCCAGGGGGATGAGTGGTGGATCCTAGGGACGGCAAACCGGGACACTTACCCTAGTCAAAGTCAAAGTCAAAAGTTTTTAATCATTATTATGTACAATTTTTGCACACTTAATGAACGTCATACATTTATAATTATTATACAAGCCACCGCTTTGATCGCCCCTCAGGCAAAACGTAGACTGGGGAAAAAAAGCTGGCGGAAAAAAGAACTCCCAGCACTCTTTTAAAAGTAAGTATGTAAGTAATAAGTATAATTATTCTATGGTGCAGTATGACTAGGCCCAATAACACACGTGACAACTATCGTGTGTATCAATATCGCTCCATTGACATCCGCTTACAAATATAAATATTAATACATGGTATATAGAAATAGCATAGTGAAGTTATTCAATCCCACGCTTTCTTATCGTCTAAATAGTCCTTAGTTTCATAATAGACCTTTCGGCACAGGACTGATTTGATAGTTCTTCTAGAAGGCAGATTTAGGGGGAGGCGCCGAAATCCCGAAGAAAAATATAAAAATGATGTGGTCTGGTCCGTGATCTGGTCATAAATAAGTGAGACAGGACTAAAAGTAACTTGGGACATAGCGCTGATGGATTGTTTTTATAATCTCATCTCTAGTAAATTCTCCAGCCTGGTGCTGAAGTTACTGGGTATCTTTAAACATACCAAAGTATAATCATATCCGTAGTCATGCTCCTTTCCGATTTCGGAAAAGATTCGGGGGATGTGACTTTAATAGCACTTCAAAACATCAACATTTTAAAGATTTTTTCACGATTACAAATTTCAGATTGGCCGAAGCCAACGTTATGTTGCCGAGGATGAACCTTCAATACTACAAGTATTGGTGGGAGCGATTGCGTATAAAGCGAGACCTTCACACAGCGAAGGTGGCCTTTGTCAGAACTTGTGGAGAGCTCCAGGATTTCCGACGTAACGCTCTATTAACCGACCACCGACCGGGGCGCCTCTAATTGAGCTTTATTGTACACAAGTTTGTGACCGCTAGTGGTAAATTAAATTAAATGCGTGCTTTTGTGCTTCGGAGGGCACGTTAAGCCGTCGGTATCGGTTGTCATCGATAAAATAACAGTCGTTAAACCTTGTCGAAGGCCCTATGGGCTTGAAAACACGCGACACGGGTTGGCCACTAGTTTGTTTCTCCACCAATCAATATTGAAGCAGCATGGAGTGTGCTCCAAGCCTTGTGGCCAACAGTGGGATATAAACGGCAGCAGGTACACGAATTTGGTTATTTTAACTTATTTTAAAGTTATTGGAGTGGAGTTACCGAGTGGAGTTGAACTGCGCAGTAGCGTGGGGCGGGACTTCTACTCCGACATTTACACGCGCCTCCTGCCGCCCACTCGCCTTTGCCATGTGTAACCTAGTTATTCAAGGGTTTTCAATACAGTTTTCACATCGTCCAACGGATTGCGTGTCTATGTACTCGTAGCGAAGAGTTTTTTACACGGGCATAAAGTGCTAAAAACTTTTCGCCAAATCATTTTGAACCCTTAAAATGAACTTCGTTTTGTTGTCAACAAAAAACCCCATAATGGGGGATTCACTGAATACTGAAAGTGATGTATGCCATGCCATGACACGCCACCATACGTAAATAACAAAAATTAGCGTAAATAAATAAGAACATAAAATAATATCATCATAAATATACATACCAAGATGAATTAACATCAGTAGTCACGACTCGAGCTCCGACCGTTTGTATGAAAATTAGGTAGGTACTGTTTAATCTTTATACTATGGTATTATTGTTGCTCGCAAACAAATATCTGTTTCTCGGTTTTCAAAATTGACCTTGCACCAAATGAGAACTCACTGTTAGGTTAGGTGTAATCAAAATACATTGTATTCGAAGTGGTCGTCCTCACGAAATCTTATGTTTGACTATAGTTTCAATAGTCCAGTACCGTTTCCTAGAACCCTTTGTAAACTGCAACCTCTCAATCTGTCTACACGTGTAACCATTACCTGATACAAAGGAACATCGATTCCTTCCTCCCTCGCCCACATTGCTCGCCCACGCTGGACAGCGTATTACTCTCTGTACAAAAGGTATGATATTATTATGTATACTATAAATAAAGTGCAGGATTTGTAAAAATGCAGTGTGTCTATAGTAGTTATATTTAAAACTACAAAAAAAATGTTTTATTTATTTATTGTTTATTATTATATAAAAATATGCGTAAGATGCGAGCTTAATGCCAAATAGAATCATCTATCAGCCTACCTCAGGAATGTGTAGGTAAGTAAGAGACATTAAAAATTTAAGGAATTCTAAATGTAATTTTCGCTGCGAGTACTTTTGATAGAGTACAGTAATATCAAACTTTTACCAAACAAACACACCTTAAAATAACTTTTACGTAGGCAATTATGATCATGGAATCATGGAATATCATCGCTGATATTTCCTGAACACATTTTACCCTGTCCACCTGTCAATTATATTTCGCATTGAAATGTTCGTTGCGCCGTAGTGAATGTGCAAATTGTACGAATGAACACAAATACATGTTTTGTAACGTAGTCGACCCGGTAGACATTGCACTGCTCTTAATTTAAACTATCTAAAGTAGGTACTTCTACCGTAATAATGAATTTGATTGGAGTTTTTGTATAGATTAGTATTTTAAATAAAAAATATAACATAGGTATACTCGTATGTGTTGCTTAGAACTTTCCTCTTACAACAGTGAAAATTGCAAATTGTTTTTTTTTCTTGGGATTATCGTGCGCAGACGCATTATACAATTAGCACCTCAACGATTTTATTAAATATCGAATAGATATAGAAAGACAGATAAATGGAATAGATATAAGATAGAATAGGAATAGAAATGGGAGGTATAGCCACTGGTGTTTTCTGGTAAATACCTACGAGTACCAAATCCATCAGGTATAATAAAGTCTTTTGCGGGTTGGATAGACGTGATTAAAAGCTCAGTAACGTAGTGCAAACACTTCTTAAAAATACAAAGTATCTTTTACTTTAATTTATTTGTTGTTATAATGCAAAATTCCCGGCTTTAGGTTCCGGCTATAATTGATTATGCAACTCACGCGCTGACATATCGAAGGCTATAAATGAAACTTCATAATAAACGTAGTTTTACAGTGTTTAGGCCGCCTGCATTTGTCTTAAGATGCACTTTGAAGATGTATGCTCCATAGAGCATACATCTTCAAAGTGAAGAGGAATCATAATTCCTCATGACAGGTTTGATGACAAGGAATCGAGGTGTGTATAGTCCATTTTTATTTATTTTCATATTTGGTAAACAATCTTAGCATGTCTTTTTATTTTAATTTGCGATTAAAAAATGATGCAGACACAAAATTATAAAAATTTAAAAACAAATTGTCATTAATTAATACAGAAACAGATTTCTAGATAATATAATTTATTTTAAAAAAGTTTAAAACAATTTTACACTTTTTTCAATAAAAAGTAATATAAATCCATTTAATTATAAAAATTAATTGAAATTTTCCATGAATCCTATTAATTCTTTTTCAAAACACTGTACGTTGCGACCTTCTGAAAAACCTTGCATAACGAAACGTGTAAACAGTTCCTAGAATAGCGTCCATGTTAAAGCTCTATCGATTTTTTATCAATGTCACGCTTGTGTATTGGTGGAAACTGTTGGAATACAAATTCGCGAATTAAATATTAAAGGCTGAAAAATCATTCTACCCGAGAAGACTGACAAGTTTCTGAAGCTTTATTTCATTTTTCTTTTTTTGTAAGATGGTGTGATTCAAAATAATATTCGACAGTCGACTACAGATTTTTTTTCAAAAAGTGAAATCCTGTATCCTGTGTATATTTATTGATGTGTAATCAAAACTATTGGATCCAGAAAGCTAAATTTTGAAACATATTTTAATTGTATAATCGTTGTTTTCACTAAAACGGATTTTTTGTTTGACTATCAATCGAGGTTTGGTTTTTCAACGCTTTGGACTTGGACGCTTAACATAAAAAAAAATTATAATGCCCGGAAATTGACATGGCTTGTTGAGGCTGAATAAATACATAATGTTGAGGCTAAATAAATATGACTTGATCTATGAATATTGCAACATTGCTACAAAAGTCGATGGAACCCCGCCACGCAGGTTTCCTATTAGGTAATTCCGGCCGATTTATCACACTGCCCTCTTGTTTTAGGTATTTATCAAAACATTCAGGCATTTTTTAAGTGCCCTTTTTATCATTCAGTCCATGACAAATACATTCATTTAATAGAATGCACAATAGAATTCGTAGCGAAAGTCCCTTTGTATAAGGCTGAATGAGTTCCAAGTATTCTAAAAATATATATAATTACTACATTTTTCCAAAGTATTTTGTACATTTTGCTTTCTATGACGACATATGTAACCAATTCCTGGAGCTCTTGAATTCTCGGACGCAAAATATATTTGAGCCGATTATTAGATTTTTTGTCAATATGATTGACAAAAAATATAATAATAAATTATATTAAAATGTAAATTAAAATAATAAGATATATTATTTATAATTTTTGAAAATGAAATTAAAGAAAAAATGCATGAAAAACATATTTATCAAAATATCATTTGTCGAAAAACGTGTAATGAGAAAACGATCTTTGACCCCTTGTCACTTGAATACGTATCATTTGTTTATATTAATAGGAGCATGTCAAAACAACCTCAATTCAAAGGTAAATCAGTCAGATATAGAAAGCAGACGTGATTTATCATTTCATAATAACGGCGTTTGTACCCATTACTTAGTTAATGAAGGAAATTTTGTGATATCTTCCTCAATCTTTATTTGAATTGATCGCATTTTCCTGTTACCTCTTCGCCAACCCTTCAATTCGTTTCGACTTGTGTTTGCCTAAAAATGCCCGTCAAATTTCTTTGTATTTGTCCAAAGCGAGTCTATTAATTATGGAACATTAAGCTGTGATTTGTGAGCTTTTATTTATTCCTTTTTATTGGTGTTAATTCAAACTAGACCTTAACTGACTATCAAAGATTAGTGTTTTGTTACGGTTATATTTTTGTAGAAATGAATAATCTGAAGTGACCGAAGGCATATTATTATTGTAGGATATTATTCTAAGTATTCGTGTTATGCGGAAGACCTTACTTCGATAATTTCAGTATACAAATAATACCCAAATATTAACGAGCGTCGTTCCATTTTACTCTTCTAATCTAAAAGAAAGCACTTCCCCGAAATTTTAAACCAATATTTACGTTTCTTAATATTTATTTAAGTTGTGGCTGTATAACTACATTCGAATGTGTGTATATAATAGAATAATTAACTAGAAAATAATTATTATTTCTATTGTTTCAGGCATTATATCGACATTGCTCATTGGATCTACTCTAAAAAGTTTGAACATTTATCGCTCCACAAATCCAAAGGTAAGAAATTTTTAAATAAATTCACTCTCTTTAGTAATATTTTACTGCCTTCCACGGAATGCCCAATAATAAACATAAATAATAATACCCAATATTTAAACGATATGTAAAATATTATTGCAAACGTGTGATGTAATCATTTTCTGCCTTAAGTAAACTGAAAACAAAAATAGAAAGTAGAGTAATTGAAATATTTGTCTAAAACCAGAAAAACCAAACGATTACAACCTTCATCTTTAGTATTACAGTAATCCGTAGCTATGTCTACAAGCGTAGCTACCTGCTACGGAGTAGACATTGAATTATAGAATACCATCGAGTCACTGTCTAATTCTATTGCTAGGCAATGAGCCTTTACGAACCTCGATTGAACTAATAATACTAATAATTATCTTAATCGTAACAGTACTACAACAATTAAACGCTCACCATTGACTACTTCCTGTATCGCAACAAATTTTGAACGTTACAAATTTTAGCGCTATCAGTTTGGACAAAGCTTTATTTTCATCAAGGTTCACGCGTAATTTGAATTTTTATAAATTGAATTTAAATTGAAAATTAAAGTTAATACAATGGAGCTCAATTTCAATACTACAAATTATTGAATGCTCGAACAAATATGTTTACAGTTCAGTACAGTACCATCGCATGAAAGCACAATGTATCTCTCACATAATTGATACCTACATAATTATTATATTCAATTAGATTGTTTACTGCTATTGCCAAGTCAATCTATGGATACATACACAGATCTCACAACTTTTTACAGTGCAAGAACCGAGTTGCGAGACTTGGGATTTTTATATAAGTTATGTTTTTGACGGCATCTCATTTCATTTTTTGTTGTCAATCTAACTGCAAATGTAACTTTGTAATCCTTTACATTTGTATGGGTTTACAAAGTTATTTATGCATTTGGTGTATCTAGAAAACTGGACAGAATCAGCAATATTGTTTTAATTTTTCCTCGATTTATACACTAAACACTAATTGTATTCTAAATTTGAAGCTTCTATGTTTGATAAAAAGTGCCTTAGAAATGATCATTGTGTGAGTGACAAAATTAAGAAAATTTGACTAGTTATAGTTCTTAAACTACTTACTCAAATTAAATGAAATTTGAAATATACAGTGTTGAAACAATACCTGCCTGGATCTTAAAAATTTAGGCTCCTAGTTTTATCCACAATGGGTTATAGGGGGTTGAAAATGGGCTGAATTGGTTCGACAAAAGGATGGTACGGCCGTGCCGCTTTTTTGCTCGACTTGGCGGGGGCACTGCCGTGCCCCCAGATTATAATATCAGACGAGCGCATTTGGAATCATTTTCATGGGGCCCCTTGTTTGTCTTCAGAAGATAAATACATCTACATGAGAAGACAACATGCTGAAAATGACCTACCTTTATTCAGCATTATCCAGCTTTTTGAACCTCATTGTTTTTGGGTTGAATAAAGTTTTTAAATAAATTAATAAATATACCACGTCATGTTTTCAAAAATTCAAGTCTGACTGGGTTAGTCATTGATTTAAATGAAATTGTGACGAGTAACTTGTAAACGGACTTTTTTTGAAGATTCACACGTCACGTTTGCCCCTTCATGAGGATAAACAAGGGGGCAGATGGTACGATTGGCATGTTTGTTACGTGATACATTAACTTTTAACTGGTTTATTTACTGCTTCAAACACCCAAATTTACAGATTTCATAACGAAGAGGAAATGGTATAGGCATTAATTCCTTGTACTAGATGATATCGACCTACCTACGCCCAAGCTAAAGCTGCTGTGATGCTGCAGGCTATATTAGGTCTTATTCTATTGGCATTACGGTTCTTATTCGTATAAATATTATCACGTGAACGATCGTGAGCTACAAATATCGGAGTGAAAGTATTCAATTGTCATCATGCGTAACTAATTTGAATGTTCATTTGAAACGGTTTCAGGGTCTTTAGAGTATTATATAATAGGTATCTATCTATATATACTGAGCAACTCAAAAAGGGCTTTTTGATCCCAAATTAGATGTTGAATGAAATTATAAATGAATTATGTCTTGTATATTCTTGTATTCATGTCCGAAGCACATTGTATTTGAAATGGTACCTCAACCTATTTGAGGTACCATTTCAAATAAATTTTGCCCAATTTGAGGTTGGATGTGGGTTTCTATGGGCTGTGGCATGAAAAATCAAGTTGATGTCGCCACTCGTCCGAATACATAATGTTGATCGAGTACTTTTTCACGCTCCTGCAAGCTATCGCTGCCTTACTGCTACCCTTGTTCGGCCATCGTCGATTTCGTGCCGAAAATCTGAGAGCCCTTTTTTTACTGAGAGACGTTTTTCTCAGATTTAGCTCGGTGTAGTGTATGGCAGTGTCACTAGGCCACTTTTCCGACATACTGAAACACGTCAACGACATATTGTTATTTTTATGTATATTCTTTTTATTCATAATAATAGGTAAAAGCCGTTTAATGAATGTTCATTAAACGGCTTTTCGACTATCCGATTGTTTCACGATATCAATCCGCATGATTTTTGAGTTTTTATTCTAGACACGTTGATGAAAATTGAAATAATTTTAAAAAATCAGTGCCAATTTTTTTAGCCTAACTAGAGGGTGGTTAAATATTAAATTTTATAAGTTTTCGCCGATCACAGTTTTCTATTATCGGCCCAGAAGGATTTCCATAAATTTACCCAATTTAATAGATAATAAGTCCAGAACAAACACGCAAATATTTTACCAGAGGGAAAATCAACATAATATATATTCATGCCCTTTTCAAAATAAAATAAATTTGAGGAAAATCATATTTGTTTACAGCAAACGTGGCTCTGAAAATGACATGCACGTGTATTTATTTTGAGCATTGATATTTAAATCGAAATAACTGGAACGAATGATTTTTCTGAAAATTTTGGTCATTATTTACTACCGTTAAAACGCATGAACGGCTTCACTGAAAAATTTAAAACGTGTATATTGGTTTAAAAATAAAAAAGAGGAACTGATGGTTTCTGGAAACACAGAAGGGAACTCCTCAATGGATGGGAGTACTTGAATCATGTTTTAAGATATCTTCTAGTAATAATAATTATAACCTTTGCAGAGCCAGTTCCACATCGATAACTTCAGGTTCAGATAAGGAGTTTCGAAGATAAGGATAGGAACTCTTCAACGGATGGGACTGAGAGTAGTCAAACCCTGTTTCAAGATTATGTAATTTCGGCAATGTATAAAATTTCATAAATATCGTGAGGTTGCTTACCATTAATATTATCTTTTGTATAACAGTTCTTTTCTTTTCAAACTTAATCTTAATCCATACTTAAAAAATATCTTTGCCTTTATGGATGTACAACATGTAAATTTACTTTAGAAATAAAAAGGGAATTGAAATTGAAAAAAAAATGGTGATTTCTTTTTTTATGAACACGCCCTGAAAAAAGACATCATACATACTTAACCCCTCACCACGACCATAAGCGGTGATGAATACGGTCTAACTCTCAAAAGGTCCGGGTTCAAAGTGTGGGTTGGTGGAGTTTACAACTTCACATGCTTGGACAAAATATCGGCGAACTATTGGGTTTGCCAGTTTACTTTCCGTCTTTAACTTTAACAGTTATAGTAAAATAGTAAAACACCATTATATTAAAAAAAAACAAAAATCATTTGCAAACTTATAGAGAGTAATCCGATATTTTGATTTTATTTTTTCTAAAAATTATTTTCATTTATTCTGTGTATCGTTTTTATTTTCCGTTAAATATTATTTTATAATTTGATTCGAATTTTTCTATGGAACTGGTTTCACCCAATTGATTTCAATGTACAAAATCGCCGAATCTTTATTAGAATAATTATTAGAATTTGTAGTTCTACTAACTTCTAGTTTGAAATCAATTCGTGCTGGTAAATACGTCATCCGATAGGTACATTCATACGTCAATGTTTTGGTTAAATTTAACTGGAAAGAAAGAACTAAAAAGTGCCTTATGTTATCCTCCAGCCGTTCAAGCAATAAATCAACAAAAAATAAATTAAACAAGATACAAAACCAGAAAACTTTGTACACAGGTACTGGTTTTTTTAAATTAAAAAAGTACAAACATAAAACGAACAGGTTCAGGTAAAGGTAAAGCCTTAGCCATCCTTATTATTGTATCTATAACAGCAATCTTATATATAAAATTCTCCTGTCACAGTTTTAGTTACCATACTCCTCCCAAACGGCTTGACCAATTTTTATGAAATTTTATATGTATATTTAATAGGTCTTAGAATCGGCTATTGTCTATTTTTCATACCCCTAAGTGATAAGGGTTGTCCACACCTAATATTTTTATTTAATTTTTTGGACAAACTTTTTATTTTTATTTTTTAATCATGTGGCATCAGAAAATACATACTACCCTAAATTTTTACATCAACAACATATCAACAACCCCTATCTTTTAAGAGTCGATTTTTAACGCTCGTTAACTTATATCGCAAAACAACATTTGCGGAGTCAGCTAGTAGAAACAGAAAACCTTATTAATTTTTAATAACTTGTTTTATTTTTTACAGAAAGCTGGCCATCGAGTCTTCCGCATCAGTCTTCCTCCAAGAAAACCATACTTCCTAATAGCAAATTCCCTCTCCTTGACCTTAACACTGCCAATTTTTCCTCTCATGTAAATTAATAAAATTATTCAATATGGATAAATCCTCCAAATAACTTCCAAATATCTTAATAATATCTTCCAAATGCCTTTATTTTAAGAATACTCCCTACAATAACTCTCCTTTACTGACAAGAAAGATTGAAGTGAACGACGCTATATTGGTAAGTAGCCTTAGTAACATTATGTAACTAAACTAATGCAACAAAAATGTCACAAATATGAGTAATTCTTTAACGCCTCTTTAAATACAGTAATTAAATATCAGGTATTTTAAATAATGTGAATAATTTTTGTCTAAGTAATCATACAATCTGACATTTTGGTTGCAATAAATTTAATTTCATAATTTTTTTCTATTTATCAGACGAAAAAGTAGTTTATTTTTAATGTAATTTAAATATGCCACCGAAAATTTGGTGTCACCACTTTTACGAATTTGATAATAATATGAACGGCGCAATAAAAGTAAATGATGACATTAAAATGGAAAATAAAAATGTCTGAGACTGAAAGGAAATAGCACACATCACAGAGTATAAAGAGGATGTGATGGAATGTGAAAGACAAAACAAAAAACAAAACAATAAAAAATAGGAATAAAGCCATGAAGATGTTAAAGAACGAACAGCCATGAAGACATCGGAGCAAGACCAAGAAGATGGATTGACCCAGGAAGTGGATTATTTATATTGCAAACACTGCTATTAAATCTTATAATGCGTATGAATCCGAACAAAAACCTGTGACCGAGAATTTCCATTTCGGCAACTAACTTACGACTAAGTCAAATCTAACCTACTTTAAGATCTCACATTTTTTTTAAATAACAAAGCAAAGAAATAGAGTTTGATACTTGTTCATAATGTTATTTTGTTCCTATAAATACATATTTGGATGTTGCATAGAACTCGGCACTCATTTAGATCTCCATTCTATTTGCGGCGAAGCCCACAGCCAGGCATAATTTTTGTATTGAACTTGGCTGTCCTTTTTTACATTGTTATTTACTATGAGCACTTTAATTTTCCTCTTCATTACTGTAAAGACCTATATTTAAAATGCTAAAATCTTAAAATATCTTAGAATTCGAAAACGAAATTCTAAGATATTTTAAGATTTTAGCATTTTAATCGACTAAGATTTAATAATAGTAAAACTTTCAGTCGGTTTATTCCTCGTGACCCCGTAATTATTATGTTTTTATAATTTTATTATATTTAAAGTATGGATGAATGGTTTCCTTCAAATTCTAATAAGCGACTCGGAACTTCGTCAATAATGGACTGCGTACAATCAACACTGTACCAATATTAGTTCTCAGTATACAACGACACACACACATGCAATCAATGTAATTGCGTTTAAGCTAACTATTGGTACCTATGTCACTCCTTGAATACACTCAACGTAAGTCTGTTGAACCGTAACAGCGGGTCTTGACGCGTGACGATTAGTCACAGCGGTTATTAATGAAACTTAACTCAATTACTGTATATTACCTATGATATCTTGTCTATCATGAAATCTTATCATAATATGCATTGTTACGGTAGAAAATCCAAATTATCGCCAGGCTTGTAACCGGATTTAGATGGAGGGGCCATAGCAGCTTGACCTGGGAGGTACCTTACGCTCAGCCTTTTAATAGTGAGAAAGCAGCATGTTACAAGACATGGCGTCTTGTTTTTAGGCTGGGGAGGTATGGCATACTTTACTTGAGGAGAGGAGATACTTATCTTAGTCCTCATATCATGAATATCAAAGCACCCATACAACCTCAGATAGAATTTATGGGTGTTCATGGGCTGCTGTGAACACTTAACATAAGAAGGCCTACGAGTCCGTTGGCTGCTAAATTACTTAAAAAAATGAATCGGTCTCTACCTACATCCATATGTTTACCGGATGATTTTATACGCGTTTAAAACTCTAAAAACGCGAGTAGGTTGGCTGAAAAATGTTTCCATTCTAGGAATTTTCTTTTAAATTTATTTGTTAATCTAATTATCTTTTCTCTGAATGTTAATGAGGCGAATTTATTCCAAGAATTGCTAATGACGCAACACTTTTACTGGTTGTTTGTTTGTAATCCATTAGTGACTGCTCTTTCGTCCTTCTCAGCTCCTTTTATTATGAAAATATTTTATTTTGTTCTAACTAATGTATTTGGGAACAAACAACAACAATTTACATAAAACTAAACCATGCAAAATAAATCATAAGTCCAGAAACTTTTCAATCATAACTAATATCGTACATCTATAAATTAATCTTAAGTTATAAGTAAAGTTCGGACATTAAATCAAAAGCGACGGTAACCACTAGAAAGTAGCTACCGCGTTAGTCCACTACGTGTTGGCGGACTTGAGAATATTATAGAGCACTTGAAGGTACCCTCGCGAATTTTCGCGACTGACAGTTGTAAAATTGTTTGTAAGTATGTTTGTAAAATTATGAATATTTGGAAAAGTCATTTGGACGTACCACTAGGATCCGAACATGAACCTCACGCAATAGATATCCACTTTTTAGAATTCCTATGTTATTTTTAGGTAAAAAAAAATCTTTCAAAACGATCAGAATTTACACTGAAACTAATCTCAAACGCTATCATTGTTAGCAATGAAGCAGTATAACACCACCTTACGGCTGCTTAGTGTCAAAGGAACTCGTACTACTCGTGTATAAAACTTTTGCGTACATTTTGCGTACATTTTGTCTCATGTCAGTGCCTATTCAATTACCACAGCTCCATCCGGAGGCTTGTGTTTTATTTCTGTCGCGTTGCTTGGTCGGTTGGTTATGTTAGCCAATTAGGACGAGGCCGCAGGCCAGCGTGGTGATTAAGGCCTACTTCCATTGCACTGTAAGAAGAGACCCGAACCAGTGTGGCACTAATGGGTGGCAAATTTCACCAATACGACTGTATCCGGCCGAAGTGACCAGCTATGGTGTATAAACGGCGAAGGTGAAGGACCAGCGGTGGAGCGGTAACAGCGGTAATTTAAGTGGACTGTATTTTGCGGTTTATTAAGCGACAGCGGGAGAATAAATAAAATAAAATTGTGCTTCCTAACTTGGCTGATGCACCCTCACAGGAAGCCTGGTCTGAGGCGGAAATCGAAAGAAAAGAATCAGACCAGGAATAAGTAAGGAAAGCAAGTACCTGATGTGCTGGCACGGTGAGGGCGCGGTTGCCTGGTGAAGACGTAGTGGTGGTAGAAGCACTTGGCGGCGCGGAGTTTGAACAGCGGGTGTGGCCTCAAGATGGCGTGCGGTAAAACAGCGGTATACAGCGGCGCGGGCGATCTTGACGGCGATTCAAATGTAACTGTTGGCGCGGCGGTGGCGCTGCCTACGCAGCGCGCTGAGCATTGCGTATACGCAATGCGCGCCTCTCCTTCTCACACATAGGACTTGCGGAATATGGGAGAAAGGAATAGGTAAACAGGAAGGATTACGTGCGATCAGCCAAGTCCACAGATACTAAATAAGTGGCGTTACCATTCCCCCCGGCTTGAAGGGTTCCCTTCAAAAAAGAGTAAAACAACTGCGGGTAGTCCTATATATGAGAAGTAATAAAACTGCGGATTCCTACATATAAGAAGTAATGAAACTGCGGGTTTAATTAATTGCGGAAAGAAATAGAAACTGCGGAATTTAATCTATATATATATAATCTAATCTAAATTAATCTAAACTGCGGTAATAAATTAAGTAAGCGGTTGAAGTAATGAAATTAATTAGATGGCAATGGGCAGACCCTAACCGTCGGGCGCACAAAGCTACCTTTGGATGTCTTAACTGTTACAACGCGGACTGTACCATCCTTGGATGGATGTAAAGCTTCCACAACACCTAGCGGCCAAGAAAGCGGCGGTTGGTTATCTAATATTAACACAACAACGGTTCCGACCTCTATAGCAGCTGATCTCGTAGTCCATTTAGAACGAGATTGCAACTGGTGTAAGTATTCTAGCCGCCAGCGCTTCCAAAAGGATTGTACCATTTGGTCTAATAAAGCGTGTCTTTGGATGAGATGAGTTGGATTGTTTTCTACTTCTAGCGCTGGTAGAGAAGAAAGTGGAACTGTGTTGAGGAAATGAGCGGGTGTTAAAGCGGAAGGCTCTGCGGGATCACTGCTCAAAGTGGTGAGCGGGCGAGAATTGATAAGCGCTTCAATCTGCGTTAAAACAGTTATAAACTCTTCATAAGAGAGGAGTTGTTTACCTACAACTCTGAAAAGGTGTGTCTTAACCACCTTTACCATACTTTCCCAACACCCACCAAAGTGAGGAGTTGAGGGCGGTATAAATTTCCATTCAATGCGATTTTCAGTAAGCTCAGTTTCAAGATTAGGACGAAACTCGTCAAGAAATTTATATAAGTCTTTCAAATACGAGCGCGGGCCTACAAAATTTGTACCGTGATCCGAGTACATGCATTGTACTGGACCGCGGCGCGAGAGAAACCGCTTTAGAGCGGCAAGAAACGCAGCGGTGCTAAGCTCAGTAGCTAGCTCAATATGGATAGCTCGAGTGGTGAAGCAAGAGAATATGCAAAGCCAAGCTTTACGGCTCTTGACTCCCCGAGCGCGATACGGCGTATAATACAGCGGGCCGGCGTAATCACAACCAGTGTGTGTAAATGCCTTTATCATTTGGTTGACGCGTTGGCTCGGCAGGTCGGCCATGATCGGAAAGGTTGGACGCGGACGCGATCGAAAACAAATGTTGCACTTGTTTATCCTTAGCCTAATGATTCTGCGAGCGGCTAGTATCCAATACCTCTGTCGTAATAAAGACATCAACATTTCAGGTCCAGCGTGTAGATATTTTTTATGATACATATCGATAAGGAGATCAACAATATGATCGTTTCGCGGCAATACGTATGGATGCTTATATGTATAACTTTCAATAGAATTCGATAAACGACCTCCAACGCGTAGAAGGCCTTGATCATCTAAGAAAGGTTTTAATTTTAATAAAGCGGAGGAACAATTTTCATTATTTTTTATTTTTTTAATATCTTCAAAAAAATAAATATTTTGAAGGACGCGGATTAACTTTATTTCAACGAAGGTTATATCAGAACTGGTGACCGAAGTGTTACCAGTGCGCGTTAATAATTTTAAGAAGCGATAAACATAAACAATAATGCGTAATAGTTTTGAATAAGATGAACAGCGATTAGACAGCGAATTAAATCTATATAAAATGCGTTGAAAACGGCGGTCAGATTCTCTCATACCTATTTGTAAGTACATCTGACGACAATCAGCGGATAGTGCTACTGCAAATAGCCTGAAATTTAAAATAATCGAGAACAAGTCCCCTTGTATATTAGGGCCTGCGTACATTAAGTCATTTAAGGACACATTCGTACTAGATTTGCAGCTTGCGTCTAAAACTACTCTTAGTTTCGTAGTAGTTTTATCGTTGCGTATAACACCGTGATGCGGTATGTAGTAGACTGACCGAGACTCACAGTCGTCGGCTGGCGCGGGAAGTAAATATTGTTTATCAATGTAATCACGGATGACGTCATCGTATGCCGTTCGTAAGGAAGGCGAAGCTTGCAATTTCTTTTCTAGACACAAAAAACGTCTCTTAGCGGTTGTGTATGAATCACCTAATTTATTTGTATCGCTTTTAAAAGGCAACGCAACAATATACCTACCACTCTCATCACGTACAGTGGTGGCGCGGAAATAATCTTCGCATTGAAGATCATCTTTATTATGAGCGGGAGAAGACGTGACTTCTTCGAGTTCACAAAATCTCTTAAAAATAGTGTCCATCGATTCCGGTACACTAGTACAACACAATGTTGTATGCGTATTAATCTCATGAAACGCGGGAATCGAACCCATTATAACATAACCTAAAACTGTATTAATTGCGGACGGCGAATTCTTATTCAATAATTTTCCTGGTAAAAGCAAGTGCGGAAACAAAGATGCACCTATTAAGACGTCAACGGGTCCTGGTTTAAAATAGGTATCATCTGCGAGAGCGATTGAATTTAAATGCGACAACATAGATATATCTACCGGCACCGACGGCAAATTATCTGTTATACTATCTATAACCAGTGCGGAAATATTATAGCAAAGTTCGGAATTAAAACGTGAATAGAATTTAATTTCCGTACAACCTTTAATAGGTTTCTCAGAACCACCGATACCTCGTACGGTTAAACTAGAATTATGATAGTTATTTATACCTAACCGTTTACAACAATCCTCTGAAATAAAATTACTTTGCGACGCACTATCTAATAAACAGCGTATTAAATGTTTATTCCCTCGCGTATCATACATTATAACTTGTGCTGTAGCTAACAGAACAACAGAGGGCGATGCGCATTCCTGCTTATTACCAATCAACCCTTGCGGAGACTGCGCGCGGAATGACGTTGCACATATTGATGCATCGGTAATATTACGCGTTCCCGCCGTACGTACCTGTTCGGTTGATGTACTAGCGGGCGGCGGCGGCTGCGCGTGCGACGACGTACTATTAGTGAGCGGAGGAGAAACCGGTTTGTTATCTAGATGCAATAGCGAGTGATGCCGTTTTTTACAAATGCGACAATTAGCATTCGATTTGCAATTTGAAACTTTATGTTTATTACTTAAACAGTTTATACAAGCGTTGTGTTCTTTAATGAATTTAAAGCGTCCGGAAGGTGTTAAAGTATGAAAATGCGGACATTTATAATAATGATCATGATGCGTATCTTCACACAAACATTTCATAGAAACTGTAGAAGTAACATAAGTTTGTACATTCGGAGCAGCAGGTTTCTTACACGGTTTAGTGTTTGAGTTAACTGCTCGCGAGATGTTACTTAATGATGCGGAATGTGTAAAAACTTTATGTTGTTTACGAATGAAAGCGGCTAATTCACTGAATGTGGGCAAAGTATTATTATTGCCTAAAGTATTTTCAAAAGCGCGGATAGTATCGGTATCTAATTTTTTAACGGAGATATAAAATAGCATAAAATCTGCTAAGTTATCAATTTTTAAATTAATTAATGCGTTTACAGCGGTTACAATTTTATCTATGAAGAATTCATAGTTAGCAGCGGAAGCGGAACCAGTTAATTTAGCATTTAATATCTGGTCAATATATGAAGAAGCAAGACAGCGTATATCTTTATAGCGATCTGTTAAAGATTTTAAAATTATGTGATAATTATCACCACAAGGTGAAATGCCTGCGAAGGTACTTTGAACCTTGGGAGACAGCTTCCCAATTAGGTAATAAAGTTTTTCGTCATTAGTTAATGATTCATTATCATCTACTGTCGACTTAAAACTTGCGTAAAACAATGGCCATTTTTTAATGTCACCATCGAAGGAAATAAGTTCAATAGGCGGTAAGTATGACCTTCTAGGGGTTGTGGATGCAGCACAACTGGGTGTGGCAGTAAGTTGCTTAGCGATTCTTTTTATATAGCAAAATAAATCCTCAAAAGATGAGTACGCCTGATAGTTAGGTACTGCGTTAGGATCATTTAATAATAAAGCCTCATTATATTGATCTAATGTGCTTTCAAATTTAGAATTGATATCATCAAGCGTTTCTATTGAGTTTAAAAATATGTTCTTATTTTCTTCATTTTCATGAGCAGCTTTAGCCTTATTGTAAATTTCTTGCATTCGTGAAAATAAGGCGTTACGTTTAGCTTCTAAAATCGTTAATTTTATATTTGTGCTAATATCTTTTGCATCCTCATAACTTTCACAAGCATTTTTTGCTGACTTCTTAGTAGCCATTTCGTTATGAATAAATGCGATAGCTAATAAGAATTAAAGAATAAAGTGCGATTAATTTTAACAGCGGTGAATAGGTACTTAACGGCGACGGTTATTTTGAAATGACACGTACAAGATAGCGTAAAAAACAGCGTTATTTTATTATATACGGCGAAATAGAGAGAAAAGAAAAGGTAATGCGTCTGGCAAAGTGACCAGAATTTTATGTATCCGGCCGAAGTGACCAGCTATGTATCCGGCCGAAGTGACCAGAATGGGGTATAAACGGCGAAGGTGAAGGACCAGCGGTGGAGCGGTAACAGCGGTAATTTAAGTGGACTGTATTTTGCGGTTTATTAAGCGACAGCGGGAGAATAAATAAAATAAAATTGTGCTTCCTAACTTGGCTGATGCACCCTCACAGGAAGCCTGGTCTGAGGCGGAAATCGAAAGAAAAGAATCAGACCAGGAATAAGTAAGGAAAGCAAGTACCTGATGTGCTGGCACGGTGAGGGCGCGGTTGCCTGGTGAAGACGTAGTGGTGGTAGAAGCACTTGGCGGCGCGGAGTTTGAACAGCGGGTGTGGCCTCAAGATGGCGTGCGGTAAAACAGCGGTATACAGCGGCGCGGGCGATCTTGACGGCGATTCAAATGTAACTGTTGGCGCGGCGGTGGCGCTGCCTACGCAGCGCGCTGAGCATTGCGTATACGCAATGCGCGCCTCTCCTTCTCACACATAGGACTTGCGGAATATGGGAGAAAGGAATAGGTAAACAGGAAGGATTACGTGCGATCAGCCAAGTCCACAGATACTAAATAAGTGGCGTTACCAACGACCGTTCTTAAAAACTAAAACGAACTAAAACTAACCTATCGCACTGCCGACTAGCAACACAAACTACATTGTTTTGAGCCGGCGAAAACGTAAACACTTCGCCGGCGATGGCATTGACTTTCCAAACCCTCGGTTTATTATAAGTAGGTCGTTGACCCAGTTAGGCGGCACTTTATTGGCCATAAATTTTCTAGCGCGCAACAAGTTGTTGGGCGGGACGCGGCGGGAAATTGGATTGTTTGTTCCTTGGGAGTAGAACTTTTTGACGTGAAATGTCTTAAACGGCACTGAAAAGTAGAGAAGAGAAAACTATCTATCAACTTAATGTTTACAAATTTTAACATAAGATATCAGAACTAGAGTCATTGTAAATAGTTACCTATATTATTTATAGTTCACTAATTACAGTTAATTAGCGAACTATAAATAGATACAATTAAAGAAATTATTACAATATGATACAATAAATAATTAATTAAAAGATGGTTTTTATTAATTTCCAAAATTTTTCTAAACTTATATCAAGTCGCGAGCGAACTAATTAATTTAGAGTACTTATCTAGAAGACCGAGACCTGTACGCGACTGTAATATAAGGAAAACAAAGTATTCTTGAAAACCCTTTAAAAATGTTTGTTTTGGAGAAGGCGGTGAGCGAAATCCAAAATGTGTTTTTCAATATTCCGAAAACGAAACCCATTACCAAAAATTCAAAAAATGTTACGTCCGCCACAATGTTGGATTTCAAAATTAATAGTTTTCATAACTCTCATCCTGAATATTAAAATGACCAAAAAATTAAAAAAGTGGTTTTGGATTTCTAAATTTATGTATTTTTCATAATCCTAATCCCAATATATCCTGAAAACGACAACCAAGACTAAGAATTTAAAAATGTTATGTCCGCCATCCTTTATTTCAAAATTAGGTAATGTATTTTTCATAACCCTCGTCCCAAAATATACCATAAACGATACCCATGACCAAAAATGTATTGTCACGTCCACTATTTTGAATTTCAAAGTTTATGTGTTTTTCATAATCTTCATACTTATACTTCATATACTATATTGATTGGGTATTTATCAATTTTTTAATAACATTAAATTAACAAAAAAGAGAGAGAAAATCTCCGCTATTTTGATATATTACACAAACAAGGAAGATATTTGTTTTAACATTATTAAATGAAAAAAGTATAAAAATTCGTTTGATATAATTTTGAAACTTTCAGTTAAAACTACAAAAAAAGTAAATTTTTCAATTTTCTGTTAAAAGTACGGGAATTTTTAATTTATTTTATTTATTTTGAACCACCTAGTCATAGAACATTAAGGTTTAAAGTTTCTGATAGGAAAATGCTCTCCCTATTACCAGTTTCCGGTTGGTATCACTAGTATAGGTATTTACGAGATACACGGTGTCCTATTACCCTTTTTAATACAGTCATAGTAGCATTAAACTGACGAGGTTCCAGCGCATTACCAATTTGCGGGGGTCATCCTACGCAGCGCTCAAGTCAGACCGCGTCTAGGAAAAATTGACATTGATATTGAAACTGTGTGAACTTCAGAGCGTATCCGGGTCGCCGGGTGACCTACATCGGTGGATGCGGGCCACGCAAATGCAAATGCCCCGTCGCAACAAGTGGGATGACTGGTTACTGACTCTCCAATTCAACATAACATTGTTTTACGACGAACGTATTGTATTAATTTTCACATCCTTTAATTTTTGAAATCAATGTTATTACGAAATTGGTTTTTCATACCCTTATGCAAGCGTTTTTATGTCCCACTGTTGAGTATGGGCCACTCCCCACAACAAGTAGCAAGTTCCACCACGCTGCTTCAACGGGCAAGAAACAGGCTAGGGATCAATCCGTATCGGATATTTTCTGGCCACCCATCGGGCCTCCGAAAAGGTTTCAGACCTTATAAGTGCCTTACTTGTTGAAGAGTTTAACTCTTGAGAAAACTATGTTTCGGTTGTCTTTATTGTTAGCTTGTCGATTTGGCACATAGACTTGTTTGTCGTACCCTCTCGCTCATTCTAGTAACGTGTAAGAGAGATGAAAGTGATGTGTTGGCATGTAACTTAACTTTAAAGCGCTCAAAATTCAATATCAGTGGGAATCGGTTAAAAAATACCCTTAAATATTATATGTTAGTTAATAATCAGGCAATAAAATCAAAATTTGATACTAAATAAATAAATTATTATGGTCCATTATTTAGTTAGACTAATAATATTAACGCGTCGAATACATCGGCTGCATTTCAAGCCGAGGTATTGGCGCATGCTCTTTGGGTCTCCGCAAAACCTTGGTCAAGTCCAATGCGGAGTGAGGGGCAGGTTCTAGCCGCCTACGTAGTTTCAACTCAGTTCCATTCGAAATTCACCTGTTGACGACCACCGATTGAACTGCGACGATCAGTCTCTCGAGGACCTTAGCTCCGGGAGGTCCTGTCGGCTAAAATAAAAATAATTCTAAGTGTTAAAGATAAGTCTTTAGTGCTGTAAATATATTAGAAATTTCAAAAAACTTCAATGTCACATTTTAAAAATTATAAATAAAAAATTATATTTAAATTAAATTATTTTTGTGTATAAATTTTTAACATCGTTTTTAAAATTCAAACTAACAAAAAACTGAAGGAAAAAAATAACCATTAATATCAACCAGAATCTTGAGGGAGATCCAAAAGTGAGTATTTCGTGTTGTTCTAATGCGAATTAAAAAAGTAGAACTAAAACTGTGCTGAGAGTTTTTTCCTCCGGCTTTTTCTTTCTTTACCCAGCGGTGGGTGGCACATAGGCAGCCGATGAGTTCGATTAGGTAAAATCATAACTAAATAAAATGAAAATCATTAATATACTTGGCAAATAAATTGTGTATTAGTAATAAGTTTTAATATTTTATAAATTAATTTGTATTACTAACATTAGTTTTATTTTTAATTTTTTAATTTGCATACCTGAAAAGGTGAATATGGATTGATCAAAATGCCCTGTGAAACCAATAACTAACCCATATTCGTGCAAATAAATGATTTTGATTTTGATTTTAATTGTTAAATTACTGGCTAACTGCAGTTTTACCCATTCCTAGTATTAAAATCCAATTATTTAGGCACTGCATAAAACTTTTTACTGTTATTCCCATTTAAAAGCTGATTTAAAATTGTCAGTAACCCATTGACGACCGATTGATGACCGACTACATGGTCGGGTCTCCGCTTACAATGAGAATGATGTAGGCCGCCGTCCACCACGCTGGCCTATTGCAGGTTGGTGGTCTTCACATGCCTCTGAGAACATTTTTTTTTGCAAACTCTCAGGCACGCACGTTTCCACATCATGATTTCCTTCACCGTAACAGTAGGTGATATTTAATTTTATAAAGCGCGTATATCTTTTTTACAAAGTCATTGGTGGATTCAAACCCGGACCCCTTAATTCAAGGTGGAATTCTAAGTCAATGGGGTATCACCGCTGTGATAAGCTCACTAGCACCATGTAATTACTTTTATTATCTTTTTGCAATTTTTCTACACAGAAATACTGTCTGTAGATATAAATACCTATTTATATGTTGAACAAAATCATAAAACATTTTTTTTCGATCATTATAAATAACCATTCGTATATGGTATTAATTGTATGTTATTGTAAAGGGTAAATATCCTTTACGATGTGAAATCACAATATTCTAACGAAAATATTTGAATTAGGTACTACACATTTTTAATTACAAGAGTAACTGATACCGATAAATTTCCCTTAATATACAACAAAACCTAATGAAATTTACGTAAATATGACTTTAAATGTTTTCCTAGAAATACCATGAAAGTGACGACTGAAAACATAAGAGAAGGCCATCCAAAAATCTGACAAAATTGTCACAAATGTATCTTCATCAAAGTTAATTGGTCCGACGAAAGCATTTGGAACACATTTAACTCGTAAATCGTATGGCGAAAGATTTGTAGTTTCTAAACACTTATAATCCCGCTCAATGATTTCCTTTGTCGTGGCGTCCACGACATGGAAAAAGACTTAAAACTATACCAGAAACAGAAATTTAAACTCATAGATCGTATTTCTGCTTCGCTCGGAATCGAACCCATGACCCACCACACAGGGTGCCTTAACCACTGCGCTACACAAAGCATAATGAATCAAAAAATACAAAATCTTTCCCTACACACAATTTTCTTCGAGAACCCATTTCTGGTCATAAATATGTATAAAACTGTCGACTTGTAAAATCAAAAATCAGTACTTTTGAAAGTTTTGAACTTGCATTTATAAATACGCAATTTCATTTAATTTTATCAAGTAGTTTTAATACTACTTGCGGCGCCTGTCACCAATCTAAAACATCTAATCTAATCTAACCTAAAATATACCGAAGAAATTAATACGCAGGTGAATACCTAATATTTGGTTGGATGACGGACGATGTGCCTTTGTACCTATAAATATCTCTTCTAATATGTATTGAGTTTCTAACATTCAATAACACAATGACAAATTTTGTGTACGTATTTAATTATGATGATGCTCAGATACTAGTATCTCATTTCACAGACAGGCAGAGTAGCTCCAAACAAAAGAATTCCTTAATTCTTAATACCTTTATGGGTAAAATTCAAGGTCATCGTGACGGCAACGATCGACGACGACAGTCATACATACGCATTCAACAATATAGGAGACATTGTTGAATGCGTATGTATGACTGTCGTCTTTTGTAGTTCAACTTTACCTGGCTGCAGACAAGGGAACTTCTTAATAGACAAGAGCACAGTCATGCATATGCATTCAATTTATGACTTCTCCTTTTAGAGTTCAAATTGACCTGAATACAGACGAGAGAACTCCTAAATAAATAAAAGTTCAGTCATGCATATGCATTCAATTGTTACTTCTGCTTTTGACGTTCAACATGATTTGACAGCATACGAGAGAACTCCTTAACACACAAGAGCGCATACATGCATATCCATTCAATTGTGACTTCTCCTTTTAAAGTTCAACTTGACCTGACTGCATTCGAGAGAACTCCTTAACAGACAAGAGTGCAAATGCACTCAATTTTGACTTCTCCTTCTAAAGTTCAACTGGACCTGGCTGCAGACAATGGATCTCCTTAATAAATAAAAGTTCAGTCATACATATGTTATGCATTCAATTATGACTTCTCCTTCGGAAGTTCAACTTGACATAGCTGCAGATAAGGGCACTCCTTAAAAAACAAGAGTTCAGTCATGCATATACATTCAATTGTGACTTCTCCTTCTAAAGTTCAACTGGACTTGGCTGCAGATAAGAGAACTCCTTAATAGACAAGAGCTCAGTCATGCATATATATTCAATTGTGACTTCTCTTTCTGGAGTTCAACTTTATCTGGCTGCGGAAAATGGAATTAAGGGAAGATCGAGAGCTTATTAATTGTACATACGTATTCAATTATGACTTCTCTTTGTGGAGTTCCACGGCACTTGGCTGCAGTCGAAAGGACTTTTTAAAATTTAAGACTAGGTTGATGCGTAGACATTCAATGATGGCACCTCCTTTTGGATTTCAACTTGCCTAGGCTGTGGATGACGGAACTCCTCAACGACCGAGAGCTCCATCATTTATATACATTCAATTGTGATTTTTCCCTCTGGAGCTCAACTTGAGCTTTCTGCATACGAGAAAAGTCCTTAACAGATATGCATAAGCAATAAGCATTCAACTATGATTTCTTCCTCTGAAGTTCAACTGGACCTGGCTGCAATCAAAAGATTGCCTTAAAATTCAGGAGAACAACTATTTCTGGAGGTCAACTTGACTTTTGCAGATGATGGAATTCCTTAACGGCCAAGAACACAGTCATGAATATACATTCAATTGTGACATCTTCTTCTGAAGTAAGTCGCAGTAAGGTCAAGTTGATCTCCTTCTGGAGATCTGACCTTGGAGGACTTCTGGAGATTGACACTGCACACAAGGGAACAGAAAAGTACAGTGACGCATTTAATTGTGACTTCTCCTTTGGATGTTTAACTTGACGTGTCCTTAGATGAGAGAACTCCTCAACGGTTGAGAGCACAGTCATGTTTAGGCATTCAATTGAGACACCTTTTCTGGAGTTCAACTTGAGACAACTTTACTGCAGAAGCGGGAACACCTATATGATGAATAATACAGTCACGCATTCAATTGTGATTGTCTTCTTCTTTTAGAGATGAACGTGACCTGGCTGCAAACCAGGGGACTCCTGAATAGACAAGAGCACACCTTGATCTAACTGTAGAAGATTTTCGTTCCCCTTAACGGTCACAGTCATAGGTACATACGCAAGAGCCAAGTCACGCATTCAATTGTGACACCTCTTTCTGGAGTTCCACTTGACCAGACTCTTTCTGGAGTTTCACTTGAGAGGTTCAGACAAAGGAACTCCTCAACGGTCTAGAGCACAGTTATGTTTAGGCATTCAGTTTTGATATCCTCTGTTGGAGTACAATTTACTCTGGCTCCAAGATTGGGAACTCCTTCGTCAGTAGCATAAACACGAAATTTCATACGCATTTTTAAACACAATTTTATATGCATTTTCTAATAGTTGTTCAAGTGTAAGTTTTACTATGATCTGTCACCAGTTGAGTCAATCAATAACAGACATACGAAATTTTGTTTTTTCTTTCAATTTTGATAATTTATTCTAAGGTTTATCATGAAAATTATATAAATAACATTTTTGATACTTATATTTTTATAGATGGACATGAAACAAACGAATTTTATAATACTTCAAACAAGAAAAAGTGTTTTAAAATGTACACGTTAATTATCTCACACGTTCTTTGACCAACCAAAAAACCACTCACGGCTAATGAAATACTTTCCGTGGCCGCCTTAAACTTTTATCGGTGTAGAACATAAAAACATAATAAATAAAATACAAAAAAAAAATAAAAAAAAAGCTTTTATTTAAACGGTCTAAAAAGAAGAAAATATTTTTTCCTTAAAAATTTTAACTATCAACTTTTAACCTCATTAAACACAATTCATAAGATCATCCATAATATATTATGTATACCTTGCGAAACACTCAAGAAATCTAAAATTTTGTACTATGTTAAGATGAGTCTTAAATTTTTACGTTTTTCACATGTAACTCTTTTTTTACAGTGTCTGATTTAATGCACTTTTGAACATGATCGTGTCCTAAAATTTTCTACGTGCGAGGTAAAATTCTGACACAATCTTATTTTTTGAGAATTTGACTGTTTTTCTTTCACATGTGTCTAAAATTTTTATATGTGGCTCAAATTCTCCCACGTGACCCATTTTTTAACCGACTTCAAAAAAAGGAGGAGGTTTGGTGTTGATCTGATGAAGAGTTTCGAAGATACAGAGTGGAACTCCTCAACGAATAAGAGTTAAGGAACCAGGTTGATCAATTATTATTGTTGGTCATATTACCTTTGCAGAACTATATAAACATTGACCACCTTCGATGATGTAGCGGAACTCGTTATAAAATAGGAATAATTAAATCGTGTTTAAAGCAAGTTAATTTAAATAAACTGTACAAATTATATATTTAAACATTAATAATGGTGTCCGTAAGGTTACCATTAAGCAGCCAGTTGCCGTAACCTATGATGAAGCATTAAAACTAAGATACCAGAGTCAGATAAAAGAACAGAAAAAATGTGAACCGACTTCAAACTAAAAAGTAAGAAATAACATACTTCAATAATAAGGTATTTTTGGAGTCTGTGCCCAAGTTCATCCTCAGTTTAACCTCAAGTAACCTCATTTTTGCAGACGAGTTTTAAAGTCATGAAGAAATCATGATATGTAGGTTAATTAATATATTTTAATATATTTTACTAAAAAAGAAGTATGTTGGTAAATATGTACTTAGGTAATATTTTATTCATTTATTATAATTGTACGGGCTAGTATCGACACCATACGATAGTCAAAGAAAAGATGTTGTTAAAGTTTATAATATTTATTGTTGTACACTGTAGGTATGATAATGATGTTGCTATGAGTACGCGCGCGATATGTTAGTATCCCAAATGCCATACTAAATTGAAAATGTGACCGGCGCATGCTATACGAAAAACACGCTGACGGTTGGTGTACGGTTGCACCGTACAATAATGTACAATGAGAGAGATTTAATGTTCTTTAAAAATGCACATAACAAATTTACAAATCATCGTCATAAGTTATTTAAAAAAAATTAATAATATGTTTAATTTCATATGTTCAATTTTAGGTTAATGAGGTTACTTCTGTAGTACGTACATTTCTGCAGCTTCAAGTCGCTAAACTTTTGCCCCACTTACTCTAGTTACAAGTCCCGTTGTAGTCGAAAATCGAACATTAAATCGAAAATCGAAAATTAAATTTATACGCTACGATGTTAAGAGCTCACTGCAATCTATGGTCACCCACATTCACCCACAAATACGATAGAAGTTCTATTTTGATGTCATACACACACATAAGCGGTGATAGAGGCTTAGAATTTGACCTTGAATCAAGGGTCCAGGTTCGAATCCCAGTGGCACACCAATGACTTTAAAAAAGTTATGTGCGCTTTATAAAATTAAATATCACCTGCTGTTACGGTGAAGGAAAACATCGTGAGGAAACCTGCATGCCCGAGAGAGAGAAAAACAATTTCTCATATGTATGTGAAGTCCACCAACCCGTAGGCCTACTTCCCTCTCATTGTGAGAGGAGACCCGACCCTGTAGTGGTTCATTAAATGGGTTACCGACTGACACACACATACGCACGAGCGCACGTACACTCACACACACATTCACACAGATACAGAGCTTTACGATCCCAAAACAGCTCAATCATCAGGCGGCTCAAACGGCTAGGTTTGATGCGTTTCGATTTTAACTACTTCTCTTAATAGTTAGCGAGAATTGGAAACTCCTAGAAACTGAGAATTTAATGATTTACTCCAGCACTCCATGAAGCACTGCGTGTACTGAACTTTGTTTCAGACTACTTTGTACAACATCAATCATTGTGAACGTCTGGGCTGTCTGGCACCCTTATTAATACCCTTTTTAACCTACTTCGTCAATGTTCGTGAGGGCTGGAGGATTTCGCATTTTTTTATGGGTTTATCAAATTTTGAAACGACTTACCTTGGTCATTGGCCGTTGTAGTAAAGTGTAGCTAATCTAATGACAACTAGGGATGTTTTAATTTCTCGAATACTATGCTATGGCGATGCTCTCGACTCGATGAATTTTTATTGGCATGAAAATTATGAAAAATAACATCAAGAAATCCAAGATGTTGGACATATTCTTTAAAATTTGTAGTTGAATTTTATTATTTTGGGAAAGGGATTATGAAAAATATAATTATTATTTTTGAAATTCAAGATTGCGGATACGTTTTATTTCATAGGTATCGTTTAGGGATATTTTGGAAGGAGAATTATGAAATTTTATTTGAAATTTGAATACGTCTATTTTGAAATCCCAGACGGCGGACATGACATAACGATACCCATGACCAAGAACTCAAAGAAGTCAAGTACGCCATCTTGTATTTCAAAATAAAAATATGTAATTATGTCGAAGCGTCAACTCACACTAACGCCATTTATCCTTCGCTTAAGGAACTATGTTGATTAACCGTTAGTGTCGAAGTGTCAACGCACACTAACGCCATCAGATCTATCCTTCGCTTGAGGAACTATGTTGATTTACAGTTAGCCGTTAACACCATAAATATAAAGGCTATTTTCATTACAAAATACGCCTTTTGACCCGATCAATTTATTTATATTCGTACCAGAATAGATTACTGTTTAATTTACTGAAAAGAAAATAAAAGAAAAGAAAAGAATGCGTTTATTGTTGACTGTTACACGAGAAAGATGTGACAAAAATTATAATAAGTTAAGAACAGTCTACCCTATGCGAGCATACAATAATTATATCTTAAATAACTAATACTTAATTTTAAATTATAATTATGTTAATATAAGTTATGATATTATTTTAGCAGTCCAATTATTTATTTATTTTAATATTTTTCCTAATCGAACTCATTGGCATACTATGTGCCACCCATTTCTGGGTAAAAAGGAAAAAGCCGGAGGAAAAATCTCTCGACACAGTTTTAATTTATTAATTTAATTATGCGCGCGTTACTACATTTCTTTTTAAAGCTGTTTATAAACATGATATTATTATAATATATATTGCGAACTTTCTATTTCGTCTAAAACTAGTTTTAATGGCTTTGTTGATTTTAATTTAATTTTAGCTTTAGCATGATATAAACACAAGGAAGCACTAGAAGTCGGCAGCTTTCCATGGTTGTAATTTTAAATGTAGCCTCTGCCCTACCTGAGTTAATTTGTCATTGCATTTTATCGTCAAAGAATTCTTTTACCAAATAATAACCTTTTTGACCGGCCACTGTTTTAAAGACCATTTGAATTTATTGATTTTAACTCTATAGGGAAATGATTATTATATATATGCGTATGGCAAGTTTTTATGTACTTTTTTTGTAAATTCTACATTTTATTATAGGTACATTGTCGTAAAGTTGTTATTACCCACATTGACTATATAGGGTGATATGTTATGTGACGTATTCCTGCTTAGGGCGTCGTAAGGTAGTCCACCAACCCGCAGTAGGCCAGCGTGGTGGACTAAGGCCTACATCCCTCTCATTGTGAGAGGAGACCCGACCCTGTAGTGGGTCATTAATGGGTTACTGACAAAGTGCCATAAAAAATACTTGATAAGATTGAGATTTTTTATTATTTAAGATTACTTGATATTTGTAGCTTCAATAATAAATCAAAAGTGCATAAAAACTATAACAGTTTTGATATTATAGCCTTAGAAGTAAAAATTTCTGAATTTTTTTACTCACATAACAAATCACCCGTACGTTGGGAACTGTAATCGTCACTCGTGAAAGGTCCTAGACGCTGTTTAAATAATCCAGTCTTGGTTTGCAACAAAACTTTATCGCCACTAATTGGCACTGGAGTAGCGCCGCGAAGCAGCCTCCCATTCCCAGTCCCAAAGACGCGTTTTCAAATAAAACAAAGCTAATAAAAACTATACAAATTTTGAATAACACACACATATTTTGAATCTGTGAATTGAATACGAATTCACAAATTTCAGATGTACAACGTCATCTACAACGCATACTCTATTTACACCACGGTGTTATTATACAGAAAATAGATTGCAACGGTGTTATTAATAACAATAATTCCTTTATTTCAGGCAATATAAACAAAAATACAAGTATTATTGAATACAGAGGCCCACATTATAAATTCCTTACAGAATAACATATATATAATATAGCTTAAAACTAGGTCACGTTTTAACGCTGACGTGAGGCGCGGGTCCGGTGACGTCCGGCGGTCGTCGACGTACGCGTAACACGACCCCCTGCGGCCACAGCTCGTCCCTGATGAAGACGGACAGCTGATCTGTCGGAATGCGAACAGCAAACGAGTTAAAATTCACTGCAGCTCTCGCTTCCAACTTCTCAGCTATCACCCGTATCCTCGTCTTTTGCTCCAAGTACTGCACGATGTCCAGCTGCGGCGTAATCACGTCGAGGTGAAGACATGATCACGATAGGCGACACCTCCGCGGGGGGAGGCGGGGGACGGGTGTCACGCGTGACACCGCTTGCACGCGCAGGAACAACGGCCGGCGACGAGTCAAGTTTCGCTGACTTACTGACGAAGCATTGCATGCCCCACGACGCTTGTTGACGTTATCGGCCTCGGATGACCTACTAAGCGCTACAGCATTGCGCAATGACTCCACTTCATCGCGTAGCTCACCGCTGGTGTCTTGAGAGGCCTCCAGCTTCAACACCACTTCCGCCAAACTTGCCTTTAGGGTGGTTATGTCCTTCAGCAGTCTGGTGACATAGACATGATCGAACGTGACAGGCGGCAATTTGCTGATGTCCTTGGCCACAAAAGACGGCATGTCGTCAAGTTCAGTCAATTTCAGAAGGTTTATAGCATCTTGAAGGCTCTTTTCTCCCTTTTCATCCCTCCTGCGGGACGGCATCCTGTCGATCTTCCCGAGCGACTCGTACAGCAGCGTCTTGGCGCTGACAATCTCCTCACAGCTGAAGTTGGACTTGCAGCTCTGGATGATACTGATCTCGTCCATGGTGTCGATGGCGTGTTGTAAGAACGCCAATACTTCATTGGCTACGAGTTGGTCACATCTCGCGGCCATTGTTGCGTGCAGCGGCAGTCGCCGCGCAGTACGCGAATATTTTTATATTCGTAAGCGCAATGGGCACGTCCATTACAGAGCGCGCACCGCACTGCACTTAGAACAGTGGCTGGTCAAAAAGGTTATCATTATTAAAAAGGTTATACGGTAAAATAATTTCCTTTGACGATAAAATGAAATAACAAATGATCTCAGGTAGGGCAGAGGCTACATTTACAATCCTTTCTTTTCAGTGAGCGGGCTACTACCTCGTGTGAATACTTTTGTGAGAGAAATAGTATACAGAATTTACTATTTCTACTTGCGGGTATGCATGCGCACTCGCGGCGAAAAGGAACAGGAAAAAATTAACGTATTAGTACGTTACCGGGAACAAAAACGAAAAGAAACGCTAGAGGCCATTGGGGCTTATCTTCAAAAAGATAATACTATTGCCACCCAAATAATAAACGCAGAAGTGCACAAACCGCCAGAAGTCTTGAAGTACTCAGAGACAGTTACAAATTCAGATAGACACACAGATCCGCCAAATAATACAAACGAAAATGGGAACACAAAGACACAAAAAAAAATACTATTAGGACCTCCAACTCAAGATCAACCGGAAAAAGTCAGGCGGTTAAGAGCAGAAGACAATCGAAGAATAAGATATGAAAGTGCTTTACATCATGTAGAGCATGACATACCTCCTAAAACAAATCCTGCCCGGATAGTAAAGGATGGAGAAACAGAGAAAATAGCAGAATCGAGGTTAGGTCGTTCACATGAGACATATACAGCCCAAATGAGCCCTGATGCCACGATAGTAGTACACAGACCACGAGAACTGGAACAATTAACCTATATAAAAAACAAAAAGACTATTAGGCAAGACGTACACCACATGGAAGCTGGGTGGCTAGATTCAGGCCAACCGACCCAGGAATATGTAGAATACGATGAATACCAAACGGACCAAAATAACTGCCGAGGATCAGACGGACGGTTGGATAGTAAATATAAAAATGTGATTGTGACTCAACATCGATCACAACGTGAGAAACTTCGGTTAAGGATTACAGAAAATTTGTTTAACAACATAGACATGGAAAGCCAAATAGAAAAAGAACGTATGCTCCATGGCAAGCAATACATTTGCCCTGAAATGAGGAGATCACTCCTCATTTCTAAACCTATTGCTACTACAAGACTCCCGTCGAACGCACTGTCGCCGACAAAAGTCACCTCACGTCACATGGTGGTGACGCCAAATCATTCGGTGGCACCTATATCATTTATAAATTAAATGTAAATGAGCTTTAATCAGGAAATTAAATGTAAGCGCATTTGGGGATGCTTTACTCGACAGGTATTCTAAAATGGCTTCTCAAGAAGAACACGAGAGGAAAATTATCATAGAATTTTGTCATCTATTAGAGAAGTCAAAACAACTTTTTAATGGATTACGGTGAGTACAATTTATACATCCTTTTTTATATACATGTATACAATTTCTATAAAATAAAAACATTTTAACTACACTGTATTAATAAAGGTTATAAAGTTATCGTTACATGGAGATTCAGCAGATCGATATAAAAGACGTCAACGCCTTTATGTGCGGCGTACGAAACCTGCCAATAAAAACAGAAGTACCTACTTCTTAATTATTTAACTTCCATATCAATATGTTTATACTATACTATAGCTTAGATTTCTTTGTTATCAATTTTAGATAACTCAGTGGGTAAATAAGTATATAATTAATTTTAAATTTACTTTTTTCTAAAGGAGCAATAAAATAAAATAAAATAAGATGACCAAAGATGACCTCACCAAAATCTTTCATGCATTATTTATTCCTGAAATGAAATTGTAACGAACTTCTGTTTGAAATATAGAGATAGAAATAAAAATATTTTTCTCTATGTACATTGCATTTCAGTATGGATTGCGTATTTATCTTTGGTTTTGTGTTTGTATGATATAAATATCTTAATAAATATTATAATTATGTTTCGATTGGTTCCCAGAAAATATTATATTGGGAAATTATTTTCCAAAAGTCTTTATTACTTCTGTACTAAAGGTTGACATGTAAAGATCCAAAAAAAAATACATGTCGAATGTAAGTCCGTAAATCAAAAAAGTGACACCTTAAATTAGAGAAGTTTCGTTATTAGCTTACTTTTTTATTCATCTACTAAAACTTTTCCCTAGTGTTAGGGTAACTTTTTCTTACTTTAGTGTCCCTATAAAAGTTCTAAAAAGCTTTATCATCTTTTTTTCTTGCAAGTTTAAAAAAATTTTCGCTCACTTCAACTCTATCTCAAGTATAGTTGCACTCAATGACATCGTGTAAAGTTAATCAGATCGTTTTAAAGTAATTATTGATAATTTTAGGGAGCTACCTCCTTACGGACACAAGCAGTGGCACGTCCACTTCGGAAAGACGTTTGATGTTTATACAAAACTCTGGAAATTTCAACAGCAACACAGAGAACTACTAGACACCAAGTATGGCTTGAAACGATGGCAAATCGGAGAAATCGCATCAAAAATAGGCCAGCTTTACTACCATTTCTAGTATGTATTTCAAAAATGTTAACTGATATCATGCATTTAAAAATAATATTAATGAAGCGCATAGTTTAGCTAGTATAGTTAGATTTGAAATAATTCACCATCACAAATACTCACTTTTAGTAATCACTAATTAATATAACCCAATAATAAAATATTTTCTTTTAGCTTACGGACCAGTGATACAGCGTATTTGAACGAAGCGTTTGCATTTTACTATGCAATCCGCGGTCGAAGCTACTACACCAGAGCGTGCAGGGAGGACCGCAGCGAACTCATGGTCAAAAAGCTTAGATATTACGCCAGGTTCATGGTTGTTTGCATCCTTCTAAAGAAGATGAAACTCGTGAAGGAACTTATTAAAGAACTACATAAACAAATTATTGAATATGGAAACATTTACGACCCCGACGATCAAATCGAGTGGTCGCTGGTGTTAAATGAAGTAAAGGCATTTGTACGTGCGGAGCCTGGCGTGGTTGTGTTGAACTCTGAAAACAATGAAATAGTTCTCACTCACAGGTATATATGTAGCTCACCTACTTCGGTATTATTAGTTATTTATATTATTATGTTAAACCTGCAAAATAGGTATGCGAGGCATCTTATGGTAAGCTAGTGGGTGGAATACTCGTAGAGGTCATGTCATTTTCGTAAAGCTCTTGAAACTCGATGTTGGTAGTGGTTAAAAAATTGATGTAGCCATAAAAAATTATGGCTACATCAATCTCATTTTCGCACCGAACTGAAGTCATATTTAAAGTAGTTGAAAGTACCTTCTGCATTTGTTTTGATTTAATTTCGATATTATGTATTAAATTATGTATAATGTGTCATACTAAAACAACGATTTTCAGATTATCGCCTCTTTTCATACCACCCATCGAGAGAATTCCACAAATGAATTTGAAACTTCAAGAGGCTCTTATAGTAGGGAGCTATTCTCAGCAAGTAAAATTTTCGGAACTGACTATCGACATGTTCCGAATCCTACAAATTATCGAAAGAGAGCCAACGGGTGACATGCACCACGGGTTCGAGGAGCCCGGAGTGGCGCGCCGCCGATGCTCCGGACCACCAGAAATGGTGGACCCCAAAGGTAATTCTTCTTATTCACCGATCTTCACGTTTCATCATATTTTTGCGTCCCCGTTTTGCGACCTTTGTGTGTTTACGCTCTTTGCGCTATGCGTTTTCACTCTGTAAGCATTATTCTATGATAAATCGCGACCATGTATTGTTATATTCATTATTAATCAAGTACCAGCTCTATTAATCGTGTCCGTCGTATCTTCAATGAAATCGGCGCATGCTCATGAATAATTCATATCATATCATTTATATATAATATTATTATGTATTATAATATCCAACCTCGGTTAGATATGAAGCTAGCTAGTTCGAACTTACCAAAGTTAATTGGCTACTTTCAAATAAAACCTTTTCTAAGCCGGTATCTGGATAATAATAGTTATGAGCCCCTTCGATTTTAATTCTAAGCTGCACTCTGCTACTACTTAACAAACCTAAGAAGCACTACCGCCTGAGCTCGCGTTCTGTCCTTTTAATCTGATTTTTCTCAAATAGCTCTTCGAAAATCGAAATCAAAGAGGAAAAGTATTCTACAATGTAACGAGTAATTTGTAGGTTATTATCTCCTAGATGGACCGCCTCGCCGGGAGACGGGCAATCCGCACAAATTCCTTCTGTATAAGCCGTCGCCTAACCAGGTAATGGTTTACTTGGCGAGCTCCTGTGACGAGCTGACTCCTAACGGTGCAGTTCTGCTGTACCTCTCTGCAGAGGGTCACTCAGTGGAGCCGGGGGCGGCGGCGGCGGCGGCGGCTGCGCCATCGACCTCCACTGCGAGACCCATTGAGCAAGGTAAAACATAGCCATAATGATACAGGCCCTATTATTGTGAACCTTCGAAGCGCGGGATGTTTCATTTACACCCTTCAATTTCGAAGTCGATTGAATTTATTGTATTAAATTCCGGTAGTAAAATACATTATCGCGCTCCTATTTTAGTAACTATATTACTTCGGCACATTTTAATATGCCGGTGACATAGAATTTATTTCAATTGGAATAAAGCAACCGGTCCGCTAAAATTAAAATGCGATCGTTTTACATACAAAAAGATCTAAATGTGTCATACAGAAGATTACGCTCAATTTAAATTACTATTATATAAACATAACATAATAAAACATACTTATATTTAATGTATGTTTCACGCTGTTATTTGCATAATAGGTAGTATGCAATTACAATTTGAACTTAAAACACGATAAATTTACTAACAAAATCATTGTTACTGAATTGTCTCATTTTTCATTAACGTTTCTTTGTCTAAAGGTTTTGACACGGGTGGCCTCATCACGACATCAAAATCTGACATATACAGGGAAGATCCCAAAGAGCCTAGGTCTTCCCAAAATAAGTGCAAAGAAGGGCAATGCCTATATCCCGGAGACATACACCCTTTTACCAGGAAACCGCTGTTCATCATAGTGGAATCCGATAACTCGTTCGCGTTCGATAACATCCCTAGGCATTTTGGACAGCCATTAGTTATACTAATGTCTCCCATTGCCCTCCTTCCCGCACTTCAAGGTAATTATGATTTTTTCTATCTACCCATATGCTATAATAAAGCTGGGCTTATACAGCGAGCCGAGAAGACCAATTAAGTACTCGTTTCATTCATGAGAAAACTGCATACTTGTTTTTGTACCAACAAATAAAATATAATTGAGCGGATAGACGGTTAACGGTTAGACGGTTAATTAATAGAACTACTCTTTGTTGTTAAATTGCAATTTTGCTCATGCGCACAGTTCATACCTGCATTCACAGCTTGCTTATGTATTCTCTTAAGTCGAGTTTATCATTATATTACTCAAGTCCTCATGACTCAAGGTAAGGCTATTATATATTAGGCTGAGGTTGCCGGGGTCAATGAACTACACCTTATCTACTCACTTGGCTCTTTAGAACGCAGGTACCTGGGCAATCTTTTCACCATATTTCTCCAAGCCCCCGTGGAGGGGCTTGCACTGAGTTGTGAGTTGGACTCCATCCCTCTGCACACCTTCGACCGCTGCCAGGGGATAATACGTACCTTCATGGCGGAGACCAACGCCGTCTTAGTCCGGACGAGACTGGGTAAGTATAATCATCTCTAATTTTTCATTTCAACTTTCGAGTCTCGAATTGTTCATTTAAACTTTCGCGAATTAAAAAATAAAACGTTGGTTCAACTCATGCGCATTTTCCGGTTTATCCTAAGTAATTAAGAAGCATAATTAAGCATAATCGAAAATTTCGACGTCTCGAAATTTTCACCTATGCTTTCCAAAGTGTTTGTAAACAATTTAAAATTAAAACATCAGTTCAACTCATGTTCATCTCATTTTCCCGGAAGTCCTTCCTCATGAGCTCCATGAGTGCGACAACTCTGTCCGCACGGCGCCGTCAATAGTTTCCACTTTAAATCTCGATATTTTAATTTAACTTAATCAATAAATTTCAAATTCAATGCCTATAAGAAAGGAATTTAAGCGATTGCCTTTTCCTAACATCATATCGACGAATTTACCGCATAAGAAATTAAGATTTTTGCTTTGTTCTCTAACTCACTAAAATGTAGACTAGTGCGTGCACGCACGAACAATCCCGCCCTTTAAAAGGCTTATTCCTATCTGTCCCCCGATTCTGTCCCCTGCAGGTGACAGATAATACTATGGAGAGCTTACCCTGCGACTAAGTTGACGTACGACTAACTACACAGTGTGAGGGCTCCCATGGCACTTCTAAGGTCGGGATTGTCGTATATGCACGAGTTGGATTCGTACGAAATCGCGTCTAAACTGACCGCGGCCTAGACGTACAATCAATAAATTCCAGACTCCAACTACTACCCGTTCCTGGGAGACGACTTCCTCCGCACCATCCTGTTCCGGTACATCTTCTGCGAGACCACGCTGCGGATGCACCGCGGGTTCCGGAGCCGCTCCAACTTCCCGCGTTGCAACCCCGTCATACCGGAGGAAGTGTACGACAGGCCGTCTCTCGTGGACCTGGTGCTGGAGATCTCCAACTGCCTCATGGTAAGCCAACATTTTTTTACCGACTTCAAAAATAGAGGTTATCAATTTGACACGTATGTATGTAATATTTGGGTGTTTTGTGTTTTCGTCTTGTGTGTGTCCATGGCACCCACGAAATAGGGAATCCTAATGTGGGCTATGAGTGTACAGCGTTATTTTTAAAATTAAAGGAACTGCCCAATATTTACATTTGTTGGTTTATTACGGCTTACATTCAGTATACCAGAGTTCAAGGGTGTATATTTATGTATGTATGAAAATATGTTTGTCCTTGCATATCTCCGAAAATAATTGACGGAACGTGAAGGTTCTATTTTTGTTTGTTTACTATTTTTTCAACTTAGATAATTGATAAATTTTCATCAAAATCGGTCCGGTAGTACCTATCCGTGATATGGACTTAAAACTAAAAATTGTGAAAAAACAATTAAACCCACTTCAAAAAAGTATGAAATAAAATTTGTAACATATTTTAGGCAAAGTAACAATTATTTTATTCCAAAAAAATCATGTACAGAATATTTTTAAATTTAAATTTAAATCTTTGAAATTCACAAACCTCTATTGGGGCCGATATATTCTGTCCATGATTTTTTTGGAAAACCCAATTTTAATATATTTTCTAACATACTTAATTTATTATAAAATAAGTTTTATTCTATTATCAGCTCGGTGCAGGTTCATTTACGTTCGGATCTTAGACTAACCACAGAAATATATCTAGATATATCTATCGTATTTCCTACGCGACGTAAGAAAAAAGCGTTACATTACAGAGAAGAAGAGTATAAAATGTCCTCTTCCCTTTCTCCCTCCGTCTCCCCCTAAGTCCCTCTCGCTCTGTTCCTACCCTCTCTCTCCAATTAAAACATTTGAGATTCCGATTTCATTAAAAAATTCCCAACACATAACTCTTAACTTCTCTCTTACTAGCTCTACCAACTACGGTAGGAATGCTTTTATTCATTAAGGCTCTTGTCAATAATATACTGCCCTATCGCGCTTCGAATTTCGGCCCGATATGAATAATTAGGGTTCGTGGAATTGCATCGAATGCAAAGGAAAACAATATAGTTGATAAGTTGTTTCGGTGAAGCTCAAATCCCCTAATAATACTCGATACATTAAGTAGTTGTGTTTTGTATCTGCCATGTAAGTAGGTCAAAATTTACGTTCTGTTGATTTCATTTAGTAGAACTCATATTTTTCTAATAACAGTCCGGTATCGTGTGCCCTATTTAAGCAACTTACAATTTAAATAGCATAACTACGCTACTTATTATATAGCATTGTAGAATTTCGGTCATATTATAAAGCTTATGGTTTTCCGTAAAATATAGAACCTATCCTCTTACTATCAGGCGGACTGAAGGTTTATTTTTTAAGAAAAAATGTCAGTCAAATCATAATACAGTACCTGGCGGTAAAACATGTACATTGTGTCAACTGGAATAGTATCGTTATTGTATCGGTTTCGTAAAGCGACCAAAATGTCGAGCGAAGTACTGCAAAGCAGCCCGGTATCTATTATGAACTGTTAAAACAATAATTACCTGCTCAAATTTTTACTTTACTCGTATATGCCGTCACACAAATTTATTTTCTACGGGGTTATAATAGGGGCACTGTACATAAATAATCAAGGAGTAAGTATGAACCTAAAATAAATTCCAATTTACAGGTGAGAAACTGTTTCCACGATACGTACCTAAACGGTACCAACACGAATCTGTGAGATGCCTGAGGAATCACGAAAAATCTAAGCCGTTTGTTCAAGAAAGCAAAGTGTCAAAAGTTATACAGTTTTAGAAAACCCAAATAATCCCTTAACAACTGTTTAAAGTTAAAATAAAACTTAGTTTATCTCTAACAATGATGTTCAGTGTTATAAGCCATTGATGGAGGCCTGCCGAGTAAATGACATTTTTAAACGCTTTAACGCCTACAGCTACGAGTATCAAGATAAATTGTGTTGGACCAAAAATTGTGGAAAGTGAGGACCGTTACTGGGATGGGCATGAAAATTACGCCATGATTCCATGAACATTACTTAGTCAGCCGAGAAAGATGAATGTGCTCAATCACGCTTAGGCCCACAAAGTGTTATAAAAAGTGAGTTAAAAGTGTCCCCAATGAACTATATGTGCAAATAGAATAAGTTTTCGCGGTTACAATAATAAAATTCATCGTTACACTTTTCCCAAAAACTTGTTAAAACATAAGTGTTTTACATACAATAATATAATTGAAACTGATTTGGGGGTTAAGATTTCATAATTAATGCAGTATTACAATTTAGATAGAATCATCTCAATTCCATAAAGGCCCTATTCTATTGAAAACAAAAAATATAAAAAAATAAAAGATAAAGATAGGAGAAATGATATAATTAATAGATCCCCTAATTATCTACGTGTATTATTTTAAATTTCAATATGTGTGACAGAACAACTGGTTACAGCTTTTTGTAGTCAAGGAATTTGTTTTTTTTCATATTTTGCCAGTAATAATGTTTTTAAACATTTTATAGAACTTTAATTTGCTTAGTTAAGTAAAGTAAGCTTCATTTTGAATTGAGGAGTCTATTTTTTAAATCTTATCTGATGCGCTCGTACGTTTGGCATATTATCAACAAGCAAATCATTATTCCCAATCCAATTTGAAAATTAACCAATAATAATTATATTATTAGCAACGGAAAACGGAGACTAAAGAGGAAGAAATTTTATAATGTGTATGCGTTGACTATCAAAAATCACTTGAATGCAAACTTTTCATCCTGAAATAATGGCCTATATGTGTCTGTTATATACCTCGTTATTAGATTTTTGTTGTACATACTATAATATAATTAAAAGTAAAAAGTTGCGCGATTGCTAATGTAAATAAATAAAGTGCTTCAAAAAAAAAGATAAAATGTATTTTAATAAGAATTATATTATGATATAATATTATAATATAATGATTGCGCTTAATATTAAATTCTGTAAAATACCGCTGTTATATGCACGTGTAACGTTAAAAATAAGCTTAAATGAATGTGGTGGATAAAACCACGCTGTGTTAAGATGCAAAAAGTATTAGTACAATTCTGTAATCGAATTGAAAATTGATTTTCTTTAAAAAAAATTTATGTAAATTTTGATAGACGATGTCCTAGAATTGTTTTCCCTCCATTTTCGGAGTCTAATAATATAAAAGAGGTATGTTTAAATTAATTAATCATATATGTTGATGTCGGTGTATCCCATAAAAGTCAAATATTATATTACGAGAAAATTTCATGAGAAAATAATATTATATTTGTTCAAGTTGTCTACCCCTGTTGTAATCCTTGCACTTGATGTTATGAATTAAAAAACCAAACATACTTCAAATAAGAATATAATAATAATGTATAACAAAGAAGCAACAAGCTTCGTTTTAGAAAAAGGGTGTTTGTTAACCATTGAATATCCTAGTGAGTAATTCCGCTATTTATACTGAACTGATTCACGTATTCATGGATACTTTCATATAAAAAAGAGAAATAGAAAACCCGTTATAAAAAAAGTAATCTTCAATAACCTTCGAGATTAAATCGATGATTAATAAAATCATAAAGTAATTGGTGTTGATGTTACATTGTACCTGTTGTTGTGCCGTTCAAGATAATGTTGTATTTTTCGTTTCTTAGAAGCTATCACTTTTAATTGTACTTAGAACCAAATTAAACTGTTTGCAATGAGAATGATAAGTTATAAAAAGTTCTTATTATTTTACGATATTTGCCTTCACGAATACCTGGTCTACAACATAACAAAATGGGATATTTTAGTTTGATCAAGTTTCACAAATTCCTTCACAAAAAGTATCTTAAAGTATCCTTTTTATGTAAGTAGTTTATTGTACTTATTTATACAGAAAAAGAGTTCTTAAATAATTATAATGTGCTTCGTCACTTGTTCCTTTTTGCACTGGTTTAAAGGCTATATTATATTTAAAAATGAAGAATGAACAAATTTTAAATGATGTTAAACTTTATCAACTATAAGCGCGGCAAAGAAATATTTATACGAAGATAATTCCGTGCTTCGGAGGGCACGTTAAGCCGTTTTAATTCAGTACATAATTATAAACACCAAAATAAATTTATCTTTTTAAATTTTCTGAAAATACCCACAAGTATAACTATAGTTATTGCGCTAATTTAGGCATTCATTAACATAATATCAATGTAAATTACTAAAGGTAAATAAACAAAAGGATAATACAGCCTTAAAACCTTAATGCGCTATTATAGGAACACAGCGAAATCCTATGTTAACGAGATTTTGGATTATATCATTATATAAAAAATTGTGTGTTAATTTGTATTCAATGCACATAATAAAATATATATGTATTGTGAACACATTAAATGTATTTTATTTCAACCTAAACAAGAAGTAGATAGTTTTCCTGAAAATGAATAAATTACGTACCTACACTACGATATACCTACTTACCTAACTATTATATATTTAAAGGACAGGGATCGACTGTCAAACAACAACAGTTAGACACTGATTTATTAACATATTTTAAAATGACATAGAATGCAACTACACACACACAAACAAACAATCTAAACCCTACATCACATACACAACACTAACTAAGGTACGCAATGACTAATTTATTTTAAGCACAATAATATGTAAAAGAACCTTTTAAGCTTTTAAAGTACTATTGTTTCTTTGACACATACACAACATATTAAACTTAACTTAAACTTAACATATTAAAATTGATACACAAAGATATTAAAAATAAGATTTTCCGCATCTCACTGAAGGTTTACATTTACCTGTTTATAATTAAAGAGGCGAGAACGTTAGAACAGGTATTTACTTAAATTATATTGGTTAGGTACATTATATTATATGTTTTACACATATAATATACAACAAATGTGTAGAACAACAACATTATACAACATATATTATAAATAATGGTTACATACATTATATAATATAATTATGTTCTACTATATACTAACATTTGATATTCGCGCAAAGGATAAAAAGGTACCACTGAATTACAATAATTAATATACTGTACATTATATTATACTAGCCGACCGTCAGGCTTCGTTCTGCCAATATTAATCTGTCTAAATCTAGCAATAAATATAATTAGCTTTATGTTACTCAGGGTGAATGTAGCTTTCCAATGGTGAAAGAATTTTTGAAATCGGCACAGTAGTTTTTGAGTTTATTCATTACAAACATACACACAAAAATACATTTTTTTATAATATTAAAATAAATAAATAAATAAAAAGTGTAGACTATAATAGCAGCGCCTGCATGCAAATCATAGCAACAGTACATCAACCAACTTCAATATATTGCTCTATAAAAATTCAAGTGATTCGTTCATAATAATTAAGAGAGTTATTTTAATATAAGTGGCTAGAGAACAAAACAATAGTTGTAAAAATATTATAATATAACACATTATATAGGTGCTTAGTGGTACTAATATAAGGTAGTAAAGTAGTAAAGTACTAATATAAGTAGTACCTATTCATTATATCGAGGCTGCTTCGTTCGTCGTTGGACAGAATACTGTTGGTGGTTTCCCCAACAAAACATTTAACCCTGACCCGTAAGGAAACTGGTAACACAGGAAAGTTCTACAGGGCTTCAGGTAAGTACCGTATTTTCATCGCAGTAGAGTAGTAATAACACATGATGCGATGAAAATGACACAACAAAAAAGATATTTTCGTGTGGCTTAGGACGCCACGGGGCTAGCTTGAGAGCGTGGCTTGTAGGTTTGGCTCTGGATTGAAATGGTACAATACTCCTCGATTCGTTACATAATATTTATACATCTCCCAGACAACTGAAACATCTACTCTCAGCTACAGCTTTCTTAAAAGTTATTTTTACTCTAAAATCTTATTAAACTTTACCTTGAAATCTTTAAATGAACTTAAAATAACAGATTCAGAAGCTAAGTGGTTTTAATTAATATATATAAAAGTTTCTTAATTCTACTTAAAATTAAATTGTACCTATTTAAAATAATTGTACATAGCGCACCCAAACAATCAACCTATAAGTGAAAACTTGTAATTGGCCATCAGGTGCCATTAGTTTAACTAAACTGTACAATTTAGCCGTAAGTTTTTCTAAAATAAAAATAATAAAAAAGAGCCCCTCTTCAACCAACGAGTATTATAAAGGGTTAGTGCTCTCGTTGTGTTGCAGTTGCTCCTAGCGGAGTTCACCGGAGCCTGCTCACGGGACATCAATAATAACGGTGCAAAGGTCACATTTGTCGTCACTCACATTTGTCACATATGTAACATATTATTTTGTAATGTGCACGTGATGCGCTTTCATTTGAGACCCCCTCGATTATATTTGCAGACATTCGGTTATTCTTCCCCACTTTCACCCCCCCACAACTTTTAAACGACTCAACCGATTTTCATCAAACATGTCTAAGAACACTCGCCCGTAACTCACCTTTCATACAAAAAAAAACTAAATTGAAATCGCTTCATCCGTTCGCGACGCTACGGTGCCACAGACAAACAGACAGACAGACAGACACGTCAAACTTACAATACCCCTCCATTTGCATCGGGGGTTAAAAAGAAACGACATTTTTAATGCTAATAATCGCAATGTCGAAACCAATATCACAATAATTATAATATTAAGCTTTTTTCTATACTTAACACAATACACTTATTATTTATGAATGTTTCTTTTTAACAGTTTCCATTGTTACCATCTAATTAGACGCACTTTGTTTACGAATGTTACCTTTTAACAGTTTCTATAATTACATCTTACGCATTTTCTATTACGTTTTTTCGCTTACGATCAGAGTCACGTGTCCTGTCGCGAGTTTAACAATTTTTACCATACTTACCAAAAAGTTTTCACTTCAAAATTAAATGTCAAGTTCCATTTCGTATGACTGCACTCTTTTTTCAATAGTTTACGATCTGCCCAGCCGGCTACACGCACCCTATTTAATTAACAACCACAAAACAGAACACTATAATACTGTTACAACCACCGTCCAATCATTTAATACTCGCTTTGTGATGTACCCTTCAAAGCCACGCATGGGTTTTGGCAAATGACCAGTCCAGAATACCGGGGGCGCTTTAATAAACAGGATTGACGTGCAATTATAGCTTCCCTCCACCGGATGGTGCTTAAAACGCGCCACCGACAACTGGGAAGCGAAAGCGATGAAATTTTATAGATAGAAATAAACAAATAAATAAATATCAACTCACAATACATTTATTTATTTTCCAATAATTAATCTCAAATTAGTTCGTTAGCAGTCACGTTCTAACATTTTTTGTATATATCCCGGGGAGACTCCCATTAAGTGCATTGTTCACTTTCGGGCAAGTAGAGGGTACCCGACCACGTGAAAGATCACCCATGCAATGGACCGACCAAATAAGTCTGCGATCGGGTCCCTTGTCCCGACTTAACACAAGCCGACAAAAGTGGCGAAATCTCGTCAAGTGATAGTACCACGCATTTCTATGTACCACGCTGCTTTAATATGGTATTTCACTACTTTTATATAGCAAGTTAGGTAACTACAGTAAAATTACGTTTAGGGACAGAAATTCATAAACGTATGATAAAGCTAGTTAAACTTTAAATTGTTTTAAGTTACGATTCGCGTAATTTCTTTTTCACTTTCGTACACATAACCTTAAGTACATTCGTTATTAATTTAGATACGAATAAGTATACACCTATCCTTATAAGTTTTACAGTTCCTCGCTAGCATTGAAGCCAGAGTTTGATATGAAAACTGGGTGCACTGCCGCTTTTAATTAAAACGTATGAATACAACCCAAGTGCATATCATCCCGACTACTGACAGGCTTCGGAAGTGAAGCAACACAAACCTACTCGTATTACCTAGTACTTGCCATAATTAACTCCTAGGGGCCCAACCCGAAATATATTTTACACCTTCAGTATTTAAGTGCCATCGCCCACAAATTAATTCTCCTCAACGCTTTACTGAAATGTAATATCGTTCTTAAATTACTATTATTTTCTACCGAATCGTAGTCTGTTGCGGAACAGTCTTCTCGTAAATACAGAGTACAGAGAAATAGGTGTTAAGGTCAGTTGCGTGTTAGCGTTAGGTAAACTTCACATGACTTTGAAAGCCAATTTAAGAGTACAACTTATTGGTTTCAGTTTCTTAACATTGGATAGCTTACTCATTTGTATATGAAAGTCACAGAAATGACGAACGCTTTAGGTAATTTTTTACGGCAAAAAAGTGTTTGTTTTTACTTTTATTCTTCTTTAATTGTATAAACTTACGAAAAAGTATTTGATTAACCAAATATCATTATGTTACTCAGCTGGCTCAAAATATACTTTAAATGTAAGATATAATGATTTTTGAAGATATTTTTTAGTAACGTAAACGTTTAACCATTAAAAATGTGTCATCTGGCTTATCGGTTATGAAGGAGCTAGTACAAGTTATGAAGGAGAAGGTTCATATTTTAAAGTGTAATTGCAAAAATATGCAAAATGAAAATTACTGCAATATTAAAAACAACAAAAAGTTTTTCCGTATCTATAAGGCCAAATATATGCACAAATTTAATTAATAATCTGTGTACCTATATTTTTTTCCAATAAAATACCAAAAAACAATTTAAAATAAGTAAAATACTTACATTTTAGTGCCAAAGCTTTAACTCGACGTACCGGCGTCCAATGGTTTCGGAGAGATTCCAAATCTTTGTGGGTAACAGGAAATCAGTGTTGCCACTTAAAAATATAATTTCCAACCAGATTTGACCCTAAACTACGGAAATAATGCAAGTGGCTCCTTCAAAACCTGGCTCCTTCATGCCTCTTTTCCCCTACTTTATACGTAGGTACATAACATAAAATTTTATTGAAATATTTGTGTTGAAATACTTTAGTTCACACAAAGTCAAAAAGTAATATAAAACTCATACCTGCATTTTTGTCGGGTCAGCCATTCAACTAATAAATAACAGTTTAATCATATTACGTGTTTACTGACATAGCCAATTTTGATTGCATTTTGCCAACACACATGTTATATGATTTCCTTTTTTATTGGATACCAATCCGACTGCCGGCGATCCGGCGCTGTACTCAGCGGCTAAATGGAATATCCAATTCTGATGCTTTTAGTCTTAATCCTGGTGCATGACCAGACGTGACGAAGTATAATGCAATTTTGCGAATACTCTCACTAATCCGGGAGCTTTTAAAACTGTACCGAAAAGGTTCGAACGGTGAGTTATTATTGCCCATTATGCCTTGGTAGGCATAATGCATAATGCATTTTTAGAGTGACCGCGTACGCCGTTGTCGATTTGCTTCTTGCTGTGGGTACGGAGCTGTAGACGAGTAAGAAATACGAGATAACTTACCTACATACAAAAATAAATTCTATTCTTCGATCTTAGGTGATAGAGCCACCGTAGCTCTTTTGGGGTCCTTCCCAAAAATATGTCATGTCAATCTTTGGATACATACATGGATCTCACAACTTTTTACGGTGTAAGAACTGAATTGCGAGACTTGGGTTATTTTACAGTTATGTTTTTAATTGCATTAAATGTATTATTTTATACACTACTCGTATGATGCTCGAAACCTCTATACCTGTCAGTAGCCCGTTAATGACCTACGAGTACTACAGGGTCAGGTCTCCCCTCACAATGAGAGGAATGTAGGCCTTAATCCACCACGCTGGCTTACTGCGTGTTGGTGGACTTTACATGCCTTTGTGACCATTTTTGGTGAACTCTCAGGCATGTAGGTTCCCTCACGATGTTTTTGTGGCTCCAGTTGGTGACATTAAATTTTAAGGGGTATCAGATATAGGTGACCTAGTGACCTATATCTATATAATTATATATATCTATATACCTGTGAATGTTAGATTTGATATCCCTACTCTAATTTTACAAACCTCTATTACAAGCAGCGCCAATACCTATCGATGTAGAAGTTTAGCTCGCAGTTTATGCACAGTGTCAAAATTTAGGGGATTATGGGAGCCACGCTTTCATTACGGCGTGTATCTATCGATTTTCCTCCCCGCTCTCAGGAAGCTGTTTACGAATTAATTATAAGTATAAAACCAAACACTACTTTTTTACTATCTTTAATTGTTTATAACTATTGGAATGTTTAATGTGCTAATTCACTTTTATGCACAATGATCTAGAAATGATTCCGGAACGAATGAGCCATATCACATAATTTTAGATGTTGAATTAACACCATTCTCACCTTGTCGGAAGTGGGGGATGTGCGATAGCGGCATATTATTATGGCAAGAAACAATCGGCCAAGTACCAGGCAAAAATAAAAAAATAGAAGATTAAGGATCACTCAATATGCAACGGGTCAACTTAATTTGTCACCGATCGAGGATTTCTTACAATTTCTCTTTCCGTCCAGTTTTCGTTGACCTGCGTGCCAATTACTTGCAGTATTAACAAGGTGTGGCTAACAAACGTAATGCTATCCCTTTCCGTACAATTATATTCCGACACTGAGGTGAGATATGCGTTCCTGCTTCATAAATAAAACTGCTTGGTTGTAGCTACAGGAGTTGGTGTGTATTGTTGTAGCTTATGAAAGAGTATGGTTTATAAAAAGGAAAAATATTGTGTTATACTCGTAGAAAGTACAAAATAATAATAATGAAAATAAGTAAGTAATTGATAACCTAAACTACAATTTTTCATGTCAATTTATACCTACTTTTTTCAATATTAGATTATTTTTTCTTCTCGCCCCTGGGATGATTAGGAGATAATATCGCCGTTAAGGTAAACAAAAAATACAGAAATAAAAGGTAATAAATAAAACAAAATGAAACTACCCGGAATCAAATTTCCCCACACAGTCAAAATTGGCCAGACGATGTTATATGTTTACAATGGTCGGGTTCAATTAGTGTTAATTGATTTCGGGCTTCATAAAATCCGATGCCATAATAATCCTTTGATTCATGAAGGGGTCGAAATAATTCGGGGCTTTATCTGCCAGCAAGGGTGGCCAACCAAACAAAAGGTATATCTACTCGTGTCATGTGAGTTATACAATTATTGTGTGAAATATCATCAAATAATTGGGTTTTAAGGCAGTTGGCATGCGAATTGTATGTTTTTTCTTTTACAAACGAGTGTACAGGCGTATAATAGAGAGTTAGCTTCTTCACTTCTCATATTACACATATATACTTTATACACACATTTTCTGTCTGATGTAGTTATATTATTATGTTTTTTATTCTCAATATAAATTTAGCACTAAAAATAAATTTATAGTGCTAAATTTATTAAAAAACCTGACACAATAATCGGAATTCCCTTTAAAAAGTAAAAAATAATCAAAAAATAATGAAAGAAACTCAATCCTAAAGTGACTTGAAGATTGAGTTTCAATATTTTTTACTTTTTAAAGGGAACCCAGATTATTATGTCGGGGAATTTTTAAATTATTAATTCAATTTTTGTTTCGACAACTACAAGAGCATCAATTTTTTTATTTTGGTATTAAATTAGCACAAAATAAGCACTAAAATATGAGATATAAACTGAATGGTACTGCCCATTATACCTTTCTAGCTTAACATACGAGTACGTGGGCTATGATGGCTTCTACTTATACTATAATAAAGTAGATTTCTTCTTAAAGGATCTTTAATAACATCGCTGCACCGCAAGTACAACGAGCGTATAGGTATATACGAGTATGTCTCTGATGCACAGATCTTTCTACACCGATGAGATCGCACATTATTGGGAGCAGCGGAGCACGAAGCACGTCGTTAGGATGTCGCTCGTTAAAAATAAAATCATACAATAAACTTGCCTCCACTTTTGCATCGCATCTGTCACGTGCTGCCTTTAAATTTCAACGACTCCAAGCATCGGAGTGGCGCCTTCCAACTGAACCGAAACCACGCCTAAGTCGATCAAAAGTAAAAGTCATGTTGACTTTTTTCTTTCACTATCGCAGTGTTGTGCACTCGAAATTTTACCTGAAAGTCAAACGGTAAATAAAGAATATGATTTGAGCGTTATGCAGAATTTAAGACAGCAAATTCGACGAAAAAGGCCAGATTTGTGGAAAGAAAATTATTGGATTTTGCACCACGATAATGATGTTCGCACAAGGGCATCATTGTAAATGAATTTTTGACCAAACACTCAATACATACCATCGAGCAACCACCATATTCACCAGATATGGCTCCAGCCGACTTCTTTCCTTTTCCTAAACTCAAATTACCATTCGTGGCACCCATTTTGAATCGGTAGAAGACAATAAGAAGAATCCGCGGCGAGAACTCAATTCCGGAACCAGCGTTTAAAAAATGTTTTGATGATTGGATTATTCGTTGGCGTAAGTGTATCGTTTCTGAAGGATCATACTTTGAAGGGGTTAAAATAAATTTGGATGAATAACAAACATGTTGTGTATTAATTATGTATTTTTCCCGGTACTTTCTTAACAGAGTACTTAGTATTTAATTTCATACTTTTTTGAAGTCAGTTTCATTATATTTTTATACATCTTTTCATTTGAATACAGTAAATCTTTATTAAAAGATCTACTCGTGTGTATTAGACGTATTCACTCCAGAGGTCTCCGGAAACATATCATTTTTCGTTTCCGGTCGAGGCAAATTTATAACATTTGCAATATTTCTCTCTGATTTTTGTATTTGCACTGATACTTTGGAGCGTTTCGATTTTGCTTAGAATACGATGAATAATATCAATGATTTCAAATATTAATCTGTATGTTTTTTTATTTTGATTATTGAGTTTCTCTATAAGTAATGGTCTACTGTCATTGCGATACTGCCGGGTCAGCTAGTTGACATAATTATTATTATTAACATTAAACAACAAAAACATTGTCCCTCCAGTTTATCATGTCTCTCTGAAACCCATTTTACTTTATTAAAACTTTCTACTTCTAAGATAATATTAAAACCAAAGATTTAAAAGTTGTTGTTGTTGTTGTTGTTGAAAGGTTGCATTCGCTGTTAAAACTTTTAAATTGATTGGTTTAAAATGTATAATTATTTTAATTTAAAATCAATAAATTACTATAAAAGTAGGCCAATTTTACTACTCGAGACCAATACAAGTAATAAATGACCTTTATGGGAGAAAATAAAAACAGTTCAAGTTCGCAGGCACTCGTTCCTTTTTTTAAATAATTAAACTACTTACTCCATAATAAATTATATCGAATAAAAATAGATTTTTATTTACAACATGCAATGACGTATTCACAACAAAGATATATATTTAATAGACATGAATAAAGAGAGGCTAAGTATAAAAATATTAATTAGAAGTGAGTGAAACACACAAATTCTACACTAAGTACTAAGTAAAGTTGAGAAATTATAATATCTTAGTAGTTAACGTAACCCTATTACCACAGATAATTATTATTATATATTATTACTAGCTGACCCCGCAAACGTAGTTTTGCTATATAAGTTATCGAGCGGGATGAAAAAATATTTTAAATTACTAAAATATCTATTAAATATAGGCGTTGCTGATAGAAAGGTGCAAATTTGGGTTGTATGAATTTTTTATGCCATATTATTGAAAAAAAAAATTGTCCAAAAAATAAAATAAAAATGTTAGGGGTTGGACAACCCCTATCACTTAAGGGTATGAAAAATAGATAGTAGCCATTTCTCAGACCTACTGAACTGATGCATATAAAATTTCAGAAAAATCGGTCAAGCCGTTTTGGAGGAGTAGGTATGGTGACTAAAACTGTGACATGAGAATTTTATATATAAGATAAGATTATATTACCAACATAGTATTCATTTTAAAGAATATGTCACAAATAGGTTACTTTTAACTGAAAAACCTCAAAAACTTTATTACACTCTAGATACGATCAGTAGTAGGTAAAATCACGAAATGACGTTGTGGCGGGTGGGGGTGGCAAGGGGTGGCAAGGGGTGGGAAGGGGTGGCAAGCGGGTGGCGCATACCTCAGTGCGTATAACGGCGCAAGCTTGCAGACATTATAACCACTGTGTTTTTAAATCTAGAATTTTTATCATTATGATACGCGTTGCGTAAGTGGCCTGTTATTGCACGGCGTGAAGTTAACGCGTAACTTCTAAACGCTTTTTATAATTGGCCAACTTCAGACACAAGTTCTTACCGTATACCATTTTATAGAACAAGTGACTTAAACACACCAAATGACAATTTAATTCTCTCATTTTACGCACGAATAACCGTAGCTGTATCGATTTATGTGCACAATGTTTAATAATAGTTCATTAAATATTGTGATATTAATGATTGAATCAATGAATTCCATTACATTAGGCCAGCGTGTTGGACTAAGGCCTACATCCTTCTCATTGTGAAAGGAGACCCAACGCTATAGCGGCTCAGTAATGGGTTAACAGACAGTGTAGTCTGTCTAAACATTGTATGTGTTAAGTATGTTCCCAGAAATCCCGAAAGCCGGGTCGGAGCCGTTTGTGTGATTCACAGGACTACTTCCTGTCGTGAAAGGAGAACTGCTCACTAAAGGATTTTGTCTAAAACAACTGAACAACTGAACTACATACAAAGGTAATGTCACGTATCCACCATTCGGATGTGGATACCATTCACAATTTATTATAGAAATTTGCTTTTTGCTCAACTTTCAATACCTTTAAAAGTGTTCGTTTTACTTATAATATTAATGACGGTACGGTGCCTTCAAAATTTTGTATGAAGAACCCGGCTTACGACAACGCGCGACGTATCTATTTCGTTTTGGACACGTAAAAGTATTGCAATTGAATTTGTATCCAAATCTCAATTCGCATTCATAATAATACAACGCTTACCTATATCGCTTAAAAATTACGCTCGAATAGGGTTTCCACCATTTACAATCAATTTCAAAATGTAATTCTGCTGAAAAGCTGCATTCGCGACTATCTGTAAATCATACATATGTCTAAAAAAATGAATTTTTGTTAGCCCAAAAACAATAACAAATTAGTCAGTTGACTCGAAAAACTATGACGTCATCTCGTGTGTTCGCCCCACAATGTATGAAGGGGTAGTGTTATGACAGTTCATTAAACGTTAATTGACTCGTAGTGCACAACCCTATTGTCATATCTTAACTAATTAGTTACGTTACCATAGGTATCTACATAATTATATATATGAAATATTTAATGAGTATAGTTATATAGTTAATTTTAGAGCAGTCAGTTGACTGCTCTTTTTGAGTAGAGGTTTTGTGATATTTGTTGTTCACAAACATACTCCGTAATCGTAATCACAGTGTGTCCTGCGCCTTAGTATAGTGTTTCGGCTGGAGAGGTAGGTGCTTTATTTGAGGCGAACATCTTAGTGCTCATGAGTAGCAAAGCAACATACAACCTCGGGTGGGATCTTTTCTCTATTTATAGTTGGACGCGGACGTTTATGGCCTGAAGTGACCACTTCACAACACGTGGCCCGCGTGCCAGTTTGGAAACAAGGAAAAATTACTGGATTTTGGTCTCCCCTAAAACTATTTCGGTTAAAGATAAATATTTCATTATGAGAATCATTTTAAGTACCTATAATGCGGAACTAAATTAATAAAATATGTTATTCTTTTTCTTATCCTTATTTCAATAAAATTGAAAGGCTGTGTAGTGGTTTAGAGTACCACGTGTCCCACGCACGTGGCCCTCTAGGTCAATTAGTGATATTAAATTCAATGAAGCCTTCGATTTTTTCTTAATCCCTGGTATTTATAGATACACGTGCAATAGTTAATCCTTCATCCATTTTATTTTCCTGAAGAGATTAAAATATTTGAAGCTTAGGATAAAAATTGATATTAATTGAAATGTTCACATCGTATACAATATTTAATTTTCTTCTTCTAGCATTAGCCCACTTCGCACGCTCGTACGACAACGTCATATCCGTACATTTTGTCGCATGTTACAAACAAACAGAGCCCTTCATTTAAATTTTGTCTTGTTAGATGGTGGGCCTGTTATGTCAACCAATTTATCCATTAAGGCCTTATCCAGCAACAATAAAATTGTCGTCACTCGAATCGAGGGGTCCGGGTTAAAATCCCAGTGTCACGCACCAGTGACTTTGTAAAACAAGTTATGTGCCATTTATAAAATTATATAAAATTATTACCTGCTTTTACGGTGACGCAAGAACAAAAAAAATCTTCTCAAAGGCATGTGAAGTCCGCCAACCTGGAATAGGCCAGCGTGGTGGATTAAGGCCTACACCCCTCTCTTTAAACTTCTATAATTATATTCTATCAATCGCTCGATCATCGATCATCGCTCGGGTCAGTAATTCAGGATGTTTTGTTAGATATAGCGATACGAGTACTTTAGACCCTTTTAAAAAAAGTTCAAATAATTTCGAAAAATAGAAAAAAATTAAATGTATTGAGTTTTTTATGTTTTCATATTTATTCGTTAATATTTACCATAGAAAAAAGAATTATATTTACCATTGACCCAGTGATTTAGTTAAGCTGAAGATAAGTTTCAATCTAACATTTGGTGTTATTCGTATCAATAAGCGATGTCAACTTATCATCAGGCGGCCCAAATTGATGCCTAATTTTCTTTAATTTATAATATCTTAATAAATGTATGTAAACCACATTTCGCCCAAAAGCACTCAGCAGTTGCATGGAAGAATAGGTATTTAAAATATGAATAATAATATGAATTCGTATTAATGAAAATCATAACTACAATATGTTTGCACATATTATTATGATATTCGAGTATTATGAAAATCATCAAAAAGCTTTAGCAAGGTCTGATTTCGTTAATTAACTCAATAGTTTACAATTTCAAACCCTAGTTAAGGTTCATAATTATAGGTAAGAAGCAATCTTCTTACCTATAATTATGAACTAGGGTTTCACTGGCAATATTGATTAACAGCATTAATTAACTACGCGCTTGTCACAATGTGTTAGTATTGCATTGAACGTAATACATGACATACTCGTATGGTTCATAAAACGTTAGGTAGTACTACAAGGTCTACAAATAGTACAAATGCCTATAAGAATACCTATAAGAACTTGAACACCTTTAATTATGAATCTCTAAATTACTTACCTCTTTCATATTTTACAAATGATTCATGCCATGCATTGTTCTGTGGAAATTGTGCAATTCATTGAAAAAGTTGAGCTTTGAATATTTTAGAACTGTAATAAATAAAATGGCAAACCGATTTCTTTTCCACGCTATACGTATATTGAAACTTTTAAGCCAAAATGAAGGGCAGAGCAATGCCTAGCCGTAACTCTCTTATACAGGGTTAATCGTAAAACACCAGCAACCGCGCAGCAATAGGTAGCTAACACCATAAGCAAAAGATTTTATAGACGTAATGGTTATTGGATAGTATTTTAAATCACCAAGAAAACACATCTTATAAGTTTTCACTTCTGCCGGCACTCCTGGAGTGCAACCCGTTGTTTTTTAATCTTCTAACTATTTCATCATTTTTATGATTCTTACACTTTTATTTTTATTTCCCATTAAAGTACCTACAGTTTAATGATTATTTCAAGTCATAAATTTCAGACGATGCTATCAGGAGTTCCAGCGCACTTGGTCAGCAAGACCAAAGGTATTTTACCAACCAACCGACCAAAGATAAGTTTATGTACTTATTTGATTTTTATTATTAGTTACCCATTAGTGACCCATAGCAGGGTCGAGTCTCCTTTGCCTTCGAGAATATTATGAAAAACTCTCAGGCATACAGGTTTCTCCTAGGTCTTTTCCTTTTCCTTCATTTTTACAGCGGGTGATACTTGATTCTAGAAAGCGCACATAACTTTTAAGAATGCGGTCCTCTGGCTATGTAAGTATGTAAATTAATAGGAATAGAATTTTTTAGTTGTAACACTTATACACAATCCTTATTTATACTTATTTATACACAATCTTTATTTTCATTTAATTTTCATTCAAAAATCAGACCGGTGCATAATGCTATCAGTGTCGATTTACCTGTTTATACCTGGCAACCGAGAGTTGTGACCGGAAAAAAATAGACAACCTAACGTTTGCATATTCTATGGGCATAATACTTTCGGTTGGTAGGTATAGAATTTGTTTAATAAGCAAACTGGTGATATGTTAAATTTTTTTTTAAATTATTAATTAGTCGTTTCATGGACTGAAATTTGTTAGGCAACTCATATGCAATATATTTATCTACATATTAAATTGAATATAAAATACGTTTAAAGACAAATGAGCCTCATCGCTGCATATGCGGTTTTGACGCAGACCAGTTTGGTCACCACGGCCTTTCATGCCAACGCAGTGCCGGCAGGATGTCGCGTCATGCATGCATCAACGACGTCATCCGGAGGGCGCTTGTCACCGTCAACGTACCGGCAATTCTTGAGCCGAACGGAATTGTACGTGACGATGGTAAGCGACCTGACGGTTTGACTCTTGTTCCCTGGAAGCAGGGGAGGTCCTTAGTATGGGATGGTACTTGCGTAGATACCTTGGCACCGTCTCATGTTCAGGCGACCTCGATGCGCGTAGGTGCGGCGGCTGAATCTGCGGAGGCATTGAAAAGAAGGAAATACGCTCGTCTGGCAGAAGGATATACCTTCTTGCCATTCGCAGTGGAAACATTGGGACCGTGGGGACCAGAAGCAAGACATTTCTATAAAGATCTGTCTTCGCGTCTGGTCGTAGCGTTGGGTGACCCGAAGGCAGGAGCCTACTTTGGACAGCGCATTAGCTTAGCTGTCCAGAGAGGCAATGCAGCCAGTATCTTGGGCACTCTTCCTCATCGCAGCGATGTTTTTCATTTGTCATAGTTTTAGTTTTTTTTTTTTTTCATTATTTTAGTTTATTAGATTTTAATTTGATGTTATTTTTTTGTCTTCTATAAAATGGTTAGGCTTTATTTTATTAGAATACATAATATGTGAAAGTATTCACAATTATTAATTTCAAAATGTAATTTCCTATAAATACGTTTCATCAAATAAACGTCTCGGTGAAGGTCGTTGTATGGCGGGATCTTATACTATGAGTTGGATATTATTTAAAAAAGAAAAGATTGCGCGAAGCCGCGACACCGCGAAAAAAAAGAACATCGATCAGTTCAAATTGGTGAGCAATTACGGAACCGCGCGCTTTTATGTCCCGATATTTCATATTAGTTTTTCACATAGTTTTAATAGTTAATTTTGCCTGTGCCATAGTTATTTTATTGTTTTACCGTTATAAATATACATTTTACATTTAAGTATACGAATATTTTGATGATAATGTTCATGCTTGTGGTCGGGGTACGGTGTTACGCACTACGCATTCGTAAAGTAGAAAATCTGTTCGTACGACGTCCAAGTAGTACCTACTTATTACCAACAAATAGAAAATATGTAATGAAAATGTATTAGTACGAACTACTAAGAATTATACCTTGAAAATCTGTTATTATGAAGTCCTAAGAATTGTTACTTATAACAACCTATAAGTAGGAAATCAGTTTAGAAGTATTTTCTAGGATTTTCTAAAGAGTTATGTAAGTAGCAAAGTAGCAAAAATGAAAGAATGAATATCCAAAATTTCTGTTAGTATTCCTCATCATGTTCTACAGGCATTTGAAGTCTACCAACCCGTATTAGGCCAGTATGGTGGATGAAGGCCTTCATTCTTCGCATTGTAAGAGGAGACCCGACCCTGCAGATGGGGTCACTAATGGATGACAAACAATTATGTCCGTGCATATAAAATCGAGACGCTTTCAATGTCGCCGAAGTTAAATCGATAGGTAAGTACACATAAAATATACAATATGAGCGTACTCGTTGACGTTTTCAATATCCTTATTCAGGTCGACGATAAATTCTTTGAAGAGATTAAGGGATATATTATTATGCAAGATTTTCTCTTCGTTTATTTACATGAGATGTGTGAACTCTTTTATGTCCCACTGACGACACGGGTCGTTCCCCGCAATAAAGAGAGGCCCATGCCTCGTGTTGGATACCATCATCCATCACGCTGTTTCAGTGCGGATTGGTTGACTACGGACTGCAAACCAACATGTATTGAACCTTAAGAGATAAATACCCATTGGCCTTCGAGAATTTTTAAGGCTGTTTTCTGTCGAATATAACGTAGACCGACAGCCTTATATGACTTCCAAACATTTCATTAGGAAACCATTTGGTGATTTGACCCATAATCCCCGTTACCTTTCTGTATCATCTACATTTATTTCTCTTTTGTACAAATATAGTCTTTTAAAGAACTTCTTTCTCTCGCTTGGCTTAAGTATACGCGACTGGTGTCGCGGAAATTTTAGTTAACTACTTAATTATAATCATTACAACTTTCAGTACCTAACTATAAGCAAATGTTCGAAAATACTTTTCGGTAAATAATATTGACACTAATTTAATACTATTTATTTTACTATTTACAGGTCACGCATGCCTACCTGTTATTGTGTGTAACATGATTGTCAAGACGTGAAGTATTACGTATTAATTACTCGTTTCTACACAAACTCGTCTGTCACAAACGAAACAGTCACGAGTTCAAATAGTAACGTTGTGACCGTGAAGACGAACGTTTTGGATGTCGATCAAGGAACGGTAAGTACTCTCCGACTCCTATAATTACTGCAAGCGAATCGATCCCAAGTGAATTTCATTAATGCCGCCTATCTACACATCGAATTCTGTTTTATTAGTGACGATATTTCACTTTCTACAAAAAGAAGACTGACCTGAAGTTTCACTGATGACGCGAAATGCTGACCTAAAATAAATTCATGCTCAATCTTATATTTAGCACGCCCGCTCGGACCACGGTGTGCCGGCCAGTTGAACGCAGATTTTGTACCGATCACAGATCGTTTTCCAATTTAATAGCCATATAACGTCTAGTGAGTTCGTGAATAAACAAATATTTGTGATGATGCAAGGACGCGCGTAACGTGGTCTGAACGCTCCAAGGTAATCACGCCCTACTAGTCCAAAATAATCCGTTCACCAGTGATCATAATACACAACTTATTCACACCTATTTTCACACTATCCCACGCAAACACGACGTGTTTTCAGTAGCAGAAGCTTTCATTGAGACGAAATGTTGTGTTCTTAGTTTAACGGTGGCATCTTTGCTGGGTCCGTGTGAAAATAGGAGGCAAAAATATTACAAGGAGACTATGGACATTTCCCGGTCGAGGACTTACACAATCACGTATTTATTAAGTTATTAACTAAACATATGGAATCTGAATTGTCAGCAGATACAGGAAAAGATTTCCCAGCCGTCCCGATAAAAACATACCAATGGGAAGACCTACGACGAGCTCGTGAGGCTGGTGGCTACCCATGGACACATCTTCTGAAGCCACCGCTGCAAGGAGAAATCACCGCTGAAGACATAATCAGAGAGACCACACCGAGAAGAAGTATGTCTCGGGAGTTTACCAGATCACGCACTCACTCGCCGGTCAATGGTGAGGTCCAGCGCATACTGAACCTGGATTCGTCTCCAGGTAGTAGCAGAAAACATGGTGAAGAAGGTGAAGATGAAGGAGTACACATACCGAACTTTTCTAAAGAAGTTTCCCTAGACTCCGAAGGGGATCCTGTTAATCACGCAGTTAATGAGTATGTATCTAAGGGACCAGAAAGTCAAGTTGGTGGCCATTTAATAGCCCCCGTAGAGATACCAAAGAATGTATCACCTAAAGGCATATTAAAGCGTAGGGCACCTGAACAAGAATATATTGGCATAACGGAAACAAGAGAAAAAACAAAATGTTGTCATCCGTTAGTAAATAAAATAAAACACTTAGCTGATAAAACCCTTCACAAACTCGAAAGAGCTGAGAATGAAAAATCACCTTTATCAAAAAGGAAAAAAAATGAAGATGGACAGGAAATAAGGCAATTAAAAAATTCGCCGGGAGCTGTACGCAGGCAAAAATTTGGCGCAATAAAATTAGGCAGTTCCGATGAAATGAGCAAAACATTAAGCATTGATACACCACCGTCAAGAAAGAAGAGAGAACATATTTATGAAGACATTGAAGAATCAAATACACCAGATGTTGAAAAGTCTTTGCAATTTCATCCCGATTCTGAAAAAGAAGGAAATAAAAGTAACAAAGAAAACGACAGCATGTCTGAAAAGAAATCAATTGCATCCCAAGATCCCAGTCTAGTCGCAGAAGATAGTATTTCTTTAAAATCTAAAGATCACGTCATGGAAAAATTACACAAAAAACAGGATAATATAAACAAGGAAGCTGTCATATTGGATGAGGAAATGGATTCCGAGGAACCGAACGTAGATGAAATATTTCAAAACCAAGTTAATGATAGCAGACCAAAAAATGATTCCCCTAATATAACTATCACCGAAATAATTGATGATGAAAACGATAATAACATGGAACAATCAACTGCAATCCCGATCGAATCATCACCCACTCCCAGTCCTCGTGTCATTGAAAGGAAACGCAATGACGCAGCATTCCAGGATAGAGAATGGTCTAAACCTAGCAGGTAAATATTTTAGCGTAATGTTTTTATTTCATTTCATTCTCAAACTCTTTGTATTTTCATACGTAACAGTGACATAACAGAAGCGTTTCACACATGCAAAGCGAACGTGCTAGCTTCTGTCTTTGATAAATATAGCTCTCTCCGAATCGTCTTCCTGCACTATGGGTAAGCTCTTTAAAATTGTCACCAGCGAACAGTGCTCGCGGTTGCTTTCACGCCGGTGATTAGTTCATTTACAGCCCGGCTTTCACAAACACGCTCCTTTAATGACTCTGTCGGGGGCTAGCCTTACTCGGTTTAATGTAGTTTAACGGGAAATTACTTTAATATGGCTCGGGTTTAAGGCCTTTTCGGTAGATAGTAGTTATGAGTAAGCTGCGTCGATGGACATCCGAAGGTGGAACTCCAATAGAGAAGCCTCTCAGGCCGACCAGAGAAGGCAGTGTTCAGGTGTTTACGCCGGAAGTCCGTTGTGCTTGCCAATTTTTTCAATGTGATTCATTACTACCGGAAAGAGTCAATCCTGTGGGCACTAGACCAACATCCCGAGCTAGCAATTTCATTTCGAATGTGGGGTAAGTTACACCTACATTCATAATAATCTACACGGTTTGGTTGACATTTTATGACTAAGATTACGATCTACAAAATAAATCTGAAACCTCTAAAACATTTTGCCCGGCGACTGCTGCGGCTAAAACGAGCGCCGACGGTTGGCCTAATTGTGACTCGAGTTATACGTTGTGCGCCGTTTAAATATAAATTTCACTTTTGCGACGCATCTTGATTTTTTGCGATTTATAAATTTCATAAATACCTACCTACCGTGTTCTAATTTTGCATAGCGAATTTGTATTTATTTTAATGTATGTATTTATCTTTCTGTTTTTATCGTGCAGTATGCTTAAACTGGCAGGTTGGCTATTACTTTCGTATTCCTGGCTTAGCCTTAACAATCTCACCACCAAATAATTATTTCTTTCATTTTATAACTAAATTTTGTTTAAGTTGTTTTTTGTTTTCCATTCCAGTGATCACGAATATGAAATTATTGAAAAACCGTCTCCAAACATCATCTTCACCGCACCGAGCTTAGACGAAAAACCGACAATGGTCAAATCTGAAGATGAACTCTCGAGCACAACATCGTTGGAGCGAAAATATTTACAGCACACCTCGGATGAAGAAGAACCAACAGAAGAAAAAGAAAGTTTAGAAGATGCGAAAACCGAGGATTTTTCTAGCGCTGCCGTGCTTCAAAAAGATATAGAAGAGCGTTTTTTTGTAAACACACCATCAACTGTATCGAGGACTGATTGCGATGTAAGCACAAGTCAAGTAGATTCATCTGCTTTAGAAAATTTACCATTAAAACGTGGCAGCCGTAACAAAAATGGCGCCGAAACAACTGAAAGCAAAATTCAACAACGAATCAAAGAAGGTACAGGAAAGCTTAAATCGCAAGCTGGAAAATTAAAAACAAAAATTCAAAATATGAAAGCGAAGCAGTTCACTATGCCTGAGAGGCCTAAATTCAACTTACCCCAAAAGCCAAAATTTTTATCCGAACTTACTGATAGACCAAAATTTACTTTACCTGACCGTAGAAAATTTAGTCTACCTGATCGACCTAAATTCAAGAAAAATAACATATCTGACAAATTAAGTATGGGAGATCGTAAAAAATTTTCATTTCCTGAGCGACCAAAGTTTAACGTTCCTGAATTACCAAAATTCAAAATGCCTGAACGACCAAAAATAAACTTTCCTAGCTTGGGCCGAAAAAAGGAATATAAAATGGATAGTGATATAACTGAATCTACTTCAGATCTACAAAATGTCGCTACGGTTGAGTTTGAAGCAAAAACCTATCCAAGATTGTTTAATAGAAAAAAGAAATCAGAAATTCCTAAGACCTCCTCATCGCCCACCTTAAATCGCGAAGACACTCCTCCTCCTACGTTTACATTTACCCGAGTGAAAAAATCAGCAACTGACTATATACCAGATAGTCCCGAGGAACCGCGCGAGTATGGAAATATCGAGGGCGATACAAATTATGAAAGTGAACCTGAAGATAGAAAGCATTTTGAAACCACTTACGATTTTGATAAATTAAGCCCTGAATATGCAGATGGAGACGATCAAAGAATGAATCTAAATGGTTCTCGTAATGCATCCTCGATTCCAGATATGTCACTGTCTAAACAAGAAAATACACACATTAACGAATTAAATAACGACGAATTTTTTGTTCGACCGAAAGGAATTTCCCGCGAAAATATCCAGGTTAGAGAATACTTGAGCGACGAAATACGACAAGCTTTTAATATTCCTAAAAATGTACTGGGTCTAGTAGGAAGTGGCGCGGAGGTGGGTGACCAGCACATGTACGCGAACGAGCCGGAGGCAGACCCGGAACTTATGATGGACGACAATGATGCAATGAGATATTCTACCGAGGATGTAAACGAAAGAGACGATGGCTACTATACATTCCCACCGGTGCGTCCGTCTCGTGCTAAAAGAAAGAAAAAAGAAACCGAGTCTATTAAGTACATAGATGATAGTGTGAATGCGAGTATGCAGTTCAGTGAAGTGGATTTAGGTATTCCGGATGATCAAGATGACCAAGTCCAGCAACCGGTAGACGAAGATCCGCAAGCCCTCAGTGCAATGAACGAAACGTTCCCATCACCTACCGACTTGCACTCTATTCACGAATATGCAAATGACGACGTCATACAATATCCTGATACAATTCCCCTGATGTCTCAAACGCTCCCAATGCCTCCGAAAAGGAAGAAAAAAGTTAACAAGAAAGATATGAAACATGCATCTTTGAGCGATTTTAATAAAGTAGCACCGATGGATTCATGGAAGCCTCGGCAGGAACAAACCGACGATGTGAGTAGAAAATGCACTGTTACATAATAATTTGTTATTAACAATTTTAATCTTAAGTATCGCTAACAAAGTATTGTTTAGTATGGGTAAGAAAATTATTATTAACTTTAGTGCATAGTTTTAAAAAAAACAACCTATATGGTTAACTTTATTAATTTCAGTGGTATGTGATTAAATTTATTTTTAATTGAAGAAGTTAGATTGTACAGTAGTAATTATTTCGTAACACCAACATTTTCACGCTACAAGATTACGTAAGAGTAATAAAACATTTTGAATTTCTAAATATAAACAATAAAGGAAATAACTTAAATACATATTATAAACAAACTAAATACAACATTTTTTGATACTAAACAACCACTCAAACTATCGAAACATAAATAGGAAAATATAAGATCACTTAACGCTTTAAATAATAATAAAAAAGTTCCAAATGGTATACAAATCATCCTAATTTAAATACGTTTTTAATAAAAATCACCTAAGTTTTGCAGAGCCAAAACGCAATATATTTAATGCATTCTTTAATGCATTATGGATACCTACATATATTATACGGGTGGTCTTCAGACTGATTGATTGCGATGCATGCCACTGGAAGGAATTGGCAGCAATACTGGGCGAATGAAACTACTATCTAAGATTAACGCAACAGTAATCGATACAAGTAGTGATAGCCTAGTGGCGAAGAATGCACCCCCTTTGGCAAGGGATTCGGGTTTGAAACCCAGTGGTACGCAACGCAAAAAATTTGAAAGAGAAAATAAAAATGTTAGGTGTGGACAACCCTTATCACTTATCTTTCGAGCCGTTTTGGAGGAGTATAGTAACTAGAACTGTGACAGTCATGAGAATTTTATATATAAGATAATAAAATTGTATTAAATAAATATGTTGTTGCTGCGAGCCTACATGCATCGGTACAAATTTAACTTTCAGGAAAAATTAAAAATTAAATGCAAAATTAAAAATTATTAACTATTACTATTACTAAAACTATTACTTTTTTACTTTTATTATATTTGTACGCCGTTACCGGTAGGATAAGAGAACTATTAGTAAATTTATATTTAAGACCATATTTTGTTCCTTACTTCACAAATAAAGAAAATGAATTGAAAATTCAGAATTTGTTTATTAAACTTATTGCCACTTTCTAAAAAATAATTTCTAAAAAACAATTTAAATTGTACGAAGACGAAGATTAATATTGAAGAAAAAAATACCAGAATATAACTAACAAACAAACAAGCAAATGAAACATGCATGCAATTAAAAACTCTCTGTTTGTCTCTTTGAAAAACTTTAATTAATTCTGATTGTGAATCTGCCGATTGGCGTCAAGCATTGGAGGGTTGCCAGCAACAGATAGCTGTGGACGAGTCGCGTATATTTTCGGAGGGCGACTCCATGCGTTTGTTGACCCAGTTCGAATTTGCAAACGTTCGGTAACGTCCAGATGTTGGTTCTATTAACATCAAGGTCACGCGACCTTATGTCACGGGAAACATGACAGCTTCACAGAAAACTGGCTGGAAATGTATTTTTATGATGTTTCTATGAGGTCACACTGTTAAAATGACATTATTGGAGTGTGCTGTAAACGCTGGAGGTCTAGGCGGATTCAAATGAAATTGTATTTACAATTTAGATATGAAAAATACGCAAGCAAAGACACGTGAACTATACGAACACTATAATATATAGTTAACGTATGCCATTAGTAGATAAGACTAAAATCAAGATTCGTAAAGTTATTTTTATGTTAAATCTAGTTTTTGCTGGTCAAATTTGACAAGTTTAGAATCAGTGCCACGAGCATGAACACTGTCGTCAAAATATTCGTATAGTTAATGTACACCATTAGTATAAGAAGATGTCAGACAGACTGAGACATACTAATGACTGAAGTTTACCGTACGAATAGAATAGTGTTCACGCCCACGACACAGGCCTGAATATTAGGTATTGTGTCGGACATGCATTCCTAAATGTACCTGTTGCTCAATTATTCTAATTGGAGGTAAACGTCTTCTGGGCCAGATTTAAAAATAGTAGGCGAATTTTGTACCTAATCTCGTGGATTTCAATAACAAGAGAGGAGAGGAAAACAATATAAATTTGGGGTGGGGAATTTCTCAATTAAAATATTTAAAAAATAGCTCGATATTTTTCAATACGTCGCTGCAATAAAATCGTGAATAAAATAGAGAAAACTTGAAGAAAGCGTCCATAAATCAAATATCAAATAATGTTCATTTTGCAGTATTCACAGTATCTTCTCTGAACTTGAACCGGAAATTTGAAACATCTTTTGAAAATCAGGTTGACTGAATAGAAAATAAACGTTCAATAGATATCGGACTCAGTCGAACGCAAAAAGACGTAGCTTATAAAGAACTTTGAACAAGGATTTTCCAAGATATAGTTTGTTCACGCTTTTTCTTTGATATTTCATTTCATGGATCAATATCAATTTTTTTAATCACTAGTTTAACAGATCTTTTAATGACACTTGATATACTCTGGCATAAGAAAGTAATTGGTCTCGTGTGACGTTAAAAAATACCCATTCAAAAGAAAATCAATTAAGTACTAAGTAAACGACTATTTAATTAATCCGATAGGACTCCGACAGTATGGTCGCACTCGCGAGTTACCTAATTGATGCTTAGGAATAGAGGAGTGGTGAATCAACCTATTTACAATTATTTCTTTCATTATTTACTACCTTTTACTTGCATCCAACTTCCGTAAACTTTGATTGTCACTAAATATTATGGTAATCTGCTACCAAGAGAAGCTTTACGATACAAACAAATTGCACAAAGCACACTGTTTTTAGGAACAACCTACGTAATTGTATTAGTATTTATTATTGTAAAAGTTTAGTTTTAAGTTTCTTTTGTTCACACGAAAACACGTAAGTGACTTGTGCCACTTACGGGCTGAGTTATTGTAGAAACAATGTTATTTTTATGTAAACTTTATCCTGACATTCAGTTAAAACATGATATTAATGAATTTTCAAAATTTAACTTTTTAGTCGAATTTGCTTTCTGTATACTAATAGCAATAACCTCGTATTTACTTGAGATAAAATAAAGTATTGTACCATTTTAAACTTGTATGAAACGCGTATATTTAAAAAAAATGGCCACTTAGGCTTACATACATTTTTTTTCACCTTTAAGATAAAGTGAAAAATAGCAAATTTCATGACTAAAATTGAATTCCGACATTATTATCCAAATAATTAAAACAGTTACACATATTTTTTAATATTATTCATTGGAGTAGTCTACGAAAAATATTATAACATCAGAAACCCAACGGATTTTATTTAAAAATATCGATTTTTTTAATGTTACGTAACTTTGGTACTGGAAAATATTTTCAGGATTATCCCATTCTTTCTGGGACACTCTGCATATACATATATACAAACATATATAATGCCTAATGTACATATATCTCCGTTATAAATTACCTACTATGTGAAATGTTAATCTTGGTGAGTGAGGCTGAGGCTATTCAAGTGCCAGCCACTTGAATAGCCTCACTCACCAATATTAACATGTGGCTGGCACTTGAATAGCGTCACTCATCAAACCTATGCGAATCACATTTACGATTGTATCTATTAACTGACATTGCTTAAACGGAACCTAGACTAGTACAAAGCAAGATGTTCTCGGAATAAGCATAACAAAGTGGAGCAAAAAAGCAGTAAACAATCTAATTTAATAAATATACAGTATTATCTGAGAGATACATTATGCTTTCATACGATGGTCAAGTCAATAGGAGCGCGAACTGAGTTGCGAGACTCGGGTTGTTTTACAAGTTATGTTTTTGATTGCATTTACTTTACTGCAACTGGGCTTTGTGCTATTGGTTAGACTGCTGACAATAAGACAGATGTAACCCAATTCCTCTGAAACTGTTAGGTATTAGACATTGTGCAATGCAAACATGAAACGACTACGACTACGATCGAGCTTGAACACCATAAGCATTTTTTCTTTTAATAAAAAATACGCTCTAATATAACATTGGATCAAAAAACATTTTGAAATGAACAAAAGCAGAAGGTTTAACAAGTTCTCGCAACTATGATTGTTATAAAATGTATTATTAGGCTTAGTTGTTACATAATTATAATTTTTTTCCATTGGATATTTTTGTGACACGTTCTAGGTACCTACAGCCACTGAGTAGTAAGTGTGTAAATTTTTACAGAGAGTTATTTTCTTCCATCACATTATCCAAATACAAATCCATCCAAACAATTAGTTTACTTATGAAAAACCAGAGTGACGTAAAAGACAACCTTTTTTCTCTTTTTTCTACTGGGAATTCAAAAAAATCCGCCATTATTCCTCACAGTAGGTAATACTTTTTCGATGTACGCTGTCCATGTAGATACTCGTTTGATTCGAGTCCGGAATCCCATTCGCGTTGTGAGCTTAGTTAGTGTTGACACTACACATTTTCACTCGTGAACAATACGACGATACTTTAGGCTCACACTGTACTGTACTGCACTTTCTAGTTCTGGATAAAGATTATTTATCGTATCACAGTATAAAGATTGTACAGTAAGGTGACGTTCGGGTTCAGTGCCGTAAGCATGAACACTATCCTCTAAGTATACGCAGGGCCTGATTAACCCTTAGGCTAATTAGACTAAAGCCTAGGGCGCGAATATTGGGGGGGGGGCATGGAAATCGTGTCTTCACATTGGTGCATGCACTATTAATCTAGCATGATTGCACCTACTCTACATATTTCAACTAGACCGAGACAAAGCACTAAAAATTTTCACACTAGTAGGTTTCTAAACAAAGTCAGAACTAATATAGGTGCTACTTTTTAGGCCGACCGTAACACACCTAGCGGGGGTGCGTCCTCATAATTAGCCTAGGGCGGTCAGAACTCGTGATAACCCGCTAAGTATACGTATGGTAAACATCAGTTGTTAATATGTCGTGTGTCAGCCTGTTTGACACCTTCCCATACTAATGGCACACGTTTACTACACGAATAGGTACTTTGACCATGGTGTGCATGCTCGGGGGCGGGGCACACAAATTGTCGCGAATACGTCGCAAAGGATAACGAATTTAATTCAACTTTTATAGTCATACCGTTAATTTTAATAGTACCTAAAGTTGTTCGAATGAGATACATTCGATGCACTACTATTTAATTTTGTCAGTCTTAAATTTGTAAAGATTGTTTTTAATTAAAATACTTTTATGATTACACAACTTCCTCAACACTTCCTATTTTATGTACAACGAATTTCAATAAAACAAATACATAATAGTCAAGTAGGTATAATTAATTACAGTGAGTAGGTTAAATTAATGCTTCGAGATGCTGTATGCGGGCAGTCCTGTCGCGGAACAGCAAGGCTGTAAAATTTTTTTCGAGTCGAGTGACGCTTCTGTTTAATCTTTATACATACTATAACATTATTGAATGCACAGTTCACTCGTCGTTAATCCTGCAAAAAACGTACAGAGCTAAATCCGTTCATGGAATACTCACCGTACTAATAATAAACTTTGATATATTCGATTTGCAGTGGCAATGATTGGCATGATTCAATTTCGCTTTTAACGAATGAACGTGAATTTTTTGCCGAAACTTTATCGGATATAGTGCAGATAATAATACGGGATTTGACATGTGAACACTTTGGTGTTTGGGTGGTCAAGTCAATCTATGGATACATACATCTCGCAACTTTTTACGGTGCAAGAACTGAGTTGCGAGACTTGGCTTTTTTTACAAGTTATGTTTTGATGGCATATTATAACTTTCCGCAAGGAAAAGCGGTGCGGGTATAAGGCAAAAAGTACTTAAAAGATTTAAACATTAGCCTTCAGATTATAGTTTAGGTACTTATTAGCTTCTGTCCAGTACTTTCGCAAAATATATTTATTAAAAATCAGATATAAGAGGAATCTTTATACGTATTTATAAATCTGGCTGACATACGATAATAATGAAAACATTTATTTTTAATTATCTTAATCATAAAAATATAAAGAGGTGACGCTTTCTGAAAGGAACTCTTTCAGAAAGCCTTCAATTATTCCAATGAAAATAAATTAGCACTTACTAGACTATAAAATTAAAAAAGTGGTAGTACAGTGTACCTACTTAGGGTACTTAGGGAATACTGAAAGAAATTATACCTAGTGAAAATATAAATCCTATAAATATATTCGATCTAATAGGAATTTAAAAACCCGGAATTATTCCTCGGCGTAAATTCCGTTTCTGGGAAAGCTAGACTCTGAAAAATTCCCATACAGCTATCATGTTGGATTACGATTTTTCAGAACTGTGTCGAAGAGATTTATTCTTTGAAACGATAAATTTAATAAATTATTAAAATTAAATAGAAAATAAGCGTTTCAATTATACAGTTTACTAGAATGGCAGTAAGCGGGTAGGGAAATCTAAAATAGAATATCAAATAGAAATCCTGCTTGGATAGGCGGGTGCTTTGCTACTCGGGTATGACGGGTTTACGACGATTTAAGAGGCAGGCGGTAAGGTACCTACCTCCCCGGACGTGCTACTATGGCTCTACAACGCATATAATATAGCGTAGGTAGGTACATGGTAAGTGAATCGAAAAGATTGGCTGTAAAAATAAAAATACCCAAATCCATATGCTTACTTTGTTGACTTTTTCGGTTTCCTTTAAAACTCGAGACAATCATCATCATCAAGTAATCATGTTCTGTACTGTTTTTATGTCGTTTGTTGTACTGTTGTATGAGAACGTATTATATTGAATATGATTTTTTCATTCCACTTTTCGCCAAAGAAAACAACACGTTTATGTGCACAAAAACTAAAAATAGTTAAAAATGTAATGAATTAGATAAGTCGCTACAAGAGCTTATCCACGCAATCCAATACTTGTTTGTGCGCCACATTTATTTACTTTAGGTAGGTACTAGATATCTACTTTTGTGTTTCTCTTTATTTCTGATAGGATTAATAATATAACTAATTTTCCATCAATCAAGAATTTTCAAAATTGGGAGGTAAAAAATAAGTGACCTTTGGTATATCAAATGAATGGTAGACAGTGCTTCAAATTATATGAAATATCGCTCCACTGGATATATTCGTGTAGGTGTTCAATACGCCCACGCTCTCTGCTCGGTGCAGTCGCCATTTTATCGTTACCTGCGTCCGTATCTATATTCGGCGTTACCTAAGGTCATATTTGGTTGGTTGCTAAATGTTAAAGATATTTACGTCATCGCCAGTAGTAAATCCATGGACTATGATTACAATTCATCAATAAAGGAAGTTCATTAGCTATTTTAGTACCTATAAGATACTAACTTTTATTCTTCTGCAATATTTTGATACTCTCAAGTAGGTACCTACAGTTTGCACAAACATAGACACAAAATAGAGTAACGAAATACTTCTAGCCCATTTACTATCCGTCACTGACGATCCGTAATTTATAACAACAACGGATACATCCAAAAATACGAATCCGGATGATAAATCGGTCAAGCCGGTGACAGGCTTTTTACACATACATCTGTCATCCTATCGGGTAGAAAATCAAAGCCCGACTTTGCTATCTGTCTCGATTTAGCTTACAAAAGTGAGCATGATTCTGTTCGAGGATGTGAAAAGTGAAAAGGGAATGCCCCTTTTCTTTAAAACATTTTATCAATAGGTATGTGATAACATGATCTCATGTCCATAAAATAAATCACTACAGTTAAAAATACTTATCCAAACAACGGACTTTAATACTTTGCACAATACAAACATAAAATGTTCATATTTTATTTTCATTTCAATTTACCGGGAAAACCAACTGAGACGAAAATAGACGCGTAAATAACATTACTCTCTATCGATCCGTATAAAAGCAGCAGTGCAATTGTGAAATCCTAAATTGGTTCGTCTCCCTATATGAGGTGAACGCTTACAAATAATGATAATGGAATTTCAAATTAATTAACCATGTAGGTAATGTATAACTTTTTAAGGATAGGTATATTTTTCAACATTCTTTTTAGACATGTCATTGAAATTCATCATAGATAACTATACAGATTCATGAAATAATTATAATATAGTCCTCGTTGTACGACCTAATTATTTTATTATTTTATAAACAATACAACACTAAATTAAAGTACAAAAATGGTACATAACTTAAGGCTAGGGACATCTAGCGGTGAGTAGCAAGAACAAATTATTTTTTAATATCTCCTACAGGCTACAATAACAAAATGACATTAAGACGCTATTCATGAAACTGTTTCTGTCTATAAAGTATTATATGTATTACCAATTGTATTCTGATAAAAATACATTGAATATAATTAAATACATACAAAAATGAATAAACAATAAAGGACTCGTCGACTCTGTACACACTAGCGCCACCTAGTAACAGCTTTGTAAAATACTAAGCAGGCGTGGTGTTATGACAGTTTTAATCATCGTTGTTACAAGATGTCGTTACTAGTAACACATTTAACCATGGCCGTATTCAAAATTAAATGTACTTACCTATTTGATTTTAAGTTTCCAGATATTTATGTTTATTTTCATATTCATAATACCAAATATTATTCCTAATTCTATTCTTAATTCAATGTTTTTTTCATACAAATCAGCTGTTTATTGTCCAAGTTGGCCGATGCATGTACCTATTAATTTTGTAAATATATTTGTAATTACTAGGTATATAACTATTTAAATTGTAATGTAATTAAATGTAAAAGTTCCAAATGACTCTCTTATTGATATTTTAAAAGGGCAGCATTGTGCATACCTATTGGCCAATAAATTAATTGTAGGTACCTACGCACCTCAGACCTTCAGTAAGGGTCCTTTTTGCGTTCCTTAGATATCTAATAGGTACCTAGTCCCGATTGCTTTTCAATACATACTTTTTATATTTGTTTTGTTGTTATTTTGGATAGAAAATACAAATCAGCATTTGGTCTATAGGTAATGTTACGTCGTACAATATACAAAGCCGACTGTATAGGTATTGTACGACGTAACGTACATACTGTGTGATATTTTATTTTAATAAAAATAGAATTACTCGATAGCAATTATGATTTTATTAAACTGTAATAGCACACAGAATATATCTATAACACAAAAACGCACGTTTTCTGAAATTGCAACTACCTATCTAAGCATAGAATTTTATTTTATTGGTCAAATTTAAAATTCCTTTGGCACTCTCTTATCAAAATATCAACAAATGAAACGTATTTGACATAGGTTTTGCTGAAGTTATAACTTGGTAGGACCTAAAATTTAAAAAGAAAATAAAAACTTTGGTTTAATGATAAAAATACAACTAGCAAAATGGCTGGTTATTTTTAGCGAATACATTGAGACAAAAACTAATAAAAACAATTAGCCCTACCACTGTTTCGATCAAAGGCTCGATCAAATATAATTCCGCGTTTCTTCAAGGCTAGTTAGATTCACAATTTAATTAATTGGTCAAGACAAACAAAATGATTCAGTCATTTAAATCGCAATTTCATTAAAAATTATAAACCATTAATTTGGATCACTTAGAAACAAATTAATTACCTATTTTCATATTATTACTATTTATATTGACTATATATATCAACTACTGTTGACTATTTATATCTACATAGAAATACCTATGAGTATTTCTATGTTGGATACACATATGGTGAATTATGGTGCCACAAATGATTTTAAATTAAACTACAATGGAACTAGGTATGCCTGACTATAATTAATGGTCACTGGAGCAATCTGATCTTGTAAGTGGATTGACACTAATGAAGGCTAAGATGGTGACCTCATTTGAGAACTAAGTGCCTGGAATGCTTTACGGCGGAATATTGGGGCAATCGCAATTATAACTTCTCCGGGTAATTTTTTACCATATTATAATGTTATATATAATGTTAAGCTACGAGTATATACGTATATGTGGACTCCGACTCCGACTTAAAAATAAAAATTGTACTAATGTACCCAACTGTCTATTTTCAGATAATCGTATATCGAACGGAACACGAGTATGTTGTTCCTCAAGAGGAAATAGCAGCACCAGAACATAGTCCACTGCCTCCGAGACGCACGCGTTCCAGAAGCTCACGCGGCACTTCCCTCTGCGATGATGATCGAACATCTCACGGGGCAGAATCATTAACACTCGATACACATGCTCTGCCCCCAGATGAAATTGATATAGAAAGAGAAATAAGACACGAAAGCCCTGGATATGCCACGGTTGATAAGGGATCTTATTTTCCCACTAAAGGAGTAAGGAGATCGAAGAGTAAAACTCCTCCAGCGAGGCGCCGAAAAAGCAACAGCTCAGAACGTAAGTATTACACAGTTGGTGGCAAAAAACAGATTATGCCCGATCGCCCACCAAGAAAGAAGTCTTCTACGAGTCTTGTTACTTTAGACAGCGTCACTAAGCGATCGATGAGCGGAGACATAACACAATATGTCGAAATCGATGAGCCACATGTAGAAGAAGTACATAAGGATTTGAAATCAGGTGAAGTGGTAAGTAAAATGAAAGACCGACCCTTACCTCCTCCTCCGAGGCCACCGAGAGGACCAAGACGAAAAAAAAGGTCGACTGACGACGGTGACGAACCAATGGGGGTGGAAAGAAATATTTCTACAGAAACCGCTCCTAGTTATATGGAAGATGATGTTCCAGTTCAAGACGTAGTTGAAATAGAAGTGTCAACTCAAACTGATCCACTTCCCGATGATGTAGACTTTGAACTGGGGATGGATGAAAATTATGACATATCTGTATCGAGTTCTTTACACGACATGATTGATGAGGACTCTGTGTTGGGGAAAGGTCGTACCAAGTCGGCGAGTAGTTCAAGAATATCAAGAACCACATCCAGATCTGAAAGATCATTTAAATTTTCAGATCCGAAGATATCTGAACTATCAAAACCAAATGTTGGACGAACTTCACCAACTGTAATATTAGTAGAAAAACGTGTATCTAGTCCTACGCGAATTAACGATAATGATGTGATGTTAACTGAAGCTTCTTTGACGGTGCAGCCTATCAATATTGATGAAGCTCAAGTACCTGACGTACCACCTTTACCACGAATGAGGAGAAGCACTAGTAACGTAGATGGCTTAAAGACTATAGCAACTTTGAGGAGCAGTGCTGTAAGTGAGGAACAAGCTCTCGAAAGAGCATCGGAACCGTGTAGAGAAGTACAGTTGGATAATTTAATTACGCAACGTTTACAAGTTAAAGATTTAGACGTTGACAGACTGAACGTATCAGAACTGCAAGCGAGTAAAATTTTGGTCTCTGATATAGAAGGGATGACGTTGCAGGTGACTGAATTAGATTCGAAATCGGGGCACATATCGGTGAGTGGGATTGAATTTTCGCAGTCTGTCATTGACGAAATCGTTAAAAAGTTTTCTGAAATTTCCACTAGCACTCAACCAGTAGCACCAGTGCAGGCTCAAGGACAAGAGACCATGGAGACATCTACGATTACGGAAAAGCTTGTGAGCAAAGAAGAGGAAACACAAACGGAGACGCCACCGGCAATGCCATCGCCGCCATCCCCTTCATCCCCGCCAGAACTTGTCGAGATTAAAGTGGAGTCAAAAACAGCTGCAGAATCTGAAGCACCGCAGCCTCCACCGACTACGCCTAGATCTGCTAGTATCGAAGAGGGTTCCATACCACCGCAGAGACCCCCACCTCCCGATCTTACTCCGTTCCTGTACTCCTACCTCCAAGATATTGCTTTATCTCCCGCTTCATACACGGCTCGAGGTTTTAGGGAAAGACCGCATGAGTATCACGAATCGCAGCATCAAACACCGCCTCCCCCGACTCGTAGAAGTAAGAGGAAGCCGGCTGCTCCTCATAGCGAGTCCAGTTCAGACGAAGGGAAGCTCCAACACACGCCCCGTCGTTTGCCGCCACCGGTGCGGGCCCACGAGCCTACAATTACCGAAGCCGGCGTGACATTCTTACGCGTCTGCCATAACTCTATAACCAGGACTATTAGGAACGTATTTAACTCTTTCATGTCGTACATAAGTAGGACGGAGGACAAGAAGGACGTTCAAATGGCGCTGGTGATCTTCCTCGTCCTGATCGCCGGTCTGATCATGTTCGGGCTCAGTGACAGCCGGACCATTCACCACCATCATTGGGAGTTCTTCAATCCCCCAGACAACAATCCTTAGAGATAAAATACTTTTTTTTATTCTCCTCGGTAGTGTAACATTCGAATAATGTCAATACCTTATTGTGTTATTAAACAATTCAATTTAAATAACAGCATTTCAATGACCAGACTTTCCACTACAGTTATTTATGAAAATTTAGCTCTATTTATATGTATTAACTAGTTTTAAGTAAATTGTTCTAATGTTTTCGATGTTATAGAGTCCCTCGAAATCAACGAAAGAATTGATTCATACATGATAGGAAAGGCTCAATAATTGAATCAGTTGTACGTTCTTCTTATTAAAACGAAATCTCTAAATTTTTAATAATCTAGTCTTTTAAATAGTATACTCAGTAGTAGATTCGTACTATATAAACCTTAACATATTATAAACCTTTAAAGTTTAAAATTTATTGATTACTTAGGTTAATAAGTGACACTGGAATAACCGTAAGTTAATAGTAGATCACCTTCAATTTAAATTGTTATAAGTAGTTAAGTATTCATTGCGTCAATATCAATTAGTATTCGTATTGAAGTCGGGCCTTTGAAAACTTCTTAATTTATAATTACCTATTTATTATTAATAACTGCACTTTGTATTAAAAGCAGTGTGTGGGGCTGGCATTATGCATTTTGTAAATTTCATTTTTGTCGTGTAAATTGAAATTAAACGTGTTAACGAAGTTTTTTGTTTCATTTTCCACACTCTGAAATTATAGTTTTTTTATATTATAATATATTTTTGCTAATAATACATTATGAATAAAGACAAATCTGTCTATACATACAATATAATATGCATACCTAGATGAATTGTACATAGCATATATTAATGTTTTAAAAAATTATACTGGAGACTTCATAACAAATCTAGGGATAGTAAAATTTTTGCCCGTCTGTGTGTATGCAACTATATGCGATAAACTCCGAAACTTCTGAAGAGATGAAACTTGGTACAGTTATAGCCAAAAACCAAGGGCAGATATAAGAATTATTTTATCACGGAAACAATCTCGGCTGTGTTGGAAATATCTTAAATCTAGATTTACCTATCAGCAAATACCTAACTCAGAAATGACTGCAAGAAATTTGATAAAACTTGGCACAATGACAACTAGAATCCTTGTACAGGTTATATTGTTTTTTATCCCTAGACTGACAGGGTACCTATATATTTCTTTTAACGGGATAATCAAAAAACTGTATTTCGCTAGGAAGCTTCAAATCCTGTGGATTGGGAGTAATAATAAATAACGTTTCATACTCATAGCCCCACACTAGGATTTCCTATGTCGTGGGTACCATGGACACACCTAATACAAGAACCCAGACCTAGAACATAACTCTAAACTGATCATTCAAATCTTTGCTCCGTTGGGAATCAAACCTAGGACCCTCCACGATGCGCACCGACGTGTTAACTATTGCGCCACTCAGCAGCTTACAAAGACCGGGTTGACCGGGCTATTATAACATATCGGTGCTGATGGTTTCTGTGTTAAATGAATCTCATTCTCTTCTTCTGGCTCAAACCCCACGGTATTCCTCTTGGCACCTATCAGCCGGAGCCACGAATGTCATGTCAGTACCCATTAATGACCCACTACAGGGTCGGGTCTCCTCTCACAATGAGAGGGATGTAGGCCGCCGTCCACCACGCACCACTACTGGGGGTTGGTGGACTTCACATGATTTAGAGAGCATTTTTTTTGTGAACTCTCAGGCATGGAGGTTTCCTCACGATATTTTCCTTCACCGTAACAGCAGGTGATATTTAATTTCATAAATCGCACATAACTTTTATTACAAAGTCATTGGTGCGTGCCACTGGGATTCGAACCCGGACCCCTCGATTCGAGGTCGAATTCTAAGCCACTGGGCTATCACCGCTGCCGAGCCACGGATACTCTTTCACTTTCACGACAGGATCCTCAGAATCCTAAGGTGAAGCTGAAGTACGGCGAAGTCTACGCGAAACTATAAATAGAACTATTAGTGTATGAAGATATGAATAAAGCACAATAAACTCGATATATTTACGATTATAAATAGAGTGGGTGAGGCCTGGATGGACGCCAAACGCCCGGGCTTGACCTAACTCGATCTGATGAAAGGTCAGGTATAGCGTCAGACTTTTAATACGTACCATGATTCGGACAACCTTTGTAAATAGTCGTCTGTACGTAGTGATTCGAGGGGTTTATGATTAGGTACCTATTATTTATAGTTCAGGTAATTTTTCTCCCTCGGCAGAGCGTGTCTGTACTACAGGTCAAGAGTTAGGTTTTTCCCCATCGGTCATCAGTACTTCGAATAATCATTCTAACTTTGAGCTCAATATCGGCAACTTTCCAACCAAGTTAAGCTAGATCGGGCGCGGCTAATTTACGGGTGGTCGAAGGCTATAACGGCGTATTGAAAACATGCAGCTAGGGTTGGCCACTGACCCCTTTTTCCGCCGTCTTGCAATGGAGTTGTGTAGGTATCCTCCATGTGTGCGTCAGTTGTGGCCAGATACGATAACTGTGCGCAACAAGGATAAAAACTGTAACAATGGATAACCGATCACTTAACATCGAAGGTATTATTTCTCTAATATGTATAATGAAAATGATGACCTCCCCTGCGCGCTACTACGGTTCTGCCGCCTATACAATAACATGTCAAAAGTAATATCGATTACAAAGGTACTTGGCTAGGCATCCAGAATCCATCACTGAAATAGGTCAATCTTTAAGCAATTAGAAATAGATTTCATATCTCACGCACTATGATATAAGACCATTAAGCGTGAAAGAAACCGTGCATGTATCTAAACATGAGTGAAAAACATTCTACACTATAAAACCACATACCTACCTTCTTAGTTCGAGAGGCAGCAACGTTTTCGAGATTCAATTTTAATTTATAACTGATGCTTAATAACTTTTAGTATCGAAATTCCGTATGACACGTTATCGACTGAAAATTGCCTGTCAAACAGTTCGCGAAAAGAACACATTGGCTTCTGCAACCCTTTTTATGTCCCTCTTTTGGGGCATGCATACTCCACCACGCTGCATTAATGTGCATCGGTAAAGAGGGGCTAGAGGCAACCCGTGTCGGATGTTTCCAAACGACAACGTTGCTGAACTGATTCGATCGCTTGCGACATATTAAAGCCGAGGCTATGCATTTGTAAGCTGTACTAGAAAACAGTAATTATGAATAATAATATGTAAGTAGCATAGAAAACTTAAAACAACACCTTCCTTCGTCGTCAGACAAGTCAGAGTGGTCCAAAAACAGTCGCCGACTAATAGCCGTAGGTACTAGGCACAGACATTCATGAAAAATAATGGTCTCTTATGAAAATAAAGATGACACTTAAGTTATTACGAATAGAGACGATTAAATTACTTTGTTAATGAACATTAGGTAGGTACGTTAAATGACGTCTCTGAGTGCGACCGTAAGTGCATTAAAGACAATTGCGATTAGCCCAAACTCAGCTCTGTTGATCAGTAACGGAGATCTATCTATCTTCCACTTCCAACATCAGATCATCTCGATGGAATGGTTTTCAAACCCGCACCTCTCGAATAAGAGACCGAATTCTTAGCCACTGGTCTAACATATTACCGAGCGTAGTGTCATGGTATGGAATACCATTGAAATAGTCACTAAAACTTGCAAGTTAATAACAGCAAAACCTTTTAGGGAGCTTCTAATTCCAGCTCCTTCAATGCCGGCAAAGCACTGACGATTCGTCTGGTGTTTCTCGTTTCAGTACCTATTAGGAAGTGATCACTTAGGTACCATCAAATGGCCCGTCTACCTTTTGCATGCTTCTCATAAAAAAACCAAGACGATTGCTAGTTGTCAGAGAGTGCGGTGAGTAAAAAATCTGACTTTTCGCAGAGGCTTAGATCCATTTGACTTACCTATCATTTCTATGTCATGACCGTTCTATGTACCTACTGTCACCTCGACCGAGTTGCACAGGTCGTGTGCCGCACTTATAAACGGGTTTTGATAGACAGTACGAATGTAGGTACCTACTTAGAACACGTGTAAGGTCATTGTCTGCAACCTATTAGTGAACCACTGCATGCTCGAATCCCCTATCACAATCAGAAGGATGAAGGCCTTAGGCCACCAAACTGTCCTATTTTGGTATCCTATCCTATTAGGTAATAGAAAGCTTTAAAGATGAATTTAAGTTTTATATTCAATAGTTTTTATTACAATTTAATAAAGGTTTTAAAAGTAAACTTAATTGAAAATAAAAATGATTAGGTACCTAAATCGTTAACCTAAGCTAGGCTTGCAAACAAAAGAGCTAAGTTCAAATAATATCTTGTTTGTTGCTCATAGATTTTATTTTGACACAAGTTACGAATGTGAGAAGCTCAGAACAAAGTCGCCAATCTGGCGCGCGGGTCGGTACCCTAGTCTTTAGCTCACGCACCCCTCAATCGATAGGTTCGGGGTTAGGGTGCGTGCGTAAGATATGCGTATGGCAATACTGTGTTTTTAATTCTTCCTGGATTACGGGAAAATAACAATGCTTGTGTTTTGAAGGACTTAAACAATTCATCTGTTCGGTAATAAATAATTCAGTGATAAAGCGCCTGATAAATATCTATCGCAACATTTGGATTCTTAAATTTGCTATGATTGTTTTAAAAAAATTAACTAAAAAGTTTTTTTTGTAGTATTAGTTCAAAGATTATTAATATTAAGTCATTTAGAAATTTGTAAAAGTAAAAATTTGAATCGCTGATACAGCTCTACCCTTTTAAGACGTGTTATCGTTCATTGTGGTATTTTCCTTGATATGTTATTTTGCTTCATAAAACCACATATTTATATTATTGTTATTAAAATGTACAAAAGGCGGATTTTTGTCAAAAAATAATTATTTTAATAATGATGTGAGGAACTAGGTATAGAATAGTGCGTAAGGGTAAAAATGCGTCGCTGGCAACATTTCATACGCACAAAAATAAATGACATTTTACATACTCTGGCAATAAGGAGCAGGCCGCATGTAAAGTAATATATCTCAAAGAAAATTAATTTTAAAACTAATGTTTTTATTTTGATTTGCCTTCATGACATATTGAGATATGCATATTTTTGTGAAGCTTATGTAAAAGAGAATTAAAATATGTGGTGTATAAGTATTTTACGAAAACTAAAAAAACAGAAAAGTATCATTGCTTTTTGGTTGGTGACTGACATTTTTACATGTGAACATTAGGAAAAAAATATGACTTTAAAAATTAAATTTATGTGATTTATTTCATACTATTAGGTAGGTACCTACTAATATTTACTAAAGTAAGAGTGAAGCACGAAGGACTAAATGGATGGAAGGAGGAAGGAATGTTATATTATAATCATCTTTACTGTGTTGAATAATGTTTTATAATAATAAGTATTAATTAAAGTTTTACGGGTAAACATTCCTTACTTGTCAAAAGAACAAAATAATTACTTGTCGAGTTGTTAAAAATCGTTTTTCTACTTTTTATACCAATAGTCAGTTAAAATAATTGTAAATTAAACATGACCATTTTAAAAGAAACACTAAATTATAAATATATTTAAGCAGAAACAAAAATTTTATATAGCTAGACTGCATTGTTTTTAATGACATTTCTGAAACATAACATGGTTAAGTACGTTTTTTTTTATAGTCACCGTAGGTTACAATATTTTTATAAATTACTCCAATCCATAGCATTAGCTGTTCGGTCTAAATATAATTTTAAGTATTTTTCTTATAGCGTTTTGTGTACAATCTTAGCAAAGTCGTGCTACACACTCACTACTCACAACAGTCAACGTCTATCTAGGTTGCCAGCGGCGCGGTTGCCGCCGTGAGCAACTGAGCACTGTCTGCCGCGCGCTCAGTTTCCGTGCATTGCAGACACAGTTGATCGCGATCTGTGTAGTGTGCATAGTGTCACATCGTTAACTTTCGTAAAAACTTACTTCACTAAGCTTATCGAACTTATAATGAGATATATCTCGATTTTTTGACGCAGTGTTGTGTTCCAATGTTCCAATCCCGTTATACGGAGGAAAATGTAAAAAGTTTCTGTTAACTCTCAGTGTTGTTGATATGAGATCGTAGTTCGTCTTCACCCTTGTGCTCAGCCACAGCATTTTCCAATGTTTCGTAAAAGAAACAGGAAAATGCAATGTGGTTTTTGCACGTTGCTGTCGAACTTGCTCAGGAGTTTCATGTGTATCGGCAGCAGACGCGGTTCGACCGAATCGTACTATCGGGAGCTTGGTGACCAAGATCATTTGGTGAGTATACTTTATGTTCCGTTCCTTCGTAATCACGAATAATCCCTATGAAGTCTTCCATGTAGGATTAATGAGGCAAGTATTTTCATTCAACTATTAAATGATCAGAAACGCAAACAAATGTTACGGCATCTACCTACTTAAAGGTCTGTTTATGTACCGATCTACGTATTTTAATTGGAAACTTACGCTACATACAATTTAGTCGCGGTCTGTTATGCTAATCTGCGGAACGTGAATTAAATATTTTTATTTTTTTGTCGTCGTTCAATTTTTATGCGTTTTATCTCTTCTGTACCACGCGTGTATTATCAGACGTGGGTACTTATTTCGCACCTATCGAGTGAAAGTTAAATTTCTCTTATGTTACTCATTGCAAATTTTCTTGTAGGTACTGTTTGTCAAGCACTTTAGCTTGGAGATAATCAGATAACTTAGTGAGTTCTTAATTTTCTTTTAAGAGCTTATGAAATGAAAAAAAAAATTGTTTTAAAATTTGTTTTGTCAATATTAAGTAACTATGGATTGGATAAAATTTGGATTATGGGATGAAATCGGTTAATTTTATTTTATAAATTTTGTTAAAGGTTTTTATTTAACACCAGTCAATGGACCATTAATAGTTTCTCATAAATAACTAGTTAGTACATTTTTAAATTTCATGAATTTATTAAATAGATAACTCGAGTTTGTAAAAAATATCAATTACCTACATATTGACCAGTCAACAGTGGGGTGTAATACATTCCGGCCCCATTCCATTGTGGGGACACCTGTGGCCATGTACTGTGCCCCAGAGAGGACCTACATATAAGGGTTGCAGCTCTTACATTTTTAACATGGTACTTACATAAAAAAACATACAGCTTAAATTAAATTACAAGTTTTTAAATGAGGCTCAAAAATAAAAATAGTAACATTGATTATCTTGAAGTAGGTATAAATTTTGTAGATAATATTAAAACAAAAACAAACAACAAGTACCTATCTATCGAAGGCAAAGATTTAAAAAGTTATTATTTTCTTGAAGATCAATAAAATTGACCAATTTCACTTCATACATACATACACACACAAATACTCAATAAACATACTTGAAAAAAAAAAACAACATTCTAAAACAGAATATTAGCAAGACTTTTCCAAGGTTAACACAAAAAGGACTCATGGTTATTACTGTTTGTATTAAATATTTTACCTTCATATATACCTACCTAATTAAATGCAACTAATTGTGACATAAGAACCAGCTGTTAACAGGAAAAGTTTATAATTTAATTGACATACGTAATTTAATATCAAAGCTTGTATTCACATCAATTTCTGACAGCAATATTCATGAGCATCCTTAATGAACAAGAATTTGATTAATCTTGACGAGAGCAAATTAGTAAACAGGCCAACGTTAAGTGGTCACTGCAAGCTGTGGACACCCGGGCAAGCTGCTTCTACCACTAACAAAATATTTAGAAAAAAATATTATTGGTACTATTTTATCTATGAGGGGAAACAATATTATCCAACCAAAATTTACCTTTTTGTAACAAAAAGAAATGCTCCACATTAGCCATAAGCGCATGTTGGGATAACTCCCAAACTAACTTGGCTTTGCATAACTGTTTCAATCACAAAAAATATAATTAATTGTTTTTGTTAATGTTTCTTACATTAACAAAAAAGCTCTTGAAAGGATTCAGACTCATTGCCAAATTAAAAATAATAAGTACTAAGTCAGATTCGGAGCAATAATAGCCCATTGTCTTAGAACTCTACCTCTTACAAAATTAGCTTAATGTAATCAGCATTACTCCAGCATGTTTATCTAATTCTAAGGCATTGTGAGAGAAGGCCCCTGCATACACATTCAATATGCAATTTTATGACAAAAATGGCCATGGGCAAGTCGAAGAAAACATGGAGAATCCATAACCCATATCTAATCCATATCCATAATCCATATCCATAATACCAATTATCATGATTCCATGTCTATTTGTTTTTACTTTTGCTAGGCTAGCTGTAGTCTTCTTTATTTGTAGGTATGTCTTACAGTTGAATATTCTAGATTATATTTTATATATCATATTATTAGAGAACCCGAAGACACCTGAGAGATATTTCTTAAGGTTTCATTGTGTTCTTATCCAAGTTACTAGTTAACTATATGAAAATTAACAAACATGTAAACATGTATGCTGCAATACAATTGCTTGATATAGGGACCTCAGAGAGCACAAATTACTACCTACTCTACAAATAAATTAATAATCAATCCAAATAGTCAAACTTATTATAATTTATTTTATGAAGGAGATAAAAACAAGCATATTATATCATTAAAAAAGTTATTATCAATATTTATTAAAGTTCCCATTTCTTTTTAACTTTTCTAAACACTTAATTGTGAAACATTAACAAATGCAGCAAGTTTACATTAACTAGTACAGAGTAGTAATACAGAAAAAAGAAGTATATTTAAGGATTTTTAGGTAGGTGACTATGTATATAATAAAAAACAACTTTCAGAGTATACCATACTAATCGGCTTGGTTCATAAAGTAATCAGCGTAATTAGCACATCTTGGCAAATTATTCTGTCTTAAAAGAAGAAGAAATTGTTCTAGATATTGAACACTAGTTGTGCCTGCGACTTAGCTCGCGTGGAATCTATACTCTATACTAATATTATAAAGAGGAAACATTTGTATTTTTGTATGTTTGTAACGAAATAAACTCAAAAAATACTGGGCCGATTTCAAAAATTATTTCACCATAAGAAAGCTACATTCAGCCTGAGTAACATAGGCTATATGAAAAAAATGAAAATCCAAGATGGCCGCCGCCACAAAATGGCGGATTACATATTTATTCCGCAACTACCTCAATATGGGTATCAAATGAAAGGGCTTGATTGGTAGAATAGAGCTCACTATGAAAAAAAATGAAAATCCAAGATGGCCGCCGCCTCAAAATGGCGGGTTACATATTTTTTCCGCGCCTACATCAATATGGGTATCAAATGAAAGGGGTTGATTAGTAGAATAGATCTCACTATAAAAAATTAAAATCCAAGATGGCCGCCGCCACAAAATGGCGGATTACATTTTTTCCGCAACTACCTCAATATGGGTTTCAAATGAAAGGGCTTGGTTGGTAGAATAGAGCTCACTATGAAAAAAATTAAAATTCAAGATGGCTGCCGCAACAAAGTGGTGCATTACATATTTTCCACAACTGCTTCAATATGGGTATCAAATGAAAGGGCTTGATTAGTACAATAGAGCTCATTCTGAGAAAATTATAAAATAAAGTCAGAATGAGAAGTATCACCTAACAACAAAACTAAAAACTTGAAAATAAAAATTAAATTAATAAAAATGATGTGGTGTTATGGGACACCAGGTAGGAACGAATAAGTCATAGAAATAGAAATGTGCGTGTTATTCATATCTTTTTATTAATCCTTATCCAAATAAATTATTTTATATTCAAAATTGTTTCGATACCCGTAGATGACTTTTTGCATTTTTTAAATCGTATATTTCATTCAAAAGATATTAGGAGAGGGGCGGGCACATCTATGAAATAGGTAGGTAGCCGCGCGGCTCATTCGCGCGGGCGGCTCCCTACGCAGCATCAAGGATAGAGCTAAGGAGGATCATCTGTATACACATGAAAAAGTATCCAACAAAATGCATTTGGCGCCACTTTATTGTTGTGCCACTGTATTTTTGTGTGTGTGTATGTTTGTAAGGATCGATCTCAAAAACTACTGTGCCGATTTCAAAAATTCTTTCACCATGGAAAGCTACGTTCACCCTGAGTAACATAGGCTATATTTATTTCTAGAAAAGATTAGGGCCCCTTACTAAAACTTAAATAATGTATCCCAAGGTGTAAAAAAGTGCCCTAAAACGTCTTTCGTCGCAAGCGCTGCGGAAACTATTGATGATAGAACAAAAGTATGTGGTACAATATTAAAGAACATAATAATTATATCAATATTCACAAAAAACTTCGCGATACCATAATTATGTCCAGCTATTATCATTATGTCACAATAACTACTTTTTACAGTAAGTTAATAGAAATACCGACCAAAATTAGACCATGTTATTCATGTCAGTAACCTATTAATGACCCACTACAGGGTCGGATCAATGTACAATGAGAAGGATGTAGGTCTTAGTCCACTACGCTGGCCTACTGCGGGTTGGTAGACTTCACATACCTTTGGGAACATTTGTTTTTGTGAAATCTCAGGCATGCATGTTTCCTCACGATGTTTTCCTTCACCGTAACAGCAGGTGATATTTAATTTTTTATAAAGCGCACATACATTTTTTTACAAAGTCACTGGGATTCCAACCGGGATTCCTCGATTCGAGGTCGAATTCTAAGCCACTGGGCTATGTGTTACTTCTGTTATTCATACTTTTGCTTAAATCCTTATCCAAATATTTTTCGTTGTAACTAACGTGTTAAAGTTTTTTGGTTTTCAGCTAGTCCGAAATAATTTCATATCCGCATCCGTAACCGCATCCGTATAATAATCATTCCTATATCCGAAACCTATCCTTATCCGAAATTTCTTAGTTTCCCAAACCCCGTGCAGGCGAATCGGTGCCACCCTGCCTACGAGGTGTAATAATTTTAAAAACAAAGTTATGTTCACGATCCATCGAAAGTACCTGAGGAGGTACCTTACCGCCACCTTCTTAGTCAGGGGTAAAGCAGCATGTTCTGTACTGTCAGTTGAGGGGTGTGGTTGCCGGAGATATTTGTGGCAAACAAGTCAATCAAGTCTATGGATATAACATACATACGTGGATCTCACAACTTTTTAGGGTGCAAGAACTGAGTTGCGACTTAGTTTTTTTTACAAGTTATGTATTTGATGGCATTCACTTTTAGGCTAACTAATGTGCCATAATAATAAAATACTTGATAAGATTGAGATTTTTTAGGCCAGGCCTTAAACAGAGAACCTGTAGGTCTTAGAACCACGCTTAGATACAACTACCTTCTTGACTAGTGACGACAATTATTTGTTTGCTTACTCTACTCCCAAGCAACAACGCGTGATGTGAAAACACCTTGAAAGTTGTGACAAGAGAATAATGTATAGTTCAAGCTTAATTGCGAGGTTTACAAGCAAAGATCATCAGCGTCTTGGTGTTGAATAGCGTAATGACTGCGGTACATAAATACATATATACATACATAAAGGTAATGTATTGAATAACAATAAATAATTCTTACACCATACGTTGAACGTAAAAATGAAAATATTTTAAAAGGGCCGTAACCGCGCCTACACCGTTGTGGACTTCAGGGTTTTGATTTATTATTTTAAGCGGCAAATAGAGCCTCAAAATTTATTTATCATAATAATATGAAATTTCCCTAACGAAAGCTTAATTTACTCCGAAAACACTCGTGTTAAATTAAATTATTTTAGACGTAATATGTTTTCAAATTGTGAAGCTATCTTACCATGTAATTTTTACTTAATTGTAATCTCAAGTAAGCTTATAAGTTTACCTTGGAAAGGGTTCGTGTGACTCATTTTTATTTCGTTTACTAGTAGACTGGCTTCTACACTTTTCATGCCCAGGTCTATGCACCCAACAGGAGGATGCCTGGAGCATATTGTTCCAATACGGTTATGTGGAGATAAGGCATGGTGGGCGACCCTTATGAACTTTTTCAAACCACCCATAACACAACAGATCACCCATCGTATGAACTATAAAATAGTATTTAAAAAGTATGGGAGAAGTGCTATGAAAGAGCCAGTTTTCTAAACAAAGCGAAAAATATACTTTAAATGAAAGATGTCATGATTTTTTGTCTCTCAAATTATTATTTATTTATTAAGGTAGGTAATTTCATACGAAAAAACCTTAAACATACTAAAAAAATCAATGAATTTACCTATTTTAAAAAATGTGTCATCTGGCTCCTTTATAACTTAATCGGTTATGAAGGAGCCAGTACAAGTTATGAAGGAGCCGGTTTATATTTTAAAGTGTAATTGCAAAAAATAATGCTAAATAAAAATTACTGTAGTATTAAAAAACAATAAAATGTCAATTTGTTAAAAAAACTACAAACATTTTTAAGAATTTTTATATTATATTAGTCATTCTATCAAACGCCTTAATCTTATTTATGAACAATTATTGAACATATTATTCAGTCATAATTATTATCATGCAATATAAAAGTATAAAATATTTTAAATAAATACAACCTTCAAAACAACAATAATATTAAAACTCTTTCAGCTCAGTTATTCCGTATCTACAAGGCCAAATATATGCACAAACTTAAATTATAATCCGTGTACCTATATTTATTTCCAATGAAATAATAAAAACAATTTAAAATAAGTAAAATACTTACTTTTTAGTGCCAAAAACTTTAACTCGACGTACCGGCGTCCAATGGTTTCGGAGAGCTCCCAAGTCTTTGTGGGTAACAGGAAATCAGTGTTGCCACTTAAAAATATAATTTCCAACCAGATTTAACTAAACTACGGAAATAATGCAAGTGGCTCCTTCAAAACCTGGCTCCTTCATGCCACTTTTCCCCTATATAAAAATAGCAACCGTTCCTTAAAAAGGCACGCTTGGCTTAAGGAACATCAATATGTTCCTTAAGCCATTTCTCAAGTCCAATCGAAAGTCATTCGAACACATCGAACGTTGCAAACTTGATATTAATAATCGACTGACGATCACAAAAGACGCCGGATATAGGTTTCAAATAAAAATTCAAACTCGTATGACAGAAATAGTCACAATGTTTTCTTACGGACGTAAAAACCTCATTGTCAGTTACAAGTTGTGTACACTTAAATTCCTTTAATGAACGTTATACATGATAGAATATTATAAAATATATCTTACATCCGCTTTCGGTGCTTTTGAAAACTTTTGAAATCAATTATGAACTAAGTATGCAGTAAGTTTCGTCCGATAAATCAGCACGCGTGACAGCAATCGCGTGTGTCAGTATCAGTCTACTGTCATCTGCTCACAATTATATCTCTTGGCGGTTAACAATACAGCGCACTAGCGCCGATCCCTAATGCTTAGCAGCCTTCCGCATCGCGCCCCTTCGACACTACGGAGAGTAGACCCACAGGACCCCGCTCGCAGGCACGGCAGGCAGTCGGGGACGAACCGCGCTGCAGTGCGGGTGTGTCGAGCTTTACCTACGATACCCAACTGCTGCGAGTGACGACGACGCGAAGTTTACGAAACAAGTAATCTATTAGCGGTTTTAAACTGTGCCTACAACAGGGCTTAATGATTGACCGTCGTATTACAAAATTCTAATTTTTTTTTCACTCCTGTTGAGAGTAATTTCAGTTGAAATTATGCTGATTTTATTAAAATTAAAAAGCTAAACTAATTTTTGACTGAAAAATTATCATGTATAATGGAGAATAATTTTATGAATACCATAGCAATATTGTATAATGTTAGGATGAAGAAAAGGGCGGTGTTTTCCTTTGCCTTCCCCGCGCCTGGAGTTTGATAAGTATTGTAGATAAATCACCATTGTTTTTTATTTTTTCATAATTCATACGTAATCTTAAAATTATATTTCGTTTTTATTCATCAAGATATTTTTCTGTCATATTACATTTTATGGATGTTTTAATCACCCGCGAACATGTATTATAAACTTACTATTAGAAGAAAAAGTTTGGAACGCTCTTAAATAATATGATATCCATTTGATTGCAATAAGTTTACATTGTTTATTTTGATATAAAAAGTAAAATGATTGTTTAATTAAATCGATTTCAATTAATTTTGTCGATTGCTTTTTAAATGTAAAGTAAATTGCAATTTTTAGGGATCGAATGAAATTCTTTTTACTCTAAGAATTTGACAAAATCTTACTCTGTTCATAAATTATATATTATCGTTTATTTTGTAAATAACCTCCTTTTTAAGTCGGTAAAAAGTGAGAAATTCCGGAATATGTTCTCACTACTAGAATATGTGACCATAACAATATTTATTTAAAATTTCATGTGGCATTGTTCAAAACTGCAAAACAAAAGGAATTTGAGGAGCCACAAAACAAGAACAAGCAAATTCCGCAGTTTGCGGAAATGAAATATAGTCCATTCTTCGTATTATGACAAAGAATGACAAAAATATCATACAACTGAAATCCGTTTAAAAAAATCGTTTGAAATCTTGTATGGGTTGTTTTGATTATGAAATTAATTTCTCATATTGTTATCATAACCTTTTTTAACAAACTATTCTAATCTTTTGCTACCGACACATATTTTCTCTTTTAATTCATTAGTTTTAGTTTGTTTTGGATGTTTTTAAGATATAACTACGTTTCAAACTTTTTAATTTTTATATTATGTTCACGTTCTCTCATTATTGTTGCTTCTTGTGTGATTTTTATGCCCCATTAACATGAGTTCTCCATCAAGATGAATTTATTGTGCGTCTCTAGCGGTTACGTTCACAATTTTTATAGCTCCGAGATAAAATATTATCGTGCTGCACACGGACGATTTGTTCCGAGGTATGATTTGAGATTTCCGATGATCTCTATTAAACAATTACTTAAATTAGAATCTTGTAGGCACGAACGGCCTTCGTTAGCTCTTATACGAATTAAGACTATATAAGTATAATATAGAGTGAGCCGATTAAGGTTCTTGAATATTTAATTACCTACACAAAAATGTTTGTTAAGGCGAAGTGATGGTAGGGTTTTAGAACGCTAAATTTTTGGATAAGAAAAAAGATAATCCAATTTGGACATAGAGTGTCTTTCGAATGGATAAAATACTCATAAAAACGGGTCCATTATCACTGGCGACTCCTTATTATGTCTCCTTATTACCTCTCGGATCTGAGGTGTGGTCGTCCTAAGGACTAATACAAAGTTGTGAAAGCTTATTCGCAACAGGTGGATAAACTTTGCTATCTTATCGAGTGATTTGTTCATAAAATATAGTATGTTGAAAGTATTTTAGTAATAGGAAATGTTTAGGGCGGTTCATAACTGGGTAGATTTTTTATTCGTGACGGCGCGGCGGGCGTTTAAAACTGGGTAATTTTTTTATTCGAGATTTTCTAGTTTCGAGTTTGACATGACGGCGTCCTATAATTTGCCTATTTTATAATTATTATTATTTAAATATTTTTATATTTTCAGTCGATTTTAAATAATTGAATAAAAGACGGCACAATAATAACTTAAATGGTATCTTATAAGACGTATTTAACATGTCTGTAATACCTATAGACAGAAGTAAAAAAATTGTAAATGTGGATTGGAGGCGATAAGTAGATTTGTAATTGGACACGTTCCTATGCTTCTTTAAGCGAATGCTTCCAGATGTATTAAAGGCATTGTTATGGAAATTTGAAAAAATATCAAGTTTTTAGGATGGGCTTTAAATTATTCCATCTTTATTCTATCTTGGTAACAATCTTAAAAAACAACCTGGAATAACTACTCGTAAATATCATAATAAGTAGGTAATGGATGCTTAAGTACCTATTATTTATTCTTCTACTTTATTCTTTCTGGAGCCTATAGGTCAGCACATAGATTAATGTAGGTATTTTTGTTAGTTATTAACCAATGAAATTTACTTTCAACGGAATTGAATCAGTTACTAGTTTTACACGATCGATTCATTTTATTTATTGATTCGTGGTCAATGAAGTACGGTTTAGTTAATCGTTTTCCCTGGGATCTCTGTGTTGATTTGCGTGATAATTTTGAACTTAAGGGAAAGCTTAAGAAGTTATTATTGATTTTTGCCGGAGAACAAAAAGACGGACATATCAACTGGTGTTTAGTGATCCTTATAACCATATGCGACACTGTAATGGCGTTAGCTGAGGTTATAGTCTATGCGTTGTTACTTCGGGGTAATGAGAGGCTCGTCTATGATCCGTTTCTACGGTAATCGTGTCTCTAACCGAGCTTGCCGGCTGCCCGTTGTTATGAGAACTGCGTTGAATATCTATAACTAAACTAACTAATGAAAGGTTTGCCTACTTTTTATGTAACTTATAAGTAACACACAGGGTCGAGGTTCTTGTGTGGATTGGGACGATACAGGCCTTAGTCTACAATGCTGGCCTATTATAGGTCGGTGGACTTCATTTGCCTTTGAGATTGATGGGAAGGTTGCCGGTATTTGTATCTTTGAGTATCTTTCGAACTCCTAGCCCTTAGGGGGGCATGTATGTATGACATGTAGGCACATTTTAGGCATGTTTTGATGCCACACTGGTTGTAGTGACGTGTGAATTTATGATTACAACTGAACAGTCGACGTTGCTTTTGATTCAGCGCATCTTGTCCATAGTTTTTGTTTGCGTCGGGCTCTGACCTACCGTAACGACGCATCTCGTGCGACAAGCGTGCGACGCGCTATAGTGGTCGCATAAATCGTGTTTTGAATACGCAACCTTAACGAACAGCTAATTGAGAAATATGGATGGTTAAGCCGTCTTTTCACGGAGACGTACATCAGCCTGCAACGAATAGGAAGGGTCTGAATTTGTATTTCGATACCGTAGCTTTGGAGTGCATGGCGTCCGTAGATTCGCACATCACGGAAAGCTACCTTTAATTTATATTATGTCAGTGCTTTAGTCGTTGAAATGTAGAGCTTTGTTTTTAAAAACACGTCCACGTAATAATTTTATCGTGGTGAAATGTTAACTTTTATATTGTTTTTGTAAATTAAAGTAAATAAACTAAAAAAAATGTGAGCATACATTCTTAATAGTTAAATAGCTGTTAATATTAGATTACACATAGGCAAATTGGCTGAATCTAATCCCTAGCTCATTTCTCTGTCAAATTGCATTGGAGCGTGGCTTTAGGGGGAAGGGGTCTGTTGTTGGTACATAAAAGCCAGACTTTGTAACCATACGGTGTTAGTTGTGAATCTAATACACGTTCATGTACAGATCTTTAGACTTGCTCGTTAGTCTCACTTGTATAAGCTAATAGGTAGTGTCTACCCGCTTTTAAAATGTACGGGGTTACTGGAAATTCAAAATGGAAATTATTTTAGCATTTTTAAAATGTCATCCTCTAAAGCAGGGTTTATGAAATTCAAAAAATGCGACAAATTTTTAATAAAAACACTTTTCGAAACAAAATACACACTGCTAAAGAGAAATATTATTAAACAAACTTATTTTTCTTTTCGTAAATTGAGGGGATTTTTGAAACAGCCTGTTCTATTTCAACTTGAATTTAACGGAGGCATAATTTTCAATCAGTGATTATTTTATGTCAAAGTTTCTGATCATGCCTGGTTGAACATAAGGAGTTGGTACCCCTAACTGGTGGAAATAACCTTATACATAAATTAGCACTAAGTTTATAACATAAAAATAGTTATCAACTGTAACCTTCTTTTTTAACCTATTAATTGCCCATTGCAATTAATGGGTTCCTGGTCGGGTCTCCTCTCATAATGAAAAGGATGTAGGCCTTATCCACCCCGCTGGCCTAGTGGGGATTGCTGGACTTCACATGCCGTTGGGAACTTTTTTTTATGAACTCTGGCATGTACATGTTTCCTCACGATGTTTTCCTCCACCGTTACATCAATAATTGATATTTCATTTTGTGGTTTATAAACACATAACTTTTTTTAAAGAAAGTTATTTGTGCGTGCCACTGGGATTCGGATCCGGATCCCTCGAGTAAGAGACCGAATTCTTAGTCGGGCTATCCCCGCTTCAAGTGTTACCTACTAACATGAAATTTTTGTGTTGTGATTTCACAACGCCCCGCATCTGTTGGGGGTGTATTATAAGCCAGACTTTGGTTGACGCTATTGTATACTACTTTGTGGATAAGTAGGTACTCATTGCAAAGACATTGTATCAAGGCCGCTGCAGTAATAAGCAACACGAGTAACACTGTAACCTGTATTGGTCTAGGTTTGGCGCTACATATTAAGAGGTGCACCAAACGTCAAAACCATAACGAAGGTTTTTATTTGAAATTGTTAGTAGTTTAAACGAAACGTTGGTAGGTACATAAATTGTTCAAGTTAGAGCTAAAACTAACTTATACCTCCAACAAACTGTTTAGCCAAGAGTATTCAGAGCTACGCTTCCGTGAATTTGTGAGCTGATCGAGTTATATCGCTTGCTTTGCATCCTGATTTCATATTGCGATATCATAATAGAGTCAGCGCGATCACAACGGAGACGCGTAAGCCTTTGTCAGCGATAGGTACTTCGGATTCAAGTACGTTGACCTGCCTCAACGATACATAGTAGTTAACTAACTAGTGATCGTCGGCCGTCGTCCCCGTCTTGTGCGCTCAGATCCTACTTTTGTTTGCTAAACAGTGAGTAGATTTAGGGGAACCTGAAATAATAGAACAAAATTATAGGTACTTCTTATATTATCCCAATGGCACGCTCTAATGAGTTTGTAAATAAACAAATTTTGTGCGCTTTATAAAATTAAATATCACCTGCTGTTAAGGTGAAGGAAAACACCGTGAGGAAACCTGAATGCCTGAGGGTTTACCAAAGGCATGTGAAGTCCACCAACCCGCACTAGGCCAGCGTGGTGGACTAAGGCCAACATCCATCTCATTGTGAAGGGAGACCCGACCCTGTAGTGGGTCATTGATCGGTTACTGACTTACAACTTTGAATCTTTTCCATATCAACTACCTAATACCTACGTCCATTACAATAATGACAGTTTTTATTTTCAATATCCGTGTTCTTTTTTTCTTCCTCTGCTCCAGCCACTCCTAGCTCTTGAATTGACCGTGAACGTCGTTGCGTGAAGAATCGTGAAAGCTTACGAGCTCCAAAATCTTATCTCACAATAGATAAATGGACCGCGGATTTGTTCTAAACTGAAATATTGTCTTTCAGTATAAACATTAATAGCGTCTGGAAAGCACTTTTGTTTTACTGATAAATTATATTCAAAGCGTTGTAGAAATTTATTGTTTCGATACGTCTTTTCTAAACGACTCCGCTTAAGGTTTCTCCAAACATCTACCAAATTACTGATAAATGTTTATAGAATCATGTTTTAATTAAATGGCTTAATCGGACGCTTCGAAAATGTTAGCCGTGATTTCGCACATTTAACGTGTTAATGTTTTTCTTTAACTTTAGATACTCACAAGATTGCTGTACAATTTAGTCACACTGTAAGCGAGTCTCGGAATTCAAGTACTTACGTTGACCTGCCTCAATGATCCGTACATTGTAAGGAAGGGTAGCTAGCGTAGCTATCGCTTCGCTTGCTCAAACGATGCTATTGTGTACCACTTAGATAAAGAATATTGCTCTTGAGACCTTATAGAAACTACGGATTTGCACTCAACTTGGACTTAGTTGCTTATCAACTATTTTTTACCGTCGCAAATATACCTACTGCGATGTCCCCGCTGCGTAAATACTTATTTAACGCTTTTTCGATCCAGACTGTTTCTTACGGTATCGACATGCTTTAAATTTACATCTAATATGATAAAAAGATAAGGATTGTAACCCTACCTAAGTGATAGTTCACAAACTCTATTCGATTTCGGAAATTCTTTCACGTAATATGTGGCCTTTTAAGGTGGCTTACGGTTTTATATTTGCTTATTGAATTTCAAATTCAGTGATTGGTTTAAAATGCGCGAAAGAAAAAATCAATTACATATAATTTTACATTTATATGTAGGTATATTTAAGTATTATATCATAATATAAATTTTCGAATTATAAAACACGGCTGATTCTTCGGCAATGCTTGTAGTTTGACCCGGGTTAAATACTTTAAACATTTGTCAGTAACCCATTCATGACCCACTACAGGGTCGGGTCTCCTCTCACAATGAGAAGGATGTAGGCCTTAGTCCACCACGCTGGCCTAGTGCGGGTTGGTGGACTTTAAACATTTAATTCATTTTAATTTAATTTTTATAATGTGGGATAAGATCAAGGATAGAAGATTTCTATTCTATTAAGGACAAGAGTTATTTTTTCGAATAGGTACTTATTTTAAATAAAAAACATTATTAAAGCTAAATAAAATGATTAAACAACTAGTATATATGATATAGGAAAAGCAAAATAATGACAAAATAATGACTGATGAAACGAACCCCTCAGATAGGCGGTGGTTTTAAGTGCGTTAAAGTTTGATGTGAAACATCTGTTGGCGCGTCGTGACAGCACACGGCGTGACGCTCTGACTTTCTCACATGCCGTCATCTCACTTACGGCATGGCTTTCGATTCCCTTGTTTGAGAGCCAAAAACAAAAGTGTTTCCTCAATTCAATGGATTCTTGTTTTTAGAGACCAGATTGATTTATGATCTTTGCGTGTTCTTTGAAATTATCCAACGCTTGAAGCAATCATTACCTATATTTGATCAAGTAAAGGTTATTATACTATGTGATCTATGTAGATAGAAATTTTATCTCTTTACTTTATCCGTATTAATGACCGTGTGAGAAAATTTACGCGTATTAATATTCTAGAATATTTAATATCATCATAAGGTACACATACATCCAACTTTCTTGTAACTATCGTTTTTTATAATTTCTTTAATTTTAGATAACCAAAAAACGGTTACACGCAAATCTAATAGATAATAACTATGAGCGTAAATGAAGCTGTTATGAAGCACTTTAAAAGTTTTTTGTTACTCATATCGATAAGGCAAAGGAAAATCACTACCACAAAATGGAATACAATAGATATCGATAGAAAAGTCGAAGTCCTATTGTAAGCACATTATAATCAATCTACCTGTCATCAGATCTCGGAGTGTCGAAGTTTGTTTCGAAAATTGCGCCCCTCGGCTGACAAGTGACAATGTGTGTCCCGAACTATCGGGAGAGTGTGTGACGGCAGAAACTATCCTTGCCGCGTAGTTCGGAATAGTTGCTTCGAGCGTCTGCGCTCACTGAACATTGAGTGGGCGAAGAACGTTGATTTCTGTAGAGAAGTTTTAGTTTCATCTCGTTAAAGTGATTAAGACTATCCCAACATGAGTCAGGACGTGGAGGTCAAGGACCTCAACTGCGGGACCCAGGCCGATGACAACAACGACAGCCGTCAGGGCGGCATACGTGCGCTGCTCATTAGGACGGTCCAACATCTTAGACGCGTCTTCTATTCTATATTTAGATGTGTAAGTATTTAATTTAAACATTTTGTTTAGAATTAGATGTCCAAAATGTAGAAATATGATTGAAAGGATGTTTCAACTTTTTCTAAATACGACATTATTTTATCATACGATTTTATCATGTAAGAAACACCTTAGCCGAAAGTCGTCAGCTTAGAGGTGTCGCAGCCGGAGATACTAACTTTATTTGAGGCGAACATCTTTATTGCGCGCTCATGAGTAGCAAAGCACGCGCATACAACCTCAGATTAGATTTCTTTTCTATTTGAATTTGGATACCACTTCACATTCCCTTCTTCTTTCTGAGGAAAATAACGAAGTAATGTGTGTCCGTGTAAAGTACTCTCCAGTGTTCCGCATTTGATTCGTGCAATAATGTGTCAACTATAACTGTTAAGGAGCCGTGTGTGTTCAACTGTTATTAAGTGTTCCACACTGACCTTGTCCTTGTGCGGGGGTGTCGACAGTCCCAATGCACCCGATGACTCAGTCAAGTGCACGAACCTTTGTGACGCTTTTAATTCGAAACAAACCACAACTTAACCTATTGACACATTACTATAGTTATGTGTGACGTGCGAGTTTCCGTTGAGAATTGACACATTACTATAGTTATGTGTGACGTGCGAGTTTCCGTTGAGAATATTTAAGTGTTTTTTTCAGGGTAGTTAATTATTTTTTTCTTGATATATCGCTTTTCAATGTTTATGCTCTTTGCTGAGAGAACAAATGAAGCCGGGCGCGATGCGGGCGTGCAGCTTCCGTGCGCCGCGCGCGTGCTCCTGGCCGCATAGATTTCTTATTTGCTTTTTATTATTATTGATGCTCTTTTGTTATTTTTCACATTCCAGCTTTAATTTTATTTTCTGTGTTACTACGATATTCAATGATTTTAATGTTTTCAATGTTCTAAGATTGTTGCAAAGTTTCTCATAAGTTTTATTACAAAGTAGTATAAGGCAAATAATAAGTCAAAGATCTTTTATATGGTAAATTCATCTCAGTATGTAAGTACAAATTACAATTATATTTTCACAAAGACTAAAACGAAGTTTTAATGTAAAACCGTAGGAACACTATATTTGTTACTTAAATATTTTGATCAATTTACAAAACTTTGGAAGAGAGCAAAAATCTATCTATACATATAATAAAATTCTTGAGCTATGAATTCTGTACATGTAATATTTTTTTGTGAAATTAAGTTTTTCCAAGTCAGGACACGCTTCTAAGCCCAAAAATATACTTTTTACAATTTTTGTCTGTTAGTCTGTTAGTCTGTTTGTCTGTATGTCTGTTTGTTTGTGCGCGAACATCTCTCGAACGGCTGAACGGATTTGAATGAAATTTGGATTGTTGTATAAAGAAAAACCGTCGGTAACACATAGGCTATATTTTATTTTATTATATAACAAATATTTTTTTCCATTTTCACGCAATTATGTACGTCCACTTAGGTCATTGACCTTTGTAGTGAGTAACAATGGCAACTAGAGACGTTTTTTTTTAATTTTTTCGAATATAATGACAGACGTGGCATCATGCCTTACGGCAAGCGCGATGATTTTTTTTGCAATAAAATATATTATGAAAAATACCATGAATAAATCCAAGATGTCGGACACATTTTTTAATGAATTAAAAATATAATAAATAATTTATTGAATTATCATTTAAAATAAATTACTATTAAATTCAAGATCATGAATTCAGTTTCTTTTAATTATTGATGACATGACATTTTAATAGAATATTTTGGAACGATAAATATACTATATTTCTAAATTCAAGATGGAGGATACGACTTTGTTAAACGGTTTTATTTAGCTGGGACTGTTTAGTTGTTTATTTGTGTCAAAATTAGTAAATTGGAATTTGACCCCCTTCCTGGTGACAGATTGATCTGATATTTGGTACACACTCTTAATCTTAATGACAATACAATAAAATACATTATTTATGATTGTAAATCCAAGATGGCCGCCGATACAAAATGGCGGATTACTTCTTATTCTTATTATTACTTCACAACAACCTCATTATGGGTATCAAATGAAAGGGCTTGATTGGTAGAATAGAGCTCATCATGAAAAAAATGAAAATCCAAGATGGCCGCCGCAAAATAATGGCGGATTACATATTTTCCACAACTGCCTCAATATGGGTATCAAATGAAAGGGCTTGATTAGTAGAATAGTACTCACTATGAAAAAAATTAAAAAACCAAGATGGCCACCGCTCTAAAATGGCGGATTCTATAGCCTCCACAACTGCCTCAACATGGGTACCAAATGAAAGGGCTTCATTAGTAGAATAGAGCTCACTATGAAAAAAATTAAGATTCGAGATGGCCGCCGCAACAAAATGGCGGGTTCCATAGTTTCCACAACTATCTCAATATGGGTATCAAATGAAAGGGATTGATTTGTAGAATAGAGCTCACTATAAAAAAAATGAAAATCAAAGATGGCCGCCGCAATAAAATAGCGGATCCCATAGTTTCCATAACTGCCTCAATATGGATATCAAATGAAAGGGCTTAATTAGTAGAATAGAGCTCCCTATGAAAAAAATGAAAATCCAAGATGGCCGCCGCAGCAAAATGGCGGATTTAGTAATGCAGATATTTATTATGCTTTCGCGTAAAATCATCATCATCATTATCGCGTAAAATAGATTGCGATTTTTTGATAAAAAAAAAATTCTGGATTGTGATATGGAATGCTTTTTACTTCGCTCTTGACCAAATCCTGAAGTTTACGTGGACGCAGTCGCGGGCAAAAGCTAGTATATAATTAAATACTTATTTTATCTACGATATCGTATAATGTGGTTGAACATTCTATAAACAATAAGTTCGTAAATATAGGTAATTAATGGCCGTTTGTGAAAAGTCTGATGTATTTGTTTTTTTCTTTTCAGAGGCCTGAAGACAGGTCTTCCCACGGATCTACTTCTGAATTGGGTAAGTCCAAGACATATTCATCCCTAGATTATGCCCGCGGCGTCGTCCGCGTACAATTTAGAACTTGGGCCACGGGGATAAAAAGTATCCAATAATATGTATCCAGGTTGTAAACTACGTGCAACCAAATTTCACCCAAATCGGTTTAGTCGTTCTTGCGTGAAAGAGTTACATTCCCACAAATTTAGATTTTTAATAGTAGCAGGATTTTCGATACTTTTCGATACCTTTAGGGTTCGGGTGCTCGATTAGGTACAAATTAGTCCATTAAAAATATTCGAATAAATAAAATTTAATCTTCTTAACGTTTCGACGTTTCATATAACTTAATATTATCTCATAATAGGTAAGTATATGTAGGTATGTTTGTAAGTATATATTGTGTGGCCTTGATACTGCACCGATGTAAGTGCGTTCGTACGTGTACACGCGCCAGGGTCATGGGTTCGATTCTAAGCGGAATAGAAACTTGAGTAATGAGTAAAATTTCCGTTTCTGGTCTGGTATTGCGTGTATTTATAGCAACTTACACATAGCCTGACATAAACATACTGACAGCTTGACATAGCTAGTGAGCCTAGAGAGCCTTTTTTTTTGTGACGGGGGGGGGGGAACCTTCATAGGTACCCGAGAGCCGTGGGAGCGACTCCGGGTTATGTGGGATTCTTACCCACTAGAACCCCCTCCGTGGCCTTCCTCTGCGTATGTGGGGGGCTCCGGGATCTCCAGTGGAACGCATCGGTGCCCCCTTGCGTGGCGTCCTTGAAGGACTCATCCCGGGGGAGACTTCGTATCGTCTCCCCTACATCCTCCGATGTGTACGACGATGTGCAGCCACACACATCGCCGTCCTTCCCGGGGTCACTAGCTGGACGGTTCGAGCTCCCACTCTTGCCGCCCGCAACCCCGAAAGCCCCTTATTACAGGGGAGTATGCGCCGGGTAGCGTTGTTACGCAACGCCCGGCGGCGTCTTCTCCGAGCGGGGTCAGCTCGCTCTCTCGCTCGTTCTGCCTCCTCCTTGGCTAGCATTACTGCTTCGCAGAAGGCGAGAACCTGCTTCCATGCGAGCCTAGAGAGCCTAGCGTTATGATTTCTAATCTCTTTATATTACTTTACGTGTCCTTACATGCTTAAGAAAAGACACGTTTTATCCAAAAACTATATCTACTATGGTGTGGGAGCAATGGTTTCAATCGGTTTTCTCGTTACTTAATCGAAATTTCTGTAACTATACCAAAACAACATTCTTCTTCAAATTAGTTGTTAATTGTTATTAAACATTGTTATTAAAAATATTTGTTATTAAAAATTTGTTGTTAATAAACATTGATATCATTATCGCCTGCACTTAGATTGCACTCACCTTGCAAGTACCGTAATGCCCCAAATTAATTAAGTTATTTTATACAATGACGTGTATTGCCATTACGTTAAAGAATTATTATCAAACTTGGAAAAATACGTCAAAATTCACGATAAAGTCAGATAGAATTGTAATCATTTCATGACTGCTTAAAGAATATTAAGTCAATCTCTAGGTATAATTAAATTTTATTAAGATTAACTGAACTAGGACTAATTGAAGGATTAGTTGAACATTTGTTCAAACTGAACTTTGAGGATGTCATTTCTATTCTTACGGTAGGTAGGCCAAAGCGGTTGTATTAGTAATTCACTACTTAAACTCACCTTAGGCCTGACTTATTAACTATATATATACTACTATTAGATATATTAAGTGTGATTAGATATATTAGATATATTAGATATACTAAGACTCCCATTACCTTGATAATGCTAAGTTAAAAAAGACAGACCTATTTTTGTTTACCTTAAATTGACATGGTGTTTTACATGCTATTTATCATATCTATAAGATAATATTACCGTGCTATATGCAACCATGAATAGAATTTTCTTTTATTATTTGTTTTCTATCTAAGACAAGATAACTTACATTAGAGTAAACTGTATTTCTATTGCTTTACAGAATGACTCACGTATCTCTCAAGTCGTAACATTATCACCTCCAGATAGATGAATTAATATTTGCACAAACAATCTAAAAGACCTGAAATATTGGTACAACCAGGAGTTAAATAAACAGCGTTCCTTCCTAACTCGTAGCCAACGACTAAATAGCCAAATAGACGCCTCATGCATAACACAATACATTAGACTCATACTCATCACCCACAGGATAAAGAGCGCTACTTTATGCTACCATGTACCTCTCGTTTAATTTTCGTTTAATATGCACCAATTAGTATGGTAATGTAATAATGTAACTTAATTGCTTCGATTACGGTAATATCTTATTAACTAGTATGATACTAAGTGTAGCCCGCGGGTAGTGTCGGCGTATCATAGGGGCAATCAATTCTTTGATAGTGTGAGGGGCAATTTATATGAGCGTATGGGCGTTTCCTGACGGTTGCACTTTACTTTGCTATTTGTATTTGCTTATTCGTCATATTTGGTAAACAAACGCTATGTGTGCACGAGAAAATATTTGCCCTATTGCCATTTTTTTTGAAGAAACACTGACATTGGCTCTCACTGTGAAACGTTTAAGTATTCGTTACTTGGCTGCTGGCCACCAGGTATACATAAACACTAATCAGTATGTTAATACAGTTTGTTCGACTTAAAAATATATTACTGCAGTTAAGTAGATGTATTTCCATAACTCATTGAAATAACTAACAATGAAACATTAATGTTGATTATCGTTCTTTCCAGCGTCGAGTCGCATTTAGTGTTTAACTTGCCGTTTCTAGCATAATGGTTAAATTATTTTACGTAAATAACTTTTAAATTAGGTATTGAGTTGGAGAATACAAGAAGCGCTCTTTCAAGAAACGACCTTTGTTTTATCTTTGATAGTATTGAGTAGCAGGCCACTTGATGTAAAGTGAAAAAAAATATCTAAAAAGGTCTAAGATGTTCACCTCAAATAATGTATTGAGTTGATTGAGGTTGTCATACCTCCGCAGCCGTAACCCATGACATGAAGAACAACATGCTTTTACGGCGGATTAAAAGGCTGGCAGAGAGCCTTAGCCGCACTGGCTATTACAGCTGTACTACCTATATAAAATCGACTTTAATCAAAGATAATCCCTAACAAACCAAGTGCATGTGTGGCGTGGTAATTAAGTATCATAAAAACGACACGTTTTAATCGGTATTAGTAATACTTTTATTTTTAGATAAGTAGGTAGGTACATCAAGTTGAGGTAGCATGTAATTCAAATAAGAGATTTCAAATTTATTTGGTAGGTACTCTATTGACACTCTTGGATACACCAATTCCCAGTCATGATTCCACTTGCTTTAGGGTTTTTCCGCTTATTGGCCCTTCATATTTTTTTTAGTACCGAAACTTTTGAATCAAAAGCTGAGCTGCTTGTTTAGGATAACTGACGCGGGTTCGAGTTATTAACTTATAGCGGCTTGTTCTTGAACTTTTTGGCACAACTGATTTCATTAAAAGTTTTCTCAAAAAAATCTTATGCACCTAAATAACTGTCTAGTGCGAAAATTTTATTGAATGAAATTTTATGAAATAACCATAAAATGTGTCTCGTTTTAATTTTCAAATTTAGGAATATAATATTTGTTCACAACCTATAGAGGTGAAGATAAAATCATACGTGTAGGTAAAATAGGGTTTTTAAAATATTTAAATGTATGTTGCTATTTTATTATTTAACTATATGGAGTTTTTATATACATATATGCTTATTCGTTACGGCGTATTGTGGAAACATTTTTCACCTTATTAAATAATAATGTGATCGCTCTCGTAACCGCGATGACAAAACATTTCAGTAGGCAGAGCGGCTACATAAACGTTTGGAATGAAATATTAATGATCGAAAATTAATGGTTAATCCACAGACTTGACCTAATGTAGAAATGCCAAAGGTAAGTTTTTGTAGCAAAAATTTATTAAAACGTTAGAATATTCATTGTTAAACAATGATGTTTGTTATTGTTGTTTCGTTAAACACCAATGAAAAATTTTAATAGTTACATTAAGATTCAATATGTTTAGGTTACTGAAAAATAGAATTCCTCGGTAGGGTAAAATCATATATTTACATCAACGTAAACACAGATTTATTTAATACCAGGTATTTAAATTTATAATAGCTATGTTGACCGCCGTGTACTTAGGAATAAGAATACCTAATTTAGAACGAGGTCGAGCTGCAAAACCTGCCGGGCTGCCTGTGTCTTAACTGAATCAAATTTATCTCCATGTCAATTCTAATCTCTATTCAATCTATAGGATAATCCAGATAAAAACCAACGCGCAGGCACGCAGTTAAAAATTATTTATGCATTGGACGGCCGCCAGTCTAGAAGTGTTGAGTCGGTTACGATGCGCGATTAGCGTTACAGTACCCAATTTAATAGTATTCTAAACGTTGTTAGGATTTTTAATGCAACTAAAAACGAATTACTGCTAACAAGAAATGTATTGTTTTGACCAAAATGACACTTGCTATTAGAATTTCAGTGTCAATCGAATGACAGCTAAGTATAATATAATGATGTATAAGTTTTTTTTTGTTTTAACTCGTATGAGTTACTCTGAAATGCATATGAATTTTTAATCAAGTAAATTGTTTGCTATCAATTAATGAGACCTTGTTCCCATTGGATGTGTCACGACACCTCTTATTTTTTTTTATTTAATGATTCCTGAACGACGCTTATGCTTTTGACTTGAAGGGATGGTAAGAAAGTTAAAGATAAGACATAAGTAGTCTTTTTATTTTCAAATACATAGGTATTGAACCTCGACGAAGAGTTTGTACATTTTTCACGTTACATAGTTATTTGAACTGTCTGAATTGGCAAAGGCCGCTATGACAGACACCGGACGTTACTATTATCTTGTCGTCCGCTAGTAACGCTCTCTCATCTTGTAGTCCTACTAAGTTATTTTAGTAGTGTGTCAGCGTTACACTTTGCTATCACTGTAGGATAGTGTTGTATCGTTAAAATAATTTTCAGTTGGTGTATAAAAATACAACAAAATTAGGTAGGGTTCATACTTTTATTCCTCGTTGCTTAACCAAGCTCAATTTCCACAGTATTTGGGCACTTACATTGAAATTTGCTATAGATCAATTCTTCAAACAAATCCTAGATGTTTGGGTCCGTGTGAGGGAGGACTTTCTAATAATGACTTTTAGAGTAAAGGCCAGGATTTAATTTTGCATGAAAAATATCTTACATTTCCCGCCGAAGCTTATGAGTTGAGTACCTATGTACATGAGTCAGCCTCGTCGACAGTTTGCGTATCGTCCGCGGTTATATCGTCTACGAATGTTTTAATAACTTCACCTTCACAAGTAAATAATAATGCAACGGTGATTTGTTAGTCTTACCGCGTCATATACCTACAGACGTAAATTACATGAACATAAAATTGAAACATGAATGATTCGCTTGATGTTGCTCGGGTCAATGGGCGACAATGACCACTTACCATCAGGTGGCACGTATGCAGCATGTGTGCTGGTTCAATGCATAAAAAACACGTAACGCCTTTTAGTGGCGCGATTGTACAAAGGTTTGTGGATTGTTTTGAACAACCATATGCTTGGTTGTTGGTCTATTTTATTGGCAGTAAAATAACACGAGACCGAATAGACATAGTGTTTTCCGTGGCCATTGGAACGAATAAAAATATTAAATAGGTAATTGTTAGTGTTGAAAATGAGGCTGGAAAATTGATTAGATCCGTAATAATACAGACACATTCAGTTTGTTTCGGTTGATAAAATTAAGTTGAATATAAAAGAAAGTTGAATATCAAAACATATAATTGAAGAAAAACAATCTTCAATAATACGTTTTGAACTTTCCCTTCAACTTTCCCTTTGATTTGATTTTTTCAATAAATTATAAATAGTAGCCGATGTAGATGTAGAATACATACGTAAATTGTACGTATTCGTGCTAACAAAACTATAAATATCTAAATATTACAAAAATGTTCATAAATTTTATCGTCAAATCGACATACGTGGTAAACTGATAGTATAATTCATTGTTAGATAATAATCACGCAGTCACGTTCGTAGTTACCGAACGACGTCTGAGAGAGATGGTGTCAAACAAGTCTGTAGTTCAGTTACTTGTATGCTATTTTTAACAAAAATTGTATTATGTTTTCAACCAAAATTTTAGGTTAACGGAACAGTATTAAGTTAACGGAATCATATTTTAAAGTCGAAGAGGTTGATATGTAAAATAAAATTGTAATAAGTTACACTTTTACCCATCCTCTCTTTTTAGAATCAGATATTACTGTACTATGCATTACAGTGCAGTCTATTAATAAATAGGTATTTAATTCATTCATTCGCAGTTACATATAATTAAAGCTAATATGATTCATCTATATTGATAGATGGACTGTCTATATTATGCTTATATGATTAACAGCTTTTTTAACTTTCATTGCCGACTTAGACACTTAGTTTCGCTATTATTTATACAAATGTTTGAATTGTTCTGAACAAGAATGACTTACATAATATGACTTTTTTAAATTTTTCTTAGTATATATTAATATATCTTAAACTGATGTAGTTATTCCTACTAGCGAAAATTGCCATTGCAGAATTTCTTTCCCTTCTTATACTGAAGAAATCAATTGAAAATTACTTCATTTCACAGAATGACAGTTAACTTCGGTATTATTTATAAATATGAAATGTTTGTATTGATTTGTCTTTTGTTTTTTTTCAGATTTAGACGCGCAGCAATGCGTCGGAAAGTTCGCCAAGCAGGAGACACTGCTATTGGGTATGTAGTTATTGCTATTTATCTAATTCATGGGTAGTTTTACTCGAAAAAACTTACCTACTCTAACAACTACTTAGTTGAACCTCTAATAATGTTCTTTGGATTCCCTAGTGAAATTATTAATCGTACCTAAAGTACCCTTTCCCATCCCCTCCTTAAGTTTATTCCCTGTACCAAAATTCATCTAAATCGATGCAGCTTCATACATGTGAAAACTTAACACACTGAGGAACCATTCACTCGTATGTATATGCATTTTCGATAAAGTTTTATGTATTTATTTTTTATAAATAAATAAAACAACAAATATTTATTTATTTATAAATAAATAAAACAACAAATATTTATTTATTTGTAATTAAATAAAACAAAAAAGTAAGGTATGATTTTCCATACGAAAGTCCTCCAGCCCTGTGACCCCCATCAAATTTCATTTTGCATTACATTATAATTATAGATCGTGACATCTATACCTATACCAAAATTCATCAAAATCAGTTCAATGTAGACTGTAGTAGAATGTAGAATGTTGGACGATGTAACGATCGATAGAACTAATATAAATTGCTTCACATGCGGTACACACTAATTAAAGTTTTCTTAGGAGATGAAGCTTTACCGCTTTCAGCGAACCATTAACGTAGAGCATAGTCCCCTCAACCCAGTTTACATAGAACTGCCACTAGCAGGCATCTAGATAAACATATCCTCCCTTGCCCGTTGAGGGCGTTATTCAGAATTTTCCCTGAAATTCTAATTAACGGTCGGTTCATTAGTTCCCTGCACTTAATAAATGAATGTTTTGTTGTCATTTGTATATCGGTAATCGTAGCTACACTTGTATAAATTCTTTGACGGACGAAGTTGGACTATACTATAATTTACTCTTATAATTCGCCGTAAGCAAGTTCTAGTCATCGAGTTAAGAGATGGAGGTGGATAGGATAGAAGGATTGGCTGGCAAGAGATTGGATTTTTAATTTTCCAAATATTCGTTTAATTTGTTGGGTGTAGAAGATAGTATCTTCTACATTCAAATTGGTTCTAGCACTAGTTTAGTCTTTATGGTCTTAAATGGATATGGGTCTCTCATTGTTGGGTATTGGTCTTACCCATCATACTTCTAAGGACAATGTTGATATTGTCGGTTAAAGTTGCCATTACTCTTGTAAGGGACTGCTTGCTTAAGATCCAAATAGACATACCTAAACATTGATAATATTTGTATGGCGGTCGCATATTCGCACGATTACCATAGCGTCGTCTCGATTGTCTTACATCGATATAATCGCTGGGGAGTACCTGTCCCTCACGTATGGGATGGTAAGAAGAACACTGACGTACCGATCCGTCGACGTCATACTTGTTATGTAATTGATGTCCCTGATTAAGCGTTCCCAGTTTTAGCGTATTGGCGTAGCTGATTGCCAAGTTGTTCGACGGTACAATCCATCAGGGTTGTCGTAACTATAACAATCTAACACTGTCATTGCGTAAAATAATTGGACTGCTAAACGATCACAACTTATTTTAACATAATTATAATATAAAATTAAGTATTAGTTATTTAAGATATAATTATTGTATGCCCGCATAGGGTAGACTCTTCTTAACTTATTATAATTTTTGTAACATCTTTCTCGTGTAACAGTCAACAATAAACGCATTCTTTTCTTTTCGTCTCTTTCTTTTCATTTCAGTGCGTCGTATCAAGTCGTATCAATTCGGACTCCATTAGGCCAGTTGAATTAGATGAAAAACGGGGTTGACTGTGACATCGAAAAAATTATAAGTAGCAATTTTCCTCCGGAAACCTTTAGGGGAAGTTACTGGCAGTCCACGTTTCGAGTTACGGGACTCTCACTCTTGCGTCATCCGCCATCTTGAATTGAAGATTGAGTTGATTTGATTTGTTGAATAAGTCCTTTATTTTTACCTTGACCTTTTTTCGCGTAAAATATACGATAAAATATAAAAGATTTAACCAATAAAAAAAATTCAAGCTCAAATTGCAGACGACGCAACAGGGTGAGAATCCCGAAAATCAAAATGAAGAAAAATTCTACTTACGATTTTTTCGATGTGAAATTTTACTTCGCTTGGGCTAATACATATTATTGTTTTTTTTCGCGTGATTGGTCGGTTGGTGGTGTCGTGTTGTCACAGCCAATTAAGACAAGGTGTGGCATGGTTTTGGATTCTGCATATAGGTAAACTGGAAAGTAAAGGACTGAGCAATATAGCTCTCACAGACTGTCCTCTTTGCATTAATTTGTGCTCATAAATTAAAATTACCATTTACCGCAAATTATATTCTATAAGTACATTTCGTCACTCTTTAATGAAGTAGACGTTCGTACATCAATAGTCTCATCCAATACCTCGGTTTCTTTCTGCCCACGTTGTAAATTGGCACGCTGTAGTCGCGTACACTTTTTTCGGAGATCAATCTTGTCTGTCGGATTCGGGATGGCTCGGGGGCAATGTTCTAGATGTTGCGTGGCGTTTTTGTTAATAATAAAAGATCAGGAATTACTGAAACCTATTATGGACCTGCTGCTTCTTTCAGAATTAAACAATATGCCTTGGACCAAAACTGAAAACTGCGGTTTGGTGGAAATTACAAGAAAACATGATGGAGAACTGTCATATCTCTATTTTACACGATTATTACGATCTACACCGACTAACCTGTCCCATGAGTCACATGTGATACATACCCATTGTTTAACTATTGTGTCTATTTATTGGAAAGGCAAAGTGTTAAGATACTTGTCAGATTGAACTACTTTATGTTTATCTTCAGTATTTTATTCTTAATGCATACAATGTATTAATCAAAAAAAATTCAACCTTCGCTGGAATCAAGAGAATGAACCTTTGTTCCTTAATTTGTTCTTTTGTTGTGCAATTAGGGTGTCAATTATATGGGTTTGGTTTCTTTTTAATAAGGCATTGTAATGTCAGACTATAGCTGCTGAATTACCTGCCTTATTATCCTATTACTCGTATGTTGATTGGCTAATTAAGAGTCAACTTTGTAAGTGATTTATGTAGAGTGATGAGCAGCAGAACACATTACATGTGTTAGTATCGTGTAATTAAATATTACTTGCTTCAATTAAGTAATAAGCAAAACAATGTGAACCAGACCTAACAGTCATTTTTAAAATCAGTCAAATTTAAGCGGTAGACATACTTAAGCGGTCTACATTGTTGCCTAACATCAGTACATTAAAGCACTAAAATCAGTTCACGAGTTTACCAACGAATCTAGGTCTCATATATAAATTTAATTAAGCTATAACTCACTAAGTCCCTTTTAATCAAAAACATCGGGGCTCTCTCTGGAACCGTAGCTACTCTGTTGGATAAAAAGGGCCCTTTCATGTTATTTCGGGTCTATCCAATAATTTAATCTCCAACCGCAAGATAAACTGCCGTGAGTGTTTAATAGGTCCTTTAAGGTTAGGTACGTGAAATATTTTGCTTTTATTGTAACTTTTAAAACAGCAGGAGCTTTAGAACTTTGTAGAAACCAGTGTTGTTGGAAGTGGGTAAATCCTCATGGATACCACTGTCGGATTTACAGATAGAACTCTACGGTGCGGCGATCCTCTCAACGCTCATTTGACGGGAACACTTTCGCATAAGAATGCGAAAGACTATGATTGTGGAAGACCACAACCCCGACAATATTGTGTGGACCAATATAACAGGACTGAAACAGAGTCATATTTGGAAAAATAAAATATTTTCACAACCTCTTATTTTGCGCGGAATTTTCACAAGAAAGCTGTCACAATGACACGTAAATTCGGTGTTGCTAGTTTCTGCGGTATCGTTCAGAAACATGTCATTGTAATGTCTAGTTTGAAATTGTTAATTATCGGATTAACCTGATTAAACTTCCATTAAAGTTTTGTGATTAATTTTAAGTAGATTTCTAAGGTCCAAATACCAGAGCCTAGTTATAAAAGACTAGCATGTTGTTATGTACCGTGTTTGAAATAATAATTTAATAAAAATTCATGAATGTGACCTTGTTTTTAATAAAGTTTACCTTTTCAGTACAATGTCACTAAATAACCAGAATATTAAAAATTATCACCATGACCTAGTGTATATATCACATATTAAGTCTAGCTTCACAGATTGACCTGATTTTTTACTTGGTAAGTAAAGTTGAAATATATACAATTTATACACATTGCTTCTCAAGGTAATCGGTTGTAACATTAGGTATGTCCTTAATCCTGTTCTTATATTTAAAAACTTTATTATAACTTGCATAAAGACCCAGGCAAATTTTTTTGAACTATCACCGACTAGCCAAATTTTACCCTAAACTGAAAAGATAGAAGCGCTAATCCCTGCGCTAGGAAAGCCTGTGTTGCAGGTAATTAGTGGTGCTCGCTCCGGCCAGATCATAATCAGGAGGTTACAAAGGTGCACTGAACAATCATAGATTCTTTAAGTTAAACACACTTACAGGTAAGTAGTGCTGAAATGTATGGTAGTTGTTTGGTAGAGATCCACTCCAAAACTACCTCCAAAATACTTATCTTGCAATCACTCACAAACAAGATGAATTGGATTGTGGTTTTCTTATTTGACGTTCTTTGTAGCTGGCCGTGGACTGCAGATACCACTAACACCGATTGATCTGGATTGCAAGTTCAGTCATTAAATATTTCGTTGAAAATGTAAGTTGCGAAGTTAGGGTGTGAACTCATCCAAGTTAGGCCTCAAACACAGCCTATTTTTTTGCCACTGAATATTAATGTGATGTTGCAAATACTTTGATTAAAGCTCCTTAAAACGTGTCGTTGGGCTGAAGGTTAAAGTGACCCAATTTTACGAACAATATTAAAAAAAGTAAGACAACATTGGCGAGCCACCTGTCGTTCCCAATAAACATTTCTCATGTCTTACGTTTTTTTTCCTAGCTCCAGACGTTGCTCTTGCGTCAAATTCATTTTAATATTCAGGATACGTAGGGCATTAGACATATTTTTCTGGTGAATAATTCGATCCCTTAATGAGCCCTGACGTGCTGAGTCGAAGAGGAACTACTCAGAGGCAGAGAATGGTCGCCTTTAATACATAGATAAATCAAAAAGGGAAGAGTATCTCTTCATCGATACATACGCTTACCTGGCATGCCTTTTAAGTTCTGTCGTTTCCATATTTCCCGGCAATTTTGAATTTGGAACTGTCCTATATTCGAATGTGTTTAAATATTGCATCTCGAAACAGTTGAGTATTTGGATTAATGCTATTGTTTAGTCACATTGTCGATTGGAATCCGTTAGGTTACGTACGAAAATGAATATTTCTAAGGAAAATGTTCGTGCAATAATTTTCTACAACTTTAGAAGAGGCCTGACACGGCTTCAGTGTTTTGAAGAGCTAACATCTGTGTTCAGTGATGAAGCCCCATGTCTGCGGACTGTCGAACGCTGGTATTTAGAATTCCAGCGGGGACATACTAGTGTTGGTGACAATCTCGCGAAGGACGCCCAAAATCCGCTTTCACTGAGGATAACATCATTGCTGTGAGACAACTAATTCTCGAAGATCGTCATGTGACGTATCGAGAGATAGAGGCATTATTAGGCATCTCAGGGACAACCATTCAGAAGATCTTGCATAAAGCGCTTGGCGTGAGAAAGCTAGTTCGCCGTTGGATACCGCATCTGCTTTCCGACGATCACAAGGCGGCCCGTCAGATGGTGTAAGAAAACTCTGCAAAGGTTCAACCGAGGAGAGTCAAATCACGTCTACGAAGTCATCAGTGGTGATGGATCTTGGATATATGCCTACGATCCTGATTCCAAACAACAATCTACAATCTGGGTCTTTCAAGACGAGCCAAAGCCGACTAAAGTTGTTCGTTCTAAAAGCACTTCAAAGAAGATGGTGGCCACGTTCCTTGGAAAAACCGGCCATGTTGCGACTATTGCACTTGAAGATCGTAGAACGGTTAACGCAGAGTGGTATACCACAGTTTGTTTACCACAAGTTATCGCTGAACTTCGAAAATCTAACTCAAAGCGACGCATCATCCTGCACCACGACAACGCAAGCTCACACAGCGCTCGTCAAACGATTGAGTATTTGAAGTACGAAAAAGGAATTCTTGGAAATTCTTGACCATCCTCCATACAGTCCGGACCTAAGCCCTAACGATTTCTTTACATTTCCTAAAATTAAAAAAAGTCTATGTGGTCAAAGGTTCCAGTCCAGTGAAGAAGCAGTCGACGCTTTCAAGTCAGCCATTTTGAACACCCCCACTTTAGAGTGGAATAAATGTTATAATAACTGGTTTGAGCGGATGAAGTGTATTAAGCTACGTGGTGAATACTTTGAAAAACAATAGAAAGTACTATAAGGTTCTAGTTGTATTTTTTTCTTCAAACGACAAAACTTAAAAGGCATCCCACGTACAAGTCTTGTATCAATCATAAAATTATTCCGACTCAACTACATATCTAACTTACACTCACACGCCTATAAATGAAGTGTCAATCAGGCGAGCGAGACAGAGCGACCTTTTAAAATCCACAGAAAACCCGCGATTATTGTGTTCTAAGCACACATGTAGTTCAATAACTAGCCAAAATGCGACTAAAGTGAAATTGTGTGCATGGACCTAATTTTAGGTGCGCACTCATGAGACGCTAGTGCCGTATCTTTTCTTTTTGATTTAATCTAAGCTTTAATATGTCTGTCTATACTTGCCAATGAAAATACAAAAAGTGACCGAATCAAATAACAGCGGGTTTATATCCTAGCACTGATTTACCATTGCTCTTTTATACCAAACATACACATAATCTTTTAAAAAAAGTAATTGGTGTGTGCCCTCTGGGTTTCGAATCCCTCGAGTTAGAGGTGTAGTAGAGTGAATTCTAATCCACTGGGCTATCAATGCTTCGTATTGGATTCATGGTCAATGTCACAAAGTCGCAAGATATACCTTAATCTTAAACTAAATAACCCACTCCGTATTAAGACTGCGTAAACAATAACAAATAAATCGTATCAACAGTACACTAATAGTCCATTTCGCACTGTTTGTACGGTGAAACGTGATCATCTAGCCTGCCCTTGGTTTAGGATAGTCCGCTGTTTGACCGTCGACGTTATCTACAAACAATAAGAATGCCTAGGTCTCGCGCAACGTAGCCTGTTTCTAGATAGATAGAAAACAATTTGATACTATCGCTAAGTAGTTTACTTCTGTTTACTTCAATTAGCACACACACACACACAATAGGTAGCGTTTAGTAATATACATGCTGCCATTGAGGCGTTGCCTACATTTTTACGTTACGATGATTGAGGCAAAATGTCGTCAAAGTCATCGTTAAAGTATTCGTAAATATATATATAAACGTTAGTCATTAGTATGGCAAAATCATAAGTATGGAGTATCGATACGTATTCCCATACTAATAGATAATACTGGCACCGATATGAACTTTAGCAACTGCTACATCACATTGCTACATACTACTTACAGTACTACCTATCATTGATTCAAAATCACTGTCTTTATTGAACGGGCAATTGGGACCAGTTTTATATCGGGCCATATCTGTAAAACGGTAGTCAATAGGCGATTAATCATCGTAAATCTGTACTTATCATGTAATCGAGCGATAAAGTTTACTGTAAGACGTAAACACGTCGATGTACAATCACTTGATTGTCGTTGTAAAAATCTTCGATTCTTATCATGTGATGTGATCATTGACGTCAGCGGAGGCCGTCTGATGATGTGTGGTTGCTAATGTGAGTTTATCAAGAAATAAGCAGATTATACGTTTTTTGCATAACGTATTGTAGTTTGTTGCCAAATAAGAAAGCGAATTGAATGTCACCTGCTGCGAAACTGAATACCATAAGTAGACTTGCATGCTAAAGACAATAGTTCTCCATACAAATTTCAAAGTGCATAAGTACAAGAATTCCGAAGTTTCAATACGAAGTCCATCAACCGACAACAGATAATACTGAGTCAAGTAGTTTTTGGGGAGACCCTTTTAGACGAAATGCACATTGGACGTACCTTCATCGAAACTAGGCCGCAGTTTGACTTGGTTTAATTTTGTTAATTCAGTAGACAGAAAAACAAATGTTATCTCCAGTCCGAATACCGTGCGAGGTCTGTCAGATAAATTAAGCGTCGTTATTTCGCACCTATCGTGACACAATTAACGTTACATTGCAATTAAATCGGATATATGTTTAAGTATCGCTCGCTTCCACCACGCTTACTTTCCTAAAGTTAGATAGATGCCTTATAAATCAAAATTTAGTAACGTCCAAACACTTGAAGTTTACCAAAATTACCTGCCCTATTGACTTCGCTAAATGGCAGCATGGATTGAGCTGCTGTAAAATAATGAGAATCAATCACTGAGCTATTTAGAATCGCTGAAGGATTTAAAACGATAACGTTAATTGCGAAAACACGTGGCGATTCGGTGCTGACATGTTTTACACAATACCACACGTCACCGTAATACGAATATGATCGTTATCAACGCCTGTAATACTTTCACTCTTTGTTTAAATTATATCGGTTGCTATAATTTAGGTCATCAGATAAGATCTGGTACAATATTTATCAAGACGAATCAACCTTCCTCACCGAATTTTATTTTATCTTACTCGCACATGTGCGTAGGCGTTAAATTTCGTGATAAAAGATCTGTGGTGTTGTTACGTGAAGTACAATTTGAATAAACTAGTTCTGTTCTGGACCGCGTTTGTTATTGTAGCGGTCATAATCATGACCTACGGCGAGATTGCGAAGTGTTTGGATGTAAAATTAGTTAAATTAATTTTCTGAACTCACCCAGCCAGGTCTGTTTTGCTTTTCACCAGGCGCAGGCGTGTCTTGTGTCAGTAATGATTTAATTCAGTGGGAGGAGTGTGGTTGTCCCTCCTTACATCTTCATATGCTGCGGTCATCAACAAATATTCTATCTAGGTTATTTTTCTTGAGCCAAAAGCCTCCTGCAACGGCATTTTCCAGATGGATTAATTTTCTTTAATATACATCAATATAGTGCTACGAAGAAAATTATATAGATAACCCAACTATATTTGGATAAAAACTCACTCAAAAATATTTGCTACAACTAAATAAACCCAAACCAAGAATATTACGTAACTAATGCTACAGGCTTATACAGACGAACTGACGGGGGTGCTCATCGAAGAAAAAAAATCTCTAGAACGTTCAATGCGCATGTTCGTCAACGTAAATTTTGATAAGCTCCCTGTTAGTCCTAGTAGGTAGTATAATATAATATAATCAACGTTTATTTATAGAAGAATTATTTGTCAGAGTTGAATGAACGGAATTGGGCCCTTCCTGCTCCCGAATCTCTGCTTTGTCATGTGATTGATGAGGAATACTGTTTGACATACATTCTGTTATACTTTTGTTATTAGTAAAATGGCAAAGTATTTCTTATAGGTAATATTCTTTTTGCGTCATATGTGAATTGTGTGAAATTTCCGAAGCATTTTAAGACGGTCACAGATACACAGATTACGGTATCAGATACCGCAGATTTTGTGACCGTCTGAAATATTGTATTTTGTTTACTTATGAATCTGAATCCCAGCACGCGTAAATAAACGTAAAAGAGATTGTTTTATCATCTTTTACCATCTGCACACGCATTTTGAAGAAATCTTCATGCCTGAGAGTTCCACAATGTCTAAACCAACTTCAGCATTAGGGCTCAAAACAAATACAATTATTATAAAGTTACTCTCTCGTATTCAACTAAGCACAATGCAGTCTGACGCAAAGATTAACATCATTAGCAAGACCATGCCTCAAAATTGATCTTTATGAATAAATCTAGTTTACTTTAAAGAACATTATACTAACTTTTGAAGTGGAATTATTCTTGGAAACGATCAAGTGAAGAGCGTCTTGTGTCAGAAACATACTTCCTTCTTAGGAGCGCTTTGCTCGCGGCGTTGCGTCAAACTCAAACTCATAGTTTAGTAATACTTAACTGATTTTCTTACCAAATTTCATCTCCTTTTCCAAGCATAGAGATTGGATTAGATTTGACAAAATTCTTGAAGTTTAACTGTGAGTAAAAGAGTCAAAAAACCCGAAAGCTTTACGGTCCTTCTCCGGCAATTTGGGCCATTTATATAATTCTTTAGCACGCTCAACTAAAACGACTGCTGGGTGTTATTTTTTTAGATATTTTAAGATGTTGATTTTAGTTTTAGAGGTGAAAACAGGGATCAGGGATCTTCGCCACTAATTTGGACTGTACGTTAGTGTGTTCTATAAAACAGTTATCTTTCTCCCTGACTGCGCCAGAAGGAGAGTTTATGTGAAGAGAGAAAGAGAGGGTGTGTGTTTATGTTCTTTGCTGTGCTCTGTAGCCTAAACGGCTTGACCGATTTTAGTGTAAAATGTGTCGTTAGATTAGTCTTCATTGTAGGAGTTGACGGTGATAATTCATCAAGTTAGGAATAAAAATATAATATTTACATGTGTAGTTAATCGCTTTTATACTTGAATTTTTTTACTTAAACAGCTTATACAAGTAACGTTTATATATAAATTTTCTGTCTGTCCCTAAACTTGGCTTATGACGCACCATTCCGAGTCAAAAGGAACATTCCTAACGTTTTACAGAAACTTTTCCATTCGGTCTCCTTAAATGTTTTGTAGGAATAGCTTTAGTCGTTGCCACCTCGGAGTTCGGTCGAGAGACACGTTTATGAAAATATCAACGCTTTTCTTCAACTTCCACAATTAATTTACATCACGGTAGTAAATGTTGTTTGTTTGTACGTTCTGTAAGAGACTGCGAAAGTGAAGCTGAAAGGGAATTTAAAAGTCTTACTTTATTAATTTATGTTCCGCAGACATTTTCGTGGATGGTTTGAAAAGAGGGTAGGCCCTGTAGAACTGTCAATGTAACCAAGGGTCAATTGATTTGAATCTGTAACAGAAACCAAGTACATGATATAGGGGATTGTAGGTGCTTTGATACTCACTTGAATTAACTTAGTCATGATCTTTCGGCTTAAACAATACGTTATTGCTTTCTTTTAAATTTAGTATGAAGCCATTCCATACAGGTACGGGCACAGATCTCATTTTCATCATCTTAAATCGTTGATGAAAATTTGTGCATATAATTGTAAAAAGAGGCCTATACTCAAATGAACCGACCGTATCATAACCGACCGTTCTACCAACACGACAAAATTTAATTTTAAACACAGGGCTCTGTATGGAACTGTCCTAATTGAACTGACATGCGATAAAATGTATTCAGTTACATATACTTATGAGTTAAACCCATGTTACATTTTGTCTTGTCGGTCGGTTATGTCAGCCAATTAGGACAAACAATCGTAGCACGATATACGATGATTGATTTTAGAGGCATGTACGAGTTCATAGTAGGTATGTATATCCGTATCGATGTTATTACCTATTACCGGCAGCTCTTGCGTGATTCTTCCGCGTGACAGATTCATTAACCCTTTTCATAGCATTAATCCAATAACGATCGCGTCAACTCAATCGGGCTTCGACGCCATCTGCAATTTGTAAAATTAATTAAACGGCTTCATCAAGGGAAGATGTGCAATTTGGCAGTGACGAACGCGGATCTTCTTATATAATATAATCTACTTCTCGTAAATTGTAAAAAAAGCGGGGGCGCTTTTTGGCATATTTTTCGTATATCACTGTTTCACAATCGGTACTAGTATTTTTCATTCATTATTGTTTTAAAATTTATTTTGTAAATTATCTTCAACTTTTTAGTTTGATGTTATTCAACAGCGTGTTTTTTTAAATTTTTAACTTTTCTCCAAATGGAATCATAAAAAGATTATATTAATTAAAGACAACTTATACACCAGGCCATTGCTTGATTATTATTATTATAATATGTAATTTAAAATGATCGAGTGTGCCTGCTTTACACCAACCTATGTCGTTAACTTTAGTTCATCTGAGAATTTTGTCGTTACGGATTCTTTGGTGATTCCCAATTACTACCTAAGTTAACAATGACCACATAAAAACAACAAAGACTACGTACCATACTACTATTACTATCAAAATACGTCTGAGAACGGACATAAATGTGATAAAAAATCAATAAATGCGAAAATTGACCACCGCTCTTGAACCGGCCACATTATATTCTTGTTGCTATAAAAATTCAATAAAAACTGACACATTGTTATTGTGTCTGCGATTGGCGGTAAGTGAACTCTGTTACTGGATAATGTCTTGAAATGTTCATTTGTTGCTTACGACTTAGACTAGAATTATTATAGGCGACACTGCGATGCGATAAGTCGTGAAGTGAAGTGCTGATTTTTTGTAGTTGAAAGGAAGGTACAATGCCATCTCAACGATTCATTGACTTAGACATTTAAATAAGTATTAGGTAGGTATAACTTTAAACCATGAGTCTTACGCTTATATTTCACGTGGCCCACAGTTTTAACAAGCGACTCTTTAACTGCGACTACAAATGGTAATCATGACAATTCAACGTGATTAACAAAAGTTAGGGCTTTTAATTTTGTTTGGCAGCAGTTTTACAAGAATTGTGCTAACCGTATCTTTCCTTGCCTTATTAATGCTCAAGAAAATTAAAATTTTAAAGTATATCTAGACTATTCTATCGTTGATAGTATGAGATACCATATACGATATCCATAATAGCTCGACCGGGGAGGTTACCTTACCGCCAGCCTCTTAACCTGTCGTAATAGCCTGTTCTTTATATATTGTGTTTTGGCTAGGCACGTTTGTTTGCCGGATATACACTTTATTCGAGACAAACATCTTAGTCCTAGCGAGTAGCAAAGCACATACAACCTCAGTTAGGATTTCTTCTGTATTTGAGATTGGATGAGGGTGTCCATGGTCAGTAGTGACCTGTATACCAGTTTGCTACTTAAATACTATAGAAAAAAGATCACTTTTATTTGTATTCAATAATGAATGCAGTCGTATCGTTGTCGCTTATAATAAAGGGCTTGTTTGATGACGTGCATAGATCGAGGTACCTATGTGACCTGAGTAACAAGTCATAGCAGTTAGATAGCAACTACGTTAGCACGTAAATAACTTGGCAATTATTTAAATTGTCTGTAACAACTTAGCGAGTCGCCCACAACGTCTGCATCCTTGTCATCGATGAGGTATGTATTGGACGATCATGAGTGCATGAGAACATAAATGCGAAACACATTATCTGTTTAAAATGTAGGTATGTAAATCTAAATGATATTAGCAGAGTGGACAGCCTTAGTTGAATGAGATAATCCAATGGTATTCGAAGCCAGTTTTGCACTCATTGGCTCACCCTAGGATTCCCTGCGTCGTGGGTGTCATGAACACACAAAAAACAAGAACACAACACACGCAGTCCAGAAACAGAAGTACAATCAACCACTACGCCACTCACGTCACTTCACAATCAGGTTAAAAGGCTTACATTGTGAAGTGAGTCCAACAACCATAATTGAGATTTGGTGAAATACATAAGACTGATAACTTTATGGAGAACTGACAGTCATCAGTGTCCCGAGCATTTTCGTTCATCAAAGTATTCGTTCAATTAAAGTGTGCCCATTTGTATGGGAAGATGTCAGACTTTCAGATATTTACTGGTTTCTTTGTGTGGCATAACTTAAATCAACAATAGTCCAAATTGAGGTGCTATCAAAGTCCGTAGAAAAGCCAATATTCAAAGTACCTAATTTACTATTTAATTTACTTTGAATTGAATTGAATTGATTTATTTTACTTTGAAAATGGGTTGTAATAATTAAATATGTGATTGTATAAATAAACAGTGATTTGAAACGTTTTCACTTGGTTTTATTTATGACAAAATTATTGAAAAATAAGTCTGTACATTTTGAGGCAAACTTTAGTTACGTTACCATAGAGATAGCTCAATAAAATTTACAGAGTAAATAGCTGATGAAACAAAGAAGTTTTTAAAATACTTTTGGTTAAAACATGTAATGTTACTTTTTTTAAACACTATTAAATGTATTGGTATTTTTTATATCCTTTTATGTCATGTTTTTTTTTATTTTACGGCGCAAGTGTATGGGTTGCGAAGTAAATTATCTTTGTATTGAAGAGGCCTAACTATTAGCTAAATAGCAAAATAAAACAAAGCTTAATCTCAATTATTCATTTCAATATGCTAAGAATTGCCTTGCAACTGTTAAATAAGAGAAAAATAAAAAAAAGATCATAGCTTCTAAACTACGAAAAATCGTGGAACATACATGGGGGTGATTCGGGTAGCCCAAGGGGTGCTCTACCTCTGGGCCACCGCTTGACAGTCTTTCCTAGGACACCCTGTAGGTATGTATACTCGTAGGATCGATGGATTAGCTTTTAAAACGCGGTTTTCAACTATGAATAGTACCTGTGTTTATATAAAGCTGTGAAAGTCGAGTGGTCAAGAATACGGTTGCTTAATCGTGAGGACCGGGTTCAAATCCTATCACCACGCAATCCTAGTAACAAACGACTTTTCTAAGCAATATTCGTTTACAAATGTTACCCGCTCAAAATGGAGAAGACCTTTGTGGGTCACTCATTAGCCGCCGACCAACAATTATGAAGTCGGTTTACGAAACTAAAGAGCCCAGGTTCTCAATTGTTTTGTTTAAGTGTCGCTGATCCTACAGCTGCAAAAGCTTGAAAAGCAGCACCAGCCTAGTGCCTAAGAATTCGGCCACTTTCTTGAGTGGTTCGGGTTCGAATCCCAGTGGCTTTTTTAAATAGTTATGTGCGGTTTATAAATTTAAACATTACCTTCTGAAATGGTGAAGGAAAACATCGTGGGGAAACCTTAACCCCTGAGAGTTCTCCCTAACGGCCTCAGGGGCATGTGAAGTTCACCAATTCGCATTAGGGCCAGCGTGGTGGAACATCCTTCTCATTGTGAGAGGAGACCCGACCCTACAGTGCTTCAATAACGGGTTAAAGACAATAATTAAAAAAAGTGTACTTGTAGTGGAACACTAGACTAAATTTAAATATACAAAATGTCATACTGAAGTCAACACCGTCTTGAAAGTTGTTTATTACTACGGGTCCAGGGTATTTGACGGACGAGCTCAAAACGTGTCCTAACTTTTAAAGTTTATTTATTTGTGATCCTAAACTTAAATACGCCGAAGATGAATTGGTTTTTAGCAATAATGCCACGTCGTTTGCTCTTTGATATTAAATTCTGTCGAGAATGGGAATACGCACGTAATGAGTCAAGTAAAGAGAGTAGGTACAATAAGAATACATTTGTGAAAACCAATTAGGAAAAAGGTCTTAGGCCAGCCTATATCCTTCTCAGTGTGAAAGGGGATTCGACCCTGCGTAGGGCCCGTAGGTCACTAATAAGTCCCAGAGTTGAAGTGAGATCGAATGATTCGACAGACAGATGCGTATCTGCACAAAGTACTTGTATCTCTGTCGTATAATCGCCCGATTAGATGCAATCGGTACATTAGATACGAGTACGATATACAGCCGCTTATCAACACGATTGTTTGGCGCCTGATTAAGAGCTGATATCGATTCAGCGCGATCTCGGCTCGGGGTCAGTATTAATAAACGATGTCAGTACCCATTAATGACCCACTACAGGGTTGGGTCTCCTCTCACAATGAGAAGGATGTAGGCCTTAGTCCACCACGCTGGCCTACTGCGGGTTGGTGGACTTCGCATGCCTTTGAGAACATTTTTTTTTTGTGAACTCTTAGGCATGCAGGTTTCCTCACGATGTTTTCCTTCACCGTAACAGCAGGTGATATTTAATTTCATAAATCGCACATAACTTTTATTACAAAGTCATTGGTGCGTGCCACTGGGATTCGAACCCGGATCCCTCGATTCGAGGTCAAATTCTAAGCCACTGGGCTATCACCGCTGCATAGTATTAATAAACGATAGACAGCATTAATTTGTCCTAATCTGAATTTATTACGGCGCTCCCCTAGACCTTTAGGTTTATTGTTGTATGGCGGCGCGATATGTTATGCATATTCTTCATACATTCGTGGGCATCCTCTAATATATGCCACTCTGCCCGATCCTGGACCCTTTGCATCCAACGATTTCGCGTTGTCTTATTCACTTTTTAATTTATTGTAGGTAAGTGTCGTCTACAAAGGTTTTATAGAAAATTATAGAATACAGCAGTTAGAAACTTAATGGTACACAAATTGTAAGAAGGATTAAAATAGTAGGTACGGAGCTTATAGTAAACGCTTTATTCTCTGGAAAAGTCTTTGTGCATAATATTATGATACTTTTCAATAAAATACTCTCCAGACGGATCGCAACCGAAACTTTCGTTACAAATTTATCTACCTCCAACCCTTTTGGAACCGCTTTCGCAAGTGCTTTCTGTAGTTTTCCAATTATCCTTTCGGGGTCGAAACCAATTTTCCTCTTCTAATATAAAGTGACAAGCAACACGCTGAATTGATGTAATGGACGCTTCTCGAATTAACACTTGTACCTTATTTTTTGGCTAAAACACTTTGCTTTTTTGCTCCTTAAGAAATTGTTTGTCCAAGGGATGGTGATTTTATAAACGAAACCAACATAATAATACAGTGCGGTTCGGTGGACTTAAGAATTTCATCCAGAGAGATCTAACAGGTATACCATAAATCAATCCAATCAATTAATAAAATGATTTTCTGCGGTAAAAAGTAGCTGTTAATCAATCGTTCTGTTTCGACATGAAGCAATGACAAACAAGCAAACACACTTTCAAATTTATGATTCTAGTACAGATAAGTGGTATATAGGTATATGAATTTGGACCAATAAATAACCACAATCACGTTTGTTCCACATGGGTACTATCAATCTTCCGCGTAAGTCAAGAACCTCGTTATGTATCGCATTAAACCCCGAACGGCCCGGTTGATGCTCACTTCGCTCAAAACAACTTTTGGGCATTAAAAAGTGTTTACGAAACTCGCGAACGGATTATAAGACGTTTGTTCATATGCCACGGAGGCGATACGACGACGTGAAATCTTAAAAACTTGTCTGAACTGTTAAGAGGAATTTAGATTTTTAATTTATTCGATTGCTGCTGATGACTTACATTTGAGCCGACAGTAACAGTTCGAATTGTCAACCATTTGATTGTGAACCCACCAACATCGACCGAAAGGTTAGGCTCTTGTTTCCTTCCTATAGTAGGTATTATACTATATCTATTTTCCTTTGTACTAAACTTTTAGAAATTCTTCAAGGCACTATGTTATTTTGTGACTATACCATCTTTCTGACATCTCAACATTTGTTTCAACTATAAAAAATGTCGTCATCGGAATTTATGACAGTCGTCCACAGCTCCCTGGTTCATTGTCATCCAAAGTGTTCACTTGGGTTCTCTGACTATGTTCTTCAAAATAGAGGAAACATAAAATATAACGTACTTATTTATCCCAAACTTGCACTAGTGCTCCCTTGTGTTGTAGATATGTACATATCTATGGGTATTGCTGAGTATTTATCATAAGGAGGCCGCTTCCCTTTTGCAAAGAAAAAATGCCAAACACTATACAAGACAGTAACTTTTTGTACCGTAAAAACCGAAAGGCCATTAACATTTCCATTTCTGTTTGCTTTAATGAAGAAATAAACGCGTTTACGCCTCACTTGGTACCGTAAAGTACCGTTGCTTTCAGGTTCATTTCCCGTTTGTGATTAATCAGCGTCCGGTTGAGATTGGGTTGTAATTTTGTACTCCGTCACTGCATTTGCATTTCGGCGCTGATATTCTTGTGATAGCCCGTCAGCTACACAGGTGACCATTGTCCGTCGAATATGGAACCGTATGTTTACTATGTGAGGAACGAGAATCGGTCGAATGGTGCTCGTTGACGTCGCTGTGATCCTGTTTGGTCACGCGAATTGCTCTAATTAAAACTTTAATGCTTTTATTACCATGTCATTATCGTGTACCTATTAGGATGCTGTAAGTTTAATGTATTGCTATTTTTCGACAACTTACTAGCATCCGATTGAGCTGATATTTGTCAGGGCTGGATAGCTCTTCTAAGTAACTCTCTTTCATTTTTAAGTAAAAATCTTAAGCTGGAGTAGCGGAACTGCCTTTCTGCCAAATTGTCAGTGGAATCAAACATGTATTATATTGAGGGTTAAATTAAAAATTTCCTGTGCTCCAACTTTACCCATTATCGTTACCATCTTGTAAGGAATCTTCTGAATTAAGATTGTTCAAGTTTGTTTATATCTCAAAACACAAAAGTCTCCTACTATTCGACTCTATTTTCAAGGACACCTTAACGTTAACCTTTAATTTTAAGAATGAAGTGCTCGTCTACATCATATCAGTTCCGACTTTTATGGCCTAGTGTGTACCCCGTCAGCTGTAAACGCGCTTATCAATACCGTTTGTGCGCGTACCCACACCATCTCGTTAGCGGTGGCTTAAATCAAACTTCATGCGACTGTTTGAGGGAAGCATTGTTGGTTGTCGCTAAGCCGGTTTTCTATTTGCGGAGAGGTGGAAATGTAAAGGAATAATCATATCGGTCTCCCGTAAACAGGTCGCGGTCAAGTTGGGAGTGGAAGCGTTTGTTTAGTTGTTTTTTTCTTCTATAACATTGTTTTAAATGTCGGCTTTTTTGGTCAAAAGATTGGATTGAGACTTTACGATCCGTATCGATCTGCAGTATCGCATCGAGCACAAAAATGTCGCATCCCCAGTTTTGTACTATAGTGACGCTAAAGCATATGACGCTATGGGCACACAAACGAATGGTAGGCTTTGTAAGTTTGTTTACAAATTCGGAAGGATAACAAAGCAATAAGCGAAACGTCGCAAAGGTAGTTGACCTGCACTTGGCAAATTCAAACAAACCGTAAAGATATAAATAATAAAACTTTTATTGCTCATTCAAATGGAACCACTGGTAGCTAATTATAAAACGATAAGACGCTATTGTAAGTGCAAGATGCAATGGTTGCCCGGAATAATAAATTAATAACGCAATAACTTTGACTTTGACTATTCAAAACGACGGCTCCGTCCTTCTCCGCCAGTGGAGTTTCCACTTACAGCAATTAGCCACCATCCCATACCCTGTTGTCTCCGGGTCCAATTATTGAGCAATCCGAAACCTAATCGTTATTGAGTTGGGATCGTAATGATGTGTGTGGTTTCGCTTTTGGGGCGACGCTCGTTTCAAGGGCAGGTGCGCCTGGAAGCAACTCTTTATTTGTCTGTCAAATTGGTGGTATAAAAGGGTGGAAGTAGGTGTAGGTGTATTATTCTAACTAACGTTAGAGATTGTGAAAGAGAAAAGAGTAAGGATACAGTATGTTAGAACGAGATAGATATACGATTTCGTTTTTAAAACGAAATCACCCTGCAACAGATTGGCAGTTGCATTGTCAAGAAAAAAATCTCGCCGTATTTTACAAAATAATTAGTTTTAAGTAAGAAAAAATTGTTCAGTAGACGTACAAAACCTAAATTATATTTTGCAGTGCCTTGTTGTAACCGCTTAAGTAAGAAAACCCACATTATTATACATTTTGCCCCCATGTATGTTTGGTTGATAATGCGAGTTTTTTAAGTTAAGTGATTCAAAAGATTTATTGCACATGATGTGTACATTTTTAACCCCCAACGCAAAAGAAGGGGGTGTTATAAGTTTGACGTGTCTGTCTGTCTGTCTGTGATTCGGTCGTGGCATCGAGCACGCGAACTCAATTTAGTTTTTTTTGTATGAAAGGTGAGTTACGGGCGAGTGTTCTTAGACATGTTTGATGAAAATCGGTTGAGTCGTTTAAATGTTGTGGGGGGTGAAAGTGGGGAAGAATAACCGAATGTCTGCAAATATAATCGAGTGGGGTCTCAAATGAAAGCGCATCACGTGCACATTACAAAATAATATGTTCAATGAAAATTGTCGTTATTGTGTCGGAGGTTTTTTTTAATTTTCAATTTTATTGGTTTCGCCTCTATCATTTGACAGCTGATTTATCTATGGAAGTACATATGTAGGTATGTCTAGTATGGAGAGTATCACTTAATGTCCCAAGTAAGTATTTGGTTAAGGAAAAGATGGCTTATACCACTGAAAAAGTTTAGATAAAAGCTAAAAATGAATGTCGGCTTGTCCAAACTTGTAAGATTCTTGAATTATTAAGAACGCTTCAGGCTTAATACAATAGCTATTGCGAAAATCATATGGCGGACGGGTCAACGTCTTTGAACCTAAAATACATACTGAAGTGAGTGCTTCGTTGTTAACTATCCATTCATCTCGTAACGCGATTTGGGAGGTCGAGACCGCCTCTGGAGAAATATTGATTCGATTAGAGCCATGGGATTCAAAGCCGTATCAGACAAAGTGGAATACAGCCTCATCTCCTGGATTGACGTGCACTCCGCTAGAGTACATTGAAAGATTAAAATGTCGACGGCCTAAGCAAATGCCTTAAAATAACCTTTACACGTCTTACGTTTTATAGCAAAGCGAAAATCTTTGCATTGAAATGAATACAATACCCATAAAATAGGTCCCTGAACGCATTGTTTAAGTTTTTGGTGACATTTAATTTTATAAAGCGCACATAACTTTTTTACAAAGCTATTGGTGCGTGCCACTGGAATTCGAACCCGGACCTCTGGATTTCGAGCTGCATATTTCCTCGATATTGATACTTTACGTTACGCTGATGATTTAGGCGGGTTTATGCGAAATGCCTTTGGAATGTATCTGCGAATCTTGCAATTAAATAAAACCTAAAGCATATCCTAAACTCTGACCATGTCTCGTATTCATAGAGAGAAACGCTCAAGTGGTTTATCATTATGATTTGTCATGTTGAGGGTCGTGATGCAGCTAATGGCCGATCGTCACTATCACATAATCCAGTACAAATTATATTGCTTACTTCACTCGTATAGGTATATGTGCTAACGGAGCTACGAGTATATTATAAGTAGCTCCATTTTCATTACATTCCTCTCTTGGGCAAAGAAGCCCTTATCTAATGCAAAATGTATGTTTTTCTTTTCCAGCTTTGTCTCTACCTGTTATTTCCTCTTTAACAACGTGCTTTATCCTATTTCTGTCGTTCTTTTATTATTTCTATTTTTTACTGGCGTTCTTTTACATGACTTTTGTTTTCTTATTCAATACAGGTACTTTCTTTGATTTTACTGGAATCCCAATTATCTTACCATATCAAATATTGAACACGGTATTTTCCGTCGTCTTCCGTTCGATGCTTTACGGACACATTCCTTTGTTTGCACAAGAATGTTGTGGGAAGAGCCGCGGAAATGGAAATTATTCAGATTCAATATCCACCCACACACATCAATTACATTAAATTTCAATTTACATTTTGTTTAAGAAAGCTGGGTTTCGCTGAAACTGTTAAATGGCGAACATTTTAGTACTTTACGATATAAATGTTGAAGCGAAACGGCAAGTATCGGTTGACTTCACGTAGGTAGGTACTGTTATCGTTTGATCTTCACTGAAATTAAATACATAAATAACGCTTCACACTCATAGCGCTTTATAAAATTAAATATCACCTGCTGTAACGGTGAAAGAAGACATAATAAGTTTAATGGGTTAAAACAGTCAGTCCTAAGCTCGGCTGTTTCAAATGCATGTAAAACATCTTTAATCGGATCGAGTCTAACCATCTTATTGATAATTTTTAATAATTCGAAATAGTTAAATTGGGCAACAATCAGTAAAATAGAAAATTTTGGTTAATTATAAAAAAAAGTTTTTAGGCGCGGTTTCCATTTTGTCTTTTTTCATATGAAAAACGGCGTTTCTCGTGACCGGCTCATTGTGGACCACCAATTTGTGTTTTCTTATAATTTTAGTAAATATTCAATGAAGCAAAATCTTGATTTATTCGAGTCCTAACGGGTACACCGAAGATATGGATTACCAACAATTATTGATCTACCATGAATGTGTGCTTTTAATCGCATGTGAATCAAATCATCTGTGCAAGTTCTGATTTATGCTATCGGAACTCAGCAATTCATATTCAACAATCCTAATGTATGCCATGCATCGTTTGGCTTGTTTACTAAGGGATAGAGACGCATGAGTGCGTTTTATTTGTCGCCTGTGTATATCTATGTACCTTTCAAGTCGCAACTGGGAAACTGGTTGCTAGCAGCATTAGAACATATTTTTGCATGCCAGAAAGTTTACCAAAAATATTATTCTCAAAGACATGTGAAGTCCACCAACCCGCATTAATTAGGCTAGCGTGGTAGACTAAGTCCTACATCCTTTTAGGTTATGCACAATTCGTTTTTGTAGATCACAAATATAAATACAAATATAAGGTCACTTATAAAACCAAATTGAACATACGTACCAGTTCAAAATTAAGCTATCAAGACTCGCATCCCTACGGTTCGTGTTTGTTCAACGATGCTTACATTTATGTCAGGCATCGTTAGGTTTGTTTCGTTAGGGATAATTACTTGTGGGCGGTTTTTGTATAGGTATCTGGCCCTGCCTACCGTTGCCCGTGGAACAACTCTATAATAGTTATGATTTAAGTTCCAAAAACTTATTATAGCTATTTATTTATGTTTGGTCAACTATATTAACGGTTTGCATTGGTACACATTAGCTTGCCCGTAGGATTAACATAGGTATTCCAAAAAACAAATCCTACTAAATAGTTTTTAAAGACTTTTAGTCGGAATTTGATGAAAGTGAATCTCTTTGCGACTCACGTTTGTCCAACAATGATGTTATTTAGAACACGTATAGTTTTATTTGTTTTTAAAGGTAAAAGTTTGCAACCGTTTCTTACACATCGCGTATCAAAATCTGCTACTTAAACCAAAATTTATCCATGTTTGTCCTAAAATGTGTTTAATAAAATCAATACTTTACTTACATATCCGACTGTTAAAATGTTTTTTCTGTTAGAACATCGTTGGTTGAATAAAGCTGCAGTTCCATGGGTAGCGGCCGACGCTACAGACGCGCGTGAGATTATGTCTAAAATCAGGCTCCATAAAAGTTTTATAACGTTCGTATTTTGGCTTAGTATAATTCATACACATTTGCAAGTTTGAATGTGCTCTTGAGAATATCCACTAGTTCCGATTTAAGCTCTCATTTAATTTAAAACTCATTCATGTTTGTCCAACAATGCTAACGTTATGCATCGGTTGGTTTGTTTAGCGAGGGTCCGCGTAGGTCGACATTCAAATTACCATTCTGTGTCAACATCAACTGTACTGTAGCATCCCTAAATGAGTTTCTGCACATGAAACTGGCAGCGAATTAATTTATGTTCGCTACACGTGCATTCTGGATAACAAGATAATAATAAGGATAAAAGGAGTTTTTTTAAATTGTTGATTGTTTGGGTTATGTTATACTTCAAATCCAGAGTCCTGGCCCATTCTGCTTGTCGGACAATTTTCCTTTCTGATTACGTAGGTGCAAAGACAATCATTTAAAAAAATATCTATTAAAATTATGGAAACAGTACGTTGTTTATTTATATTAGAAAGTATATTTATATTAGAATGTACCTCTAAACGTACAATGAATTAACGACTCAATGATCGAGCTTAATAACCGAATGCGATTTCTGTTTCGAAATGTTTATTTATTATTAGTTATTATTACTTCGATAAAATATGTAAAAATAAATTTAAAAATAAAAGTTGTAAAGATTAAGAATTAGGGTGACAAGATTATTAAAAAATATAATCCAGTGCGCCATCAAACCCATTATTTAAATGTACAGATTTGTCTCACGCCTTTACTAAGAAAATAAAGAACGGCTAACGTAGCTTAACAAGAACAATTGACAAAACACTATTTATTTTGTAACACGACATTTTCGTTAATGGCCCTTTGTCAAGAGAAAATCTTGTTGTTTTTAAGTACCCAGAGTACCTAGCACTCAGCATCTCTTAGTGTCGGTGCATAATTTAATCAAAATATTGCACCGGGAGCTCTATTAATCGCTCTTACCTAATGGAACTTTTGCTGTCAAGGAATATTCTTTTCGCATTATGACTTATTAAGAAACAGTGAAGTTTTTAAAAACATTCATTTAACTTGCAATGTTGTATGTTCAAATTTTGCAACTCAATTTTATACATAGTATTATAGAGTAAGGGAGACATACGGCTGCTTGTAAGTGAAAATGTCCGACACTTAGCTATCTGTCTCTCTACTAACGTGTGCGCATTAAAGAACTTAGTGCATTCGCGCGCTTAACGCATGCGCATTAAACAATTTCAATACCTAAAATTGTTTCTCGCTAATTGCACATGCGCGAGAAGAGACAGAGAAGGTACCGCAATCTTCTATCTCTTTTTAACCTAAGGAAAGTTGGAAGCCTGGCTTCCCTGCTTTTATAGCAGTTATCCTTATCGGATTAAGATGAAATTTTGAAAGCTCGTATTAAGGCTCGCATAATGATCGATAACTTGTACTCGTACAATGCTTAAAGTACCTAATGGTTAAATAATAGGTTTCAGCTAAATTCTTACGAAACATTTAAATAAACAGTGGATGCTCTGCTACTTGTCTATACTTTAAAGGGGATCGGTTTTCATAACCAGCCTTACACGTGCTTGCTTGGAACTGGAGTTAAATAATCTGCACTGAGACCTGGATGCGACTTTCTGCTTGGAGAGCCTTTAATGTCAGAAGTAATAAAGACACACGATGGTCGGTCCCATACACGGTTAAATGCAACAATTTTTTAGAACACTGCCGTTTATTTAGACAATTAACATACCTAAACCTTTGAAACTTAACCACCCCACCACCTGGACCTGTAGCGGGCCTCAATAGTCCATTTTCTCTCGTCTCGTCCAGTGTTGCTCGTGGTAAAAAGTAATGGTGGATGCACTTATCACCTGGTGGCCCGTTTGCTGCTTGCTTGGTCAAATAAAATTAAAAAAACCTTTTGCGAACAAACAAGCGGAGTGATCATTTAAGCTTAGGAGAGTAGGTATACTCTACGTTTTTCGTCGAAGGGATGAAATGTAACTTACATGTGTGCAAGCAATGCAGTGGAATTATGAAATAACGCTCTTAGGACAAAAGTGAACTGAAAAGTATAATAGGTTTATAAAGTATGAAGCCTGCGATGCCATGGGCTAATTTTAATTAGAAAGTAGAGGATGACGTACATTCATGACTTTTTTGCACGCGGACGAAGTCTCATGTGGTGAAGTGCGTCATAAAAATATACGTCATCAGTAATTAAAACTTCTGCGCGAGGCCCTCGTCCCTTTGGTGTCCTAAGATCATTTCGTAAGGCAGCGGTGTTTTTTTAATGAGGTGACTTTGAAATTTACGTGAAGCTGGGTCTTGCGTGCGTAGGGTAGAATAGATTGCTCGCGATCTCAGATGCCGTCAGTAATAGGGTAGTGTCCTACGAATCAATTGAGATACTTTTAATGAACTGTCATAAACATTACCCTTTTATACATTTTGTATGGCGAACGCATTTAAGTACAATAGTTTCATCGATTCAACTGACTAAATTTTTATTGTTTTCGCGCGGAGCAAAATTCATTTTTTAGATCATTGGAATGTGGGCTAGATTTTCACATAGTCGTGAATGCAGGTTTTTAGGAAAATTGCATTTTGAAATTAATTGTGAATGGTGGAAACGTCCCCATTGGATGCGAAGACACCGAAACCGAACTTTGGTTACTACCTTATATTGGTATAGTCTTGAGTGCGGCTTTGAGTTTGATATTTTACTCGAGAAGTTTGGGTTCAAGCAGCAGTGTCATGCACCAAGGTTATGTGCATTGCAAACAACAAATTTTGCCTGATTTAATGGCGAACAAAAATATCGCCAGGAAATCTGCAGGCTGAGATTTCTGCACAAAGTTCCTAAAGTTCAAGTAGGTAGGTACTATAGAGCGGCTGAAAATTAAGTACTCACCCACCAAAGTATGTTGTTGCCATTTTAGCGGACTTCTAATAGGCGTTTTCACATACTCTTGATTTATTGAAATGCTCTATACGTATGAAATTTAATTTAAATAGAAAACGAAAATTGTTTGGTTGTTTGCGTATTGTCCACTCGACTGTACCATGCGCAAGTTCGGACTCGCGACTATATTCAAGGCGGTCACAATGTTTGGCGCGGGCTATACTAATTTTTTTTTCATTTTATAAATAGATCAGGCTACCTATCTTTTTCCCATACTGACGGCCTTGCATGCTCCAACAATGCTCCGCAAGTTTCTCGTACAACATTATCTATGGAAGAAGCCAATGATCAAAGAAGCAAATAACAATTATGGTCTCTTGTCAACCACGTTCAAAAAGACTTGAGCATTGTCTGCGCTGGTGAGTGGATGGCGTTTCCACGTTGCTTTAATTTTTTCGGTCCGACAATTATTGTTTCAACACCTCAAAGTTCAACACGGATTAAAATATATTTTAATGATATTTGAAGTTATAGTCATAACCCAGTTCTTGTGCAAGTTGCGAATCGCCATATTTCGGAAAAATGATCAACTTATATTTATTTCCAGTAGGTACGTGCAAAAATTTTATACAGACAACATTATTATAAAATACAGATATTGGGGTGGCCATATCAAAGATGGATGTGGCGCCGCCATCGAAGGTTTCTTATTTTTCTGCTAAAGCTATGTTTATGTTTTGTAACGTAAAATGAAGGTACTCTTTTTTATTAATAAAATGTCAATAGACTACTTCATTTATCTTTATTTTTATACCATTTTACGTGAAACTCAATACCTATGTAAGCTTCCGTTAATAAGGAACCTTTCCCTGTATCCCAATTATTAAGGGCTTTACGTCTTCCTTACAGACCGGCCTATCATTGAACCGTTAACTTCTTATTTGTGTTATCTAAACGCGGTCGGTTCAACCTTGCTTTGATCTCCAGCTCGATATATGTAGCCATTAGGATCAATCGATCTTACGGTACCCAATACGGTTGATCATTTTCATGATGGTAAGTACACGTGAGATATATAAAAAATCCATTTAGAATTTTAATTTTTGTGTGTATATGCTAGGTACCTACTATTGTAGAGACTTTTGATTGAGAACGCAAAAGGAATGTGTTTTATGGTATCTGACAAATTAGATATAAGTATGTTCGTAAATGCCTTGTCTTCATTCTTTTATAATAGACTAGCTGATCCGGCAGGCTTCGCTCTGCCAATTAATTTGACTAATATCCAAAGTTTTTTTGAGGCACAAATTTTAGTAAGGATCCCTAATCTTTTCTAGTAATAAATATAGCCTATGTTACACAGGGTGAATGTAGCTTTCTAATGGTGAAAGAATTTTTGAAACCAGCACAGTAGTTTTGGAGTTTATTCATTACAAACATACATACAAAAATACACTTTTTTACTCTTTATAATATTAGTGTAGATTTATAAACATAATTAGCTTTTTCTCGCGACTTCGTCCGCGGGAAAATAAGCATTGGATCCAGAGAGAAATAGTAAAATTATTTTTTATTATTACGGCTTCCAAACAAGTGACGGACGTTGACGGATCGTGATCGTTCTTTTTGGTTTGTTTGCATTTTTTTTCAACTTAGGGAATTGTAAAAGTTTCATCAAAATCGGTTCAGTAGTTTTCGCGATATCGACGTAAAACTAAAAATTTGGAAATAAAAATAATAAAAAAAATTAAACAGATTCCAAAAAAGGATGGAATAATATTTGTTAAATCTTTTTTTGAGGTATTTTGAGGTTCAATTATTTTTTTCCTCCTGGGACCCATTATTTATTTGGACAAATATATGTGTCCTTGGTTTCTCGAAGAACTACAATCTGTTAATTCGGTAAAGGAATCGGAGTATTTATAATTCTTTATTCCAGTCGGAAACATTGAGGCGAAAGTCTTGGAGCAATTTGGAGACACAAACGCGCAAAGATAATTCTTACAATATTGTCTACGTTTTTCGGGTTATAACAAGGCATAAAATGTTTTCGGTAATTATGTGAGACGAAACGTTTGTCAAGGTATACTTTGATTGCCGCAAGGAATATCATTCGTAATAACAAGAAAGAAATATCTTGTTTGAAATATAAATACCTAAGGATGTTTTCTTAAGACGAGAAAGATGATCGTGTCGATCGTCAAACAAACTGTAACAAACAATACTTGATATAAAAACACGAACCACCAAAAAAGTAAGCCTAAAGTATGTTACAAATTTTATTTCATCCTTTTTTGAAATCTAATTCTACATAAGTTTAGTGCTATGAAAATAAACGTATTGAAATATACGATGAGAAAAGCCAGTTATAAATAAATAAAAAAAATATTGGTGGACAACTCACATAGCTTTCTGATCCCAATGTAAGCTTGAGTTATGGTGATCAGATAGCTGATAAAAATAGATATTTTTATCAGCTAACTGATAGCTGATAATAATTTACACCCAAACACAGAACAAACACTTGTGCTCATGACAATAATCAGTTATAACCAATTAATACAGTGCAAAACTAAAATAGATGGAAATGTCACTTGGAAAGGAAATTATACCTACCCGTCTGGAACCTTGCCTGCCTGTAACCGCACAATACCTACAGACGTAGGTAATGTCTATAAATAATTTTCAACACAGAAAATAGACATGTTTTCAATACCAATCGTGTTTTTCGTTCCATAAATTTTCACACGTATTTGAACTAGATGTAGCTTTAGGGCTCTATAATAATGGAATCGTACCAAAAACACCTAAAAATAGACCAAGTGCCGCCACATTAAATATGTTAAATATTTACCCGTAGGTACCTACCACTACAGGCAGCGGTGACATTCAATTTGTACGACGCAAATCTTAGAACGGACCTCTGATTTAAGAGGTAGGATATTTAGTATACATATACATAGTATATTAGTGTTGTATATAATATAAAATAAAAATGATTACGCGTTCGTGAGAAAATTAAAAAAAAATAAATTCAAAATTATAAATTGTTTGACGTCACAGCTAGTACACACCTAGAAGACATACATGTTTTTAATTAATGACAGTCGCAGTTAAAGTAAACTAATTTGCATATTAAAGGGGTGGCGCTTCAATCAAATTAATTATATCATCCACGTGTTTCAAAATCGTTGAAACGCAGGAATAGCGCATTTACGCTTGACATTGAAAAAGGGCTCTGCGGGGGCATTACCTAACAACCCCTTCATATTATTATAAATTGCATTGCTAATGCCAATGTTAAAATGTTAGTTAGCTTGCGTGTCGTCTCGTAATTTTAGTAAATGGAAAATAAACTTGAAATCACAATAAGTACATTCATTCGAACGTTGGAGTTGGCGCATTTCTCATCGGTTCAAGTTAGTTAAACTTTAGTACGGACGGCTTCTGAATTAATAAAACCTCTGTAAATCGTACTCTAGAAAGAAGAGGCACGAAGGTATGTTTGATTTAAGAATTTAAATTTGCTTAAAAGTGATAATTGCGTTCGTTCTTTATGACGAAACTAGACTACGGCCGTACTCACAGACATTCATTAACGTTAATACCCATATTAAAGGTGCCCATCGACTTAATTTTTAACAGAGCTGAAGCACTATCTGTATTGTCAACGGTTGTGTTGCTAAGAGGGATGAAATACTCACCTTTGTCGACACCGGTCTCTCTGAAAACTTCACCTCTGAAATCCTCCAATTACCTTTCTTGTTCATTATTACCCTTGTTAACAATTTCTTATTTACAAGGACGCCAGCAAGTAGGTACTTTCCACGTTACCTGTTTCCTACTCCAATTTCTTTGATGGATTTATGTAAAAAATAATCTGTAGGTACTTACAGACCTCAAAAGGCGACGGTTTTTACTGATTCTTGATCGAACGGTTTGTTTCTAATGAAAAAAATAGCTGCGATAAACATCTTTCAGAAACTACCGAGGATGACCACTGAGTATAAACATTCTAAGTAGGATCCCATTGATGGCTTTATTATACTAACTTGTCGGAAAAACAGATTCAGAAGTTCACTTTTTCATCGACCCTAGTTGTCGCAGCTTTCAAAGAACTTAGTTTAAAATAAGTTTTATGAACGATAATTTTTAATGTTTCAGGGACTTCAACAGCGAACTTCGACTGAGACTGAAAAATATTCTTAAACCGTTGACGGACATTCCTGGTAGGATTCCTTTGAAGGCTTTCTGTACCATTCAGAGCATTCAGAACTTTCCAATATTTTTTTCGTACTGCATACAACCGTACCTAAGCATGAGGCGGTTGAGGCTGTTATGGAAGAGAGTTGTTTCTAGCTCTAAAGATGGTACAACCAATTAAGGTGATAAGAAAATCCAAAGACAAAGGTAACCAACGTGGAGACGTTCTACGTACTCTTTGAGGAACTGGAATATTGAGCCATGGTTTATAATCTGGGGCCATCGTGGATATGAAGAATGTTTCTTTTCGAAACCCAAAATAGCTTAATGATTACTGTGCCTTAATTACTAGGCACTTAACAGTTGGCATTAGAAGAAAAATAACGACTAAAGTATTTAAACAAACCAACATTTACTTGACAACATTTGACGTCCTTATGCTAAGTAATTATCCAATATGGAATTTCGCGTAAACCGTTTCGCCTCTTAGCTCGAAGAAAACATTTTTGTAAAATAACGGGAATATAATTTTCTGAATGGTTGTGGAGAGCCGCTTAAAGTAAGTGTATTGAAATATGTTTATTTCACAAGTGACAAGTAGTGCGCGTTATCGCTGTATTGAAATGGAATTCATATCGATTTCCCTCAGACATCGCTTGGCTATAAAATGTGTGTTTTTCTATTGACGAACGTCCGTCTGACAAATATTAGAAAAAATATGGAAATTGATTAGGTAGATTGTCATTCATTATGGTTCGTTGTCGTTATTTTTCCTGTAGTTATATGGATGGATTTAATTTAAGGTTTTACAGCGCGATCCATATCTACCTTTTCAGCTATGCAAATTAAAACAATAAAAGGAACATTACCTATAGTTAAACATGAACTTATTAATTTATAGGTGCATAATTTACTTCAATGTCCTTGTTTAAGCTGCATTCCTGATTTAAACTTAACCTCGCGTGAGCGTGACACAAATAGTAAGTACCAAGTATATTAAGAGTGTTCCAATAAACAATGTCGCCAACATTTGTTGCAATTTAGCTACAGGTGGTGGATTTCAGTTGCTTACAGTTTTGTTACATACTTGGTTGATGTCAGTTACAGCCCCAGCTGCAAATAGTTTAAGTTCTAATGGAGTTAGTTACAATGTAGGCATGTTATAGACACTTTCGACGTAATGGCAGCTTTTAAACTTACTAAGGCTATATTCAGTTCGGCAAAATTACTGAAGTGACGCCACAAAAACTCATCCGTAACATGGTTTCAACTAAGTAACAATCGTATATTTAATATTTTCTCGGTTGGTGAAAGAGCAGTGGTGGAGCAATCTTCACCAAAGCCGGCAATAGTGTTCATTTACCATCGGACGCCTGTCCGATATATTTTATGGTGCATAAAATAATGTTACTTATTGTCGATCTGTCTATTTACACGATCAATTGTTACAAGCTCCATTCATGTTGCGATATTGTTTTGCTCGGTCGGCATTAAACTTGCACATCTCAAATAACTTCACAAAGCGAAGATAGCGTTAATTAATTATCAGTGTGCTGTTCCATTAGTATTCAAATACCCTATTAAGCCGAGAAGTACACAATAGATGTACGTATAACAGCCCGCAAGTAGTCGGTAAGATCTCGACGCTATGAAATATATAGCGTTTTCATTATAGCTCTCATGCTTCCCTTAAGTTCCAACGCGAACGACTAAATTGTTCTGGCTTTATTGTTTAAACAACTAATAACTCCGCTACGTTGTTTGATGCGCGTTCATCGAATTAAATGCTGAACAAATATAATAGACAACCTTTATAAATGGACTGCCGCGATATTAATCGCAGTGACGGTTTTAGGTGGCTAGATTGTATTGTTTGGAGCTTGCACGTATTGTGTTAGTTTGTTTGTAAATTGTTGATAAGGTATTAATTAATATTGCTTTCATAAAATACATTTTAAATTTAAAACTATTGCGCAGTTAAGACCATTTAATACCGGCCAATTGAAAAGTTTTGCACAATTTTTGTCAATTTAGTCTTGTATATTTATGATTTTTTATATTTAGTTATAATCTTACCTACTCGAACTCATCGGTTGCCTACGTGCCGCCAACCGCTGGGTAAAGAGAAAAAAATTCTCAGCACAGTTTTGTTTCTACTTTATTTATTAATTATAAATTTTAACGGATTAAAAGCAGGAATGCAAATATAAATCTTGTTGAAAAACGTTATGCTAAATGAGTTCGTGTAGGTATCTCGACTACACATTGTTTACACAGAAGTCAGAAACGCTCATGCAGCCCACCGTGTCCAGAGCAGAGGCCATTGTTACTTGTAGATTAGGCGTAGGTAGAGAGGCGTACCACAATCTAAAGGATTTTAATATACCTTATTTTTCTTTGTCCTTGTACCTTTGTCTAAATGTTATATTATAAATTAAAAAAAATAATCTTAAAAATGTAGACCACAATCTAAATTATTCTTAAAATTATAAAATCAAAAATCAAAAAATCAAAATCACATGATAGAATCTTACATCTAACATCCGCTTTTGGTGCCCCTCAGGCTATCGTAGACCAGGAGAAAAAAGCGGGCGAAAAAATTTCAATTTCAACCGATAAATGAGCACGCGTGACAGCAATCGCGTGTGTCACTATTAGTCTATTGTCATCTGCTCACAATTTCTCAAAATTATACATGGGGTACAGAAATAGCCTATTCAATCCCATGTTATCTTATCATTTAAATAGTCCTTTTCTTTTCTTATCATAGGTATATTTATCGTTTGCCAAGAAGAATGTTTATCAAGAAGAACGTTTATCAAGAAGAAAATGTAGTTATACATTTTCACTATTCACTATAATTTCAACTGAAACGTTCGCATTTATACTGTTTATCTTTTAGCCCACTTCGCAAGAATCGTCGATTCCTCGTAGATGATTGATTGGGTAATTTATGAAAGAAACGTGTCAATTCTCGAATTGATCTGTCAAATAGAGATAGCGTGGGTAATTGAATTTAACCGTAGTTATAACTGAGATGAATTGGAACGGTTATTCCTCATTTGGAACAAAAATGTTACAGCCTAATAATAACAGATTTTGACACCTTTCTTTTCGTTGTGGTTATAGCCGATGAAAGTACTGGGCACCGTTAGTAGTTAAGTGTCAGTAGCGGGGACAGCCCAGTGGCTTAGAATTCGACCTCGAATCGAGGTGTCCGGGTTCGAATCCCAGTGGCACGTCCCAATGGCTTTGTTAAAAAAAGTTATGTGCGCTTTTTTAAAATTAAATACCACCTGCTGTTACGGTGAAGGAAAACATCGTGAGGAAACCTGCATGCCTGAGAGTTCACAAAAATGTTCTCAAAGGTATGTGAAGTCCACCAACCCGCAATAGGCCAGCGTGGTGTAAGGTGGCAGTAAGGACTACATCCCTCTCACTGTGAGAGGAGACCCGACCTGTAGTGGGTTACAGACAGTGGATGCAGTCAATGGACAATCACCACCCAAAACATTCGACAATGAATGGGAGGGATATTATGACGATCAATAAAATCCTCCTACGATTTAATCTGTGTAAACTGTAACACCCTTATTAATAAAAATCGCTTATTCCAAGCATCATCTGTAGCTACACTTGGACTAGTTAATTCTCGATTAACTTAGTAATAACTTCGTAATTGCAATGATATTAATAAACAAGGAGTAACCTCGTACTAACAATACATTTCTTAGTCCGGATTCAACGAGTAAAATATGGCAACCTTTAAAATTTAAAAGTAAAAAGAGTGAGTCTGTGAATGACTTCATGCATTAAAATGACAGTGACAGCACATATATTTTGGGATTGACAACTTCAAACGACGTTATCACTGATCAGCTTTTAATTTCAAGCGCTCAATTTCGCTCCTCGCAGTTTGATAATTGTTAAATTAAAAAATTGATTTCTCGTATAATTATTTCGTTTCATAAGTTTTTCAAAAGTTTCTAAATAAATACCAATGTGAATGACGTTTAGTTAGAACAACGAAGGTAATGCGTCAAGTAAACGTCAATGTCGTCATTTTAAGCCTGGTCCACGCTTAATCGGTCGCTAAACTATGTAGCGACATGGACTAACTTTGATTCTGAGATTAGACTCGAAGTAGCTTACATGTTCGTTACTCCATGTTTATTAATACTGAATTTAATTAAATCTTAATTACGACAAGTTTTAAAGTTACTCTTGCTTTAGTCTATGTTTATTAATATGACCGTAAGCGTTTGCCAGTAACCCATTAATGACCCACTACAGGGTCGGGTCTCCTTCTCGTGTCGTGTAAGCGTTTAGTTAAGCATATCCCGGGAATCACACTTTTAACTTCTTTTGGATTTCCACATGACAGATCATGCATCAATCTTTATTTTATGGTCTATTTGATATGGTACTGGCCGTGAACACATGATTATAACTGCTTCAAATTATATTAAATTTATTTACAGATATTGTTGTTTCTCGAAATGCACGTTGAGCGGAAAATCATATGCCAGAGTTTCTAAAATTGATTTTCTAAATCTGCCGTATGAGACATCCGATATGACATCGGCCGCGCAAGATTTCAAAACCTACGTGCTCAATAATAGTATCCAAATTTATGCGCGTACGAGTCATCTTTATATCGATTGGTGTAATTGAATGTTATCGCCGCGAATAATATCGGAATCAATTAAATTTGACATTGTTTGGAGATGGTGCCCGGTGCGCCGATACGGAAGGCATATATACTATGATTATTTAATTTTACAGACGACATTCGCATCATATTTGCAAGTTATCGCCGTTCATTCATGCGTTCTGATTCGTTGCTAGTTTCAGCTACGCATCTGTTTAAGGATAAGCCACGCTTCTTACTTCTTCTTCTTAAAATTTAAAACCCCCCCGACACAATAACGACAGTTTTCATTATTATTATTATTTTGTAACGTGTACGTGATGCGCTTTCATTTGAGACCCCACTCGATTATATTTGCAGACATTCGGTTATTTCCGGTTATCCCCACTTTCACCCCCCACAACATTTAAACGATTCAACCGATTTTCATCAAACATGTCTAAGAACACTCGCCCGTAACTCACCTTTCATACAAAAAAAAAAACCAAATTGAAATCGCTTCATCCGTTCGCGAGCTACGATGCCACGACCTAATCACAAACAGACAGATAGACACGTCAAACTTATAACACCCCTTCTTTTGCGTCGGGGGTTAAAAATCGCTTGTGCGCATAATAAATTAATACTTGATCGTCCACGGTACATTTAAGCCTAAGGCTAATAAGCCCTAAGGCTTTTCCCCGGGACTATGATATCGGGATTAATAATTTTTCGTAAATTTTAGATTTATGTCCATAATTAATTTTCTGAGACTATTGGATCGATTTTAATAAAACTTTTACCATTCCCTAAGTTGAAAAAAATGCAAACAAACAAAGAACGATTACGATCCGTCAATTAGTTTCGGAGATATATTACATACATATATACATGTCGGATTGATAACCTCATTTTTGGAAGTCGGTAAAAAGGCGTAAAAAGAGTACCCCTTGCCTTGTAATCATCTTCTGCAACAGGCAAATTTACGTTGCTTCCCATCGGGTAGCCAGTTCACAGGTTTTGGTTGCTCTTCCTTCCGTAGTCAGAAGGGCCGAGGACAAAGGCAAAACGGAGAAAATAGCCACAGGCTTTGAGGGTCTCGTATACGATATAATTATTGTTATTACGATTCTGGCTCACCTTTGAAAGGTTTTCTTTGTGACTTTTTATAATGAATAATATACGGAATACCGTTGGTTGGCTTAATCTTTTAAGACTTAAAACAATGATTGTGTTTGTTACTGATAAGTGGTGGTAGGTGGTACATTTTAGGAACCACGTTATTCCTGACATGCTATACCTATGTATATTTATGTAATATTGTTTATTTATTTATGTATTTATTTTGTGTAAATTGTAATGAAAATCTTCACAAGTATTTTACTCGAATACTATTTAAACCATAATGATATTCCAGTATTCCGCTATTGTAGTAAATACTTTGTAGTAAGTAAGTATAGAAATGTTCTTTGATCGGTATTCGGTGAACGCAACCGGAATGTACAGCTAGTACAATGGCCTACCTACAAACACTACCGAGATCTAGCAATCAAGGATACATCTGAAAGTAATTTGTAATAGAAGTATACTACATTGTATTTAGCAGTGAAGCTACACTGTATAGTCCAGTCATTTTGAACATTCAAAATTGAAAATTTAATAATAATTCCAAAAGTTTTCAAACTTCGGTCAAGTGAATGGTACATTGGGACGACAATAAATCTCATTTTGCAACCTTGTCCGCAGTCCGGAACATTGTTAAAATTGCAATTAAATTAATTTTTGCTATATGGTCGTGAAAAAAATTCCAAAAGTTCTGCAAACTTGGGGAAGTTTTCGATATAATATTTCATATCACGTATTAAATTTGCAACCAATCTAAGTGTACGGAACATTTTTTGTTATTGAAAATTAATGTTTTTTTTTAATTAAACTGAATGAAAACGTTCCAAAAGTTCTGCAAACTTGACACATATATCGGAAAAATATACCGAACCGTTGTATAAATTTGCAACCTTTTTCGTTGACCGGAACATGTTTATTTATAATTCTTTTTAATTTGTGGTCATTTTTTCGAGTAAGGTGGTCTCGGAATAATTACAAAAGTTTTGAAACTTGGTTGCAGACTTCGAAAACATCTATTCTGATGCATTTACAAATTTGCAACCTCATACGCGATCCGGATTTTATGCAATTTGCAAAAATGTAATTTTTTTATTTTTTCACCTTCAAGAAAATTTCAAAAGTTCTGCAAATTGAGGGGACTGTTTAATTTTGGGATTAATGTCAGTATTTGAATTTGCAACCTCTCACGCAATCCGGAATCTTGTGTGATGTCGGAAATTTAACTTTATGGCATCTTTCATTTTCGAAAAAATTGCAAAAGTTTTGCAAATCGAGCCAATGATTGTTTCTTTGAGGTGCATGTCAGTATTAAAATTTGCAACCCCGCATGAGATCCGCAACTTTGTGTTCTTTGCAAAAATCGATTTTTCGCATTTTGTTATCCTTGAAAGAAATGCAAAAGTTTTGCAAATCGAGCGGATGGTCTTATTTTGGGATCGATACCACTATTCAAATTTGCAACTTCGCACGAGACCCAGAACCTTGTGTTATTTGCAAAAATCGACTTTTTTAATTTTATTACCGTCGAAAAAATAAAAAGACAATAAGAATTTCAAAAGTATAGAAAAAAAGTATGAGGATATCAAATATTCGTAAAAAAGGTAAGTAAACATTAATGGACGACAATGCGTAGGTGAGTAAGAGTGTATTTAATCCCCAGATTCGTTTTATTAAACAAAAAAAAAATACGTACCGGCAAAATCCTACGTCCGGTTTAAATAAGCCCAACGGAATTTATTTTTGGCATAATCACCTGTCATGTAAAAATAGTACTATACCAAACTCTGTTAGAAACAAATTGTGTTACAAACAATTTCAATCATTAGCATGTGAATGGTATATTATTGACTTATTTGAAAGACGAATTTACATCAATAGAAAGATGAACTAGGAGGATCCATAATACCTTTAAAAGATAATGAAAAATTGAATAGTAGAAAAAATTGTTGATGAGACATGCTGAAAAATACTAAAGAAACTACCTGAAATAATTTCTGTATTACGTTTATAATTTCTCATATAAAACAAGTAAATGTCGACACTGACGATTGATACATTCAAGCATTTAAGGAAAAACATTTCGAATAGATTGTCCGTAAATAATATCTTTTTTTAATATATGAGGCCAGTTAATAAGTGTTAAAACCCTACAAGTTAGCGATAAAACTTAACTTAGTTATAACGCAGGTATACGACGTCGCGGCGGCTTCGTATAGCACAAAGTTTAGGCCCTGAACATATAACAGCGATGTGTACGGAAATAATATTTTGCGTGAATGTGATTAAAAAATATTTCCGTATTCCGGATATGGTTGCAAATTCAAATACTGACATTAATCCCAAAATTAAACAGTCCTCTCGATTTGCAGAACTTTTGAAATTTTCTTGAAGGTGAAAAAATAAAAAAATTACATTTTTGCAAATTGCATAAAGTTCCGGATCGCGTATGAGGTTGCAAATTTGCAAATGCATCAGAATAGATGTTTTCGAAGTTTGCAACCAAGTTTCAAAACTTTTGTAATTATTCCGAGACCACCTTACTCGAAAAAATGACCACGAATTAAAAAGAATTATAAATAAATATGTTCCGGTCAACGTAAAAGGTTGCAAATTTATACAATCGTTCGGTATATTTTTCCGATATATCTGTCAAATTTGCAGAACTTTTGGAACGTTTTCCTTCAGTTTAATAAAGAAAAACATTAATTTTTAATAAAAAAAAATGTTCCGTACACTTAAATTGGTTGCAAATTTGACACGTGATATAAAATAATATATTTAACACCACTCCAACTTTGCAGAACTTTTGGAATTTTGGTCTCAATAATTAAGCAAATTATCATTTATTGCATTTTTAACAATGTTCCGGACCGCAGAACAGGTTGCAAAATTTTATAGTTTGTTTAAATACCATTCCCGACCTTACATCAAAATTTGAAAACTTTTGGAATTATTGTGAATTAATTGTCTTGACTGACTGGACTAGTAGTCCTAAGTAATGTTTCAATGTTACCATCCTATTGTTGAAGCGCCATACGTCTTGAGATTGCGAGCATACAGAAAGTTTAGCTACAAACGTGGCATGTACGCAACCACCCACTTGGATTGGAGAGAACGGTCGTGGCTAACTACATTATACTGTCATTGTGCGTTTACGTGTTTTGGAAGACATGTTGGATCGCTGCTCCTCATTGTTATCGATCGACAGCAATCGGCAAATCTCCATGGAGACTCGGTTTTGCGTTTGCTTTATCTCCAGGAGTCATATAATATGGCAGTACGGTGAAGTACGCACCAAACCTGCACCAATTTTTATGAAATTTTTTGCACGTTGTGGAGATGGTCGCGGGTACATAATAATTATAACTTATTTAACTTGAAAATAAAGAAGGATACCTGCTGAATAACCTAGTTGCGTTATAAAAAAATAAAAATATTCCCTTAACCACTAAACGCTGGTGTGATTTTCAATTGACAGCCTTATTTGACAGCACCGAAGTAATCCTATTTTTCAATTACGTTGCCAACTTTTATACGGTTGAATGGACATGTACAAATGTCGATTCGAGCAAGCTTGATTCGACTATTGACTGCGAATTATTTTCCTCGTTTTCCTTCAGTATTTATTTGAAAACAATATTTCATCACGAGATAATAGTACTTATAGACGTTATCGGTAAAAGGTTATTAATCGTACCTAAGTGCAGTCTGCCTCCTTAAAGTTATTCGCAATCTGTTATGCAATTGGTATGGCTCAACAGTATAATGTGTTACACAACAGGTACCTATAGTTACGGTTGCTCAATCGTGTCAATCGCAATTATTGTTTCAAACGAGCGTACAGGATGCGATTACGTCAAAGTACCCCATAGATATTGTCATTAAATGAGCACAGGAGAGCTCCTTCTAATATCTTGCTAGTATACGTTGCTAATTTTGAGCAATATAGACTGCTAGTAAGGGGTGGACGTCTTATAGCAACATACTTTGTTGACAGCTTTACGTGTGAAAGATTTAATCCTAAAAATTTGCAAAGAACCACAAAAAGAACTTCAGAGCTGTTCAGGATAGGTACTACTTAAATGGCCATGGAAGTTACCGTTATAAGAATAAGAAACTAACTAAACTAAGTATCTAAGTGATAAGAAAGGGCTTCAAAGTTGTAACGTTTACGAAATCCAAATCCAATTATTATACTACTATACTAACACGCTTCATTTTAAACAATGTTCAGAATTAATTGACATTTGCGCCGCAGCTGTGCATAGAAGATTGATCACCAGACGCCGCTGTCCTCGCACTGAGTGCCGCTTAGCTCGCCTCGGGGGACGCGATTGATATGTGTAACCCTATAGCGTGGGTGCTTACATACCTACTATACCCGTATAACGCGCAGCGGCTTGCTGTTAATCAATCAATTTTGGGTTACAACTACTCCTTTGGGTTAGGACCCAAATAACCTAGTTCTCAGAGACCTCAAAGATTATTCAGCAAGTAGTAGGCTACTTACTATCCTATTTACTATAATTATGTATGTATATCGATAGCTGTTGCTCTCATGCAAAGCGACTTTAAGGACTTAAAGGATTTGGTAAAAATTAGCTTATAACCGCGTACATGAGTATGCATAGAGCTTGATGTTAATAGGATCCCCTCTCGAGTCGGTGAGCGTACTCTAGAGTGGATCGCAACTGCCTTAAATTTAATACGATGTTACGGGCTTTATCATAGCTCCGTCATCATCATTTGTCATCATCATCATTGGGCTTTCCCTAATCGATGCCACTCCACCCGATTCTGGGTCTTGAATCCAACGGTTTCCCGTTGTCTTCGTCAGGTCGTCAGTCCACCTGGTCGCGCGCGGCCTGTACTTCTATTGTCGAGAATCGAGATGTAGTCACCATTCGAGGACCTTACGTCCCCACCGGTCATCGGTCCTTCGAACTATGTGGCCAGCCGTTGGCCATTTCGTTTGCTAGCTTTGAGAGCTATGTCCGTTATTCTGGTTCTTCTATGGATTTCATCGTTACGCTAAACTGTTATAGCTAATTCAGACTTCTGTTATCCCTCGATAGATTCTGGGGTCCCATTTATTAATAATATAATCTACAACAGTACCTAGGTAGTGTTATAAAACTGCAACAATTTAATTTGTTGCAGTATTATAACATTAAAATAGATTTTGCGAATAACTTTAATCCCTTTTAGGATTGATTTGAACACAGAAATAGCTGGTGTTTTTAGTGCCATAGTGCTCTGATTAATTCAACATCGATTGCTAGGTACAAAGCAATAAAAAGCGGATAATTGCTGCGACGATATACTTGAAATCACAAGTGGACATACGCAAGCCTACGCATATTATTACCGAGTCGCGTAGATTTGGACCTTCATATCTGCGGCATAAAGTTAAAATTCGTTTGGGTTGATCGCTAAGCTAAGATGCATCAACTGTACTAAGAACGTGACAAACTTCATAGGTGCCATCGTATCGACGAGAACGTCGTCTAACTTATTATGCGTATTGCCGAGCGATTACGCAAGTATTGTTCGTCACCGGCACAAAAAGGAATGCCTCAGTAGAAGGCATCTTGCTATGATAGTGGTGTTTTGCCGGCTGGTATGATGATTTGTAGATAAACAAGCCTAGTTCTCGTACAAACAGTCGTTGAACTTTCAATATACGTTTCTTACAAGCTTTTTGTTACTCATGGATTTTTTAATAGTAATTGAATAGCAAAAGGGCGTACAGGTCACCCGATCCATACCTCCCCAACCGAAACACATCACATGAAGAACATCCTGATTAAGACAGGTTAAGAGGCCGGCGGGAAGGTACATGCTTGGATGTGATACTATGGCTCTACAACCTAAAAACCTGTTTGTTCCTTTCCGTTTTTTCTAACTTCATGGCTAAGCAAAATGGAATTTACAAAACTTTAATTAAGTTCTTTATTCGGCCGATTCTTGACATTCTATTATTGATAGTCTGATCATCGTGGAGTGAACGAAGCAAAAAAATCAATTTTAGCTCGGTGAGCAATGAGTGTAAGCTTTGGTCAACAAGCGAATTAAAAATTAATTTTGTTTTCTGCCCTTAGACTGGCACTGTGTCAACGAGCCGTGGTCAGAAATAAACATATGAAACAACAAAGTCATGAACCACTGCTTGCGCTTATATAATTCTATCGATATGACAAGTGCTGTGAAGAATTAAATCGCATAAACACATCATTATCGCGCTGTTAATTAGTGGAATCGCTCACCGTGCCCTGATTGACGTTATTACCTACTTAGTTATTAGTTCCCTGCATTGTTTTACACAGTTGTCAGGATGATGGCTGTCGTAAAACGACACACATACTTCATACACCTACGAATCAATGCTAAAAAATTCCAACACAGGTCTTTGTTTGGAGTATCCTCAAACATCCATCTGGATCAAAGGATGTTTGTTACTTTTTAACGCAAAATCGGTTTAACAGATTTAGATGAAACTTCGTAACCAGGAAATACTTTTTATTCCTTTGTGGGTAATTTTTGGACAAAGTTGCCGGCGAAAGCTAGTCCTTATTGCAAATGCGAATTGATGGATGTATGTTACTGTTTCACGCTGACTCACCTGTAGATACGGTTTTCTTGATAGGTAAAGTCATGAGTCCTGACTTACGCAAAGTGGTGGATTGAATCCTACATACTTCTTACTATGACAGTCAGAGTGAGTCACTAATGGATTGCTGACCTTCCATCACCATAATATAAAACTTAAGCTTAATTTTACGGTAGCGGATAGCCTACAACTCGTTACAATCCTGCTTTCTTTCACAGTCCCTATCAAATCCGAAGCTGCGACGAAGGCGACTTGCGCTCAAAGAAAGAGAAACTTCCTGGAGGAACTGGACAGAGTCACATGGAACAGCGGCCCGACCGGTCGCTTCATGTCGTTCCACCGACGTAAGAAGCGCCAATATAATTTCGCTTGCGGCGACGTGGCCCTCTATGACAACCTGCTGGTAGGCCATGTGAAGGTACGTGCCAAGAGAATTTTACGTTTGTACGTTATTATAATTAACCGTAAGACACTCGACTGTGCCGTGAGCATGAATCGCCAAATATTCATATAGTTTTTGACAACTACCCATACTAATGGCAGCTCAATACGATTACAATACGAAACTGCGTAAATTCATGTTCGAAGCACTGTACGCTCCTCTCAATACATCGTTTTCTTAAGGTACGTTTAGACTACGACACTATAATCGGTGCACTCAGTGTATACATCGAATGTCTCTGTCTAATTGCAATTTTTATTGTGACACGACAATATGTGTCGCATCAGTCGCTGTGTGAACACGTCGTGACCAAGTATCTAGTGTAATTGAAAAGTTTTTGAACAGTTATGACATTTTCAATACATGGTACAGTTGGTTGATAACAAACTTGTTTGCGAGTTATCAGCTCGGACACAATTTCCGTACACTTACGAGTACCTACAAATACACACTACTTTGACAAAAAATACGTACACGTAGTAAAGAATACAGACACTTATGTAAGTCTGACATTTATGTCGGAATCACTGTCGTAGTCTAAACGTACCGTTAGAAAGTTAGTTTGGAGACAAGCGAGACGAGCGTTATAAGGGCTAGTAAAATTAATATGTTGATCTTGGATGACAGCAATAACATTGTGTAGTGCCATATTACGGTGAATTATGAAAACGGACGATGTGCCATGTTTGTTAATGTGAGCTCGCGTGTAGTTTTTATTGCTTGCGTATTTGAAAATAAATGTTACTGCTATAGTTACCGCCATAAGTCGTGAGCACAGATAAATAATCGGTGGTAGGGATATTGTACACTTTTGGCCGATGTACGGCAGTCGAAAAAACGCGTTAGACCAATAGACGACGTACACTGACGAACTGATGACTGACGAACCAATCGCGTGAGCCGCAGCGTGCTCAATGTCAAACCGACCAATAAAGACTGTGCTCACGTCTTATGCCGACTGCTATACCTACACAACAGCACTGCACTATCCCTGGCGATATACATACATATCTGTCGCATAGTATGTGTTGCATAGAGTCCTTAGGTAGACCTGTTACCGTAGATTTTTGACCGATTCGATTGAAAGATGAATTTTCAACAAAATTCGAACAATGAATACGGTTATCCGGTCGCTATATTATTATATCAATTTCCTAATTTCAATTATAAAGCTGCCTAAATTGCATTTGCGTGATGCTGAAACCGCACATCAATCTAATTTATCGTATATCGGTTGATTTGATATAATTTTCCCAACAATCTCATTTGATTTCATCGAGCAATACTATGCTCTCAAACCTCAATCACAAAAGTGTACTTTTTTCACTCTAAATTAAGTGGATTTCATATAAAAACTGTCCAGCCGCTCGCGACGTCATGGTCGTTCGATAGTCCTTCTTCGTATCGCCTACTCTGAGCACAAATTTAAATGGCATTTATTTGTATTCATGAGACATAGCACGCACTATCCGCTGTGTGTGACATACTAGACCAGTCAGTTTGAACATTTAATTCACAATAATTCCAAAAGTTTTCAAACTTCGGTCAAGTGAATGGTACATTGGGACGACAATAAATCTCATTTTGCAACCTTGTCCGCAGTCCGGAACATTGCTAAAATTGCAATTAAATTAATTTTTGCTATATGGTCGTGAAAAAAATTCCAAAAGTTCTGCAAACTTGGAGTGGTGTTAAATATATTATTTTACATCACGTGTCAAATTTGCAACCAATTTAAGTGTACGGAACATTCTTTTTTATTAAAATTAATGTTTTTCTTTATTAAACTGAAGGAAAACGTTCCAAAAGTTCTGCAAATTTGACAGATATATCGGAAAAATATACCGAACGATTGTATAAATTTGCAACCTTTTACGTTGACCGGAACATATTTATTTATAATTCTTTTTAATTCGTGGTCATTTTTTCGAGTAAGGTGGTCTCGGAATAATTACAAAAGTTTTGAAACTTGGTTGCAAACTTCGAAAACATCTATTCTGATGCATTTGCAAATTTGCAACCTCATACGCGATCCGGAACTTTATGCAATTTGCAAAAATGTAATAAGGTGATAAAATAAAAAAATTACATTTTTGCAAATTGCATAAAGTTCCGGATCGCGTATGAGGTTGCAAATTTGCAAATGCATCAGAATAGATGTTTTCGAAGTTTGCAACCAAGTTTCAAAACTTTTGTAATTATTCCGAGACCACCTTACTCGAAAAAATGGCCACGAATTAAAAAGAATTATAAATAAATATGTTCCGGTCAACGTAAAAGGTTGCAAATTTATACAATCGTTCGGTATATTTTTCCGATATATCTGTCAAATTTGCAGAACTTTTGGAACGTTTTCCTTCAGTTTAATAAAGAAAAACATTAATTTTAATAAAAAAGAATGTTCCGTACACTTAAATTGGTTGCAAATTTGACACGTGATGTAAAATAATATATTTAACACCACTCCAAGTTTGCAGAACTTTTGGAATTTTTTTCACGACCATATAGCAAAAATTAATTTAATTGCAATTTTAGCAATGTTCCGGACTGCGGACAAGGTTGCAAAATGAGATTTATTGTCGTCCCAATGTACCATTCACTTGACCGAAGTTTGAAAACTTTTGGAATTATTGTTAAATTTTCGATTTTGAATGTTCAAAATGACTGGACTATACGGCCGGCCGGCGTCGACCCCGCAATATGATCGGCTCGCAAGGACGAGAGAAATTAAATCGTCATGATATTGTTTACATTGCGACGATTATTCCCCAGAAAAGTTGTGTTCCCTAAAACATATAATGGCACTTCTCTGGAGATGTCACAGAATCTATTAGCAGGCATGGAAATGGCAGGATAAAACACAGGTAAGGCCTTACAAGTAGCATTTTCAGTAACTAAATGACAAAACCTTAACCTGAAATATCAAACCATACAATAGCAGCATAAGTACGGAAAGTTCTTCAGCCTTTTAAAAATCCATTGAAGACCGTAAAACCATACGAGTTATTTGTTTACACGTCTGAGACCAGAATGTGCGAAATGCATCGCTTGCCTAAATCTGACTAGGTAGGTACGTTTAGTTTATTTTCGGAGCAATAATGCCAACGAAAACTATTAATAATAACTCCGTGTTAAGCATCGTGCGGTGCTCAGTGACGAGGCAGCGTGACTGCGATCGACAAGGATTGGGAAGCATTTGCGATGAAATACGAGTAATCTTGTCTCATTGTGCCGGCGCTCTTTATACGCCATTAAGATCTTTCCTGTTTGTTTCCTCTAAGGAAGCGTGGACGCCAAAGATACTTTATCAGGAGTACTTATCCCAGTCCTCATGAGTTTAATCCTATTTCACCTATTTGTCAGTTGACTGCGGTGACCGCTTAAAATCAGGTGGCCAGCATGCTAGTTTACTATTAAAATTATTAAAGATTAGCGTTTACGGTGGTATCAGCTTGCGTTGACGGCTTTCGCGGACGGCGCGGCGGCTATCGGTTCCTTGATCGGAATGCACTCACCGCTTTCTTGACGAAAACTTGTATTTAATTCAAAAGTTGTCACGTTAAGTTGTTTATGGTCACGTTGCATCAAAATACCTTGTGCATCAAGGTACACGTGACCATTGACAATCGGTCAAGAATCTCATCAACATACACACTTGTGTCCACCATTATGCTCGAAGCTTATGTTAAATTCAAATGCGGAACTGTAGAGGTTGTTGACTTGATTTTTTATTATTACTGCATTATTCAATATTGCTGCATGTCTGTCATAGCGATTTGTTTTTCTCGTATGCGAATGTAAGAAGATTGCGTTTTGTTTTGCTTAGTGTTTACTTTGATACCCTCGGTATTGATACCCTTGTAACAATTAGTAATACATAGTCACTGCTCGTGTTATTATCTCTTTTCATTAGTAGTTGAGTATTTATTTGATTTTTCAGTCTCGAAATTAGGACTATGTGGATAATCGTAACTGCATTTTGCTTTAACACAGAAGTGCCAAATAAGATTTGCATTTTTTTTGCTTATTATGTGCCTAGAATAACGATTACTATAGTATGACAACTTAGATTGAAACATAAATTGTTAAAAATAACGTCATTTATAATTTTATGTACGAAACACAGTTACGATTGTTCATGTATAAGCGACCCATTTGAATATTATGTGTGTTACTTGCAGACAACTTGTACTCTTTATAAATCGAATGGTAAACTGTTGTTACGATTTTTCCGATACCTAACTATTTGTTGATTATTTTCTCTATTTATAGATGGTGTTGTTGGCGTACCCAAAACAACAGTTGCCTTTCGATACTGCTATTTTTATCTCTTACTAAGCTTTAAATGTTGGCGCTAAAATATATTTTTTCTATGGAAACCTTGCAGTCTGCCGTTACTGTTAATTGTTAGGTATTTTAATATCTCGACAGATTTTGTATGAGGAGCGCTTTGGTTATGGTTAAGCACGTTATGGTTGCTTTCAAATAAAGTAAAAATACGCCATATTAAATATTTGTTTATGAAATTCCATACTTTTACATAGAGAATTCAGTTTAAATTATTTCACTTGGTGTTATAAAAGCCAAAGTACTGGAACTTCGTAAGTAAAATAAGCAGTGCTGTTTGCTCTGTAGGTACAACTTGTTTCGCTGCGTCATGCATTTGAAAATACTTACTTTCTTTTCCAAACAATACTCACTTAGATTTGAACAGTAGGAATACAGAATATGCGATCTGTTGACGCTCTTACGCTCTTCACAGCGGTAACGAATACGAATAGTCCATCTCAAATGTAAGTTTAGTATAATTTCGTGTATGAGGTATAGTAATGGTTTGTTTTGTTCGCAGCAATACCTTAGATACACCATGCAATGGCGCTTTAACGCCTTTGCACTCGAGAACGTGACCGGAGGTAAGTATCTATTCATTATTATTTGAACCAGACCACATAATTATCTCTGACTTGTTTATATTAAAACCTCGATTTGATTTCGTCGAAAACCATTATCACCACTTTTAGTCGTCTTACTTCAAAAAAGTTATCTGGTCCTGTATATAAATGACTCTTTATAACAAGAAGTCATAAACATGTACTCAGTAAACGGTTTTTTATCCCTGATTTTACTGAAGTTTTCTTAAAAGTATGTTTTAATAGGATCTTCTTGTATATTTATTGGTATGAAACGAATCGGATTTTAAACTTTGGTATGGTCAGTAGTTGAATGCAAATAGATGAGCCATTCGTTCAAATAGATGAAGTTTCTTAGAAGCTAAGTGATATTATTAGCTCGAATAAATTATTAAATCGTTATTAACTTCTGGAAATTGAAAAATGAATAAATTTAACCTACATTCCTTGCTGTTTTCAAAACAAACTCCTTATGTTTGATAAAAGTTGAGAAGAAGAGAGCAGTTGAAGTTTGCTATTCAAAATTTTATAAAAATTTTCCCAAGAACCTAAACTAAAATTTAAAATATTCACAGTTTTTTCTGATCTCTAAGTAGAGACGCGTTGCTAATGTTGCTACAAAGTTGAATACACGTGCATCGGCGATTCGAACACACTGGGTCTCTATGAGGATGTTGCAACGGATACTGTAAGAGAACACTGCCCTGTGACGTCACGTGTTTATTTTGGAATCGCTAAAAATACACCGCACACGATCTATTAAAATATTTGATGGCTCTTTAAGATTCTTGTTTAGACATTACGTTAATTGAAAAGGTTTTTCGAGGATTTTCTCAAATTTACTTGAAATGAAGATCGCCAAGTAGTCTAAATTCGACTGGAATTTATAAAAAAAATAATTTGACACGTAAAAGAAGGAAGAGGAGTTTGTCGATGTGTGGATGTCACAGTACTCAAAGTTATGGTAGTATGCTTAGCGTGTTTTATGAGTTTCATGTATTTATAATGCATTTTTTAAGATACATATTTGGATTCGTGCATATAAAATGGAAGAAAAATTTCAGACTGATCCGTTCGCGTAGTGTGCAAATTTTTCGCTTCCACTATTAATTAACTACAAGATTTCGGTGATGTTTGAAATTTGTTCCGTAAGAGGCTATTTACCGCTGCGTCTAGATAAAGGCTATTATTGTCCGGTGGGTATTCTGATTCGTTGAGGCATCGTTTGGAAAGTAGGCTGCTCGTCCGTCTGACGGGGACAGCTGAGCGGTGCTCGAGCACAATGCACTTCACAACTTTTAGTCATTTTTTAGTGGAACACGAACGTTCTGGAACACTCTAATATAACGTGTTTTGTTTCGTTGCCTTCCGTAGATGATGCTATTCAATAAAATGTCATCTCTAATGTTAACTGCTCAGAAATCAAACATTATAAATTTTAAACACTCTTAGGTACCGATGTGAAATCAGTCGTTATACAAAGCCAGGTTGTTGTGTATGACTCGAAATATAAAAGTTTTTTTTCTTCAACTCTTGACTTTATATTGTTTAGAAACGTAGCAGAATTCGTCTTGGAACACAAAGTAAGCACACCGGTGAGTATAATTTGATAAAAACACTGTTTAAAGTATTTTTGTGCCATTTTGTTATAAAGAAATGACTAATTTTACCAGCCACAATCAGAACACTCAACTAAACACCAGTGAACTAATATTTTCTTTACATTGAAAGCTATTTTAATACAAAGAAATTTAATAAAATACTGGATAAAAAATAAAAAAATCTGCAACCAAAACAAATATAAAATGTTTACCCGTATGTTACCATTAAATTATACACCGAGTGATATATCTTCTTGCAAATATCAATCGACCACGGAATTCCTGAACGAATGTTTAACATGAATGCACAATTTATTACATTTATTCGCGTGTACAATGCCGCCTGTATAAACTGAAGAAACTAAGAAAAACTTGTTACATTTTGAGAGATTAATTCATTTTATGAAAACGCACAAGCAAACGAGCTAACGGCCCATGTGGCCAAGTTCGAGTCAGGTTGTCGGAATTAAACCCAGTTTTAAGATAACTGATTAAATGAAAATAAAAGTGATCGACACCGATGATGGGCTGAAAGGGAGAAAGGAAACTATTGAAGTCTCAAACATTTTTATAGGGCACATTTCTTGCGGTCATACCAAAGTCACGTTTTTGAAATTCTGTTATTGTAGTACCAGCCCTACCAGGATGACGTATAACAAAAACAGTTAAAGAAATGTGGTGATTCACAAGTGGAACTTGTAAATAGTTGACCTGAAAAGTATGAGGAAGTTTACACCACGCGTGACGTAAGGCGGTTCTTGCTGAACAAAGGATTTAATTCGCTGTATAAAGTTGACGAGTACGCGCCGATTCAAAACAGATTGTGCCTAAAATATGGAACGTGTTACAAGTATAAACAAAAGTTTATCATAACTTTGTACGAGTAACAGTAAGTGAATAATTTGGTTTTTATAACGTTTGCTAGTTATAAAGTTTTTGAATTTTTTGTAGGTACGTTGATTGTTATGAGCGTTGCTCTGATACGATTAGTACAGGTGTAGTTTACTTAGGTCTTTAATTTCCTCAAAATCTAATACCGGCCATGCATTTACAATCAAACGTAATAAGCACACAATGCTTTCCCGTTTATAAAAATGTGTTTGGTAGATACTTTCATTTTATAAAATTGCTGGTATTTCATTTGTATTATTATACAAACAATTTAATGTAATTGCTAAATGCCCATAGTAAACATCGTCGAATGAAAGATATAAGACGTTGTAGGTTGTTAACGGTTATTATAATTTTTTAAAGCCCGTGACAAAAATAAATAAATTTTAAATGTATTGGTACTATAACACAGCACGAATATAATTGTTTTCATTTCTATTGGTTTCTTCCGGGTCAGGTCTGTAAACATTATTCTCATTGTTTAACTTCATTTCCTCGGTACAAACTACAAAGTTTTCCTAAGTTCCCTCAATTCTACCATACCGTGGGTAATGGATTGAGATGGGATTGCAGGCCAAATCTTTTTTATATAAGATGTAATCAAAAGATAAGTTGTCAAAACTCAGCATCTAGACCGGAGAGTCGACTATAATACTCACAACTTCCCGTGATGCAATAGGTAATTTTTTCAAGGTGTGAGAAGTGAGACGTAATATGTAGTTTTGAGGTTCTATTTGTATTCAGAAATATTACAATTTTCACGCAGATTCTTTTGTCATATCAAACAATGTTGATGTAGCCTATAGGTATGCCACCTTTACTAAAAAAAATTAAAACTACGGCACATGTCCCACGTCTCATGAAAGCATCACAACAAGATCCATTCTTCGCAGATAGCTATCGGTAGGCTCACGTTGCTCATTACATATTCTGTGCTGCATCGCCACACCTTAGGGTTTGACGAGTTCATCGTAAATGTATGCAAGCCATCGTCGGTCGGGGTCGCCCGGCGTGAAATAGATCCCACTTCAGACGATTAGATAATAGATAACGGCGACACGCGCCGGGAGGCAATGCACTGCGTTATCAAATACACTTGTTAGATTCGTTTAGATTAATTGCAGTTCATTTGATGCGATCAATCGAACAGTTTGGTCTGCTTGATCGTTTGCTACTTATTTCCACATCATTCACAGTTGTTTACTGGCCCCGCTGCTTGAGTAGATCGCAAGCGGTCGAAAAAGTTCAGCAACAGCGCTCGCGTTCAGTACCTGAATGGGTGACCGCTAGTGGCGATTTAAATGCGCGCTTCCGTGCTTCGGAAGGCACGTTAAGCTATCGGTTCCGATTGTTATCAATAAGATGGCAGTCGTTGAACCAGTTTGAAAATACCCCGTTTCTCCAGCAATCCGCACGCAGGAGCAGCGTGGTGGAGTATGCTATAAGGGCATGTTGTGGGAACCCGTGCTCAACAAGGTTACAGCCGGTATGTCGAGCATCAACTTGCACAATAGTAATCGTATCGAGCTGCCATTAGTATGGGAAGATGTAAAGACAGACTTATGACATACTACGTTTACTATTCCAATACTTTGACCATAGTATTCATGCTTACGGTATATTACAGAAAAAAAGTTTTGTCCTTTTTACTTAGTTACTATGCATTTTTAGATTCAAATAGCAGGGATGGAAGTCTGGTATTCAATAAAACTTTATATTAATAAATATTGTTATCCGTAAATGGCGGACGTCGGTCACGCAATATGTAAATGTCGCATTCAAATGAGATTTCGCGTCGCGTCAATCCAAATTGATTTTCACCATCCACACGTCCATGCACCGTAATGACGCTGTGGAAATGTTCTGCCTCGTTGAAGCGGGAATCAATGCTGTGTTCGCCTGTCAGTAACCCGTTAATGACCCACTACAGGCTATGCTACAGAGGGTCGGGTCTCCTCTCACGATGAGAGGGATGTAAGCCGTTGTCCACCACGCTGGCCTACTGCGGGTTGGTGGACTTCACATGACTTTGAAAATATTTTTTTTGTGAACTCTCAGGCATTCAGGTTTCTTGACGATGTTTATGAATATTTTTTGTTTTTGGCGACATGTTTGAGTTATAAGGGATACAAACTTATGAGGTTTAGTATTTTTTGCTAATATCCTGCTTTCTATAGGCATAGCATATCATAACATGAAGTATGAAAACTTGTGAACTCCATTAGTGGTCAATCATACGTTGCAATTGATTACTGCTCGCATTCCATACGGAATGTTTATGTAACGATAGTATATTACAAATAAATAAATTTAGGTATATCGATCTTGATTTTGCGTGAAATCTGTCCCAAGTACCATAGTCTATATACACTGTGGAGCGCTGTTAACTCAACATACTTATGTACCTTACATAATAATATATTAAATACTTTACGGCCTTGTCTGCTCTTAAAGTTCAGACAAAAACGCGACACGCCATCTAGAAAAAAAACATAGTTCCATTTATAAGTGAGTAACTGTTAAAAGTTAAAAGAAAGCTAAAATTTTTGACAAAATTAATGAAAAAGTACAAGAACAAATAAATATCGCGAATAATTACACAAAAGAAGTAAATATTTTATTGCTCTCCCCAAAGCTTCATCAATTTGCTTGAAATATAATATTATATTATTATTAAATATAATTGTCAGTAACCCATTAATGACCCACTACAGGGTCGGGTCTCCTTCTCGTAATAAGAGGGATGTAGGCCTTAGTCCACCACGCTGGCCCACTGCGGGTTGATGGACTAAATATAATTATTTTTAATTATTTTTGAATTCTTGACATTTCTAACTCCGGTATTCCCATTTATGCGTAAGTTTTTTAGCCACATTTAGTATTAGAACCCAAAAAACATGATGTAAAACGAATACCATCAAAAACAATACTTGTAAAAAAAACCCGTCTCGCAACTCAGTTCGTGCACCGTATAAAGTTGTGAGATCCATGTATGTATCCATAGATTAACTTGACCATCGCATAAAAGGACAATGTATCTCACACATAATTCATATGTATTATATTATGAAATAAGATTGTTTACTGCGATTGCCATTATTTTAGTGGCTTCGCTCGTGTGTACGAGTAGGTACGTTACTTTTTTTCATAGAGTTAAATGTTCGAATGAATTTTGTATTTTACAACCTAACATAATAGTATTCTGAATTCAATACAAAAATCCGTCCATTCTATAAATGCTAACCTCTTAAAAATTTCATGTGTAGTCACGTAAACGCACGGACGAATCTCAACAACATAAATAGTTATTCCTATAATATAATAACCACCCTTGAAATGCTACTCGTAGCTGTCTGGTTATGATTCTTTATACGCGATAAGACTGCTTTTTGTAAATGTCGTTCTTTGTAACATCTATAACATAGATTTATTATTTTTGGTGTACAATGAAACATTTGTTCACGGACTTGTAATGTGTCATATTCCTGTTAAGGGCATGTAGTCAAAGTTTAGGTTTAGGTCATGTAGAGCTCAATCCATAACTGATCGGTTTTCGAGAAATTAAATCCATATTATTGCCATGTCGCACGCAAAAGTTGCTTATACGACGACGTTTCAATTGCATACTTTGTTTAAGCTTTAGCTTTGTTTCAGTTACTTAGAATTTTGTTTACAGCAACAAGGAGCTATTTCGCTTATTCGCTTCTTAAACTTAATTGTCTTGTTCTCGGAATAAGCCTTCTCGTTGATGACTTGATTGCGAGTATTATAATTATAATTGAAGAAGGCTTAACGTTACGGTGTTTCTCTATACCTAAATAAAACAAAATTAAAAGTATTCGTGCTATAATGTTTAATTGATTTTGTTTTGTGGTGCCATCCTTAACCCGAAACTCGACTTTCATGGTTATTTTTATTTATGCTATTGTTGGACCAAGTCCTTACTATTCTGAAAATGAGCTACAACCTATGTACGTCTTCTACTAGATTGCCTTTGGTATTGAAGTTCCTCCCTGGGCAAGGTCCACTGTTTACTAATTCAAAGGTATTTTAATTTTAGTAAGTATACTTACTGTAGGTGCTAAGTGCTAGTAAGATTGCTGATGCTGATTATAGTAATGTTTATATTATCTCACATTTCACTTCATACGCTCCGTATTTCGTCACTCTTACTCGTGTGTAAGCTATCGGTTTCTTTTTGAATTTTACATACCTAGAGACATTGACTACATGAACATACAAACTACATATAAACAAACAATATCAAATTAAAAACCGTAACCGTTAAAAATAATGAACATTCCTATAAATAATAAATTTCATTTCATTTTCATTTCGTTCCATTTCAAGAATATCAGTCGGTTGTAGCCTGGGTAAGGGTGTGTAATAACTCCTTAACAATATTTAAACACATATTTATTAAATAATCGTGAGTATCACAAATTGTGTGCAGCAACTCAATCGTTGTGAAGCTTGTAAGTAACATAAATACGCGCTTGTTACTCGTGTCTAAATCTAAGGGTGCTTCGCCGAGGGTCAATCCCTTACCCTCGCCTCGTAAAGGGTGAACGTTGGCCCGCACCCCAAACGAAAGGTTCAAGGCTAAATCATCGCATTGTATTAACAACTTGTTAACTGGTTTTATTTGTAGTATTTATTATACATTTTTCTTGCAAGACTAGGTCTGTATATGTCTTTTAACTTAAAGAAATTACGCACTGTAATACATTCGACAACAACATAATAATTATAAGCATACAGAACATTACACAAACAAAATATGTGCTTATCTATAGGTTTATATAGAAAACTAAGAGATTAAGGAAACATTTAATTTAATTATAACGTTGCCATTATAAAAATTGGGACAAAACTGCTCAAGTATGTAGTATACGTTGTAATATTGGCTTTCATATATGAATTCCTTTTAGTTAAATTTGTGCTTTACCTTAATTAAAGTTACAAGTAGGTCAAAACGTTCTATATTAGTTATGTGTGTTTTAGATATTCAGCGTCAGGCAGCGGTGCTAATATCAGTAGGAAATGAAAGGCTTACAGTTCAGTCATCGGTCGTCTTCCGAAGTTGGGAGGGATGGAAATTGACAGGCACCTTATATGTATGTGGTAAGGTTATGAAGCTCGAATCGTACGTAGCGCGTGTTGGTGTATTTCACATGCCTTTCATTATGAAGAACTATCAGGCGGGTCACTACATCGTCATTCCATTCCATCCGGTCCATATTTTTTGTCACCGTCAAGTGAAGATTACTTTTAAAACTTATAGTTTACAGTAAAAACAGAATTCTTAGACTTATCAAATAGGACCCTTCAAAGCTTTTTTTCCTAACCCAAAGTGTGAGTAGCAAACAAAACTATCCAAGATTCTATCACAACGTTTTGGCTGACTATGACTAAGGTCTTAAAATACTATATTAGTTTGTAGAAAAAAAAGTACAAATAGGGTTGACCAATTATTAGCCCGGTTCTCTAGCAATTCGCTTTGGAGCAGCATGAAGGAGTAAGTATGCTCCGCGGCTCACCTTGTTGTTATAGAAAGAGAGCGGTCCCCAACAGTGGGCCATAAAAGGCTACAAACTAGAAAAAGAGCCGTGATTGTAAATAGTGAAGAACAAACGATAGCAATCGCACACGCGGGCCGTCAATGTCGCGCCGTCGCTCGCTGAGGTGTGTCGATAACGCGAACACGGCGGGCTGTGGACACTGGTGTTTTTGTTGCTCGATACAGAGCTTCTCAAACTGGACTACACAGTTGTTGACCCCCCTTCCCCCTTCTGTCGTAAATATATACGTATATAAAAGGGCCGGACAAACTAGAAAATTAGCCAAAATTGTACAAATAATCGGTGAAATCGGTTGAGAAATTATTTCTTATTTTGAAGTTGAAGTAATTTTAATATAACAACCCCAAAATATAAATTTGCGTCGAGCAATAATATTAAATATAGTAAAATACGTAACATTTCACCAGGGCGACGATCGTACATCACTTTTTTCATACTGTAATCTATTTTCTTGACATTTAATTACCAACATGATATAAAAGGAACGTTTCTGGCAAATTCCATAAATCGGAAAGTTTGAGAGTCATTGCTCCGCGTCGACCCGATATGGCGATAGTCGCGCCAAGACGGGTTTCATTCATACGAATACATTACGTTCCTACTCCGTACAAGTAGCGGTACAGCCACAGAACAGACTATTCCGTGGGTACAGCTATAAACACCTCGTTGAAGGGTACATAATGCATTGTGAATAGGTACAGCAGATGTTCAAATTAAGGGAGCAATGTTGTGTGCCCATAAATAAAGTTACATATTTCATGAATGTGCGGTTGGTTGTGTGTGTGACAAAATTTAAACACAATGCTAGCGATGGGTGGTTGCCTTCAATACTTTAATAAACAAAATCCATCCATCTATGTTAGAGCTACATTTTGTTTACTATGTTTACAATATTAGGAACAGTTTACGCGCTTACATTGAACCGCTTTACGACCGCCGTGGCCTTTACGACGCGATTTCAAATCTGCATGTGTGCAATAAACACAGATATAGATCTAAATAGATCACGCAGGTGTAAGTCCTTCCCGTGTCAAATATTTGAAGAGAATGTGCAATGCGCAACCATCGTCGCTGTTCTATATACCACCGTTGTTCACACGGACGTTAGATGTTCGTGAAATATAGTAATTAAAATAAAATCGCTTTGTTTGATACTCGTAATTATTTTAGCAGTTCGAATCAATTCAAATGATGATGAATAATTAATCGGACAATAATATTATTCAGTACGAATTATAATATGAATTGGGCGCTTTTGATTCGGCTTCCGGTTGATGTATCTCGTTGTGTTGTCAGCTATTTTAGATCTATGTCTGTGGTCCTAACCGTTGCCGCCAATACCAATACACACAAATAAATAACGCACAACGTGGGCGTTTGTGATTTAACAGTGTTTGGGTGTTGATATTTTTTAGTGTTCGATATTTTCGTGCCAGACAGACTCAGTCACAACAATGGACATACATAGTTGGTTGGACGTCGGTCGAACGTGGGTCGTTCAGTACCCGACGCAATTTTTATATTACATGTGATAAACAAGTTGTTTGTAGCATCGAATTTCTTATAGCTAAAATAAGAAAAAAACAAGTTTTCGCACAGATGCGTTTATCACTAGCTTTTTATTACTTTTATAGTATAAATAGCGCTGAAACTCCATCTATAAATACATAATACGATTCAGATCAACGTATCTTGAATATTGACTCAATTTGCGGTACAATGCTTTTTTATCGAACATTGAGTGCTACAAGTGCCGATTTGCTATCACAAACATTACTTTTAGAAAGCTTTAGTCATGCACATTGATGAGAATTTTATATGTTTCCAGTTTTATGTATTCATTTTCAACCCTCTTAATGCTTGAAATGATACTAACTGGACAAGAAGACACTTTTACTATTATCTATCTTATCTAAGTTTAATATATTTTTATAATCTATTTCTATATAATTATTTTTGTATGTTAATCTGTAGATATGGTAGAAGCTATAATTTCACGCTTTTTAGTTACTAAGAATAATTAATAGATTTAGAACTCATTATAAAAAAATCTAAAATAAGTGTGGGATATATCGAATGTCGACCACATTCTCATTTTTTTATTTACCTACCCAAAAATAAACTAAATTACAACCAGTATGTGTACCTGCTTTGTTTCCCATTCATCTAAGGATGCTTTTAATCGAATAGGTTTCGGTACTTTAATCAAACGTAACGTCCGGTGCTTGGAATGAAGTTTCTGGTTGCACAAACACCGGGTATTCGTGCGAATTTCCGTACTAATTTCATTTCTTTGGCACATTCGAGCATACAGTATCTAGTTTCCGCTGTGGAGCTCAGATATTGAATTGCATTAAAAGACGAATGTATGGACGCTTTTCTGTGAGATTTCCTTCAATGTTCTCTAATCGAATCTAGTTTGTTGCAGTTATAATATTCTACCTTAGTGCTTGCTACGTCACTTGAGCGATGACATAAAAAGGTATATCTCTGATTTCTTTGAAAAACATACTGTTATTGTACTTGATTACAATGTAGACGCGTATTGTCCTGATAGAATTATTAATGATCGTAATGTGAGTTCATTGATTTAATCTATTTTTATGTGCGGCGCTAATTTAATATTTATTAAAGTTTTATTGTTAATATAATCAGTGGACTTTAATATTTAATAATGGTTATTGACACACATGAAGAGGAATGAACTGTAAAAACCAATGCGCTCTATTAGGTAAATTGGTATTACACCTTGTCCTAATTGAGACAACAAAATCGGTCATTTAGTGGCCTGTATGCATATGCCAATTACTATTAAAAATATTTTGGTTTTAAGTTCACGTTATACAAGTTTTAAACTCCGTTGTTTACGTTTACATGAGACATTGCAGTAATATGTCACTAAAGGCTTTTATTTCCGAGCTCGTTGAGACTGAGCTAGTGATCAATATACTTAAATAAAAATTAACCTTCGTCTGAGCATTTTACATGGAGACAGGTGAACGATTTAGGTACAATGTAAAACCTAGGCTATCATTTATACCTTAAACAGAATGAACAACAGGCAAATACAAAGCTCAAATACAAATACAAAGCTCAATACTCGAAACAGCCGAAAAAGATACCCACCCTAAATAGGAACGTACCTACTATCCTCTTTCTTCTTTGATTCAATATTCCTGTGATGCGTCCCTGGAGTTTTTCAGGTTTAAGCTAGTTTCCTTAGCGCCAGATTAAATCAGTCGATCACAGAAAGCTCGCCAAGTCCAAGCTCCTGCCGGTCGAAACACGAGGGAGCAAAGATTTCCGGTAATCTTCGGGAAGAGTCGAGACCCGCTGAATTTAATGTTGTCTAGCGATATAAACTGAAAACCATCAGGAGTCTCCATTTTGTTGCAGATTTTAAACTAAATTTAAACAGGGACTACAGGTTTACGGTTTTATTTTATTCGAGGTAACTCGTCAGTCTTTTGATACTACCTTTAACGACACTTTATAAAGTAGCATATTGCAGCCAATCCGCCGCACTGTTTCAACGTGAAAATAATAGCAACTATAAACATATTAGCTTCCACCTTTCCAGCCGGCCAGGCTTGACAGTGGATGTGACTTAAGGATATACTTAATACTAGAGATCGCCAAGTAGTCGATCTACTTGGCGATAACTCAACTATAATTTATTGAAATTCGAATTTGACTCGTAACGGAATTAGCATGCACATCATGATTAGCTATGTATATTATTGTATATGTGCATGTCAAGTACTCAAACTTAATGGTAGTGCAATTTCATGTAGGTGTTTTTAATGTATTTTATTTAAAAATAGAATTCGTGTATTCTTCTTCACATAAACTTTGTGTCAAGTTTTAAACTGGGCGGTTTGAGTTGTGAGCTATAAATTGTACCCAAAATTTTCGGTTCACTTTACTCGTAATATAGGTATAAGATTATCAAACTAGTGTCTAAAATATTTAAAATTTTTCCAAGAGGCATCGATGCAGCCAGGTACATCTAATAAACTGTGTTATGATGTGGCGAACTTAGTTTGCCCGCCGACCTCGTCTCAGTTTAATCACATTGACATAGATGTGGCTCCACACGAGGATGTCTCGATCGAATCAATCGCGAAGCCCTGCGAGTTTTTCATAATATTCTACCTATTTTTCATAATATTCTGACATGTTCGGGTTAAGCAACGTCGCGCGTGGTCAGTACCTGGATGGGTGACCGCAAGCCACTAGCAGTATCAAATGCGCACTGCAGTGCTTCGGAAGGCACGTAATGTCGTCGGTCCCGGTTGTTATCGATAAGATAACAACTCGATGTTAACGAGAAGAGCACTCGTAGTAGTCGTTAAACCTTTTCGGAGGCACTATGGATCGTTTAAAACATCCGATATATCTGTATCCATAGCGGTAGGTCATTAAAGGGTTGCAGCCGTGCTTATTGAACCTATTATTCTCTATCAATAGTGGAAAAATCAGACATTGAAGTCCCGGTCTCGTTTTTTGCACAAAAGTTGATTATAAATGCTGTCTTTAGTTTTACTCGTCTTCAAGTGTTATACCAGACCACTGCATTATATTGAGAATTCCTTTGTTGATGGATTAAAAGGAGACATTTTAATAAGGAATGTAGGTACATCCTAAAAACACACATAACACCGGGCCCTAAGATGTAAGGCCTTGTCAATCACCATCCTCATCATTATTTAGGTGTTACCAGTTGCTGAGACTCAAGTGATATAAAAATATAATAGCAGTCATCAGTAACATGGGACAAGAATAGCTACTTGTTAGATAATTACTACTTAAAAGTTTCCGCTAATATGATCTAATTACTTCAGTTGCTGTGTGTACTCGGATGAAATTGATAATTACTTGACTGACTCAACTGTAAAGTTCCTTCAACTTCATTACCCATCGCTGCAATTAATAATGAAGTCTTCAGAATTACCTACGTTCATAACAACTTGTTATTTTATCGCGGATCTGATTTATGTATAACTTGTATGTATAGCTGTGCCCGCGACAGCGTCCGCGTGGAATTCTAAAATAAAAGTAGCCTAAGTTACTCCTTACTACATCAGCTATCTACTAGTGAAAATACAGTCAAAATCGGTCCAGCCCTTCCAGAGATTAGCCAAAACAAACAGACAGACAGACAAAAATTGTTGTTTTTTTGGTAAATGTAGGTACCGTGTATACATACATATGCATTTAGTAAAAATTTCATCCAAATTTGTTCAGCTATTTTTGCATGAAAGCGTAATAAACATCCACCCTTCCATCATAATTATATGATTCATAGGATTGAATTTCGACGCTGAAATATGAAGTAGGTATTTGTACAAGAACTGATAAAAAGTGAAGGTATTACATGAAAACATCTGGCTCAAACTTCTAAAATCTCTTCCCAAAAGAAGGGCTAACTCTTTCAACAACATATTATTAAACAAGTCGGAAGTTACAATGCAACACCAGTGCTTAGTTCGAGAAACGTCTAAATCGGAATAGGAAATTAGGATATGCCATTGACATAAAAGGAAAACGCCTAATGACCCTGCCGCAGCGGCAAACGCTCAATATTAATTTTGGGCCCAACAAAGTTCAAACAATTTACCTGTCTCCTTACTTAGCTCCTTGCTGTATGTTTCGGCATGAGTACTCTCGCTTGGGTGTCTGTTGCACCGATAGCGAGTGAAAAGATACGTAGGGACACCATTAATGGCTGCGGAAGAATACGAAGAACCCGAGGCTATGTCAGTCAGCGACGAAGATAAGAGGTGTAGTTTCGAATGTATAGCTCACAAAATACTAAAGGTCGTTTCTGGTTTGTTTTGTTTTTCTGTTTGTTCGACGGGAACGCTGAAGGTTTTTACGAAATAAGACGGAAGAATTTTGCCTATATAACGGTTTTCAAGATATTTGAGTTTGATTCAATTTGAAGAAAAGTCACTTTTAGGCTATAACTAAAGTGCTATAATTTAAGTGCGGGAGTGCCGGCAAAAGTGAAAACTTATAAGATGTGCTTTCTTGGTGATTTGGACGACAGTTCAATTAAAACACATTTGAGTTTCTCTGTAAGAAAAGAAACACCATTTAATGCTAAGTCGCAATGTCGAATCCAAAATCACACTAATTATAATATTAAGCTTCTTTTCTATAACAAATCTTGAAATAAAAGATGTAGCTTGAAACAAAGCAGTAGAACCAGCGTCTTAGCACACACGAACTCCAAGGCCGCCTCGTAAAATGTATTAAGCGTACAATTTTGTAAGGTCCAACATCACGACGCAAGACGTACGTACGTCCGTCGTTACGGTGATTTGAGGCACACCTCACTCAGATGTACCATTACTCAGCAACACAGCATGTCACTTGACATTGATGAGTTTTATAAAGACTCACAGTCTGGGGTCTGGTCTCTTATCACAATAAAAATAGGTTTTAGTGTATCACGCCGTTTGTATGATAGTGCGTTGGTGCTCAGGAGGATTAAATGAATAAAATTAATGATCGCCTCAAAGTACCTCCGACAACGACACCTCTCCAACCGAAACACAAGACATGAGGTTAACAGCTTCTGAGATTTGGTGTAGTCTTCGTAGAACATTTAATATTGTATGACTTATGCAAACAAATGTACAAATTTCTTCTGGGCTGTGAAAGTTATGAATGTGAAATCGACAGCAAAAAAGTTTCGTGAGGAAACCTGCACGCCTGAGAGTTCATAAAAAATGGTCCTCAAAGGCAAAGTGCATCGGGGCAGCGTGGTGGACTAATGCCGACATAATTCTCGTTGTAGGAGGAAACCCGACCATACCGTGGATCATTCGGGTTTACAGACAGACATACTCGTATTAAAATACTGCTGAACAAAATAATAAATAAATATAATTTAGCAATAATTGCCATGAAATGTAAAATTAAGTTTTAGTTTGAGTTTATTTCAAGCAGACATGATCAGCGTAGATTCTGATTAAATATTTCAACGGTGGTTATTTGTATATGAAGATCATAAACGGAAAAAGTAATTTCAAAAAAAATATTTTGAAGCAAAAGACACATCTACTTTAATAAAAGAAAAGCCGTTTCAGGAAACAAAAGGTTGTTAACTGATATTCCTATTCCAACAACATTAAACATTTACGAAATCAGGAAAATCTTTGTTTACTTTTATCATAGCAATAATACAAACGAATTTATGTAAGACATAATTATTGCATGCCCGCATAAGGTAGACTGTTCTAAACTTATAATTTTTGTAACATCTTTCTCATGTAACAGTCAACAATAAACGTATTCTTTTCTTTTCTTTTCTTTTCCTTTCTTTTCCTTTCTTTTCTTTTCTTTTCTTTTTTCTTTTCTTTTCTTTTCTTTTCTTTTCTTTTCTTTTCTTTTCTTTTCTTTTCTTTTCTTTTCTTTTCTTTTCTTTTCTTTTCTTTTCTTTTCTTTTCTTTTCTTTTCTTTTCTTTTCTTTTCTTTTCTTTTCTTTTCTTTTCTTTTCTTTTCTTTTCTTTTCTTTTCTTTTCTTTTCTTTTCTTTTCTTTTCTTTTCTTTTCTTTTTTTCTTTTCTTTTCTACTACAACAGCACTTTTATTTTTGCAAACTGAGATTCCAAATTTCATGAGATATTTTTAAGCCTAGACCGTGTGAGTTGTCTCTAGAGTAAAAGCCGCAGTTAGCCATTGTGATGCTAAAATCTCTGTACACCAATTGCTTGTATTATGTGTTGTTCTATAAACAGACAAAAGCGAGTTACGTTCTGTACTCGTATGTCCTGGGCCATTTGCATTTACAACCATCTAAATGAATAGACCGTTTTAAGATGTAAGATAAAACTCCAGGCGGAAATATTAGATCATTGAGATACCGATTTTTGCCCTGACCACTTAACATCAGGTGTCCTTCGCCCGGATAATACTCAATTTCAATACCCAAGAAACACTTGATTAAATTTTCTCAAGTCATTCATCACAATTTTGTAAGTCAAGATAGCCTTGTTATTGTTTCGAAATGAATTGAATATCATTCCGTGGGTGAGTGAAGTTGACGAAGGAGATAAAAGTTCTTTGAACAAGAGTTTCAATAATCGATTTTCGGATTTGGGTTGGGATAAATACTGTTTGGTGGCCAAGATACTCTTTAAATCGTTTTTAAGTACCCAGTGATATTGCCTTGCAACCAAACATCAAATTCCGAAGATCGATGCAAAGATTGATTGCTGAAACTGATCAGAAGAGGATGCCGTATGTCTAGACAGGGGAATCGTATAATGCGGTGATAGCCCAGAATAAGCCCAGAAGCCCAGAAGAAGAATAGACAAAAATTCCGAATCACACCACTTTTGTACACTTGTAGAATGTTGACACGTCTGCGCAACGCAGCATATTTAGATTATACAACACACTATAAATAAGAATAATCGGATTTAGTTACTCAATTTCGAGATCAGAGTACACAGCTTATACAGCTTATACAGAGAGACAACGTTTAAAAAGAAGTATGTATTAAAAACGTAATAAGAATGAGCATCTTTTAAGCGCTAAATAGATTCAGGTAGGTCTATTACAATAATGGGTTTGAGTCGACAGTTGTCACAAGATAAACGTACGAGTGTATCGTTGAATACGTTTTGGCCCATTTAACCATACATGCATAAGTCGAAACACTACATAAACCTTGACACAAAAAGTTGCAGACTACGAGTACTTGTCTATCGCCTAGCGTTTGTTGCTACAGTTTCCTATTATGAGTTGGCCAAAATGTTACACTTTTATTTCGGAGAAGTAACAAAAGAGTGGAATATGAAGACCACGACAGGTAATCGAATTTGAAATACTTTAATTTCCACGAAAATGGGATAGTTTATGGTTTTGATTTGATTTTGATCACTCCATATTCACCTTTTCAGGCATACAAATAACAGCAGGCAAAGGAATATAAAAATTAAACTAATGTTACTATACATGTGTACAGTATAATTTAGTACCTCCATATCGCTATTTCATTGTGATATTTAGGTAATGTTTTTTGTATAAGAATCCTAGTGGGCAGTCCCAATGGACTCACGCACTCATATTGGAATTTATAGATTGTTAGATATAGACAGTGTTTAACAGAACATTTATTTGCGTTATGACTGCCTGGGGCTATTTGTGACTTGGCTAATTGTTCCATTTAATCCCCTGCGTTCTAGCACCATTTATTGTCCCTATCGCTATTATGACAACATACGAGTATAATATAAATATACTCGTATGTTGTATATATAAATATATATAAATTAATACAAATCACATTGTGATGTATGATTATAGTAATATCAATTTTACGCCAACAGGCCAAAATAATCCCTTTTAGTTCGTCAGTTTATTTATATATAACTCCTTATTCTACTACACTATACTACTACAAGACCTCCTAAACATATTCTGATAAACAAATTAATTAAATTATTTAGATACGATAATTTGATATCCAATTCAGCACTTTAAATATTGAATATTAATTCAAATTGAATATTATCCGAATTGACAGATCCTGTGATGAAGGATGACTCATTCAATATTAAAGTCTGCCTGGTTTATCTCGTAGCTGTCTGGTGTCAGCATTGATAAACCCACAATTAAATTTAGACATGAAAGGTGGTTTTCTGTCCAGCTATTTGATCGTTGCAAGTAATTTTAACCGACTTCAAAAAGCAGGTTGTCAAATCTACAACTTAGGGAATGGTAAAAGTTTCATCGAAATCGGAACTACAATACTTACTAAAAATGGTAATTATGCAGTTTGATTACTTTTCCGAAAAACGATGGAATTTTTTTTTTGCATGAAGCTGTTGATTGCATTATAGTAAGTGATATTCCATGGGGGGAGGCTGAAATTTCCCATAAACTCCATGAGTTATGGGGTTTTGAAGTTCTCATAAATATTCGATATTTTGATGTTTGCGCTAGGGAGGGAACATAGAATGTACATAGAACATGGAAAATAGAATTTTTTAATAAATAATTTTGACCATGCAGTCTTCATATTTAGCCTTTATTCTTAGAAGGTAGAGAGGAGAAAACGCCTACAATTCTGTTCTGGCAGGTTAGAACAGTTGAAACAACGAACCGAATTGTAGGCGTTTTCTCCTCTCTACCTTCAAATCACATCTTATTTTGGGCTAAATATGAAGTCCACCAACCCGCAGTAGGCCAGCGTGGTGGACTAAGGCCTACATCCCTCTCATTGTGAGAAGGAGACCCGACCCTGTAGTGGGTCATTAATGGGTTACTGACGATGAAGACTGCATGGTCAAAATTATTTATTAAAAAATTCTATTTTTCGAAAAATATTGAGATGCGCCAGAAATCCTTTGGCACACTTGCTTGTATCGTCGAATAGAAGGTCTCCACCAAATTTGAGCCAAATCGGTTATAACAACTTCAAAACCCCATAACTCATGGAGTTTATGGGAAATTTCAGCCTCCCCCCATGGAATATCATTTACTATGATGCAATCAACAGCTTCATGCAAAAAAAAAATTCCATCGTTTTTCGGAAAAGTAATCAAACTGCATAATTACCCTAAAAATTACCAACAAAATTAAAGAAAATTAAACTGACTTCAAAAAAGAATAATAAAATGGTACACACTTTTATCGTTATCGTCAGTACGGAAACGTCTGCAAGCCAGTCAATTATGTATGTTCACGTCGCTTTTTTACCATTTACGTGACAGGTTTAACGAAATCGCTTACGAATACTTTTATTTCGTTTCAAACATAATATTTAAAATGCCTTCACGGTGTTTCTCCACGATATTATATGCCTATAATCTTATATCAATCACGATGTGTAAGCCAAAATTTGCTACTGCAATCATCACCTCGGTTATGAAACTCTTTTAAAACAAGTACAGAAAGGCTCAAGAAATAAGCCCATGTCGCTTGTCCGGTTATTAAAGCTGTTGTTTCATAATTTCGTGTTAGTATTTACGTAATCCGCAGCACAAAACCTCACTTAGCCACACAATCGTTACATACTCGTATGTTAGCGACGTGTTTTAGCCATCTGTCGTGTCTCCACGCGTTATTGTTAGACACGTAATACGTCACTTCACTGAGCGCGGTAGCTTACCTCCGCCGCGAAATCGCGAAATGCGTGTATGCACCTCACCCGAGTTTCACCCGTAGTTTCAACGGACAAACGGTGGCAAACTTCAGCGGTTTCGCTAGTTCGCGGTTTCGCGGCGGAGGTGTGCTAATGCGATGATTGTTTAAATTGCACTCTTGATCATAAAGTGCTTAAAATTACACATAAAAGGATAATTACACATATTCTATGTCACCGCACATAATTGAATATTTCATAACATCGTTGGAGTTGAAACACTAGTGTCGATTTGTTTAGGGCGGAACCCGACATGGAGAATTATAGGGTAGGCTGTATAATAATTATGTATTTATGCTATTGTGAGTTTTCTATAAGTTCGTAATTTACATAATTGCTTGATTGATTGATTTAAAATAGAACTATTAACATTTTCGATTAAGTTGATAACGTCATAAGCCTTAACCTATGTAAGGCCATGAATCTATATAATTTCTTTGAAATAACAAAAATACACTACTCCGAACTTATGCAACAAGCGTAGTCGCTTTGCACATAAGTATTTTATGGATTTTTAAATAAGATACAAACTATAATCGGAGTTGACTGTTACATTAGTCAATTAGGTATTACAAGTAAGTCTCTACTCGTGTTACTTAGCCCGGTTGTTAACATGGAAGTCGCATTATCGACCTATGGCTTCAGTTGCAATATTAATTGATTGTCATTTGCTACACGATTAGATCGTTAGTCCGGTCAAATTAGACCAAAAATGAGAGTGAAGGTACATACATAATGCTGATAAAATCAGTAAAAATGTTCAAAATATAAATAAAATTTTCAAGTACCCCTCATTCCCGTATTCTAAAAAAAATTGGCAAAGGTCAATAAAATTAGTTTACCATCTGCAACTTTTGTTAGGAGCGAAAATGTCAGTTTTTTTACTTTTGCTCTCTTGTCAATTTTTTTCCATACACAAGAATGATGGGGATCAAAATTTTATTTATAATTATATTTGGAATATTTTTACTGATTATTCAGCTTGTTGCAAATTTGTGTATCTTCGAATGTCTAGATTGACCGGACTACGTAGGTATGTCTGAACTAGGGTATAACCGCTAGTGGCGAATTGATGCTTCCGTGCGCTGCTTACAAATCACGTTTATTTTTGGTCCTCAATGGAAGATGTCAAAAGTTTTTATACTCCGGTTTTCTCTCTCAATGTCGCAGTAAAATTATTAATAACTAAATAAATTGATAAATTACATGTTTTGCGTGTAATATTTTCTGTGCGGATGTAACACAATATTTTATATACCTACACCTGTGGAAGATTTAGGCAAATAAATTTTTTTCTTTTCTTTCGCTTTCTTTGATATTTATTAGAATGCGTGTGGATTTACCCCTTAGCAGCCAGGAGATACATATACAAACAAATTATAAACGTAAGTATATTGTAAAATTATAATTTGATTTTACATGTTTATATTGAAAACTCGCGTATGTTCTTATAACAATGAAGGAACATTCAAGCAGAAATCATTATTCACACTCGACGATAATTTTATGCAAATGAAAGAATATTGAATTTCATATTCGCGGCACGTTTCCCTCGCATATTATGTTGAAAAAGATAAGTGCGTATTGCGAATATATCTATTGCGAATATCATCATATTATATATATTATTATCTCCCCATATTAGTTTTAGTTTCGTTTTGTATTTATGTAGCCAGGTTTCAATTTGTAGAAGTAAATGTTTAGTCAAAAAGAGAAGAATTTAGACTCTTTTACGAGAGATCCGTGTTCGAATCCCAGCACGCTACGCACCGATGCTTTTTAAAAAAGTTGTGCGAGTTTTATAAAATTTAATATCACGTATTGTAACGATGAAGAAAAACATCGTGAGACAACCTGCACGCCTTAGAATTGTTTATAGTGTTCTCAAAGGGATATAAAGTACGCTCAACCGCATTAGGCCAACGACGTACGTGATCACCTGCCTTCTCACTGTGAGGAGCCCGCCGTTGCAGCTGGTTACTACCGGGTTACGAATACAATCATCTTAACTTTTATTATTCCTAATCGATAAAATATCTTTAGTTCGTCTCAAAAATATTCTTAACAGGCACAAGTAGGTACGTAGGCTCTGTAATCTTGAACTACTCGAATTCAAGATTAAATTCACGTGAAAACCAGACGTGACGAAGGTTTTTATCGACTTTCGCTAATGGTTTCGTTTACAAAACGAGAATCACATTATCCGATGTGAAACGCCATATGAAACTACATTTGCACAAGTAAATAAAGTCTTAAACTTTAATTATATATACATATATATATTTATTTTAAATATTATTTTTACCTTACTAGGAAAAATTTACATACTTAAATATGTATGGACGAAAATTTTATGCTAGTACCAATTAATTAGTCGCGTGAATTATTTTCCGTAATTCTGAAAGGGACCTGTTTTAACGTAGGTAATAGAATCAACCCGGCACGTATACTCCCAGAAATTTCGTTTGATTCCAACCTTATTAACACAATGAACTTCATTGGAGCGTCCTAACGTTATTTGTTGATAAACGTCGATAAGAGTAAAGATTGGTAAGCTTTAGAGCGATTGTACAGCATTAAGCCTTGTCACAACAGACCGACCAACCAACGCGACCTATTATCTCTTTAATTTTGCATTTTCTAATTGAACAAACTATGTAAGTACTTGCTATCATGAAACGGCAATGTTTATTTCCATAGCATTGGGCCTCAGCTTCCTATAATAACTGAATGTTTACGCATCTAAACACGTTACCCGATGTTCTCAAATCGGTATATTGGGCGGTGAACCGCTTAATCTTATTTTAGCCTCATGGCATGTAACCGCCCCTCAAACCCGTTCATTTCGGGTTAAGGACACGCATTATCCACGCATTTTATTGACTCTAGACCTGAGAAATGTTCAGCAATTTGACTCAAAATTATATTATATATTTATGAAAACTTATCAGATGATTTAGATTTTAAAAATTGGTAAATTCAATGATTTTTTTAGTATGTTTAAGGTTTTTTCGTATAAAATTACCTACCTTAATAAATAAATAATAATTTGAGAGACAAAAAATCGTGACATCTTTCATTTAAAGTATATTTTTTGCTTTGTTTAGAAAACTGGCTCTTTCATAGCACTTCTCCCATACATAATATGTTGCAAATTTGCAATATTTATACTAAAACATTAGGGTATTTCATTCCATCAACGTTCATTTTTGCGTTAATATTAATATTTCAACACGGAACTTTGTAATTGAACAATTTCAATACCTACACGAAGCATTCTATTTCAACCACATTGTTAGTTATTCAACCGCCATACGTACAGGCTAACCGCGAATTGATATTTTATAGGCATCGGGTAACATATCCGAAGGCTATACAATTATATTGTGTCTATAGTTGACCATATTTGAACAATTACCTACTTATTTTTTAGTTAGGCTAGCTTTTGGCCGCGAATTTGTCCGCTGCAATTCGATCCACAATACTATATTATTTATTAATGAAGCAAAAGCTCATTTGCAATCTATGAAACAAAGAACTCATTCCAAAACCTAAATAACCTCTCGCATCTATGAGAATAACAATAGGTGCGTTAATAACTTGTTTTTCTTCCTGAGCATCGAGTATAAACAGTAAACACTCGTCAAAGTACTCGTATAGATAACGCGTGCATTAGTATGGGAGGATGTAAGACAGACTGACGTATGACATACTAATGACTGACATTTACCGTACGAATGCGTTCATGCTCACGGCACAGTACTTCGTTTACTTCACACGTAGACGTAAGCGCACATAGGTAATATAGACATTAGTGCTACGGTGTGCTACGATTTTTCGTAACCAAGGCTTGTCGCCTACGGCATTTTGTACTAGCTTTGGGTGAAGGTGAATATCATTTAAAAATAACATACAATGATTGATTTTTGTTATCATAATAACTAAGCTACCCTTAACGCCAAAGGGGCTGCGCTCTTATACATTATGTACGACACAAGATGTTTGTGACGTAGTTAGTTAATGCGTTGCTACAACTACAGACCATAACCATATATCTCCAATTTATAAGAGTAGTGGTTTCTCCCCAAATGAACTACTAACATCTTAGTTTGTATTTTGATAGGTAGGTTATAAAGCGCGCATAGCCTCGCTGCTAATGATGTCCCCATAGCCCCGCTGCTTGAGTAGATCGCAAGCGATCGAAAAAAGCAACGTCGGGCGCGGTCAGTACATGTATATATATCGTAGCTTACGCTTCCGTGCTTCGGAGATCACGTTATGCCGTCGGTCCCGGTTGTTATTGATACGAAAGCAGTGGTAAAACATTGTTAAATGCCCTATTTGCATATATAATTTTAAGAAATTGTGAGTAGATGACAGTAGACTGATACTGACACACGCGATTGCTGTCACGCGTGCTCATTTCTCGGTCGAAATTCATACTGCAATACAATGATATTGTATAAAACAAAAGAAGATATGTTATAAGCGCGCGCGCTGTGAAGATTCAAATACGTCCCAAATGGGACGTCTGAAACATTTGAAGTGCAACCATTAAAATTATAGCTATCTCTTTCAATTTCTTGTTATTTCATATCTTTTGTTTTGCTTATCAGTAAAACTTGTCAATGTGTGCCATGGACGTATTTTTTTGGATTGCTTGGAACAGTTTAAAACGTAAATTACTATGAACGTAACTAATCTATAGTTTAAAAAATCATTGCTGCAATATAATTTAGCTCATAATTGATTTTAAAAGAGTGCTGGGAGTTTTTTTTTCCGTTCGCTTTTTTCTCCTGGTCTACGATAGCCTGAGGGGCACCGAAAGCGGATTTTAGATAATATTCTATCATGTGTGACGTTCATTAAGTGTACACAACTCGTACCTGACAATGAATAAAAGACTATGATTTTGATTTTTATGGCCGGTTTGACACCATCCGACACGGTTTGCCCACTCGCACGTTATCCACCAATAAATGGAGCAGCGTGATGAAGTATGTTTCAGGCCTCCCCTGGTGTGGAGAGATACCCGTGCCCGACACTAGGCCATAAAAGGTTTGCAGCTCAACAAATTAACAAATGTTATCTTCGTTGTCAACAGGAAAGTGCCTCCCTGTGCTGTGCGTGCACCTGTTCCACTCGTATGGGCTGATGCGCCACTTCAAGATGGACGCCGAGCGAGTGTGGAAGTTGTTCAGCCTCATCGAGGAAGGCTACCACAGCTCGAACCCCTACCATAACGCGATCCACGCCGCTGACGTCACTCAAGCGATGCATTGCTTCCTGCAGGAGAAAAAGGTGAGGTATTTTTTTAAAACCCGGTATATCGGTGTTTACGAGTGTTTACGATCGGTATGCGAGACTCTTCTCGATTCAAAATGGTACTCTTACCATTTTGAAGAACTACATGTCATAGTCCTGCGGAAGTATAATATTTTGGGTTTAGTCTTAATCGGGTGGTACCTATGGTGGTATAGTAATGAAATGGTGATGTCGACGTTATTTCCGAACAGCATACACCAAAGTACCTACGGCCAATGGTAATTTGTAAATTCTTACAAAGGCAGGGTTTCTTACTTATCGGTCAACCTCGCGTCATCATTCGGAAGCGGATTTCGCGTTTCTGTCAATGTATTTTTTTATAAATCACCGCTTAACAGACCAAAAATATAGATTTTAACCACAAGGTCTATATGGTGTCACGTTAATGGCCAGCAACTCATTAGTGACCAAACGCAATAGGGACATCGCCATAGTCGATGAAAATGTATGAAATAAATACCAATAAATCAATACGTATAGGCAGACGTAAACATTATAAAAGCCTGTAAAAAGTGACGGCTCACTTTATAGGCACGAGCCTAAAACGTTTGCAATTTACCCTATCGATGGCCTTTGCAAAGTTACGTGGACGCTCTGTGTTTACATTATTCTTACCTAGAACGCTTTGAACGTCCAAATATATGCGTGGATTTACAATTTAAATTGAGATACAAATTCAGTTCATTTCCCTGATGTTATCGATTCTATGAAAAAAGGTAAATGTTGTCAAAGTTCGCTAACAGTCTTTAAAATTACTTTTCTTGGTCTGCTTCTAACGCCACCGAAATTACAAATTAAATATGTTAACGTTTTGGATGGAAAATAAAAACACTGATGTAATATTTGGATACGTTGAGGTGAATATGTTTTAACGTGAGTGCTCCGATAATTTTTTACTCGGTTAATAACACGTATGTTGGGGAGGGAGGAACGGGAATACCTTTTTGTGGATCAACGATATGTACCTATATGTCGATGAAACCAATTTTTAAAACCTATTTTACCTTTTTATAATTACAAATACAAACGGTGTTAGCCTAGCGGTTAAGAATTCGGCCCCTTGAGGGTTCCGGGTTCAAATCTTAGTGGCCGGACCAATAATGTTCCCAAAAACTTATGTGCACTTCATAAAATTAAATACCTATCATCATGCCTGCCTGAGAGTTCACAAAAAATGTTCTCAAAGGCATATGAAGTCCACTAATCCGCATTAGGCCAACGTGGTTATGAAGTAAAAAAAAATTAACCAGTAGGTTGGAATTTTTTCACTTCACAAAATATCGCCGCATACACTCGATACCAACGCGTACAAACTAAGAGTATGTTTTGACTCTACTTTGTTTCGTCAATCCATAGTGACGGATCTTTTAAAGTGTTCATGTGCTTAGTGCATAGGCCTTGATACAAAGAGAACTTCGACTCCCCGTTATACTGGAAAAAAATTAAAAACAAGAAGTATGTGAAACGTGGTCACGCGGGGTCAGCTAGTTGCGTGGTTACGCAAGCAGTATACTTTTGACGTTTAGAAATAACAAACCATTGTTAACTAACCAACCTTACTTTAATGGTTTAGGTAGTCTATTCTTTCTCTCTTCGTTCGTTATTATTTATAGTAATGTAGTAGTTTATACTAATTATTATTTATAGTAATGTAGTATTTTATACTAATTATTATTTATAGTAAATAAGAAATTGTATATTTAGTTATGTATATTTTTTGTATAATAATTATGATAAAAATGTTAGTTGCGCATAAAAGTACCTTAAGTACTCGTATGTATATAATAAAACGTCTTCTAAGCATACAGCACACACAATATAATGTTATTGTGCATCAATTGGAATTAATAAAATTAATTAATGTTTTTAATGTGAAAGCGTTCTGATTGTTTTTCCAGCAAAGCTTTAATCGGATTTCGTCTTAATATCAATTCACTGTAATTTATTAGCTTCCTACAATTTCAAATTGATTTTACTTGCAAAAAACCTTCGATTCTTCATTAAAATAATTAGCGATTCGAAGAGCTTCGTTTAATAAGCTTTATTAAACTTACAAAGAATAATATAAAAGCACATCTAAGCCATAATTTCGATGACAAAATCGGTCGCTCGCAACAAATTGGTCGTACCATAATGTCATTTAGTCCATTTGTCGCGTCAATGCGTAGTGTCAGTATATTTTGTCGCGATGGTTAATCGGTCGGCAGTGTGTGTCGTATTGTGACAGCCACTTTTTTGTTCGTGGTGAATTTTTGTTTATTTTCTAACAATCCAAAATAATTCTACGAGTATTTTTTGTGCTGTAAGCGCCTCACAAAGCTTATACGTATAATGGTCTAACCGTTAGGTGTAACCTTATAAATAAAACCGTATAAAAGTGTAACCGTATAAATTTAAAAGAACTATCAAATCAGTCCTGTGCCGAAAGGCCTATTATGAAACTAAGGACTATTTAGACGATAAGAAAGCGTGGGATTGAATAACTTCACTAGGCTATTTCTATACACCATGTATCAATATTCATTTGTGAGCGGATGGCAATGGGGCGATATTGACACACACGGTAGCTGTCACGTGTGTTTCTTTATTGGGCCTAGTCATACTGCACCATAGAATAATACATACTTATTTTTAAAAGAATGTTGGGAGTTTTTTTCCGCCCGCTTTTTTCTCCTAGTCCACGTTTTGCCTGAGGGGCGATCAAAGCGGATGTTTGTATAATGTTAAATGTATGACGTTCATTAAGTGTGCATAAATTGAACCTAATAATGAATAAAAGCTATTGAATTTGAATTTGAATTTGAATTGGAACCGGAACCCCTGCGTGGACTTCACATAATTTGAGAATATTTTATTGTGAACTCTCAGGCATGCAAGTTTCTTCACGATGTTTTCTTTCAACGTAACGGCAAATGATATTTAAGTTTGTAAAGCGCACATAACTTTTTTATAAAGCCATTGGTGCGTTGCCAACTTGCCACTGGGATTGGAATCCGAACCCGTCGAACTCTAAGCCACTGCTATCACCGCTCAATGCCGCCAAGGAATGTACTCATATTCGTATTCTCTTTATTGTGGATAAAAGGTATTATCCAGATAACAATAGTAGGTACAGATAACAATCAGCGGTGTTAATGTTATTCTTGGCTAATATCGCACATTATAGTAATCGACCGATATTATCATCTATTCTACGTACGAGTAAATATGTCACGGCCGGACGATCTATCGCTGGTTGATAGACAATTCTAGTCGATTATAACCACCCTCATTACGGTTCCTTTGAGTTATTGCTAAGCAATAATATTTTATTCTATTTTGCATTCTTGTAGTCACATCTTATATATAAAATTCTCATGTCACAGTTTTAGTTACCATACTCCTCCAAATTTTATATGCATATTCAGTAGGTCTGAGAATCGGCTAACATCTATTTTTCATACCCCTAAGTGATAAGGTTTGTCCACACCTAACATTTTTATTTTATTTTTTGGACATTTCTTTTTATTTTTAATTTCAATAATTTGGCATCAAAATACATACATACAAGCCTAAATTTTCACTCTTCTATCAACAACCCCTATTTTTTAATAGTCGATTTTTAACGCTCGGTAACTTGTATCGCAAAACAACGTTTGCGGGGTCAGCTAGTAGTTACATAGAAATATTCATCTACAACTTTAAATTTTCTTTTTTTTTCAAATTAAAAAGTAGCGAAGCAAACAGGTATATCAATGACGATTCTATTTGGATCATCGGATTTCACTGTAGAAGTTATAAAATATTACTATTTTCAATTTCTACGTTGAAATCATAAAATGTATCTACGAGTACTATGAAAATGTAAAAATATACTGAGATATCTACCGTGGAAGGGTCAATGACATTTTGCTCGAGTGAAAAGTGAGGAAAGCCAATTTTATCTTCCATCAGAGGCTTAGGATAAATTTCATCAAGTCTCGCAATATTGAAGCTAGGTTTTCAGTAGCGTTTTTTCTAGGAAGTTCTTCAATTGAGTTCGAGTAATAACCGGTTGTGCCAGAAACCGGAAGTATGCGAACGACGGGAGATTAATTAAAAAAAATAAACTTTATCGGGACACTGCTCCTCGTAGGAGTAGATTCTGTAAAATACTAAGACAAATATTAAATAATATAAATAAAATAAAATAAATTTATTTGTAAATAAATAAATAATTGAAATAACTAGATAGGTACTTTTTATCACTCTCTGCATGAAATTCTAAAATTCATGTGAATGAAGTCGCTGGTTCGGCATGTCTGTAACCCATTAATGACACTACAGGTCGGGTCTCCCCTCACAATGAGAAGGCCTTAGTCCACCACGCTGGCGTCATGCGGGTTGGTGAAAATTTTTCTTTTTTTTTCGGAACTCTCAGACATGCCGGTTTTCTCATGATGTTTTCCGTCTCCGTTACAGCCAGTTATATTTAATTTATAAGTTATAAAATACATGTAAGTAAATAGTACTGAATGGAAATATGCCAATCAACTTCGTCCATGCACTCGTCACAATAGGCACAACAAAATAAAATATTGTAGTCGAAGTCGCATTTTACTCTGTAGATTTTATTAAATATCAGAAAAGTCACTCGGCCGTCGAATGAAAATTAATAATATATTTCGAAGTAACCGGTAGTCCATCCGATGAAATACGCTATAGATAATTCGATTAATAGTCTACCAAAAAATTTTAAAACATATGTGCATTGCAGCATGCAATTACGGCTACAAAGGGGCCTCGATACGATCATCAAAGGGTGGGCAATTTGATTTAATTCAGTGCAATTTTCAATGGTCTGCAAAAGTTGGGAAAATGAATTTCGCGATGGTGACCTTTTTTGGCATTATGTCCAACAAATTGCTGATAGCCTGTTCAAAGTAAAATAACTTCAAATCATTTTTCACAAAAGTATGTTTGTTGTTTAATTTTGAACTCAAATAATCTAATCCTTTATAGAATACGAAAACACCGAGGTTACACATTTTTAAATATGCCGGATGTCCCGTATGAACGACCAACTTAAATGCCTAGGGCCTAGGGGTTAAAAAGATAAGAGGTTTTACATTATTTTTAAATTCCCACGCCTCGAGAACGGACTTTGTTGTGGAGTGTTAAAGTCAACGCACTCCTTTAAACCGCATTTAAACCGTTTAAATTTCTACTCCAGGACTCAAAAGAGTATAATCGCATTTACTCGTACATTCATATTGTTGTTGTATGCTACACGCTCAATCCTTGCCGACAACTGGTTGGGATCCAACTACTCGTATAACATATCGTATAAGGAGCGCGCTGTACTCTGTGCTTAACCGTGCCGACACAAAGGTTTTCAAGGGGAAACGAAAGGCGCCAGTCCTCATAATCCCGTCTTTCTCTATTGTGACTGGCTACATTACAAAAGAAACTCCATAAGGAGCTTTGCAATAGGTAAAGGTTAAGTCGCAAAATGCATGTCTCACAAGCAATGTTTAAATTCTGAAGAAACTATGATGAAAGAGTGGAGTTCTTTGCTTGTGTCCGATTTTTCTGTTAATTAATATAACCCATTACCCATTCATGACCCACTACAGGGTCGGGTCTCCTTCTCGTAATGAGAGGGATGTAGGCCTTAGTCCAGCACGCTGTCCTACTGCGGGTTGGTGTTAATTGGGGTTAATTAATATAACCTGGGTTTTATTCAAGACAAGAGTGAAGGGGCATCTTGTATTCAAGTGTGCTCCTTGGTAGGCCGTATCTTGCTTGCCATCACCCGAGATACTGGGCAAACGCAAGTCTATTTCTAACTAAGCCACTAGGTTGTCACTGCATTTTAATACACGTAGGATTAACTCCGTACTCTGTATACGTTTTTTCGAGCCACATACAAGGGCCACTTGCGATATAATTAATTATCTTAGCAATATATTTAATGTATGTGACCTATATGAGATGAATGCGCCCATTTTTCACTCAATGTAAAGTCTTACACTCTCCATTTTTAACTTCGCGAGAACTATGCGTCTTAGTAGCGTATGGGCGTTGACCTACATTTGAAGATAGGTGATTTTCACTCAGGTACGATTATGATAGCAAACTTGCCTTTTCGAAAAATGACAATACAATAATTGTTTATTGTATATCAAACACATATGATAAAAACAATTAATAAAAAGAATAACATTATACAGTTTCTTGTATTTGAAGTGGATCTTAAATATGAAGCTGGTCTTAAAACTAATTTAGTTACAGAATAATTATTTTTCTAAAGGCTGATACCTGGTAGGGTGCTTGTAGGTAATGTTTATTATTATGGGCCATTTTGGGGACATTTTATGATTCCACTGCACCTCCTCGACTGACACGACTAAAGTACTGCTTGATGCATGCGAAATTGCGAATACGAGGCTTCTTCGTAACATATTGATGGTCTAGTAAACAAATTAAAGCTTTATGTGAAATGTCAGTTTTGAGAAATTACTTAGCATTCAGGCTAATGAGAAACATTTCTCCTTTGCAGCGATAAGTGTTCGACGAATACAGGGGAAGTACTTAAATTATGACGTTGCTCCTTTGATTATAATCTTAATTTGGCTTTTAAAGGATTATTAAAAAGGGTCATCAAAATTAAAACCTATTATATGGCTCTATTAATGGTTCTGGCTATATTATTATGGATCAAATTTATAATAGCAATAGCTCCGTATAGCAAGTATTATCTTCTATTTCAATCCCGAAGTGTTGTTAAATAAAATGTAAATTAAAGCTGTTCCTAAACAAAAGTACCTAATCAAATTAAGTTTTTCAAAAATATCAAAAACATAAAACTAAAATAACACAGAGTCGTGGATAGATCTTTTTGATAAACCGACTTCATTAAATATCGCGCGTCATTGCAATATCTGGTGAAAGTCAGTTTAATCTAAATGTTGAGATTTTTTAAACGACCCGCAGTTTTATTACCGTATCTTATTTGACTCAAATATAAACTAGCCGAGGGTTTTAATATAAAGTGGATCCAATTTTCTTAGTAAGAGATTCCTATTAAAATTATTTAAGTAAGAATTTAATTTTATGTAGCTTTTTTAGCTTACACGTGTTTGTGTTGGAAATTCACTTTATTGAGTCTTTAACGTAGCGAGCATAATATACTCTTTTTTACGTGTGGAAATCCATCATGGACTCCACGGAGTAACTCCCAGCAGTATAGGTTATGCGTTTAAACTGATCTCTTTAAACTGTTAACTTTTTGAGACATCCAGAATCCTACTAAAAAGTAGCTTCAAATACTTAATATCAAAAAATTTTTAAAATTTAAAACTTACGTAAACAAGGAATTGTCCGAAGTTTTTATGACACGGAAATTAGGGCACGGGTTAGGCATTACAAACTTTAAAGGGTTTCGACTTTGAAGCGGATTTCCAAATGAGTCCTTACAGTTAAGTATTGATGAAAACTGGAAATTTTAAAGAAGCCCTACTGGGTGAAGTTGTGAAAATGTCAGTAGGTCGTTTTGTAAGCTCGAATCGATTCCGCCCTTGGAAACCGACGGTATTTCGCAATGATTCTCTCAGTTTTCGTACACGTGATCTAAACTCTCCTGTAAGTTTATATTTCTTTGCACAACTCAATTTTTTATCGACGTTGCCGAAATTGTTAAACTTTATGAAAAAACTCAGTCAAGTTTCTAGGTAATTAGAAAAGGAAAGTTTTTCTAGGAATCACCCCCTCTACCAGACGTCGATCGTAGAAAATCAAAGAAGTTAAGCCTCTAGAGTTCGAAATTCATCGTGCTTATCATATTACTTTTTCTTGAAGCTTCTCTCAGTCTGACGCTCAAACTATTATCATTTTACAGTAAACAACAAAAAATATTAAAATTACGAAGTTCGTCGCGGTCTAAACTTGATATTCTTTGAATAAAGTAGATGCCCTCTGAGCCTCCGAGGAATGGCTTTCATTGATCTATGAAATTGCAATTGATTTAATTGTTTTAAGTCGACTACATTTTTATTGATTGAAAACGAATTTGAAATCAAACTTTATGACGTTAAAAATTAATGCAATCATTCTTATATTTGACATTCCCAAGTGCGCTCTCTTGAGGAAACTCGCTTAAAATTAATTGTATTTAAAATTATTTGTAATTAATTGTGTATAATATTCATGTAAGTGGTCATCATGACGTATCATGGTCAATCTTACAAAATGTCGATCGTGTCAAAGGTAATGTATAGTTAAATATTTATACTTAGATTTACCTCGTATATTGTATACCTTTGACTAAAGCTAGCGTATAGGTCTATATCATGCTCTCATGCTCTCCAGTACAAACTGGGATCGCATTATTGAGTAAACGGTGTACTGAACAGGAAGATTGGTCGCCGTGCAGCTCGAAACAAAGCCCTATTTACACACACGAGGACATCACGCTTCATGTGCCCGAGTACGTGAGCTTCAGTGTTAGCTTTTGCTGTATAAGTGCACCCTAGGGATAACGAAAATGAAATAAAATATCGATATATCGATGTATCGATATTTATTAATATATCAATTTCGACGAAATTTCGATTGAAATATATCGATATCGACATCTCGACATGTTGATATTTTTTCACCGAGCCCAGTTTACCCGATAGTAATTTATGTATACCCAAGGTAACAGGCAAAGTAAGGTTCACGTGTATTCCTCTTGAGCGTTTGAGTTTGAGAGATAGTTTACTGTATTCCAATTCAGAAGAATCCTTGCTCCTTCAACGGCTGAACCAAAAGATGTAGCTATTTGCTAGTATCGTTCAATCTTTTTACCAACATAAGTATACAACACTAGTATACAACAAATTGTTTGAATAACTTTTCAGCTCCATTCCGGTGTCAAAACATTTGCATAAACGACTCACTATATCGGATTTTCATAAAACAACAGAGAAGAGAACAAAGAACTATTTTGGTAGAGCCATGTTTTTGTTCGAAGCGGTGGAAAATATTCGAATCCGATTAAATTACTGTCAAATACACTAGGAATAGGTTCCTATTTTACAGCTATTTATTCTTATTGTTTTATTCGAAACAATGTGAATTATAAATATACATTCATTTTAATGGCACACAAATTTTGCAAGTTCAAGTGGCTATGGGCTGGCGCCACCGTTCGAAGAACCGACAATCGACCGTGAAAAAACTCCGAGAATGGCGAGCGCGTCTAGGCAAAAGGAGTACAGAATTATTTCATTTATACATTTATATATGAGCATCATTATGTAAACATACATATATCCTAAAATAAATCAGCACATTTATCTTATGAAAACTATTTTCAAATGTTCGATACAGTGTATTGGAACATTATATTCAGCAAAGCATTCCTTATCCTAAGGTGGTCATTCTTCTATACATACCTCCTTATATACTTTTATCTCCAAGGTAGTTATAGTGTATGAAATATTCAGGATATTCTCTTGTTACTATTGAACGCAGTGCTCGAAAACCCGTTCATAAAGCCAGCACCAAATCCTACCATACCTGTACTGTTTATACTGTACAGTTCACCTGCATACAGTATTGAAAGCAGCTTTAGTCTTGTAGTCCTTGTTTTTACTTAACTAAAAGCAAAACGTGAAGCGTTCGTGCCATAGTTCTGTGCGAATTTTCCAGGGAGTGAGACAAAATTGGCACAACAAGCTGATGGACTAAACGAAACTTCTAATAAATGCCATTGAAAACTAACTAATAGCGTAAGTAGCTCTAATAGGAATGCTTATACCATTCATAATAATTAATTTGAAGAAAATCCCCTAACTATAAGCGTGTTCTCAGAAACATTGAAAATTCAGCTCAGCAATATCTTTGCGAAACGAAATTATGCGAAAACGATTATAATTTAGTCAGTTAACTTGAAATATTGATGGACGTCATAAGCCGGGTTTTTCGTTCAAAATCTATGAAGATTTTGCTTATTTGACAGTTCATTAAATGTATTTCCATAAACTCTGTGGCTCAACCCAATAGTTTCTTATTCGCCTAATAACTACCTATTTTACCACTGAGTAAGACGCTTCTACGATATCTTGCTACGTAAAAGTACAAACATGGCATATTATTGCTAATAGTTGTTGGGTTTAGCGTATTATTTTAAGTATTTTATTAGCGTATAGCCTATTTTGGTAGGTCGGATTATCTGTCAGCGCCAGCAATTATATCGTGGAAGGTGGTCGGAAATGCAGTAGTCGCAAAGGAAGCCTTTAACCCACAGTGTAAAAATTATTGCGTCATATGTTCATAAACCTAAACCAAAAATGTTGGGTGAGTTCTTGCCCCGTAGAAAGGTTTTGTGTTGACGTCTCCTTACTAAATTAACACAGAATTATTGCGCATCGAGTTTCCCGTTAAAACGCTTATACTCGTAGTAGCTGTCATCTCTACGTCTTATTTAAAATTATTCGCCTTTGAGATGACGGCATAATCTATCCGCCAGAAGATGAACCCTCTTTGACGTAAATGCCGTATAATTTTCTTCGAGACGAGTATCCTTCTGCAAAAATCAATCTAGTCATAGTCAGCAAATATCTAGATATATCTCTGATTCATCCTCCAGATTAATTACTTAAAAAAATCCCTAAGTAGGTATAAATCATTGATTATAGTTAGGATAAATTAGCGTATCATTTTTACTAGATCAGATACCCATTGAAAAATACATTAATAATATACTCGTAATAACCGAATCTTATTTCTTATTGGAAAATAACCATGGAAAATGCTTTCCTGATAGAGTTTGCTTATAGGTATGTTCAGTCATTAATAAATTCCAATCGTCATTCGAAACAAAATCGCGATGGAAATACATACGGCATGGATCAAAAGAATTAAATATCAAATATTTCGCTTACTTTCCATATACTTACTCCCTTCGGCCGATGAGTTCAAAAGGCGGCGCTTAAACAAGTTCCCCAAAGTTAGTTAGGTTCTTTATAGAATGTACGCGTTATTTATGAAACGTATCGATTTTTGGATATCCAAATTTTTATTAGCGCTGTTTTTGTTTTGCTGACTGTCGGCGTGGCGAAATTTATTTAGGCAGAAGTATATAAAAGAAAAAGTACCTATATTTTCATTTGGGAATAAAAGCCAAACCTTAAAAGTAATTACTCATTCATACGAACTATGATGCTCTTAGCCCTTGGCTGACATAACCACCGACCTACCAACTCGACAAAATTTAAACACGGCTCTGTATTGAACTGTCCTTTTTTTCTTATACCTTCCTTTTTTTTCGGATACCTTCTGTCAAGTTGGGTTCACATCACAGAGGTGATGCCGGACTCCTACACTTGGTTGTCCCCCGTTAGGGCCCCGGGTTTACTGTCGTATTCTTCAGCAGCCCAACAACGTTGATCCACTACTTGATCCTATCTCCGTGATAGAATGGAGCTGGAGTTCCTCCATCCTACCTTTTATAAAGGGCGCACGGGAACACCGCGTGCGTCACTTTGAGACCTGTATGAGCGGCAGTAGGCACCCCACACCTATCGCCTAGATCTCACTAGACATATCTCGCAGAAGGAAACCCCCACCAAGATTCCTCACTTCCAACCGTAGCCTTGACTAGGGCCGGAAGCGACAGATCGTCTCCTACAACTGCGACGAGTTCACGGCGCTGACCGGCCCATGCCGGGCACTCCTCTAATGTACTCGTATGTTGCGCCGTGTCCTCGATCCTCGGTGTGCCACCACTGCAGCTGCGATCTGTGGTCGGTTTCCTTCCGACTATTTTGCACAAGTACTTTCCAAAGCACTCATGGCCGGACAGCACCTGTGCCAGTCGGAAGGTTGGCGACCCATGCCGCCTGTCCAACCAGCTGTTAAGAACGGGACGGACAGCCCCAACAGTGTATTGAACTGTCCTCGTAGAACATACGCGGACGTGCATTAAAATGTATGCATTGACGTGCATACATTTTGTTGACGAGCAACTTATGCGTGCGACACGGCAATTAGGACATAGGAATAATCTTAGCCGATATCTTACTTTATTGGGTGACGAGTTTTTATACATCAGAAAATGATTCGACTATCGCTGTCTGGATATACCTATAGATTATAAATTAATACTGCTTTTTTACCTATTTTTTAAAATAAAATACAAATGATTGCTGACACGTTCCACAGTATCGCTGCTATTGTTTCTCATTCGGACCAATACATTTTGATTGTATTTCGCACTTTGTTCCCGTGACGGCAAAAATTGTGGTGCCTATTGAACGTATGGAAATTGAATTTTTACTCTGAAATACCTACGTTACGAAATATGCACCGCTTTAATCTCTATTTTATTGGCATTTCGGATGTAAAATGAATATATTTTTTGAATTTCAGGCGAATACATTAACGTGTAAAGCAAAAATGAATATTGATGGATGCGTTAAAATGTAAAGTAGTGATTTACAAATTTTGCAATCAACAGATACGATAAATAAACCATGTTAATTAAATGGTTAATTAAGAATATTAAAAACATGCAACCTCCAACGCCTTATATGTACATAAATTAATTAAAAAGTTACTTTACTGTAATTCACGTAGCAATAAAGTTCTGAACACTGTCTATTTGTTATTGATGAGATTTTATTGAATCATAAAAGGTGTCATGATCCGTTTATAGCCAAATGGACGCTATTGAACGATAAAGAAAGCGGATATTGTAATTTAAACTCGTGCATCCGACCCCACAATGGGTCGTGGGGTTGTTTACCTCCAAAGGCTGCAAAGCACTGGCAACTCCTGGTATTGCTCATGTCAGTATGAGGTAGCTAGGTAGCCACTTATCATCAAGCGGCCTCCCTGCCTGTGTAAATATACTTTTGTATTGTCTGCAATCCTTTATTGGCCAACTTTTGCGCACGGGTCTCTGTCCACATAAGGGGCAGGCCTGGAGCATATTCCACTACGCTGCAGTAGTAACGTAACATTTTTTCAAAAAGGTTTTTATAATTTTTGTATTGAATTGTTGGGAGTGCATACAAATAACTAGTCCGCGATCTTGGACTAGGTGCCTTATTACATTTAGAATGACGTCACTAAAATAATCATGCATAGATACGTAAAAGTATTGCTGTCATTTCTCATTTCATTGTGACAAAATGTGCTGACTTGTTGAAGGGATATGATGTGACTTCCGCGGGAAAACCAAAGCCGAAAACCGGTGGGTAACCTACATTATTGAAACTAACTACGTCACCACATTTTAGCTAACAATATAAAGGGTAGTGATGGAATGTTGAAGTTAATGCGTAGAGTAAATACGTGTTATTAATGGAAATATTCCCGAATTATATAAATGTCGCTGCCTCTTTTAAAGGGGAGCGATTCAAACGGGAAGAAAACTATTATTTTTTGCCTTAAGCTGCCTTTTTATATCATTATTTATGTGTATATATTAACGATACATAAGCAGCTATATGTCTCCACCAATCCGCATTGGAGCAGTGTGGTGAGTATGCTCCAGGCTCCCCTATTTTGGTTAGAGGCCCATGCCCGATAGTGGGCAAAATAGAGTTCCAGGCGTTGCTGCTGTTAGTTCGATATAATTTACTTTGATCGTTCTTTAATGTGTGGCGCGTTTAGCCAAATAATCGCTTAATCGAAAAAGTTAAGCAACATCGGACGCGGTCAGTAAGTACCTGGATGGGTGATTGCTAGTGGCGACTTACCTGCGCATTTTCGTGTTTCGGCACCTTAAGCCGTATTTCCGGGTTGTTACACATAAAATAACAGTCGAGAAACCTTGTCGGAGGTCCAATGGGTGGTTTATAACATCCAACAAGAGTCGCCGTAGCCCGTTTCTCCACTGACTCACATTATAACAGCGTGGTAGTGTGTGATTCATGCCTCCCCCTGTTGTGGGGAGAGACCCGTGCCCGACAGTGGGCACAAAAGGGTTGTAGCCACTTCCAAATAGGTCGCCACAATCGTTTGGAATAAAAACATTCCTTGTATTTTACAATTTGTTGTACCTTGTGTTTCAATGTTGCTTTTCTCTCAATAATGGGTGTTTGTAAAGGAAACAGTAAAATGATAAATACGCGCGGTTCCAGAAATGCGCTTGTAGGGGACCAGGTGGGGATTATTGTGTAACGTCCGTGGAACTTTGTGAGCGGTTCTTTTTCTTTTTACTGGCCATTGTTCTTAGAGACACTGAAATTCCTTTTTGTTTCTGGAATGACCGAATCGTAACTCTAATTTTGACTTAAAAGGGGATCTGAGTAGGTATACTCGTACATGTGACGATGTCATATTTTCCCTGGCTTAACCGAGTTCTACAAATTATTATTTATAAATTTTCTAATACAAATTATTTAACAGCAATATAGACTTTAGGTACTCTTCAATATTTTGAATATACATTCTAATTGACCCTTCTGACATGCATTTACAGATCAGAGGCCAAAGGCAAAGGCTTTAATCCGTCATCATGTACAATTTGTGCTCAGTTCGAGAACGGCATACAATCTGGAGTATAATAATACTATTGTATAAATTCTATTGAATAATATTGTATGACTACTATGTAATAAGGGTGATTGTCCGTCAATACTCGATCGTTTCAGCGTTTCAGTCGTTCACACCATCAACAAACTATTTACTTGTGCGATTTGAATAAGCTCATAGATGATGCATGGATTTTTTTAATTCTATCTGTGCCACCACACGATGTGTTACTTGCACATGCTGTGTGCATATGGCAAGCGAAGACAGGTCATTGCCCTTTGCGGGTACGAAGGGAACTCCTAACAAAATCTAAATCGAAACTATAAGAATGTTTTAAAATTTTGTGAGATTAAATGACACAAATTGCTTGAAATGAAGTACCTCCAACATCCAGGTCTCCCAAATCAGACCTACCGTGGCTTACTCATCTACCAAAAATATTTATGAGTAAAAGAAGAAAGCTAAAGCTTTTTTAAAATTGTGACTTTTATACATTTCTTTGATAAAGGAACCATAACAACCTTTCAGCTGAATCTGTTATCTAAACATAATACAAACAGACAAACTGTAATATTGAGCTTAACATACTCGTATATTTATGAAGCTGACTGTACTTGTTAAAGCATTTTTTATTAATTTTTTCTCCTTGTCCCTAGATAAGCGAGCACATGGAGCCGATCGAGCTCATGTCGGCTCTGATCGCTGCCATCGCCCACGACCTCGACCACCCTGGAGTGAGCCAGCCCTTCCTCATCGCCACCTCCAACCACCTGGCCACTCTGTACCACGTAAGTAAATCGCACTCCACCGCTCTCGACTTCCCCGTGTTGTCTCTTATGGGGGCGCTCCACTTGGCTACTTGTATTTGTGTATTAGACGATTTGGTAAACGATAGCCGTGTGTGGATGCTGTATCCATCCATCCATTACCCATTAATGACCCACTACAGGATCGGGTCTCCTTCTCGTGATGAGAGGGATGTAGGCCTTAGTCCACCACGCTGGCCTGCTGCGGGTTGGTTGACATGAGAGTGATGTAGGCCTTAGTCCACCACGCTGGCCTACTGCGGGTTGGTGGTGGATGCTGTATGTAATACGACAAACTTGTCAGTTTTTAGACGCAACACCGATATTGCCTTCCAGCGTGTGGACGCTCCATATTTTGTCAAATATTATGCAAATATTTGAATACAAATACTTACGCAAACACCAAATGTCCAAGGGTGTGCCGACTTTCAAGGGTTTCAGACCAAAAACTGCATATCGATAGGTATATTTTATGCGAATATTGGCTAGAGTTTAAACTTTTCAGTTTGAAATGATCATAACGTTTAAAGTACATTTCATTATTTGCGATCGTTTCCGTTTGATATACCTTAGTACGAACTTCACTGAATTCTCTTCAGGCCATCCACTAAGCTTTATTCCCGACGAAAATATGATTCATTTTAGAGGAAAAATGCAGTTCAAACTCACTGGATCCAACGAAGCGTTTTATTGAGACAATTATCCACCTACAGACGCGATTTCTACCACAAATAAATCCAGATTTAATTCTCCTCAGATAAACTTCTATTTAAAGTAGACTTCTAATCCTGAACGTTTTTAGTAGAAGGTAAAGTCAAAAGCTTTTATTCATTATTAGGTACAATTTGTGCATACTTAATGAACGCCATACATATAAGTCGTACATTCATACATTCATCCGCTTTCCAAGACTCCCCACTCTTTTAACTAGTATATTATCATGTTTAAAATCACCAAGTTCGAATCGTATTTGTATAGTCATATTTTTTTGTGAAAAGATAATTATATAGAATGCCATACTATGGACAGTGTGTCTATTTAATCAAAGGTTGTTAAAATATTGAGTACCTACTCGTGTCTATGTTGCGAGTTCAACCTATAAAGACCGAAATTATAATACTTACAGCCCCTGCAACATGTTTTATTGACACAAAATTTTAACTTTCCATACAATTTAACTTTATTAATTCCGTACAAATAAAGTAAATAATCCGGCAGATAATTTAATAGGTGTACAAATAAGTTTCCGCCGTTTAACGAAAGATGTCCTCACTAAGAGGTTACGTTAAAATCGTCAGATGTAACATTATAATTAATTATAATCGAATTGCTGCCTTTATTAACACGACAAAAGTGTGCATTATTAAGCGTAAGTTATTCAAATTTCAACTCAACATAAAACTGTTACAGAAGTCTACTCTTATCTTGAAAACCCAGTATCCAGGTATCCAGTAGGTACTCACTACAACTACTTATTTCGCGCTAAAATTTCAATAAATCACAACACCTGTCTACTTCAACTCACTTCTGAACTTAAACGGGTTTCATTCAAAGGTAAATACGAGTGTGAAGCTCGGGTGAGGAATTTAATATCACAGATTCGTAGAGGATCCTACGAACTACGGGATACAGTATCGGATGTCGAACGGCATTTTGTTCGGAGTGGCGAGAGGAGTGGAGTGGAGTGCTTGCACGATTCTAGATTTGCTTTAGAGACATTTGGTCAACCCGGTTTTAGTTCAGAATTTTAAAAGAAGAGAATGAGTTGTATCTCCACGTCGTCAGTTTAATCATGTATAAATTAAACCTTCGTACCTATATGTGGCGAAGTGGCAAACGTCCTCGAATCGGGGGCCCGGGTCCCGGTGGCACGCACCAATGACTTTGTAAAAAAGTTATGACCTATTTATAAAATTCAATATCACCTGTTGTTATGGTGACGGAAAACATCGTGGGGAAACTTGCATGTTTGAAAGTTCACAAAGAAATGTTCTCGAAGGTATGTGACGTCCACCAACCTCCATTAGACCAGCGTGGTGGACGGCGGCCTACATTCCTCTCATTGTGAAAGGAGACCCGACCCTGTAGTGTGTCATTAATGGGTTACTGACAATAGTGTAATAAATTATCATAACGCTTAGTGTACCACGGCCCTGTGTCATCATCGTCCTGTAATGTCTGGTACCGAACTGCTGAATAGTGATTGAACTGCTACATAGCTTCTATAGCATAGCTATAATATAATATAGCATAGCTATATTCAACAGCCTTTTAGGAATCAAATTCAATTTGACTCTTTTCGGAATACACGTTTTAATAATACCTACTTTAAACCTTTGCAATGTTATCGTAGAAGTTTTATAAACTACTACGTCTCAACGAATTTCAAAATATGTTGCAAATACGAGTATTACGCCTTAAAAAAAATCCGTGTGCGTCAAAAATCTAACGATTCATTTGAATCTATCAGAACACCATCTGTATTTACTTTGAATCCTTACGGTGCCGATAAATGTTGAAGTTTTATAAAAAAAAGCTATATTACAGATTTCAAAACCCGTTCGAAATACTACAAGGGAGATATTACGAAGACCCGCTTAACATAACACCAATCCGCCCGCGTCAAGACTCGAGTCGCTCTTGACAACGGATCCGGAGTCTCCGCGTCTAACGAGCGCACTCGGCTCCTGCTCCTCCGCTCGAGTGGATATTGGGTTCCCCTTGATGTTTAGATGTTGGAATATTGGTGCGAAGTATTGGTTCGAATATCATATAATATAATCTTCCAATTAAATTAAATTTTACTAAAGAAAGTAAATGTTAAAACACCGCGTCATCCTTTGATATATGGCACCGAACTTACTATTCAACCACCTATTACTAATCGAAATCCTTGAGACATTGTGATACTTTAACCTTTCCGGTGCCTATAAATGCAGAAGTTTTATAGGAAAACTTTTATCTACGACACTAAGCCCTTTCGTATACAAGGCTACGAAAGTCTTCGATACTCGAGAACTTTAATCTCCATACGACTACCGCCATACAAATCCATGAAGGTTAGTACACTAGTTGCGTCGCCGACATTAGTCCCGCGTCATATTCGTCGTCGGCGTCGGAGACTTACGTAGCATTGTGTACGAAGGGGCTAAGACACCTTATTACACTATATACTTACAACACTTAATTATTCTTAAGATATGTTGCACCGGAGTGACATGATGCGTTTTTCCCAGAACAACTCGGTGCTCGAGAACCACCACTGGCGCTCGGCGGTGTCCTGCGTGCTGGAGAGCCGCATCCTCATCAACGTGATGACGGACGACCTGCGCAAGACCCTCATCAAGCAAGTGTCCTCTCTCATCCTGGCGACCGACATCACCCGCCAGCAAGAGTACCTGAGCCGCTTCAAGGTAGGACCTGTACGTATCGCTTCCACTAATATACACTTTTTAGCTTTTATATATACTTACCTATTATGTCTTTATTCGCAATCACAATACTTACTATAGGTGCAGGCAGGTATACACTTTATGAAACACTTAACAAAGTCAATATTACTCAAAATGCGCAGGCGGCGAACACTGTTGCGTCGCAGAGGCATGACAATAGACACAATAAAAACCTATTATCTACGCTGCAGCTTCTTATAATATACTTGTAATGAAAATATGAAATAACGTTATTTGTTATGGTTTAAGTTTTTTTGGTAGGTATATTTACAGATATCCGATATTAGCCGATATCACGAAAATTACATATCTACATAGTACATAGAAGTCGTAATGGACTAAAATATGTAAATATTATGCAGTTCCGTTAATATTACATACATAAGTGTCGAATTGATATTCTCATTTTTCGTCGGTCGTTTCAAGTCGGTAAAAACACATGTTTATTCTAGTAATTGGAAATCAATCTCGCAAAAGGTTTACAGCTATAGAGTTCCCGGTTTTATTTCAGCGATTTGGTGCGGAATCGGTTTAAAACGAAAATAACTTAAGCACTGAGAGTCAATACTATCGACGATTGCAATGGGTGGCAATATTTCTGCTCGAAATTGAATGGTTTGACCTAGAACTTGCTGTGTTTGGATTGAATATTTTTCAAAAAATTTCGTTTAAGCACTTCGTGGGAATTTTGGCATTTATTTGATACTAATATAACCTAAAAGAAAGTAAATTGACTGAAATATTTGAAAACGTAATACGAATAACGTCATAAAATCAGAAGGCGACTGCTCGACCTGTTATTCCAATGCCCAAATAAGAATCGTTTCAATATATAATCATTTGCCTGCAATTTGGCATAAAAATAACAACATTCGCTGATTAATAGGAATACAAAGATTTAATACAATAAAGCAACGAAACGTGCAAAGTACCTAAGAAAAGGCCGTCAAATTGACTCAGAGAAGACCCGACTATTTAATATCTGGTTTCCTGTATTTTCTGTATTTTTCGCCCTTTTTGTCACAATGTGGAACTCACAATGGGATTATTAAAAAAAAGCTTTTGCAATTACGTTACAAAGCGAATTTAGTTCATTTACGTTACTTGTTTCTAATGGGAAGCGAGAATATTCAATAATTAATTAGTCTGAGGTGAGCTGAAGTGGACGGATAATAATGTAATATATTTTACAATGTTTAATTTAATTTGATGTTTAGGAATGCATTCATACTATGACGTGTTTCGTAGCGATTAACAGCCGCGAGCCTAAGGATTTTAGGAGGGTTAGGGTTTATGTACCTGTCCTTAAGGGTCCGAGAAACGCCGGAATTATTACTTGTAGGTATACCTAATGGGTGCGAATATTTCTTTGACTAATGATAATAATATTTATTTTGTGTATCCGTGTCAGAAGTGGGCGGCATAAGATCAAAGAAAGAAATAAACCTATTGCTTCGACAGACGCGTAGATGACATGAATTTTTGGGCATAAGCTCGAAAGAATAAAATAATTAAGAAATAAGAAGCAAGAATTTCTTGTCCGAGTGTGTGTGTTCTTATCTTGTGGGTGTCTAATAGTCTAATAGACACTGTCTATGGCTTCCACAACATGGAGATTAGTAAAAGTTAGTTAAACAGGCGACAAATAATTATCGCATGGAAACTGGCTTACTAATATTATGATTCGCTGACTTTAAAACGCCATTGTTTTAGAATGAAATACTTACGGGATTTCGCACCACATAAACTAGCAATAAAACTTTGTTCATAGTTGCTACGTTTGCAAGCATATTGAATCCCGAACTTTCCTATAAGATGCGGGTAAGAGTTCTCAAGTTTACGAGTGAAGTTTTTGATAAAAGTATTCTGATTTAAAGTGCGGTCATCACAGCACATAGACTATAAGTTAATAAAACGGTGACTGTGTGTCCGTTTCTTGTTACTCGACGGAGTTGGGGTTTCGTGTCCATACCTTCCTACTTGAGGGTGCCGTAGCACAATCGAGTGATAACCAAAAACTGATAACGGAAATTATCTCTCGACCCAGTCGCGTCTTAGAATCCAACGGTGTCCCGCCATTTTTCTTATCCTCCTATGTCCTTCTTATTCTGCGAGGAGACCCGATCTTGCTGTGTCACTGACGGGTTGCACACTACATAACAATTATCACAAGCTATAAAGCTAAATACCTAGGCTACGTATATATCGGTATGTGTTTAACTCGTCGTCAATCATCGTATGTAGATAGTTTCACTGTTGTCTATGAAAAATAAGGTATCATTTTGATACAATATTTATTGCAGCGCTAATTAACTACATCAGTTACAAAGTGACAAATAGGTATCTTTAAAATTTCTGATGATCAATTAGTTGGGGCTAAGCTTACGCTATAGTTACTCCGCATTCACAGAATCAAGCTGAAGAAGTTTTTCAAGCAAATAATGCTAAATTAAAACTAGCAATCTATTTAGCACTCCACTGGTATAATTCACTTTGTTGCAAATTTATTTAACATCGGATGCATCGGTACACGTGGGCTAAAAGGCTTTTCGATCAGGTACTAAAAGCTTTATTACTTTGTTGTTTGAAACAAAGTGCAGTTTGGATTAGTGAAGTGTATTCAGAAGCTTTCAGGTACAAACACTCATATTATTTGTAAATTTTCACAGTTCAGCCATATCCAATATAAAATTATTTTCTTCCAGTAATGTAGACCAAATGACTTTTGAATAAGTAAGAACTTGTACGTAATTGTCGTGCTACGTAGTTCTACGAACCGTGCTACGCGAGGCGTTCTACGAAGTGGACCTAAGTCTACGACGGCGACGTAATAGATACCAGTACCAGTACCGGTACCAGTGCTTCATTATTATACTACATTATTCTTTACAGTATCAACCTACTAAATTAAATGCTAGAAATCCAAAATTTCAATTCCAAAATTTCTCCGAAATGTTTCTTAAAGGGATATTCGAAAACTTCATTCAACTTATTTCGGGTCTTTTTTCTAAAATCAGCGATCAAACAAGCTCCTAGAGATGGCAGAGTACAAAGTGGGCGTAAGCCACAAAATGAAACAATGTGAATCCATTCCGATATTTTCAATTTTACCAAATCTTACCAAGAAGCAAAATCCATTAGCCACGTCCCTTGTTTTCGGAGAAAACGTTAAATCACATGATTATTTCAAGTCCTTGTGTATTTTGTGAGAGTAAGCTGATTTTCTTTTACTTTCATCTGTGAGTACTTACTCATATATCCAGGATATACACCCTCTACCTATCGTATTTAAGGCCGTGGGTGCCGCGCCCAGCAGTAGGACTTAAAAATGGTGACAGGAAACTTGAGGGGTTCCATACTCGGAAGCACGCTCGTCGCTTCGTTTGCGGGCTCCGGGATCGATGGACTCCTAAATTGTGAACAAAGGGCAAGTAGTAGTATCTCCGGTAACCACACCCCCCTAACTAAAACACCATAGGTACACGGAGAACACGCTCATTTACGGCGGATTAAAGCCATGCTTCAAAACTCACCGAGTAATCCACAGATCCTCTATCACCTAACTGAGTTTAAAAAAATTGACACATTTTCTCGTTCTCATCTAGATTTTATTATATTTTTAGACTTACTTCATCATTAAGTCGTCTGAAAAATCGGGCTTATATTCATACGCTATTTGACAGCCTTTACAATTTAACTAAAGTGGCTGGCTGTATGAAAGCTTTCGCAAATAATGGAACAATAATATTTGGGAAGCGTGCTTCAGCTTTTGTTTTAAGGCTCATTGTAATTTATTTTCTGCAGCGTATCACTGTCGACGAAAATCATACCAACATTTTATTGGTGGCAGGGCCTCGATCGATCGTTTACAAGTTGGTCGTACGACAATGTCGCTGTGTACATTGGTAGCATGTCAGTGCGTATTGTCAGTTAGGACGGCTCAATTCAGAGACCTGAGTTTTTAAATTTTGTCTGTCTGTTGGTCGGTTATGTCGTTTTTTGACAGCCTTATTGAAAAAGGCCTTAGCCGTGAAGCCACGTGTTCGTCATGTCTTGGTTTGGATTAGAGAGGTGTGGTTACCGGAAACGCTTCATTTGGAGTGAATTAGCATCCACGTGCGACCTCAGACGATATTTTTATCCTATTTATAGTAGAACATGGGCATCCATGAGTTTCTGTCACCGGTTGAAGGCCCGCGTGCTCATTGTTACATGTATACATTAAAAAATCGTACAACAAATTCTCTGAAAAAAGAAGTTTGAACTGATAATAATTATTTTGGTTAGTTAAATTATTAAATAACTATTGGTAAAGTATTCGTGTGTCAATTTAAATAACTTAATTCAAATATATTAACTCATAAATTTAATTATGATCACCCAGAAACCACTATTATTCTGTGGTTAGTTAGTTACTATGTCTTAAATCCATTTATAATGACGACCTGAGTGGCGCAGTGGTTACGACACCGGAGCGCTGCACGGAGGGTTCTGGGTTCGATTCCCAGCGGAGCAGAAATTTAAATGAGTTTAATTTCTGTTTCTGGTCTGGGTGTGTGTGTGGTCGTTGTCTTGTGTGTGTCCGTGGCATGCCAGTAACCCATTAATGACCCACTACAGGGTCGGGTCTCCTCTCACAATGAGAGGAATGTAGGCCTTAGTCCACCACGCTGGCCTAATGCGGGTTGGTGGACTTCACATGCCTTTGAGAACATTTTTTTTGAACTTCCTTTTTCCTTCCTTCCTTTTTTTGATTTTTTTTTTTGAAATTGCTATAAAAGTTAGTAGGGCAGGCTAAAAATTAAAAATTCAATCGACTTCATTGTATTCCATTGGTGTTCAGTGATAAATTTTAAGTCATTCACAACATCCGACGCGCTGAATAGTATATTTCTTAACTTCCGTGTCATTTGTATTTACCTAATAGGTACATTAATTTATTGAAATTAAAAAAAATCCCATCCCCGGTGGGTACTCCATCTGAACGAGAAAAACAAATTTATAATACAAAAGCAGTAGTTTAATTCGATAAGGTTCACATTTAGCGGTTTGTTGTTGAGTAACGAATATATCAAGTTGCATAGAAAACTCTTCTATTTGTTCGTTAAGAAAGACGTCGTTATTGTTGATAAAGCTCCTTATTTTTCTTATCTTTGAAATCATAGAGTTGTTATTCTTTGTTCTTTTTTAAACTTGGTTAAAACTTTCTAATTATCGTTGCTCTTAAAAACGGCGAATACTTGATGCCTTTGATAAACATTAAGTTTTCAATGGTGTCTTGGAGCACAACACACAGTTGGTGTGTGGCTTCCCATGCAACCAACAAAATGTTTTCAAACGTATGTGAAGTCCACCAACCCGCACTAAGCCAGCGTGATGGGCTAAGGCCTACATCCTTCTCAATGTGAGAGGAGACCCGACCCTGCAGTGGGTCATTAATGGTTTACATACATGTATGATGTTCAAGTGTATCTTTCAGTGTATAAAATATTTTGAATTTCAGTTTTATAATGTAAGATCTAGGCACCTTTAACGCTGCATATGTCCTAGATTTACACTTTTTGCCAACCGATTGCACCTTTGAAAGGAATAATTACTCACCGTGTTACTTCATCGTTCGCGCTTCTTGAATATATGAAAATTATTTTTAATGTTGGACGCACTGTTTACGTATGTTATTAATATAAAGTATTAATAATTCAAATTATTATCAAAGCTACATACCGACCTTCCGATGTGACATCCTCGCACAAACGCACCTCGGCCAAGTTTATTAATAAAAAACACGCAAATGTACTTCTAAGGCCCACGTGAGAGGTGCGTTTATAGCTTGTCCCAAAATACACGGTACGCTACATTTTCACCACACTGTCTATTTTAAAGCCCACAATGGGGTCGTAGATGATTTATTGCTCCTAATCTAGTTTTGCTTGCGACCTATATTTTTTTCCCTGGAGATTTTCTGGCGATCGATGCAATTACCTACGTGTTTTGTTTTAGGTTGTGTTTTGTTTCGTAATGTATGCCTATAGTGAGGTATTTTGTTACAAAATCATTCATTTACGATTACTATCGTGAATCAGGACTATCACTCACGTGATACACTCCTTGAAACAAATCCTTACTTCATAATTTTTAATAATCTTCGTTGTTGTATAATTACACGGTTCTGGAGTAGTTTTTCATGTAGCTGGTGCAAGTTCATACGTGCAGAGTGGATGAGTTTTTCTGCATTAAATCACAAAACCGACGCGTTTAGTAACGCTTACCTAATAAACACTATTTAACACTATCAAAGCGCTGTTAACAAAGTTTGCGGAAGTACTATAATGACCACCCTTTTGTCACGTCGCTCTGTCGCATTTAATTAAAATGTTAATTTGGTGGCATGATGAAAACTGAAGTGGTTCTCAGCTGGCCACATTGTACATAGGACCTATGGAGACGCAGGGTCCTCGAATGGCGACCACGTTTAGGCAAAAGGAGTATAAAGGGGGACCTTCAGTCAGGTGGATTGGTGATCTGAAGAGGACAGCGAGCAACTGGCCTCAGGCAGAGAGCAGGACTTCATAGCATATAGATGAATAGATAGACATGTTCCCCAAGGCATTGGCACCGACTAATAGGGTTTCCTCTCACAGTGAGAAGGCTGTAGGCTTAAGTGACTGTGGTAACCGAAGTGAGATGGTAACCGAAGAATATAGAAAGCGGAGGCTAGTCGGCAATTAAGCGCCATAACGACTCCCATTAATGAACCGCTTTTAGTTAATCTTCATGTAAACATATACCGTGATCTCGGCTTGATGGGATGTGACAGGGTCATTATAGCGCGCCAAACTAGGTACCTTATTGCTATCCTGTTGGTAAAATGCCTTATATTTGCTTAGGGAGGTGTAGTTGACGAAGACATTAGTGTTCATGAGTATCTCACCAAAATACGATCCCAGATATGAGTTAATATCCCATTTGAAGTTGGAGTGGACGGACGCCCACATCCAATCTCAAATAGAGAAGTATTCTTTCTAAGGTTGTATGCGGGTGCCTCGCTACTCATTAGGAGTAAGGTGTTCGCCTAAAATGAATTATCGCCGACAACTCCGGGTAAGAGGATCTAAAGCACATGTACAATATTGACCGTAAAGTATGACACACCGTAATGACCATGCTTTGTCTTGCCTACAAATTTAAATTTTAAACGGTAATTTTATTCGATAGTCACATTAGTGAACAATTACTTATTGCTCATGTATGTAAAAATTGTTTCACCGACATAAGCAATGAGGTAAAAGCAGTTTTATCTATATCTATTTAGGTATTTGGTAATTGTATAATGTTAAATGTATGACGTTCATTAAGTGTGCATAAATTGTACCTAATAATGAATAAAAGCTTTTGAATTTGAATTTTTGAATTTGAATTTGAATTTGTTGATAAAATTAAATGCACCCACGATAAAGCTTGGTCATTATGGAGCTGCTTTGTCTGAAAACTTCCCAGAATATTGTTAACTACAGTTTCACACGTTCCCCTTTGTATATGATAACGTTGAAGATAGAAGGTCTTTACATTATTATAGTGACTATATAGAGAGTTAGTTGATTTATCAACTTGGACATTGTGGTGCTTTTATCACTTAAATTAAATGCAACCTCGTGGAAGCGTGCCCCTCATTGTGCCTCCACTAAATGTATTAATAATGTGTCAATCAAATAATGTTAATACAATTAACTCTCGATATACGTGCGCTCTGTGATACGTGCTTTGTATAGATTAAGCTTTTGAACATTATGTTTCGTGAGCAATTACCTACTGAAAATATGTGGTTTAATTTAATGATTGAATATATTAAGAAAACATACCTACATTAATATTTTAGAGTATAAAGTTTCTACATATATACAAAATATGTTGCCATGTACGGTCCAATTAGTGACCCACCCCTCATAATGACAATGATGTACATAACCTTAATCCATCACGCTGGTCTTTTGCGGGTTGATAAACTTTACATGCCTTTGAGAATTTTATTCTTGTGAAATCTCAGCCGCGCAGGTCTCCTCAAAACATCGTGTTTTCCTTCACCGTTAAAAGCAGGTGATATGATTTTAAAGCGCACATTACTTTTTAAAAAAAGTCATTAGTGCGTGCCACTGGGATTCGAACTTGAACCCTTCGAGTAAGAGGCCGGATTCTAAGCCATCAGTCTATCACCGTTTTTTCCACGAAGTTTCCAAAGTTTATCGAAACACTAATATTAAAGGCGAAGTCGGGGCACGTATGAACCGATACTTAAGTGTTCCGTCGCTTTGTCGTCATAATTGTCATGCAAATTAGCTGTACTGGCAAATATTCTTGTAACAATACACGTGCCACTTTTTGCAATTTTACTGGAAGCTGTCGACGCTCAGGTCATGACTGGCTTGTTAGTGTAATCAGAAATGATGGCTACAACGAAGATCGACTGAATTTCTACGAGAAAGTGTTTACGCAATTTGGCGTAATAGGTCTGTTTCGACGAAGAGTGTTTTTATAATGTGTTGTCATTTTATGAATTGGCTCTACCCACGTTGAATACGTTTAACTATTTTTAGAGGAATCGGAAATAATAAAACGAAATTGCACAACTTATGAATCTTTTTATTACGTTCATTATAATAATGACAGTTCTTATTTTTAATATCCGTGTTTTTCTTTTTCTTCATCTGCGCCAGCCAGTCCTAGGTCTTGCATTGGCCGTGAAGGCCGTAACTTCAGCCATCTGCAACAACCACTTACGAGCTCCAAACTCTATCTTACACTACATAATGAAGAACTAAACCTACCTTTCGTATATATACGAATAAATGTAGGTAGGAGCAACTTTGTTTTTACGCCCGAGTGTAATACTGTTGCTCACACTCACATATCCCGCCGGTAACCAAGCAGGTTCTGAGTACCTACTTTTGACCTGCTTGAGAAACCATATTAATTTATAATTACGCAAGATTCATTAAAATCACTCCAATACTTCGTTGATGTATCTTATGTTGTGGAATCATGTAAAGCAGCGACCAACAAAGATATATTCCACAGCAAAATGTAGGAGGTTAATCTCGTAACATAAATTTAAGTTACTTGTGTGTTTGCAAGAAAATATATAAGCAACTTTACGCTTACAGGCGCCAGCTACTAAAACGTTATATGGCAGATAACTATGCCTTTCGTAGATGACGGGTTTATATACCGGCCTCGTGTTCATCTCACTTCTGACACTAATACTGAATACAGATACGCTATAATTCCTAGGTGTAATATTTACGCTGTAATATTTAATATTACGTACGTATAATACGTTTAAAAATGAAAACAAACTAGTGAACATGTTTTAGAAATACCATACATTAAGGACGTGGTTTCATGGCCACCCCTATATTCCTCTTTCATATAGATTATAGGTATTATATTTTTTTCATGCCAGTAACCCATTAATGACCCACTACAGGGTCGGGTCTCCTTCTCGTAATGAGAGGGATGTAGGCCTTAGTCCACCACGCTGGCCTACTGCGGGTTGGCGGACTTCACATACCTTTGATAACATTTTTTTGTTGAACTCTCAGGCATGCAGGTTTCCTCACGATGTTTTCCTTCACCGTAACAGCAGGTGATATTTAATTTTATAAAGCGCACATAACTTTTTTACAAAGTCATTGGTGCGTGCCACTGGGATTCGAACCCGGACCCCTCGATTCGAGGTCGAATTCTAAGCCACTGGGCTATCACCGCAATTTTTTTCATATAGTCATTAAAATATTGTATGACATAAAATCATGCATGAACACGACTTTAATAACAAAACGTTTGGGTTTTCAATTAAAATATCTATCGACTAGCTGACCCAGCAGGCTTCGCTCTGCCAATGAATTTTTTTATTTTTTTAGTTTTATTTAATAGCCTATGTTACTCAGGCTGAATGTAGCTTTCCAACGGCGAAAGAATTTTTGAAATCGGCCCAGTAGTTTTTGAGTTTATTCGTTACAAACATACAAAAATACAAATGTTTCCTCTTTATAATATTAGTATAGAAGTATAGATTGACTGACTATTACAGGACGACGGATGATCGTGAAGAAATAAACATTATGTCGTAAATGTCAATCTGAGTGACTGGGATGCAAACAAATAGGTAGGTACCCACCTCAGCAAATGTTTGGCATCAGACATATTTACATAATTTCGAACTAACCCGACAATCCATTAGGGATTTTTCATCACCTGACAAAGATTTGACGCTTTCTTTCAATGTTCTTTCTAATAACAAATAAGCAAAATAAAGCCACTAAAATAAAAATGTAATTTATCGATCTTTTAATTTCTGTTAGCTATTGATATACCTACAGGTTGTCCCGTAATCACATTTATAAATCAAGATAAAAAGGTAACTGCAAGCCCTTAAACGATTATATTATTATCAAAACTGCCTCGAGCATGAACTTACGCAGTTTCGTAGAGTAATCGTATTGAGCTGCCATTAGTATGGGAAGATGTCAGTCAGACAGACTGTTATATGGCATACTAATAGTCATTTACATTACATACTAATAGTCATTTACATTTATTTTAGGAGTTTATCGTTACCGTGCGAATACTTTGACGATAGTGTTCACGCTCACGGCAATGTTCTTATTAATATTCGTTCGGTAGAATTCCCGTGATAGCATACGGCCATACATTGCGCGCTGTAGGCGAAAAGGTTGACGGTGTAATCTCATTTATTTACCTCGTGCTTTATGGAGCTATTTAAGCACAAACTGGGAAAGTAACTCAGTGTTTTCTTAGTTTAAGAAGGCGGGTAATACGTATATATACATATAAATTTGCTGTGAGTGAATATCATGAGCATGCAGACCGTAATCCAAGGACTCTCATGATTTTTGGGAAACCTAGCATAGATTCTTGATTAGATTCTCATCTTTGTTTAGTTCTTTGCATGTCAAACATTGCGTCATAATAATTATGAAGTTTCCCTCGGGTACCTATCACATTCGTGCGCGTATCACACCAACATCCACCGTCCGGCAAAAAAGGAATCCTGTCTGAGAACGAAGACTGTGCCTTAAATAAAATATCTTTGGCAATCAAAAATCCCGACAGAAATAAAAAAACATTACGTTTCAAGCACGAGCAATATATCACAATCTCACCAAGGCCTACCTATACACCTTTACATTAGATATTTCAGTACAAAAATACAAACACAACAACAAAAACTTTGTTATTGTGCTAACCGTTATCCCGATCACCTGACGGATAGAATAATTATATCATGAAAACGCCCTGTCGTTTTGGAAATATTTATTTTAAGTGGCTTCTTGCTTTTATTACCCCGCGGTCAAGAAATCGTAAATTTTGTCACCGCACTCACGCGGCTGTTTATTTATAACACCATTTTACGCATTATGAAAAGTGTCATAAAACTATTTTAACACTCACCTTCATCTACTAAACTCTAGACGATTGGACACGGATTCGTATCCATGAATGTGTTGTGTGTTTATAAAATGTATCTATGGAATAAATAAAACGTTAAAAAATAACTAATAAATATTAAAAAATTAAACCAACTTCAAAATGTAACGTAAAAGTATGAAATATTAGGCTTACTTTCTTGAGATTGGTGTTTATTGTGTTAGTAAAATTTTGTCACCAACCTCAAAAACACTGTTTCGAACTTGCGATCATTCAAGGGTGTAAGACCTAATTTCATCGACAAAATTCCCCCACTATAGGAACGAGGGCCTTTTTTTGAAAAGACAGCCAATTTTGAATTTTGTTTCATAATTAATTTTATGTGGGTTCACAAAAAAAATTAGATTTCCCTAGGCCTGAATATTCTACAGAGATATTCGAACAGTGTAACATTTCGGTGGCTTTCCGCGTCCCCCACGTACCGACAATCTCGGTTTTCACTGAGATTACTGAAACTGAATGTCCTCCAAATAATAAACCCACGCTATTTTAACTAAGTACGTCATACGGTCAAAGGGCCACTAAAGACGAGTATTTTATTATCAATTTTGTAGTATAATTATTTAATAGAATTTAATGAAACTCGTAGCTCTGAATAGTTGAGTGTGTACTTTTTCAGTATAATTTAAATGCCTTTAAACTGCTCTACCTTTAAACTTTAAGTATATGAAAGAATTTTTAATAAAGCTTAGTAGTTTATACTGTGAACTACTATGAATTATTAAAAGTTTCTATAAAATTCATATTCATTTATCGCTTTCCTTTCATATCTAGATAGTTAGATAGGTAGTCTTTTTCGTAGTAGAATATTCTATATCTGCAATATTTTCCTATAGCATTATAATACTTAGTATCCTAGTCGACAGAAGGTCTAAGCAGTCATTTTGGGAAGCCTGTGTCCAAAAGTACCTACATTTAGAAAGACAGAACAATGCTTGAAAATACTTGAAAACCATAACTCTAGTGTTATATGTCAATAAAATTGAATATAAATTTACCACTTTACTGTTCTGGAAAGATACACTACACTTACATAACAATTGAACTTGTTATGAGCTAATGCGTAACATCTTTAGTATGTGCTTATCGCTTGAAGTGTCTGGTTAATGGTTCCATAAACTTAAAGCAATTATAGCTAATAATAATAATAATATTAAATATTAGCAAGCAAATTATACAACATATCAGTGCAGACTAAGCCAGATAAACTACTGGAGTATCACAATAATTTATAAAACAGCAAAATATTAGAATTGGTTCTAGGTATACCTAGGGACTCATTTCCTATTGCTCTTTGCTTTGAAGCAAGCGATTAGCAACAACCTTAGTTAGATGTATGAATCCAGATTGAATCATGTCCATGGGCTTTAATGACCACGTAACGTAGGTTCTGTGCTCCCTTAAATCTTCTTATCTAAAGGATACGGGCCAGACCACTGTGGAATGAAACGTGCTTGCAACTTTGACTCAGGCATTAGTGTCGTGAATATGAACACTAAACATCAGTCATCAGTTACTAGTGTGTCATATGTCAGCGTTTCTGACACCTTCCCATACTAATGGCACACGATAACTATACGAATACTTTGACGACAGTGTTCATGCTGGGGGCAAAATTGTGCCGTTGTCGTGTCATCGTCCGTGCGAGTTAAAGGCAAATCTTAAGTGGCAGTCCGATAAGTGTTCCACTTGGCAGCGAGCAGATAAACTGCGCAAATATCCTTTGCTCATCACTCATCCTTCAAGGTTGGGAACATAAATTACCATTCCTGCAGACTTAAATTGACATTTGTGAATGAAAGGCCCTTCCTATTTCCATTAAAACAAAACGCGACATTGGATTAGTTCCAAAATTCCAAGAACTTTCAAGGTTTCGCAAATATGGAACTCTTATAATTTCGTCAGGTCCGTCCTTCGGTTCGTCTGTGCCAGACTCTTCTTAAAAATAATTTCTATTTTTGAAGTCTTAATCCACAATTATTCCATAAATACCCTATGTGTAGAAGTATGAGTATATTATTGCATTCGATCAGAATCAATGGACACCTCATGACCTCTCAACTCTAAACTAACTAATCTATCACTATAGGCATCAACTTTTACTATTATCAAACTTTTACAAAACTATCTCTTTTCGTTAACCTAACATTTATGCGTCTAAAAATTGTCTTTTAGAATAACTCCAAAAATTTCTTAACTTTATTCTTGAAAGTAAAGTTTAGAATCCTTTTTGAATCCACACATTATTTATATTAAGAACGTGTGTTTATTCTTAGAGAAATGCTGAAGCGTTCTTAATAATCGCGTTCTCATGAAAATTGAGTCACATCGCGTTTCCATGACGGCGGAAAATATTTTTGAATTTGAATATTTAATACATACTACAAGCCACAATATAGCCTTTGAAATTGGAGTTATTTGATGACGTACTTGCTCTTCGAGCTTACCCCGTGTTCTTATTGCCGTTGTCGCACGCAAAAATTGCTTGTACGACAACGTCATTACTCATTGCACATATTTTGTCGAATGTTAGTAGTATATATTTCAAAAAGGACAGGTCCATACAGTTCCTTGTATTTATGTTTTGTCGTGTTGGTTTGTCGGTCGGTTATGTCAGCCAATTAGGACATAGCTTTAGTCGATGAGGGATTTTTTATTTTCGGACGGTTGTTAGACAGGCTTGGCTGTAGAATTGTATCTTAACGCGAAACGGTGTGCGAGATGCAATGCAAACATTCACGGCTCTCGACCCCCCTTGTGTGCGACGCTTAGTTTTCGTTACATACTCGTACATATCGTTATTACTTAACTTTAAAAATTAAATAGGAAAACGTCACGCGTAGATAATACGCTAAATAATTTTAAAACATCATTTTTAAGAACTGTTCCGATGTTGTACGCGGCTCAGCAAACAGCAAACAAATTCCATCTCAAATAATTCGAGGCGTGTTATTTGTGTAACTGTTACATATTACACAAATTCCGTGACGAAATCAAAACGCGGCAGATGTCGTCTTCATAAAAATACATCAGTTGTGTATTTAGAGACTTGTCTAAAGTCTAACTGACCTGTCTCACTGCAGACTGTTAGGCGTGATAGCGATGTTTTAGCTATTTTTGGAGAGGCATCCTACGTTTGTGAAGATGGATGGATGAATGGATGTTTGTGACTCTTTCACAAATTTCAAAAATGGGAGAACAGATTTTGACGATTTTTTGGGGAAATCATCATGGATACTCTGTGTCGTTTCCTGGGTTGGCCGACACAGGGTTATGCCGGACTCCTACCGACTAAAACCCCACTCAATGTGAGAGAAGATCCGACTCTGCCGTGGGTGATGGGCAAGATGGCATGGCACAAACAGCTATACAAAGATCTTACAAAGAGGTTCATTTAGAATAAGAATAAGAATAAGAATCGTTTATTTGCGAAATGCACACATACAAATTTGTGACAGAAAATGTTATATATCCTATCTTAAACTAAATGTATAAAAACTAAAATCGGTATGCGCGCAAGTCACAAAAGGGATCCTACTCAGCATTAAGCTGGAAGCTAAGGGCAACCAGCGCTGGTCTTCCGCAGAATCCTTTAAGTGAAGTCACGGCAAGATAAGATACAAAAAATAAACAACAGAAAAAAAAAAAAAAAACCAATGGGCAAACACATTATAGTACTTAACCTAATGCTGATATGCACAAAATAGTAGCAACAATATTAATTATTGTGAATATGAATGGACAGATAATATATTACAGTTATTATAATTTGACACTAACCACTTATTTTAAATAATACTTACAATTTACTCTTTTTGAGTTAAACAAATCCTTAAACATGATTTCTTCTTCCGCGATAGAGTTTGCAAAAGAATCATGTGCTAATTTTATATGCAAATATACTGGATTATTGGCATAATCTTAACATTATTATATAAATACAAATTATGAAACATATTATATAATATGATTATTCATTAACATTGGTGACGGCTCAAGCGGTGACAGGCAAGTGGCTTAGGATTCGGCCTCTTATTCCAAGGGTAATGGTTCGAATTAATGCGGCAGAACAGACTGATGACAGTAGACTGATACACGTGTGTCAGTATACACGCGATTGCTGTCACGTGCATCCACTTTACTTAAACAATAGGTAGGTCTGTACCTTCTAAATATTTTAACAAGATTAAATAATAGTAATAATTGCTTATAGCATAGTTACGAAGTCAACAATTAATTTAATAGTTTATCGTTTGGATTATATTATCAATTATTATTTTACTTAGCTTCATTAGAGCTTACTAAAATTTTCAGCCACAAACAGCGTAATAATAACATTTTTTGGAGTATGGAGTAAATCTTACTAATTCTTATCAAAAGCTTATAACCATATTTTTAGTACGTATCTCTCCGTAGACTTTTAGGCAAACTAAGAAAAAATAAATCAAAATTGTTTTTTACTCCTTAAATATTAATCCCAAGGGAATTAAAGGCTTAAATTTAAACTATTTGCACTGTGTTTACCTATTAGCTGGTCTTTAAATAATGTGGATATCAATCAGTTGAAACATTCATTTGAGACATTTGAGTGATGGAACGCAAATGAACACAGTCGGATCTCAGTCGGATCACTGCGTCGGTGGTTATTTCGTTAGTTTTAGAGCCATCATTAACGCATTCTGATTGTACCATTAGATGAGACGTCAATTGTGTTTTGTGGATTTATGGATTTTTAATCTTACAATACGAGAAGCTGAATCATAATGAAGTGGTCATACGTGGCTTGTAGATACGTACTGCTTAAGGTTGTAACGCTTACGGCTCCGGATACCTACTGAGCGTTGAGAGGATCATCCATTTTAGCCCAGAGTAGGAAACCGGCATTACCCTCTGTTATGTGTGGACTGTCAGAGGGTATAAAAATGAGTGTCCATAGTCTGCAACGACCAATCAACATCTGTCTGGTAGTCTGAATGCCCGTTTGCCACTCTTATGTATGTTATAGGTACTAAAAAACACAAAGAGTGTAAAAAGTTTGTAAAGATTGCTTCCGTCTACTTAACCTAAGATCGCATCCGACTCTTCTTATGAAAGTCTTAGTCGACGCTGATACAACGTGTTTAAACTTCGTAATAGCAAAAGTTACCGAGTCACTACAAGGCCAAGCGACGCTCTATTGTAGTGGAGACGATGAACTACGAGTAAGTATCTTTTGGAGATGAAGTGAACAAGAATCGTGTAGTTGTTGTTAGAGTAGGTACTTTTGGGGTATACGAGTTTAATGCAGATATTTGTGCAAAGGAAATGCGGCTAGTAAAAATGCGATAGGTAATAATAAATGTGTTAAGATTAGGCTTTATCTTACGTTATTATGTGTAGGTTCGTTTCGATGTTTCCCTTCTTGATTTGTACGTCTGTACCGGCTTTTATTTTTGTCAACAAACACGTAAAAGTACACAAATACATCACAAATTAGTCGGCGTTTAGTAAGTCATTTGATGATTTTGTGTTTTTCTTTTTAATTTTTTTTTAAATTGCAGATATGGCGGACTAGGTCCTACAGATATCTACAAACTTATAGTCTATTGAAGTTTAAGGTGCACTCGCTTAAAAGAACAGAAACTTCAATATTTGACGTTGTTTCCAACGCGTCACCGTAGAAAAAGAAACTGTTAAGTTAAAGCTCACAGTGACGTAAATTGGGTTGACGGCAAACGCAACAAACGCAGTTGCCTAAAATCAACGTTGAGCGGAGCAAAACTAAGTCTAGACTTTAGAGCTTGTTACTAAAACAGAAAAACTTCAAAATAAAAACAAGGAGAGAATCTCGGATTTTATTCATTTCGTGCACTGAAACGTTTTTCTGTAACGTTTTTCTGACGCGCGTTTTTCAACTCGAGTTCAACAAGAGAGATGTATCGTACAAACGTTTATCACGAAACCCGACTCACTGACAGTACGGGATTGCGGATATTATTTCGGAGCAATAATAAGTTTGAACGTTCGCTGTCGAGGCGTCAAGTATTTCATTGCGCTACCTACCTGAAAAATTAAAATGAAAATTTATTAATTTAGATCATATACATAAATACAGTCACAAATATGGCGCAGAAACGCTAATCGCTAAAATAAAAATCTTTTGTAAGTGTGATTCTCACTCCAGAATTACTATGTCGTATGGGTAAAAAGAAAAAAAAACGTTCAACTTATAACCGAACTTGCGAGGCATACCCGAAAAATATTCATTTACTTGCCTTTAGAATATGAGTAAGAGGTTTATTATGATATGATGATAGAGTGTTATCGGCGACTTGAACTAAAATTATGTTTATTTTGTGACTAGAGGGTGAAGAATTCTCCATAATGCTCTCAAAGGCTCGTGAAGTCAACCAATCCTCACAAGCCCAATGTGGAGAACTGAAGCTTTCATCCTTCTCATTGTGCGAGAAGACCCGACCTCGCAGTGGGTCACTTATGGGTTTCAGACAAGGTACTAAGTTAGATTAACTTTAACAAAAAGCTTAACACAAAATAAATATTTATGTTTATTTATCTATCCATAGGGGAAGGAATATACAATTAGCGCCAAGGGATTTCAAAACAACGAAATCTACCACCAGTCGGCCTGAACTAAAATTTAATAATATTTGTTTCACAGACCAGAGTTTCGAGACAGTAATGCCGGGATTATATAATTCGAACGAAACTTTAATCCCTAGTCCAACGTATTTCAGAAAAGATAATATTAAACCACTACTTATAGAGCTAAACGTTCGAGAGACAGGCTCTCGGGGATAATTAAGGCAATATTCTCGTTTTGAATTATTTGCAAAGCTATTCTGCTTTTTCAGGTTTGCCTAGAAAATGTTTTTCTAACACCCAGTATTGCAATGTAATGATGCAACTTGGTCAACCAACGCGCTCCCTGGTGGGATTACTGGATCATACAGCTTCCTTTTTCTTCCTTCCTCCCTTTCAGTCCATCGTCCTCTGTGCCTCCCATAATTGGCGCCACTCCATTCCGCCGGGTCCTGGGCCCTCTGAATCCAACGGTTTCCCGCTGTCTTCTTCAGGTCATCAGTCCATGTGGTCGGAGGTCGGTCGGTGCTTCATTTGCCGTAGTAGTAACGTAGAAGCCATTCGAGGACCTTTCTTCCTCAATCCCTAGCATGCCCTTAGATAACAATTGTCTTTGCAAATCAAAGACAATTGTTATCTAAGGGCATGCTAAGTGTAAGGGAAGTGTAAGGTGAGGAGAATTCATCATTTCCAAAAATCAATGAGTCCCATTTCTTGGCCACCGAACTATAACCCCATTTTATTACTACTATTACGATACTACTTTTACGAAGATAGCAAGCAATTAATATAAGAGGTATATTTTATTAGAAACCGATACATTCCCTGCTTTCCCGCTTCCGTTTTCCTTCCTTGTGCCGTCGTTCAATTTATTACAAGGTAGCGTTTCATTTAATCATTCTACCTGCAACCTTCGACTTAGAAATTGATCTCGGCGATATTGGATCTTTGAAAAGTAGTAAAACTTCACTGACCATCCACAGTAATGGACAATCCGTTTGGTATGGAAACTATAAAGGTACAAATCACGCAAACGTACATAAAAAGATCTCAACATTTAAATTTGGGTCTATGACAGATTAAAGATTTAAAGCGATTTTAAAGAGGAAAGTAACATTTATTTCATCCCACATAAACCTAAATAAATTCTCCTAAATAATTAGAATATCTCCTAAATAATTAGAATAGATTTTCTCCTAAATAAACCAAACGATATCCATAATATTGTATTGTTTACTCATAAAAAATCATACGACAAGTTGAAAACTGAAGGACAGTACCTACTAAGGGCCGTCAACAAAGCGGTCTCATACTGTCATCCAGTAAGGCTTTTAGAAAAAAGATAAAGACAAAAGAACTAATATTTATTCCAATGAAACATTATTAACTGGAAAATCGATTTATCTCAAGACGCTAAAACTTGAGAATCGAGAGCTCTGACGAGTGGACACGCGTATTAAGCATAGTACTCACGTACTCACACGTTTGTAAATCTTTGAATATTTACGATTATACTAATTATGTAAGGGCATGAACACATGGTATAATGTTTTGATAACTTTGCACAGTTACTACTACCCTTAATATTATTTGATATTCGCTAATTAACCCAGTGTCACTTTCGAAATGAAGAATATAACATCTCTCAAAATATTATAATATACTGCATTTATACTATATGTAAGGTATATAAGGTATTGTGGAGCGCCACTGCCATATTATTTCAGACACTCTCAAAAGATTGAATATAGTGTTGCCTTGAATTTTTCTATTTCCTAAGATCTCTAGATTTAGTGATAAACTTGTCAAGGACTTTGACAATTCCACCACTAAATCTAGTAGAGTCATATGCACTCTGAATTTTTGAGTGCACTTTGTTTAAGAATTTGCGGAATATAGAGGTGCGCGATCGAGGGAAACGCGATATACTCTCGTGAAGGTCGGAATGTCAGCAAAGTTTTGAGTAAAATCTTTGTCAATTGTGAGTTGCTTTCATATGCTTTTTATATTTTAAAATTAAATATCACCTGCTGAAACGGTGAAGGTTAAACATCGTTAGGAAACCTGCACGCCTGAGAATTCTCCAAAACTTTCTCAAAGGCATGGCACGGAAAATAGCGCTTATCGATATTATTTTCGTTGTGAGAGGAGAAACATAACCCAACGTTGCATTATGTCACCAAAGGGTTCCATCCATGCACCATTATAATGCTGTTAGTGTTGTAATAGTTACGAGAAGTGAGCTTTGACAGGATGCATTTTCACTATGCCTTTTTAGAGTTTTGCATTGCACAGTGCCGTTCCGGGGTCGTTAACTGAACCGGGCATGTAGCTAAAAATCCCTATTTACCCTTCACACTCGCAACTGTCAGTCTGCATGCTGACTTTACACATTTTTATTTTACTACTGAGATATATACCTATGTGTGTCTCTAGCCTTAGATTTCGTATTTATGGATTGCCGTGTTGTCGTTAAATACTTCGTCGGCCGAAATGAATTGCTATTTAGACACGCGCGTAGTAAAAACGGATGTTTTTGGCTGGCATATTATTATTATGTATTTTTTTGTTTTAGGCCGGTTGAATTTGTAACAATGTATTTTATATTAACGGGCAGATTTCTACTTACAACGCATAGCTTTGGACCCAGTAAACATAGTGTGTGTAGATGCGTCGTAAGGAAATGACACATAATTTAAATTCAATTCAATTAGTTTTCAGTTAGAATTAATAGACTAAAAAGGCTAAAATGACGACTAGTTTTATCGAACAATTCCAAAAGGATGTATAAGCACAAAAGAGCTACTTAAAAAACCCTTTAACTTTCGTTTTAACCGATTACAATTTTAGCGGAGCCAAAACAATATCGCCAAATGTCCAGTTAGCCATATACATAATTCAGATTATCCAGCCTAATTTCTTCCGGCTATAAAATCAAAATAAAAACTGCGTTACATCAAAATGAAAAATCCTCGTCAAATAACTCTCGAAGAAAAGCTATTAGTAAAAAAATTGAACATGAGTTTAGGTCCCAAAATACTAATCGATTACTAATTACCTATAAATATTTTTATAATTTTTAATATAGATTTTGAACAACATCGGTAAAAGTTTAGTTTAAAAGTTCCTTCCGCTCTCAATCTCCTGGGAACTTCCCTGCAGTGGTCCGGAGATTGAAATTGTGGAGATGAAAGTGTGCAAATGCGTTTTAGCCTCCATAAAATTCTGCGATGATTTGTTTTTATTTAAACATCAAACGGAATTAAAACCATTTTCCATGCCACATGAAAAGTGGCATACGATCTTGGCTATTCTTTAAAAATATCTTTATCAGTAGGTATGATGTATAAAAACTGCGTTAAAATATAAAACGTGTAAGTAACTTGTTTATTTGATAGTCGGTAAATTTTTAATATTTTATATATATCGCACATAATAATTTCTGCGGAGACTATATTTTTATCTATTTATTTTAGTAGTTGGGTTAATTGAAAATAAATTGTCCTAATTGGCTGACATAACACACGACCGTATGGACCTGTCCAAATCGAAATACGATACTGACATGCGAAAAAAGAGCGGTAATAGCTCAGTGACTTAGAATTCGACCTCGAATCGAGGCGTCGGGGTTCGAATCCCAGTAGCACGCACCACCTACTGTTACGGTGAAGGAAAACATCGTGAGGAAACCTGCATGCCTGAGAGTTCACAAAAATATTCTCAAAGGTATGTGAAGTCCACAAACTGAGGCCAACACCCCTCTCATTGTGAGAGGAGACCCGACCCTGTAGGGGGTCATTAGTGGATTACTGACATGCGACCTATAAATAAAAATGTATCTATATAATGAAGTTGTCGTACGAAAATCCTTTGTTTGCGACATGGCAATTAGGATCCGGAGTAGACCTATGTATATAATACCTAGTTACCTGATTTTAATTTCTCCTTAGCGTTTCGAATGTGGTGGAGTGGAATTAATTAAACGGATATGAATCTGTCTAATCTACATACATGTAGAATTAGATTTTCACTTCACTGAATCCAAGAAGCAAATTGCGTTTCCGGGAAATTATCTTGACCAGCAATATGATTCTAAAGATCTTGGATCAATTAAGTTACATTGTTTAGTATGAAAACTAGATTATACATACACATAGAAAACTATAAGAGAAGGGACAGCTGTCCATTCACAATGAGATGCAAATACGCCCTAGTCCACCAAGCTGGCCTAATGGGCATTGATGGACTTTACATGCCTTTGAGCACGTTATGGAACGCCCTCAGGCATGCAGTTACTGCAAAGAGGATAAGGAAACTCCTATGCATTTAAAATACTCCTCTGTTGGGCTTTAATGCATTAGCGGAATTAATATCCACGGCAATCTAAATCTAATTCTTCAAGGCGATAGGATTAGATAGTGGTAACAGGTAAATATCACGAGCGATGATAGCCCTAATTAGTATAGAAACGCAAAAACCCAGCGTCAAGCCTATGTAATAATAAGAGTTTCAGTTTGTTGACCGATAAAACTACTAAAACTAACGTAATTATAAATAAATATTTTCATAACAGAACTGAAACTGCCAAAGATTTATTTTAGATGCGCCCTAAACGTTTTAATGGATTATCAGACTTTTATCTGCCGTAAGATGAAATGATAATGCTAATTATGACTACACAAGATCAAAAGTGACCCACTTCCTTAGTTTGTTGTGGCTCACATGTTTCATGTCATGTTTTGAAACAGCTCATCACGTATAGTACACAGCTAACCCCTCAGCCATATGAGATTTACCTAAGAGGCTGATTTGCAGTATTACTATTATAATCTAGCACACGAGCCAGTGAACTGAATTGTTTTAGTAGGATTTTAATGTTTTCAGCTTCTCTTGTTACCCACTGGTGACCCACTGCAGGGTCGGGTCTACTCTCACGATGATAAGAATGTGACATTGTTTTTAGAGAGTTATGGAGAACTGAGCGTTCAGGTTTTCCCATGATTTTTCCTTCACTGTTAGTGCAGGTTATATTTGATTTTAAAAAGCGCATGTAACTTTTGGAGAATGTGTTTCGTGCATGGTGGGATTTGAACCTATACCGACGGACCGAATTCTTAGCCACTGAGCTATTACCGCTTCAGCTTTGATTGAGGAATTTATAAATGATTAAAATAATTAAAGTTATAGTACCATTAAAGTAGCATACTAGTATATAACTTACCCATATTGATGCAAATTAACGTTTTTGTCTTTGTCTTTTAAGTTAACTAAAAACGTCTTTGACCCACGAATCACGAATTGTAATTAGAGGGTAATTTTACTGCAACTCATTCTTCGGGTCAATGTATCGTTGGGAAAATATATAAACTCACTTGAAATGTGTTTCCCGCAATACATTCACCCGAAGTGTGATGCGTAACGGTAACCTCAAAAACTGAAGCGTAGAGAGATGTTTATCAATCATTTTGTCGGAGTAGCGTTAAGAACGGATCTTAGATAATCCCGCCGACTCCCAAACTGGGTTGTGCATATAAAAATCTCGGTCAAAACCATAATGTACAAACACGTGGACACGGCGTTAGGAATACTTTTCTATCTGAGTGTTTCAGTTCAAAGTAAAGGTAAAATTCATTATTTTCTCCGAATAAATAAATTGAATCGAAAGTAAAGTAGCTCATAATTTGACGAATCGCTTTATTAATTAACCTATAATGAAAAATCATTCGTAAATAAACTTTATAAAGTATTTTCGCCCGTCAAGTTTGTCTTACGACAATGTCATATTGTCTCGTATATTTGTCGCATGTCAGTGCGTATTGCCAGTTAGGATACCTCCATTCTACCGGTGCGTTCCACCGGGGATCCCACATGCGCAGAGAAAGGCCACCGAGGGGTTGTTGTGGGTAAGAATCCCACATAACTGGAGTCGCTCCCACGGCTCTCGGGTACCTATGAAAGTTTTCCGTCATAAAAAAGGACAGCTCCATTGACAAAGACGTGTGTTTGAATTTTGTCGCGTTGGTTGGTAGCTCTATAGGTCAAGGCCTTGGGCTAGCGTGGCGGACTGGAAGCCTTTATTCTATACACGATCCAGTAGTGGTTATTAATGGGATAACAAAAGTATTCCCTATACTAAAAATACACACTTAAGTCACTACTCTTACTATCTGATGAGAATTTCAGACTTAGGCCTTAACTAGCAAGAAACCCGACCCAAATCACCTGAGCTAAAGGAGACCTCGTTCGGGGCCAGTGAATCATGTCTTATGTTGATATTAATAAACAAAAGTTAACCAAACCAAATGTTGGTAAAAAAAAATCGTACTTAAAACCGTGCTTGATGTTCGAGTAGTCGTTTAATATTATTTATATGGGTCTAAATATGTTTTGACAGTGGGTTTGAAGCGAAAATCGTATAGGTACTGGCATTGGCAGTACGGAACCGTACTCCAAGTTATGATGCCGGTGGTGCCATCTCTTGACCGATGGTTGTAAGCGAACGTGTCTATTATCACAATGTTCTTCATAGCCTTTCTTGTTAAACTGAAAATGTTAAACAAACGTAAAACTATACTGACAATTATGTACAGGCTACGTTCCACATTTAAAAGTAGATTTTTCCTTTTTTCCTTTTCCCAGATCCAGCTAGAGGCCGATTAGAATACTGGGCCTTCTGTTAATTGAAAAGTTTTAGTTAAAACAACGAAAACTATACTGACGATGATGCAAGTGTCATATCTAAAAGTGCGGTTCTCCTTTACCCAGAACCACCTGGAAACCGACGAGCTGGACATGCGAGACCCTGAGCACCGGCACCTGGTGCTGCAGATTGCGCTCAAGTGCGCGGACATCTCCAACCCCTGCCGCCCCTGGGAGATCAGCAAGAAGTGGAGCCTGAAGGTCAGTCACGCACAGGGCCCCGGGCAATACTGGCTACATATTAGGATAATGGGCCCCCTATTGTAGTCAGTAATTAAGCTTCGATTTCCTCCAATTATATAAGTTTTTCGGTAATAAATATTGGTTATCGTTCGGTGATCTGACGGGATCTAGGGACTTTGTGTTTGATCTGAGGTGGCCCCTATCGATCCACTGGGGGTGCCCACTGGGAAAGAGGGGTCTGGTCACATTTATATAAAAAAAATGAATGTGTCGATCCAAGGGCGTATATTGAGATTACTTAGTTAAGTCACAAGACGAGGCCAGCCTTGGAGCAGCATGTTCTTTATGTATTGTGCTTCTATCGGGAAGGTGTGGTTGGAAGATTCGGGAGTGAGTCCTCTGGGAGATCAGCAAGAAGTGGAACCAGAGGTAACTCGAATAATAATTAATTAGGTCTTCTATATCTGCTATTTGAGGTTAATCGGGTGCAATGAGGGTTGCAATTTCGTGACCATTTTACAGTTACTCCAAACACTCGTTTGCTACTTCTATATTTTTAACGTCAATAACGTGAACACGCTCGTTCAAATGATGTTTTATAACATCGCAGGTGTGCGAGGAGTTCTTCCGGCAGGGCGACTACGAGCGCGAGCTCAAGCTGCCCGTCACCGCCCTCTGCGACCGGTACACCAACTCCATCCCCACTATCCAAACTGGTGAGTGTACTTAACTACTTAGTCTGCCTCTGTCCGAACAACGACATGATCCGACAATAGCGGGAATAGCTCATTGGTTAAGGTATTTTCGGTTCAGATATTCGAGAGGTCCACACCGTTCACATGCAATCCCAGCAGCACGCTACTTATGTGCTGTTTGTAAAAAAATTATAATAATAATTAAAAAAAAATATTACCTGCTGTGACGGTGATGGAATCCATCGTGAGGAATTCTGCATACTTGGGAGTTCTTCATAATGTTCTACGAGGCGTGTGAGGTCCACCAATCCGCACTACTGACATTCCCCTCTGCAACCAAAATTCAAATCATTTAACTATTAGAAATATTGTTGCTAGAAATACTTATGCTCATTAAAATCAATATTTCCCGCTTCCAGGATTCTTCAAATTCGTGGTGCTGCCACTGATGTCGGAGTGGCACTCCTTCCTGCAGAGCGACCTGTCTCAGCAGATGATGCGCAACTTGATCTACAACCAGAACAAATGGGAGGCGATGATGGCCGAGGAGCTCGGCAACAGGCCGACCGCCTCCAACATGGTGGTCGTCGAGGAGGCGGACGAGGAGGAGTATGAGCGCGGCTCCATCTCCGACAGCAACGAGCACCTCCTGCCGCTTCGACGTCGCTCCCTCAACACTAAGAAGAGGGCCAGGAATCATGTGCGCCGGTTCTCCATCCCGCTCAACCTCTTCAAAGCCATGTGCGCCAAGCTCGAAAAGAAGCTGGAAGCCGCTAGGGCCGCTGAAGCAGCCAGTAAACAAGCCGGGTCCGCCCAAGCTGCTGAGCCTGCACCCGAGGCCGGACCCGCGCCTGAACCGGAACCTGACGCCGAACCAGAAGCAGAACTTGCAGCACAACCCAAAGCGGAATCGGGAGAATCCTCCAACGTCATAGCTAATGTCGTAGATGATTGCCAGCCGTCCACCTCAGACGGCAAAGTGGAGACCGTTATGTTCGCCTACCAGATCGATTTACAAGCGCAGATGGCCGCCCGTCTCCAGATCGCCAAGGAAGACGTTAAGAAGATGGCCCGGCAGCTAACCCACCCGCCTTCGGAGATGCCGCCCGGGCGACTCTCCCCGCACTCTCGCTCGCAGGATGCCGCGGGGCAATCCGAGAGCCTGTCGCTGAACAAGATGGTGCAACACGTGAGCGCCATCCCTGGCACTCTGTACGGGCTCATGAAGCAGGCTCACACGAAGGAGCCGGAGGAGGGCGAGTCGAGCGAGGAGAGAGACTTCTTGAGGAAGTTCTGGATCGCTTCGGGATGTTCCGGGAGGCGCGAGTCTGCCCCCATCGGCAGCCAATTGCGCGACAACATAACCTCCGTGCAGCTCACCGGGATAGCCACCGAACAAGAGCGCCGCAAATCTATGCCGGCGGAGTCTCTGCATGGTATGTAATTCATAATTGTTTAATGTACTTTGATAGTCTAAGCCCATTGAGGTTAGTAGTTTTAGTCCAAAGACAACAGTTAGCCGTCGCCGACATAATCCCGCTACGAGCGTCGCGCCAGTCGCGCGCTACCTGCCTGTCAAGATCGTCGATATCTCAGAGATTTTTCAAGACGGCGGAGCACTTATTAAACATTATATGTCTCATTATGCCTATAACTCTTTTTGGACATCCTTCAATCCATCAATTTTGTCAGACATTTTGAAAGTGTGATCTGTTTAGCCGGCCTTTAGTGACTGAATAGGCAATTCGCGTTTCTTGTGTGTACGGACCGCCGATACTTATGTCGTATACAACATTAGTATCGAAGATTTGCGTAGCCTTGTGTACGAAGGGCCTTAGACAAAATAAGATTGTTCGAAGATGGTCCCCGCCATATGGACACAAACTATGGACAGAAATGGAGACTAATTACGATGGAGCTATTGTGATGGAATATGAAGCGTTATTATTATTGTGTGTGTCTGCACATTCACAGGTCCAAGGAGATTGGACCCGGGCAGTAGGCTTGCGCGGGGACACCGGTCCAACACGTAGAGGCCTTTGACACTTTAATGTGATTATGGTGTACATCATATTATTATTATTATTATTTACTAATTGTGCATTACAGAAACCAAAGAACCCAAAAACGACGAATTGGCCGCGGCACTGCCAGACCTAGCTCGAACCCTCACCGGCAAGGAGGCCCTGAACCGCCGCCGCGGGTCCGCGCCGGCGCCCGTGGTGGCCGATCTGCTGCCAGGCCTCCGCCGCACCAACGGCGGCCGCCGTAAGGCCCCCGTGGCCTCCTGCAAGGCCTCCCTCGGCGGCCCCGAGGCCTACCAGAGCCACCGCCGCGGCTCCCTCCCAGTTGAGGTGATGACAGGTGCTAACGCTTCTTCTTTCTTTTGTTTGTTTGGTTTTCCATTTTTTTTCCGATTGATATTTTTTGCGATGTTGTTGTAGACTTGTAGTTGAGTGGTTTGGTGTGTTCGAGGTGGGGTCAAGTCGGGTAACTTTGAACCAATAAAAATAAATTATCCATTTATTTTAATAGTATGATATAAAGATCTTCAATAACAAACATGACGTAATTCATTTTTCAAAATTACCCGAGTTTTAAACCAACTATTACACGAGTTTTTGAGGTTTCAGTGAGTATATTTACGAGTACTACAGGTATGGAGAGGTACTGTTTTTCGATTACGTGATTACTGCTTCTAAACTTTTGTATTTTTTTTTTGATTACGTATTTTATACTTCAAATTTATTTGCAATTCCATGTCGTGTAATCCATAACTTAGTAATTCTACGTTGTGTCATTAATAACTTCCCCAAAAATGCTCTTGTTTAATGTTATTATTTGTACATTGTAGGCGTTTCGCGGTACTGAACTGGTCGAGGAAGCTCCGGTGAAGGGAACACCGCCAGCGCCTCAATAAGCCGCCAAAAGCAGAAAAACAATCCTGGATTTGACAAATGCTACTGGAAATGACGACGCTCCCAAAATGATTAACGGTGGATTTCAATAACTTATCTCTGACGATAGGTTATAATAGGGCAAGATAGGGATAAGGGCATATGTGCCCTTCTACAGATAAGTTGCCAAGATATCGTTATGTTAATTTAAAGTTGTTCAGAGGGATTCTTACCTAACTATTCTTACTAAGATTTGTTATTGAAATCGGCCTAAAATGACAAGACACCCGGATAGGACTAAAATTCCTATTGATTTGAAGGACGAAGACAATTTTACTGTCGTAGTTTTTATTTTGACAGGTTAGATATGATTTCAATAATCGAAATCTAAGTTACCCGGATATAAGAATATGACAAAAAGTAGACGCTGTAAACCTGGATTTTACGAAACTTGTATTGGCTTTTAAATGGAAACATTTAAAACGCCAAAAAACTCGGATATGACGACATCATTTTCATATTTCTAGTACTTACAGACTTACGTGTCAAGGCAAGTTTATGAAATTCTGAAGCCCACTTTACACCGTGAAAGTGTAATGAGCGAAAATGGCGAATGAGCGAAAATGGAGAAACCAAAAAGTTTCTCTTCAGTTCAGGCAAACACCGCAAAAGGAAATTGAGGGAGCGAGTTCGTTTCAACTCTCTCTAACCGCAAAGCCGCGCCTGCATTTTTCGTGCGAGCTAAAAGGAGTCCTAAATGGGTCCGTTCCCGGTGTAAGCGGGGTTATCTAGAAATATGGATACGATGAACAATTTTAATTTAACGAAGGCAACTGAGGGACCACCTCGTCGGTGTTTCGCTAAAAGGTGTCGCTATTTAACGAGTGTGTTAGATGAGTTGTTTCAATACAACAGGTGCTGTGCGTATGGACTGAGTGACGACACCTCTGGCCCCGTCGACCACGTTTAGACGAAATTTCGTCGGTTTGTAGGCTATTTGTGATATGGACGAATTGGAACGCTTCTCAGTGACTTAGCTGTCGCGCTTGGCCGATAGCTTTCGAAGTAACGTGTGATATTATAATGAATCAGAATTCTTTGGTGCCACCTTGGTGCAGAGTTTCTCGCATGGAGCTCTAAGGGTTGTTAGATTTTGATATTGAATATTATAAATTGTGTTTTGGACAGCTAAACGTGCGTCGACTGTTTTAACGTGAATCCCTAAGTTGCATTCATGATTGTTTATTAATAATTTACTTTTTAAGTGTGATTCTAACACGCCAAATTTAATTTTTCATTTCTTTTAAATATAATTGAGTGACAACGTTTCAGTTGAGTACAAATTTATTTATACTTTGTTGTATTTTTTGTTGTAATTTGATTTATATTGTATTGTTTCAGTTTGAGAGCTGAAGGACATTTTTAAAACGTGATCGATTGAAGTAAAGGTTTCAGAGTGAATTACTGGAGAAAGGCGTTTCGATAAAGATGTGGATATTTTGAATTTTGAAGGTTATTACAAAATTGATCTATCATTTGGTCCGTCAGCTCTCACTACAATTTTAGTTACTTCTCATAGGCTAAGATTACGTTTTATCGATAGAATCATAGAGTTAATTCGGATTTTAATCAATATTAATTCTATGTGTTGTGTAATACTAGAGGTACGGTAGCATGCAGTTCACATTCGATGTTACTTAGACGTGGATCTTCGTTATCTGTTGCTGCGGTGAACACAAATAATTCGAGTCTCAATTCGTTTATAGATTCTATAATCGTAGTTGTAAGCACGGTTTTAATTTAGGTTGTTTATTTTAGCAAAGTGTGTTAGGCGTCTCGTCTTGAATGCAGTCAAAATTCAAGTTCAAGTAAAACTGTAATAGGTTGATCAGGTTCTGTATATCAATGCCTTGGTTCTGTTAATTTATTACATCAGAATTCACAGGACACAGTTAATTATTCCGATTGAAGAACATTTGACAGTATGATGCTGAAATTTTTGAAGCTTTTGGTGACTCTTTGATTTGATTCATTGATTCATTGGTTTCGTTAAGTGAAAGATGAGTTCGAGCCGTCGGCAGAGAACCCCGAGATTTCATTCCTCGGAAAACATTATTTCCATTTCTATATCCCTTGAACCAGTGTGCACTAGTTTCGATACCTGAGCCTAATATTCAGCAAAGGGCCGCGAGCTTCGCTGAATGTTATGCATTGTAAAAACCTTTCTTGATTCCACTCACTCTTTATTGTTACTTGCTAGGATGTTTACAACTTATCCCTGAATGCCTAATGCTCATATTTCATGACTATTCATTAGGTGAGGTGCGAATGTATTTTGACTACAGTTTAAGACTTCCGCAAAAGACTTCAAAATTATTATCGTTTATTGAGTTTTAACATCCGAATACATTATAATATATTTGGAGTTATCAGGGATCCATTTTTTGTGAGTATTTTTAAATGTGAAGTTTTCTTTGTTGCTTGGGGTAACTTACACACATAATTACATACGACCTGAGGGTTTGAACCTTGTTTAAAATTACAAGAGTATAATCCAAAAAATAAAAATACAGCGATTTGAAAGACAAATAAGGATGTAGATTGACGATTAATTCAATCAAAGGTTTTTCGAGATCAGCCTAAACTCGATTTCACTATGATACGTACGAGATACTTAACACACCTCTTAACTAGTTATACGTTTGGTTATAAGTTAAATTCAGTATTAACTGTGTCAACAGTATTTGATCTTGCTTAGGTACTGTCCAAAATTAACAGTATTTCGAAAATAAATACAAATTTTTCAGATCCAATCGGGAAAATAAATTTAGATTTGTGCATTGAATTTTAATCAAAGTCAAAAAAATATTATGCTAACAATTATAAAATTTACTTTAATTGTAAAACACAAAATATTTTCATAGTTCACAAAAGAAAGTTTGGAATTAAAATTGAGCTTTAATGGATTACATTCTTTACAATATGAGAAAGTGACTGATTAATGAAAAAAATCTTGTTTTTTGTACATAATAGGCACATGCCATGAAAAATAGTTTAGGTTTATAATTATATTAAGGTTTTTCCCGTAATGATACTGATTTATTGCTTTTTAAGGGCTTTGATTTGACGTTAAACGAAATACATACTTACGTTTCTGGAGATTTCGCAATTTTGGGCTTTTAAAATGACCAAAGATACGTTTTATTTTTAATAGACAAATGATAAGCATTTTCAAATATCAAAATACATGCTGTGACAGTTAAGTTATAGCCAAAGTATAACGTTTGTACGATCTGAGTTGCCTTATCGTTTTATGCACAGCTTTTTCATTTCATTACACTTTAGTAGACATCTGTGGTAAATTTCTTTTGTCTGGAATAAACAGTGGCCATTTTGGATTATTATAAATACTTTTCTAATTGACTTGCGAAAAAAAATTTCTATTTTTTTCTGAAGCACGAAATTTAGCTTGCGGATTTTCTTATGATAATTTTTATACGCAATTAATTTCAATTTCAATAGAATACCTTGTGGGGCACTGATATATTCAACGTTACTTTGAATACCATAAGTTTTATAATTTATCATAATTATTTGAAAGCTGTAAAATTTTATGTTACAATACAATCTGTTTTAGACATCAGTAGATGTCAGCACCTTAAATGGTCACCCTTTAGTACGTCTGTCAGAATATTTCAGTGTCATAGCTTCAGATTAGATCAAAGTCTAATTACGAACCCTTAAGTATAGTAGCACTTGATAATAATAGTAATATTCTTGTAAATTATGTCACAAATACAAAAACTGGAACCACAGACTCGCGTCTCTGTATACATACATACATGGATCAGATGACCAAAACTGGCACGTACATACATACATAGGTCACTGGACCATATCGTTCACGTGCGGTAAAATATGCAACAAGATTTTTCGATTGTTTATTAGAATCAAATCAAACGAAATTTGGCCCAATGAATATGCAAATACATGATTCATTGCAATGCTTTTTATATCTATGACTTAGTTATTTGACTGACATCACAGGTACAGACCGTCTCGAAACAAATCATTACACTGCATTTTTTCAATCTGTAATACCAAATCAACAATAATCACTTTCTCTCCCTCATGTGCTTGTACGCGTGCGATGGAGACAGATGTTTCGCTGATGCTTTGATGACAATGTGACGTCACCTTATCCACACAAGCGTATTCACACACATGAGCGTATTATATGAATGTGTTGTACGTACCAGCATTAGTCGACTGATTAGTAGCTTTTGTTGCAGAACGTCAATATATACATATATTGTCTATACTTGTACTATCTCTTTCGAATTTGATGTTACTGTCCGTAGACGAGAACTACTATTTTAGTATATCAATTTATATTTATGAAGTATTTATGACCCTGTAGGTAGACAGTAGAAAATAAATGTTCGATGTTTAAATGTTATTGACGTTACATGTTAAGACTGGGGGAGTTAACTATTGCAGATGTGCTGTGGCTGGGTTCTACAACTTTATTGCTCAAAAGAGAGTTTTAATTTTAAGGCACATAGCCAAATCCCGGCAGCTAATGCGGTTCTTGCTAGGTGATTGGCTTAATAAATGTTGAATTCATGTAGCAAAGGCGATCGTTGTGATTACTTTAAATTGTAATAGGAATGTTGAAACCATACATAAATTATTTCAAATTAAACTTTTGTTGTTAGTCAAGTCACTAAGAATATTTGATTTTAGGTATTTCAATAAAGGCAATACAAGGCAATACAACTTACAATTCAACTACAATATCGTCATAAATTTAATATGACGATCGCAGAGTATGATGTTTTCAATAAAAAATCGAAATTATTATGGTTTGCACACAGATTAAATAGGATATTTAAATATTGGCCAAGTTTTATACGTTCCCGAACGCAGTCTTAAAGGGGATTACGTTTTGAAATTAGGTTAACGAAAAATTTTCATTTTATTATGTTATGACAATTTGTGAGCGTTTTCCCTTCACAATATGTACTCCGATAGTTACCTCTTCCATGATACTAGGGTAGCAGTGCCCCGCGTATGGGGATCGTACGTATTTCTTAGATTATAAGCAGATGTGAAGATATATGACGCACGTAGTTTCAATCGACAAGAACTCCCGTTTCTTTTTGTTAAGTTCAAAATGTTACGTCTTATCCGAGAAATATATATTTCAAATAAAAAGACAACTTATTTGCGTCTTGTGCTTGTATTTCCATTTCTACTATGCATTTACATTTAGTTCTAAAGATAACTTCCAGTTCAGTACATTACAGTGCACTTACTGATATAATTTCAATATCAATAATATTTTGTTATGTAATAATTTTGTAGTTTCTGTGACAGCCTGAGAAAGTTTTGTACGAAGAATTTGTTTTTCATAATAATATAACCTAGTGTGGAGAGTAGGGTTATCAATTCAACCTATCTCATCAACCAGTTTGTACATTACATTACATTACATTACATTAACGAAATGAAAAGTTTTGTTGCCAGCCATATCAGTTGTTTTAGATTCCGTCGTAATAACTAATGCGCCTATCATCAATTGGCGGGGCTTATATATTTTTCATATGAATGCACAAATAATAAGAATTTGTTGTTATTTTTATGACTGTCCGTCTTTCAGTGTAGTGCACTGCAGTGTATTATTTGGGAATAATGTAAAAAAGTTATCTCTTGACGGAAATGAGAACTTTGGAGTAAGCCTAGCATATATTATGTAGAAACTATAAGGTATGTTGATTGAACTTTATTTTTGAAATATATTTTATTACTTAATTATTTTAACTGGTATCTCGGAGCGTAAGAACATATTCTAAATTACTTTAGTATGTGCTTAGGCAATACATAGCGACTAGGTTTGATGCAAACGCGATAGATAATATTCTGATAAAATATTTTCTGTAATAATTCCATTATTTCAAGTTAAAATTAAACTTTTGAAGTTTTTACTTTACTAAGCAAGTATTGTCTATACCTAATGCAATAATTTTTCGCGTTATTGCTACCAAACTGAATTATTTCTTAGTGATTTTAACGTATTTTACTTTTGAGTACATGTCCTAAGTGTAAAAGGTACAATTTACTTGTATATTTTTAATAACAATACATAATGTATTACGGTATGCAATGTAATACTATATACAGAACGACGCCTGCGATTTTGTTACGATGGAACGTTACAAAATACATACAAACGCACGTCTAATTCGTTGGCATCGTTTCTATAGTCGCTTTGTGTAATATCGGTTAATAGATATTCATTGTTCATAGTAACTTTATTTGTTTGTTCGCAAAATATTTTAACTTGAGCAATTTGAGAATATATACTGTTTTTAAAATATTTAATCTGTTATTTATGTTATAAAATCGATTGCGTATGTTTGCTATTTATGAATTCGTTTCAGACTTTGCAATTCTTGGAGGTTATTACATTCATAGATTTTATTTCTTTAAATTTCTTTGAATCATTACAATTTTATATCGATAATGTGTCGGTTTTGCAATTTGAGATATTCTGCGAACATAACATTGCTTTATGCTACTTGCCAATCGTATACTACACAATAGTTACTTTGCTAAATCTAGTGACTACATTATAATACATTATGTCATTGTTTACTGACGCTTACATACGATAGTTACTCGTACGTACACAACGCTGATATTATTTTTCTAATGACCAGTCTACTTTAATAAGTTGTAAACAATCAAGCTTGCATAATATAACGTCTAGTCTTACTTTGAAATAATGAAAGGTTTTCTAATTCGTAATATTCGATATTCCTTGTCGATTTTTTGCGTTTATATTTTTCATAATCCAAGTGACTCTCGAAGGGTTCCATGCAACCAAAACTGTCTAAAAATATTGAAATCTAATTGCCATTGAGCCTATAATATAGATAACAGATTTTGACTTTTGTAAATTGATTTTGTGTACTAATTCTAAAAGTGCTGCCCTGTCAAATTACATATTGGACAGACGCGTGGTAAGATAAAGGCATTTTCCATACGGAACCCTTAAGAGACATCGCTTACAACTATCACTATTCTATTGTGAACCTTAGTCTGAGTTGTGACATTGAAATTGGAACGAATCGAACCATGTTTTCGATGGAAAACATCGTAATTTATTTCTGCTATATGTCACAAAAATGTTTAAAACTAGAAGTTAACCTGTAAATCTTTCGGTAAATACGAGTAGTTGTTGGTGTTGGTGTTGGTATTCTGCGTTCGATGAACTCAGACTAAGGGTAGTACTGAAAATTTTTACTATGCGCTTAGGTTAATGAAAACTTCTTCAGGTGTTTATTACTTGTCGGTGTGACTTTTTGAGTGTTTACAATTAGTGGATTACATAATAATATTTATTCGATATTTGTGTCTCAAATATTTATCAGTAGTATACTGTTAACAAGTGTAGCTTAGTAATTAAGTGATGTTTCAAGGTGCAGCGTAAGAAACCTTTTTTGGCAGATTTAAGGGTTGGTGACGTACGAGATCAGGATAGATCGATTCTCTTTATAATCGATCCACAGATCGAGTTAAAACGTGTTTTTGACGTTTTAGGAGTTGATTCTATAAATTTTGTTTGTTATAAACTGAAGTTGATGGTTGTTACGATATTTTAGCCTCTTGGATTTTGGATTTGCTTTAGTTAATATCAAACGTAATGGTCCATAGATTTATTTATCTTTAAGTATACGACGGTAATCAGACTCGTTTAAGGTAGATACGTAATTAATTCTGCCAAAAAAGTAGGAAACAATGTAGGAAACATTGCGGAAACTAAATGTTATTGTATAAGTTTATGTCTCCGGCACCGTCCACTGTCTCGTTTCATCACGATACATCAGCGTGTTAAGAGAAGTTGTTACAAAGAAGTTGAACGGCAGACGAAAGCATTAAAATTTGCAGATTTGTCGAAAAAAATTTGGAATCATGATTTTTTTAAATTTTCACAATTGCGCATTCCTAACGACGTTCAAGGACGTTCACATTGCTACGTATAGCGCCTCGGGCTGTACAATGGCCGTATGTCTATACGCCGGTTTCGGTCCGATTTCATATACCTACAGGCAATAATAAGTCAGAAAAAGTTTAACGGAGGGTTTGCGCCTTGTTTATTTAGTGTTTAAAATACACCCTAAGAGGCTGTCGTAGAAGTAGAAGTCGAATAAGTTTGTTCGTTTCACGTCCATTTCGGTGTATCGGATAGAACGCGGACGTGGATAGTGCGCCATCCTTCTGAACGTATCCTCCATTGTCTCAAATAGTATGAACGACCATTACAGATATTGTCTCAGTGTTTTATGGCCATAAACATTTAGCGAAAAATTGTAACATGTTTAACATCGAAATGAGCTTTTGTGTGCTGTATTAAAAGATTTAATGTTTTAATAGCATCATTTGTGTAGAGCCAATTTATGTAATGGTTGTTTCGATATTACTCCGGGCTGTCTTTATTAGAAAGCCATAAAAAGACCGGCACAAATAATATGTTGATAATAAAAGCTTTTTCAGTCAAATATAACATGCTATATGGAGAAAAATCAGAACTATCAGTCACAGTTAGTTTCTACCAAAAGATATATTACTTTTGAATCCGGTATTTTTACTGAGCATTACTTTAAAATATACATTATACATTACCTTAAAATATACATTGAGTACCTACATTGCGTAAGCCCGGAGTAAAATTGATGTGTCGAGTTGGCCCGACTCTAGCTATTATTTTATGCTTATGACTACTTTGTATACGACTGTATTTCTTTGAAAACAAGTTAACATATTGTAAAAAATCAAATGTTTGTAACAATAACATCATAAAATTTCAGGTCAAAACTCGGCACATCAATACTTTTCTTGTTTTTTTTTAATTTACTTATGCTCTATTGAATTCAGATAGTGGTTTATAAATTTATTAATCTTCTGCTCAATATTAGTATTATAGTTAACGCCATTTAATATATTTATGTATTTTATAATAATTTGAAGTCTTGTTCGGGAACTAATTATATTTATTCAGCTTTTAATCACGTGACTGAAACTATACACAGAATACACACCAGAAATGCAAGAACATATATATACAAAATATAAATTTTTCTGGTAAATTACGATGTGAGTTGAATAAATATATAAAGATCCCAAATAGATATACATATACATCGCCCTATTTATTTTTATAATATTATACATATGGATATGTATATTAAAGCAATGGATTACGTCCTGGTGACGACCAATCGCAGAAAGGTAAAGAAAAGGATTTTAATATGTAATACGGTTTATTTTAATTTTATCTTTCTTAATTTATGATCTGTTTTTATGTGAGGAAATTGTAAGTTATTACGCTTATATTACGTTTATAAATGAAACAGTTCAAACAGTGCACTATACACTACATCAGGAGTCCGGTTTAATGACATAAATTACAATATTTAACTGATTACGGTTCCGGGTGCCCGGCAAGCACTATAATGCTATGGCCTGCCTAACTAGATAGTAGTTAAAAAAGTATATCTGTTAATTAAAATGTTTGATCCTTTTGCGGCAGTGTAACTAACAAAATATAATTATAAAATAACCATTAAAGAAAAATTTAATATTGCAATAAATCGGACTCCATATTGACTAGTCGAAGTGTGCCTGTTTAACGCAACGACAACAGTGATTTTTTTATATTTATTTGTATAAATCACGAGTTAACTTTTAAACAGCGCAATGAAACATGTTGCCAGTTGAATAGATATTTTTTAAGTTTTTAGTTTATACAATTGTATAACAATAACATCATAATGGGTGTATAATTTACGGTCATTACTTTTTTATTTTAATATGTGACTACTGACTACTATTTATATCATAAGGGGATATTAAGTGACTGGCACACGATCTTCCCTCCGTCGACATCGTCGTATAGCAAAGCTCTAAGAGGCAGTCTTTTTATTTATAAGTTATTTTATTTCATTATTAAGTACTCTAATGGCGCTGGGAGCATTGTAGTTAGCACAGAATTGTGTTGGAGGTCAATAAATTCAACACAGATCTGACCTACTTAGAGTTATCTAAGAACATCAATTCTGTCACCTTTGGTTGGTAAAACATTTGTAAAAATCTGCCTGTTTAACATTTTCGATCTGGATAATACAAGAGAGTTGTGAGCTAAAAGTAAATAGCTAAACACAGGCAGAATTCTATTTTGCTATTAATTGAGCCCACACGGTAATAGAACGATTATGATTTTTTATATTTTAAGTATATTACATTAAGTTAATTTTTGTTTAACTTTTTAGAATATGTTTACTGAATCTAATACATCTCATTCGAGGACGATCATGTATAGTGAAACGTTCCTATTGTAATTGTACTTATGTTTTATTTTGAATAAACGTTTCTTTTTTCATTTATTTGGTTTTTTTTATTTTTCTTGATGGCTAGGAAATAACGTTGTATGGGCCCAATATTCTTAACTTTTCACTATTTATGATTTTTTATAAATTATGCCTTTCTTATTTTGATTTTACTAAAGCATCCGACTGACTTTCTATTTTGGAACGTTTTTTGTAATAGAGACATATATTCTACCTTCGAATTTAAAATTTATTGACCTTTACCAATTTATAAAAAGTTGTGAATATAGGTGTCCCTTTTGGCGTTTGAAGACTGCGATTGGTTTGATAAAATTAATATGTATTATAGTATACTATAATTCTTATATATTTTTGGCTTAATACTAATGTTTAAACAAACCCCTATAATAAACAAGCATTTTATTTTTCATGGTACCCTTGTTGTTAAAAGTTGCACACTTTTAATGGCATTCTTTACTCATTTAACTTAATACAGCCTTGAAATTCTATTAAAGTGGAACATTATAAATAAACTATAGAAAAAAATACGAAAAAGCACTACATAATTTCGGTTTCTAACGGATAACTATAATAAACATGCTTAGTTTTAAATCCATTCCTACAATGTTTAAACCATTAAGTAAGGTTAATACACAAAATTTTAACTTGTGATTTTTAGCTTTACCCATAGGTTATGTAAAGGAAGATTTGCAACTTTTAACAATAACAATTTTGAGTATAAAATTATAAAGGTCTACCGAAGCCTATTATACATATTTTTTATTTCCTTATACAAGTATTGTACATATCTAACTTGAAAAGATGTTCGACGTGTATTTTATCAATGTAGTCCGTGAGATTAAATAAATTGTTTCCTGGTCTAAAGGTTAGTTTCATTGCAATAATTCTTGTGTACAGCAGTGTCTCAGATCGGAGTAAAGAAAGCATGGATCGCAAATTTACAGGAAGATTTTAATAATGTCTACCCCACCATAATAATAAAATAATCATCACAATACCATCACCCGTTGGTCGCTTTTATAATTTTCCGTAGGACGGCACGGCACGATTCCCGTGGAAGTCTCGGGTTATTTTGTAGCCGTCGACGGCATGCCGTGCCGTAGATCGTTTTTATAATTTGCCGTATTACGCTTTGCGCCTCCAAGTGTGCCGCCCGCGCCGCCTACCTGGCTACGCACACACACACAGCTACATTTCTTGTACGTACATAATACCCTCAAATGCCGCGACGGTTTAATGGGGAGCGCAGTGTGCTACGGCGACGGCACGGCAGAGGTTTACCGTTCACGGCATGCCGTTGCCGTGGCCGATAAATTAAAAGCGTCTGCATACAATTTCATACATTTTGCTTTCCTATTTTACCGGGACGGCAAAACCGTGCCGTGCCGTCCTACGGCAAATTATAAAAGCGACCGTTAGGTCCACCGTACAATAAATAAACATCCACGAACAAATTAGTCGAGGTCGTTGAACTTGCTTTCGATTATGCAATGTTTTGATAATACTGCTATTGCCCGAGAGATGGCGGTAAATTATTTTTTACGTGTTATAAAAGTTCTGCAAAATTTTGATAGATGGCAATTAAATCTATTTTTAGCAATGATTTGAAAATACTGCTATTGCGCGATAGATGGCGCTAAATTATATTCTTACATGTTATTAAAGTTCTGCAAAATTTTTATAGATGGCGCTTAAATCAATTTTATGCAATGAAATGAAAATACTGCTATTGCCCGAGAGATGGCGGTAAATTATTTTTTACGTGTTATAAAAGTTCTGCAAAATTTTATAGATGGCGCTTAAATCAATTTTATGTAATGAAATGAAAATACTGCTATTGCCCAAAAGATGGCGGTAAATTAAATTTTTGCGTGTTATAAAAGTTTTAAAAAATTTTGATAGATGGCAATTAAATCTATTTTTAGCAATGATTTGAAAATACTGCTATTGCGCGATAGATGGCGCTAAATTATATTCTTACATGTTATTAAAGTTCTGCAAAATTTTTATAGATGGCGCTTAAATCAATTTTATGCAATGAAATGAAAATACTGCTATTGCCCGAGAGATGGCGGTAAATTATTTTTTACGTGTTATAAAAGTTCTGCAAAATTTTTATAGATGGCGCTTAAATCAATTTTATGTAATGAAATGAAAATACTGCTATTGCCCAAAAGATGGCGTTAAATTAAATTTTTGCGTGTTATAAAAGTTTTAAAAAATTTTGATAGATGGCGCTTAAATCAATTTTATGCAATGAAATGAAAATACTGCTATTGCCCGACAGATGGCGCTAAATTATATTCTTACATGTTATTAAAGTTCAGCAAAATTTTGATAGATGGCACTTAAATCTATTTTAATTTTACGGTTAAAAGTGCAAATATAAGATTATAGATGGCGTTACTTTCCATTTTATATTATTTAATAAAAGTACCATAATGGTGGTATAGATGGCGTTAATTTCTATTTTGTTTTATTTTATAAAAGGACCTACTTTTACGGCAGTATAGATGGCGTTGATTTCTATTTTGTTTTATTTTATTAAAGTACTGTTATGATGGCACAGATGGCAATTATATTTTTTTATGAATTATATAGGTTATAAATTCATTATAAAACTGTGCCGTTGTCAAAATGTTTAAAGTATTGGTTATGGATTTTACATAAACTAACATAACTCAAATAAAGAAATGTGTTTACGGGTTTACGGAGAAATAAAAGAGAAATGAACATCAATTTTACTTTATTGAATAATTTATACAATTTTAGATTATAAATGATAAAGAAGATGAAATCAAAGTAACAGCATTGCACTGTGAAATGAAAGTGTAAACATTCAAAAAAGCTCCTAAAGACATAGGGTTAAGCCAGCGTTTGGACACATGACGACTTTACAAGAACACATTACATACATATGCGCAGTGGTACCCTTAAGAATTATTAATACTCGTCATCGTTTAAAAGTTTAAAATAATATATTAAATATCGCAGCTTTTTTCAATTGGAATGATAACATTCTACCTATACCTTATGTTCTTAAGGGAGGAGAATCAATAAGGTGTCTATTAGGTGTCTAATTCACCTTTCACACCTAATATCTGTGCGAAGCTTCAAACCTATTATTATAAGTAAATTTCATCGAATATCAAATAGACACTCACATGTTTGTGATAATAATTTTTTTAATAAACAAATTCTAATTGTAATAGTAGATACTTATTGTAAATAAAGATCTCAGAACATAGCAATATTTGTTGCATCTTGTGACCTAATAATCACATTTAACTTAAAAAGTATTGAATTGTTATCTTTATCAGAACTAAACTTAATTAATACCTAATATGGCCATGGCCAAACATAGCGTTGCTTCTTTCAGTACTGAACCCTCTTTCGTAATACCACTAACCGATCCTTTTACACTTACCCTAATGTGTTCTAACTTAGTTATTAGCGATATTGTTATCGTATTTTGTACCTACGTCAGTCATACGTAGTCTTTACGTATATTACGTCATGTCAGTCGTCAATAATCCAAACGACCCAGCGTATTTATCAGTAAGATTAAAATCACGTTGCGTTGTTGAAATTCAAACTTGATGGCCAATATTTATTTTAATAATATAGGTACTTAACTTATGTCAAGAGGAATATTAGGTGTTCGGATAGTATTATATGTAATTATGATGGTCTCTTTCTGTGAACATTTACCAAACCGTGATGTCGCTCGCTCTATAAATTGGTAATATTACTTAAGAATAGTAAGCCGGAGTCAAAAAGACTGAGGCATTTTTAAACCCTAGTGTTAAGGTAGGTAAAGTTTCGTTTCTAGGTGATTCCGATAACTAAGTATTAATAATGAGAGCGTTGAAATAACTCAAGTGAAGAGATGGAACTGAGGCATCAAATTTGAATTCCGTAAACGCTATAATTTGGCCGTACAAGCGATCAAAGTTTCTTAACAGATTAAAGGGCCTTTCTGATTCTGGACGCAGTAGAACAAAAATGAAGTCTGATCACCGACGCAGTGCTTGTACGCTTGTACGTCGCACTTTATATACCGTAGCAGTCACTACCGACGGGATCGACACTCCATCGCTTGGGTCCGTGGGATATTGGGATACTAGTCAAATGCCAAAAGATTTTGTGAACATATGATATTCATTTACGAAGCGAGTTGTGTTACAATTTCCTTGAATACCAAAGAATCTGATAGGGATATGAATAGCAGTGGTTGCAGACTGATATTGAGATTAACCCGAAAAGAGCTAGCAGCTAGGAGAATGTTCGCATTATTATCACTGACCTTGTTCAATGATTTTCCAATACCATAACAATAAGATTTACAGCGACAGTTCTGAAACTTTTGAGCTCGTTCATCGTTACCTTCATAAAGTTACAACAAAATGGACTAAAAGCATTTCATATCTGCTCGCTTCTGATTTCAGTCAGCTCGCCAAAAATTAATTATGATTTGGCACATATTTTCAATGTAAAGTTAGATCGGACACAATATCACACGGACCCGGGCGGAACTAATGGCGCGGGCTTATTGTTGAAACGTAACATCAAATATAATACTAGTATCTATACATACGAGTATGGCTAAATCTGAAGCTTTAACGAACACTGCGAATCGAATCTATGGCGTAACGATTTGTCAAAAAATACATAGGTCTGCAAGTTGTCTATCTTACATTTGCAAAAGGTGAATGAACTAAACTGAGTGCACCATCAAGGAAATAATGATACCTAATCTTTTTGTAATGGAATTCAATATTTTTATTGACAGTTAGATTTGATTGTTAATCATCTAACGTCTGTTCGTTGAAAAGAAAAACACGAAGTCAATTGATCTTTTTTTACGAATAATAATTACGAGTAGACCATGAACATACCAAGGCATACTACTACAGAATCAGATCAGTTTCGATAAGACCCCAAAGAAACGCGAGAGTGTTCTCGACATTGATTACTCGTAGGTACTTAGTGTAGTGTACTAATGCCACTAACTAAAGCAGAATTACATTTCATATTACGTTGCAACAGTCTACATTCGCCATAATATACTTACAATATGTCTCTTCGCTTACATCGAAACGAAAGTACGGAACGTAAATACTTAGTCAATAAAACTATTTAGAATGGAATGTTCCATTTGTAATGTACCTATATTTTCGAACGAGTCGTGCAGTTACATGAATCCTGAAACCTTCGTTGCTTCTTCTATTTTAATTTCTTAAAACAATTTGGAATCAAAAGTATTTATTCGTTGTAATTTAGTTTTTAAAGACCTAAGGGGACAGAATATTCATGAAATGTTTTCAGGGTAGATATAAATAAAGTGCTGCCTTTAGTACAAAATCGCATCTTCGCTGTTTAGTGCGGGATTGATTTAAATCTTGAGAGGAAGGTTGCTGTTAAGTAAAGTCAAAATTGCTAAAATGTCCAAATTGAAACTAACGTAAAAGGAGCAACAATCAATAAAAGGATAGTGAATGGGACCCTGTGAGTGCGGAAAATTTAAAAATTTGCCCTTAATTAGTAAATTTGCTGGCCAATCAGTGAACCTATGTTACTTTAAAATACTATAGGAGCTAGAAAATGACTTCAACCATTACACCTATTCATCTAATAATACTGGATGGACATTACCATAAATTATCGCGAAAATTCATAATAATTCATAAGATCTCTTCTTTTTGTTAGTATACTATATATAATATAAAGCCTTATGCTTACGTCTTAAAATTTATCGTGTAAGAGGTTAAGTAAATAAGTACTCGTAACTAGAGAATCACTCCTTACAATAGGTGATTGATAGATTTTTATGAATAGCGTTTTTATTTCAACTTTAAGCTCAGGTAGCAAACATTCAGCGTAACCTCATTAAATGTTAACGTTAAATTACTATTAAATCAAATTATGTAAATTTTGTATACAATCTTAATACTGGGGTAAGCTTAAAAGCCAAAAATAGCAGATTATATTTTTACATGTAAATGTTTTTTAGTCTTTTAAGTATCTTTGTAACAATATTAAATCATATTCGTATATTAAGTTTCAATACAATTTTGTATTATCAGAAAAAATATTTGATTCTTAATGATGTAAATTGACGCCAGAATATTTCGTGAGAATAAAATGATATGATCAAGCTTGAACCTGGACGGAGAGGGGTAAGTGAAAATGGAAAATTATACTACGGATATAGGATTCACAACGTGTTATGACAACGTTACACACCGTGGCTCTACGTACACAGGAGCCACTGAAGTTTCATTACACTATACCTCAAACTATCCGAACATTACAAGTGGGATGTTAGAGACCTTTACTGCTCCCCAATCGGATCTATCAAGCGGACCGACGCGTCAAGCACCTACGTTGCATGCAAATACTCGGAGACGGGTCCCATTACGGTTTCAGAACTCATGCGACGACAAAACCTATCGATACGTCAACGTCTTAAAGCAAAATATATTTAGAAAACAAAAAGACGTCCGCACTCCGAACGTACGTACGTCGCCTAACTATAAACCTTAAAATAAACAATAGGTATATAGATAAAGTTACCAATACAGTTGTTCCTAAGGACCGTATCACATACGGTCTGTATTTCGCAACGGATATTATCAGACTTCGTAATAAATTACATCGCTGTCCTAACTAAGATAGATATTAGGTACTCAAGTAAATAGAAAAAATGTGATTCCGTCAGCGAAACCTATGTGGTAAGTAACTACGATATTAATCTCATTCGATAAAATTACGTACAAACATAAACATCTAATAAGGACTCGTTTACGCGAGTCGAAAAGAAGTAGAATCTACTAGTTGCTCTGTCCCACTCTGTTGCCAGTTAAAAATGTAGCCGTCTCGCTTTAACTTTATTCGAAATCGCTCGGTACCTCGAGTACGCTCGAAAAGTACGCTACACTCATAGGTTCTCAAGACATTCGATATCGCCATCCTAAATAAAAATAACGCGAACTGAAATCTAAGTTACGTGAGTAGTAAGGTGGCCGAGTGTCGCGTCTCGATTGAAAACTTTTAATTCCTCTTAACGGTTTAGTAACTATGAAGAACGATCTTTTATGCTAAAAAAATTAATCTTGGCTATGCGGTTTTAATGTCTTCAAAATGAACGCTGCTCAGGCAAGCAGTGGGATCAAGCAACATTTACACGTTTCTCGCACTGGGCCCGTGACTTATCTCGTATCTGTACACACTACGTACTTTATGACATATCAACTAATAATACTGAGCGAAAATCATAATACGCCTAAATGAACATGGCGTTAGTACAATTTTGGCCAACATGAGTAGGTATTATACATAGGTGTGCTAATAGCCTCATGTACGGCAAGCCTTAGGGGATAATGGTCCAGTCTCGCCACCTATGACTGGTGTTGATCGGTCCTCCACATGCAAATATCGACAAAAATCTTTCAAAAGCCTAAAAACGTGTCGTTTTCCGAGTGATGTTTATAATCAAACGATACCGTGACTACTATTGCATCGCGATAAAAATATTATGCTTTAGCTCGATTGTAACTCATACTAAAACTGCGACAAACTAAACTCAGTTAGACCAGTCACCTGGACCCGAGTGCTGAATGAAAAGGAGTCGTACAACATGTATGTCTACTACGTTTAAACATACAATTATATTGTAATATGGACACGTAAAGTTAGATGCAACAGCCTCGGTTACCCAATACATGGTTTACCTTCCATTTGTGGTGCAAAAGGTATGCTTCAGTACTAATAACCCTCACGGGCAGTTATGAGTCCTGTAAACTAATTTTCTTGTTAAATGTCTGTTGGATGCTACTATAAGTGGTTGTGTTGACTTCTTTGCCCACTGCCTAAGTATATTCTTTATGAAAGAAAAGATTATTTGTAGATCATAATTATCAACTGTGAAAATGTTTAGGAAGATTAAATTTAACATTGCCCTTATCCTTCCCGTTTTTGACTGAACCTTTTTATTTGTTCCCCTTCACCTCTTCTTCGAGAATTTTGGGATTTAAATACAGACTAGCGTTGGCTAGCAGTTGCTGTATAAAAATAATGATGTGATGGCTTTACAATGATCTATTTATAATTGATAACATAAATTTTCAACAAGGATTTCATATATGTGTAAGCTTTATGTTCTTTTTCTATCCTTTTAAGAGAGGTCGTTAAAAACCATTAAATTCATTATAATTATGTATTACATTAAGTTACGTTTAACAAATCTGTTGATTTATTTGCATCTTTATGTTAGCCATCAATCTTATCTTTTTGATTTAAAATTGAACGCTTTACATGTTGCACCACAATCCGTCTGCTAAATGTTTCAATAAATCAACACGCTAATGCCTGGTCCACACTTGGCCGGATCTATGTACCGTCGGGTACCCCTAACTAGTCGACCAGGCGGAAACTTATAACTAAAATCGGATCAATATTGAATACATTGATTGACACAAACGTACATCTATAATAATTCTGATTCAATATACCGACACCTACGTGATAGAATCGCGAAGGAATGCTGAGTTGAATCTCGGTCGCGCCATTACAAATAGACGAAACCTTCGATCGGTCGACGAGTCGTGTCCCGTGTCCCGCGAGCTACCCTAACCTTAGTCTGAGTTTGAAAACTGAACAACTAATCGACTCGAACAATGGTATCGAAGAAACACATTATCATAACTAACACTCACACATTTGCAAAAGTGAAATAAAAAGTTTAAAAACGAACTATATAGATGACGCTAAGTGCATACGCGTAAAAGTATCGGAAAATCGTCGGCGACAATTTAGTATTCGACAAATAAATCCTGCCCAAACTCAGACCAAGAGAGCCGTCCTGTCCTGCCGATGTTTATTTATAATGACGTCACGATCAAGCGTCGGGAGAGTCAAGCGCGCGGCCGAAGCGACATCACCTCGGAACTATAAGAACGGGGCTATTAAATGCACTATTACACCGATCGCTTATCACCTAACATATAGACACGTAAACTCACATTTATAACAGTTAAATACTCTCTTATTTCTTTCTTATTACGATAACAATATATTTGGCAAAAATACGCGCGCGGCGACGCACGGGCGCGTTTCGATATATTGACGTTCCCGCTGCGATCCGATGAGGCCTGGCCGATACGAGCGTTCCCGGGGCCCGGCGCCCGCGCCCCGCCGCGCTGCCTCTATCCGACTCGATTACAACCTCTACAGCACATCTACGTTTAAAACTGTAACGTATGCCGCTCCTCCTACCCTCGTATTACCCTAACGATTAGAGAAAGTTGCGTCTATTTACTTTGGGTCAAGTTCGGTCATGAGTACCTACCTATTAATGTACGGCGATAAAGTATAAGTGACGACCGAAGTAAAGGACTTAACCTATGCTCCGATATAGCTACGCTACTCTACTCTAAATATAGGGCGTATATATGTCTTTTTGTCTAAATGTTAACGCTATGAAATGTGTTTTAATGATATGATAAAAATATTTCAAGTTTTTTAATATCTTAATACCAAATAATCGAAAAGGAACACGCATGCTACTCGGCATAGAACGACAGACCGGGCACGTAGTTATGCAAGCTGATATTTATCGCGGATTCGATTAAAATTATTATTTTTTTATTTTATTTTATAACGTGAATTGTTATCTGCGAACGCTTTATAGTCCAAGGATGAAATTGAATACGCAGAAATTTAACGCTGTCGGAAAATCCCATTAATCAATTCCAAATTACGATTATTCCTAGATTCACATAAACACTAATTAAGTATATGAGCAATCGTATTGATATGCTTTAATATTCATTAATTAACTAATATCATAAGAAACGTTTTAGAAGCTCACGACAGCGATGAAAAAATGTTATCGCTCACATAATTACTTGCCTACATTCAAAAAATAGCGCCCGACCTTCAATGTCCACCGAGAATATCGAGTCGCGACCGACTCGGAGTTCTCGACGGGCAGCGCCACGGAATTAACCCTCTTTTATGATAAATATACACAACAATGATAATGATAAATCACTTATTATCGGATATGTAAGTATTTAATAACTACCATCAATGTGGTCAGCGACGGCCGCATAGAGAAAAGTCGGCGCGACTGCACTTCGGTTTAGCTGAAACGTACCTGAAACCTGACGAGGCGTGCGGTGACACTCTCGGTGTCTTATAACCGTACATTTGACAGTTCATTCTTGGCAACAACACTGTAACACTAAACGCGCGCCACCTCCGTCGCTGACGTTCACAACCGTCCGTAATTAATGAACAAAAGTATTCTAAAACCAATTACAAACGAGCACGTATAACCGTCTAAACGCTATGTGTTATATCGTCTACGTCAAGATGATGCGCGTGGAACGGTATCCGAGGCTGTTACAAAACACACAGTAACTCGAGGGTGGTACGGCGGTGCCGCTACGTACGCTTATACACTTATAATGTTCACAACATATAACATAAATAACTTATGTCTACATATCCGGGCCCGAGAGGCCAGCGATGCTCGGTCCCGACCTCGTTCGACGCTTACATCGACAATCGAAATTAGTTTCGAAACCAACAATCCCGTGGGACTACATACGAAGCCTTCTGCGGCAAAAAATAACCAACGTGGCCGAGTGCGGTGCACCCGGGCCCTGGGTTGGGCGCTGCGACCGCACCGCGAACACTTGCACGCTCCAAAACATGACGTTCTACCTAAAAGATAAGCCTATTCGATGTGCCTACGCAGTAAACTTCAGCGACGCGGGAAATTTCAATCTAATCGTGTGCTGATGTCATTTTTATCAGTCTTCGTGGCTCAATCGCCGATCACTCCTTAAAGTACAATGTCGACACTCGGTACTGTCGGTTCTCACGAATCTGCGTGAGAGTAAACTGTCGAGCTTATGTTTCGGGTAAAACTGTATGCTCTCATCGGTAACCGTTTCGTATACCGGGTCGCCGGCGCCCGACGCCGCCGTCCCGGGCCGACCGCCGACCGCACACCGACCGGGCGCCGCTCCGACCGACTCCCTCCGCTCCGGAGACTATCGCGAAAGGAAATGAGGATACGTACGATAGGCCTATTATTAACACTAATTCATCTGTTACACTAAAATTATTCTTATAGGTACACGTGTATCGAAATATAGAAAGTGTCAAGCGGGTAAGCGGTTCGATATTATTTACAATTCCGAGAGCCGAGAGAGTCGCGGTCGCGGCGAGCCGACGTCGATGTAATATAGGTACTCATAATTTTGATAAGTTTTTGTGACGGGATTAAACTTCACGGTAAATACAGTCAGATACGTTTCCTACGGTGATTAACTAAGCACTGTTTAAGTTCATCGATGAAGGGTGACCATGAGGCTGGCGTTGGCAGTCGTCGGTGGTCATTCACACGTGGCACAGTGGCGGCGAGCGCGCCGGGAGCCGACCGCGCCACACGTGCGCTCCGCTCCGCTCGGCTTCGCTCGCCTTATCTGAAACGCACCATGAAATCATTTATTAGAAAGTGTTCGAACAAGCACAGGGCATCCTTCAAGTCACCTAATCGGTTAAAGGCTTCAACCGTTGCTGTCTATTTTTACATCTATTGACATCTTTATCGAGCTCGCCTTGTCAAAAGCTAACTTACTTTAGGAAGGCGTAGGTAACTGTGATAAAAATACCAAAGAAGAGTAAGAGATACGATCAAATTAGTATTGTTTTAGGCAGAAAGTACCTTCTAGTTCTTGACTATGGCTAGTACATAGAAACTAAGTAGTCTAATTTTAAGATACTCGTATATTGATGCATTAGTAAGTATTCGGGCAGGCAGATTGGCTCAAACATACAACTTAACAGATTGTTTGTCTACAAACTTCCATTATTTTAACAAAAATTTATAGGTACTAGCCACAATCGTGAGTAGTTTTAATCCAGGAGACAATTACAAACAAAAACGGAGAATATTCAATACAAAACAAACGGATTAAGTTGCTCTTGTCTTTCGTAGCAGTAAATACCAAATACAACGTTAAAGATATTTGCTATGGGTTCATCGACAGGGACACAAGCCATGCTAGACCAGACACCGGTTGCTTAAAACCTATCTGCACCAATCACCTAGAGCGCTACCTGAATATCCTTAAAAATTTAACAAGCGGTGTTTTTATTGTTAGTACTCCCATCGAAACTCACGTAAAACCCTTGATCGATAAGATTATATGTGAATGCGATGCTAAACTTATGGGAAATGAGATATTGCAGTAAGAGCTCCTTAATCACGCATTAAAAATTGTGCTCAAGTTTATTAAAATGACTTAGTAAGGGCAAACTCATCGACCCTCGTGTATTTACCATCATTAGTTTTACCTTGGAAAAAGTGACCTTGGAAAAGAAATTTCAACAAAATATATTTCTTTATGATAATCACTTATTTGTCCATTTCGAGAAGTATGTCATATAGTCAACAAAACCAAATTCTCAGTACCTCAGATAAGTATAATTTTAATTTAACAAATATTTTAAAAGTAACAAAACAAAATACAACAACTGAATTTGGTCATAAAAATTAAAAGATATTGTTATAAAACAAGCTAAAGGTTAATTGTTTTATTTACTTTAGGACCTTGCGGCGTATCGCCCAATCAAAGTACTTACCAATTCATGGCAGAGGCATATGAACGGTTTCCCGCGAATAAGATGCCATTACTGTTATCAATGTGTTTGTAGGCAAGAAGCGCTCCAGGAGATTAGAGAGCTGGTAGAACTCGGCACCGTAACATACCACCGTCATGACAATCACATTTATTCATTGTGTATTCAAATTGTTTATAATGTAGTCGAGTCCGACCGAATTATTTGCCACCATTCCTACCCGAATGCCAATCGATTCGAAGTTGCCAAATCCAGCCGATTTCTCAACAATCTTGAAGTTGAAACTCTCATACAATTTTGAAGACAACCTGTCGAATCATGCGGTAATTTCGATTGCGGTTATGAGAAATTCGGGCGGACTCACAGTATCACGCAAGCTTTAGACGGCTAAGACCGTGTAACATAAATAATACAGATAGTTCGTGCTACATTCATACGGACAAGAGACACATGCGATTCAATTGTAAATCACAGAGACACAACTAAGACCACAATAACAAGTTCGAGCCGCGTGCTTTACCTCAGCGACTAGCGTAAAACGAACACAGGGTAAGTAGGTATACACTTTTCTAAGATAATTTTGACGCTCGTCGACGCAATATAGATGGTCATGAGCTGATCTCCAATCGTAACACAAAGAAACACTCCAATACTGACATAAAGGTACAACACAAAAGTGCTCACAGATCAATAAGTCGGTGGTAAACGTTACACAGCCAGAGGAGATTTATGACAATCGGAACCAGATGTTCTGTTAGTTTCGAAGACCGCGACGCCGACTGATGTCACTAACACCTCCACTCTTCAACACCCCACTGTATAGATACTTCTATTATTTGTTACACATTGCCATTTAATTACTACTAACGTTGCAATATTTTCTATTTCTTTATATTTTTTATTCTTTTGCTCGATATAATATACCGTGTTAATGTTCACTTCATTCAATATAACTACTTCTTTGAGACCATACTTTCAGTTTTTATTAATGCGAATTACACGTACAACATAAAGATCTATAATGTGTCTAATGAGCTACAGACATTATGGGGCGTTGAGGTATGGATGGTGGGCGTTACCGACGTTTCATTTCAATTTCAATACGAGGTACGATAAATATGACTTGATACGATGTTGTCTGTTTCAACCACGCAATGGATTTGCACACTTTGCTGACTGTGTAGGATCGGGTAACACATAATATATGCCGCCGCTTCATAAACCATCAGCTGAGAAATAAAACTTCAATTTGTCAGGTCCTTGTTGTTTATTATTCGATATAATTTGTTAAATTCTTATCGGTAAGGAATTTCAAAAAATTGGAATAATTTAAAATCAGTTTCATTTGTTTAGTATTGTACGAGTATTTGTTTAGTCCTTATTCGACTAAAACTGCCTCTGAACAGTTTTTGCTGAAAGATAACTCTAACTAAAAGACAACCAATACATATATTATCAAAACACTTTCAACAAGTGTCAACAAGGACCATTTTAAGAATTTAATGTTACAAGATGTGCAGTATAATTAATAAAACTGAAGAAATTCACTCTCTGCTGAGATAAATGGAACAGCAACTCTAAAAATCATGCATTATGATATTTTAATTTTATTTTTAACTTACACACTTGTTTCTTGCGAATGATGTACTTCGACAACGACTGGAAGTACAAAATTCAAAATGTCATTAATGTTTTTGAAAAAATTTGGAAAAGTAATATTTATATTAATACTATTAGGGAGGGCGGGTTAGTAAGACTTTTAAATTTAAAGTAATAGAAGGCGTTGCAAATAGAATGATCAGTCTATGTTGGGGTTTACTAGGAGTAAACAAAACGGTACGTGTGTACATAAATGGCCGCATAATTATGGGATGTCAATTTCAACAAACTACACACCAACTAAAGTATCTATATAAACTACTGCGATTAAAATAAGAATACTGAAAGTAAAATATGAGTTTGATCGGGATATGTATATTTGCAAAACTGAACATAAAACATTAAAAGCACCCATATTTATTCATTTAGGAATAACTCAAAAGTATGTTTAATCGTAGGTACCTACATTACATATATGAAAATTTTGACAGGGATTAAAACGTTGCATTTGTGTTGCAATGATGTCGATAAAACGAATATGTTAAACGTAATTCCTGTAGATTTTGTTTTTGTGATTTTAATTTGTCACCCTAACTTTAACCACAAGAACAAGTAAGTAACAAAAACTTGTTTTATTTTCAACGTTTTCCTATTTATTTCTTTGCTTCCATTGATTCTCTTCTTCTGTTAAATCTTATTCATTCGTGTAGCACTCGTTTATAAGATTTCATAATTTTTGAAAATTAAGTTACGTTGAAATTGCATCATATACAACTAAAACGATTTCAAAGCATCTACTATTAATAGAAGTTTGTAAACGGCCTCCGCTGCGTTACATTTCAGAGTAGTCTAGTTATTTCTGTTTCGGTGTCAGGAGTGTGAACTTGAACGAAGGCGAGGGAAGTGGCCCGCATTCTGCTTGCGTGAATTGTTAATGCTGGGACGAGGAGTAGAACTGTCGTTCGAGCACGTGGCGTGGGGTGTGACGTCACGGGCGCGGGGCTGCGACTATCGATCCCCGCCTTCCGCCCTCCGCTTCCATTCACACCGACCACGCCAGCACCGGTCGCGTGAGCCTCCACTGTTTGGTGTTGCCGCTCTTCAAGCCTTTCAAATTTCGACTAAACGACAGGTGGCTTGTTATTCCTGTTAATACCTGCTTCCATACGCAAACATCTACCCTTAAACACATTGGTAACTTACCTAGCCTATGTTTCTTTAAGTCACAATCCACGCCCTTTGTATGAATCTGTTAAAAATACTTTTGTTGTACCGGTTATTGATGAATTTTTAGGTCACCGTCGAATAGTTTTAGTATGTTCTATTTATGATGGCGTGAAAAGGCCCTTCTTCTTCCGAAGAGCTATAACTGTCTGGGCCTATTTTTTACGTTTATATTGGTCACCGACAATCTTTGAACGCCCACGTCGGCTCTCCCACTGGATGATTCTCAATAACGCTGACTTAATGCACTTGTGGCCGTTCACGAGAGTTCATCATATTTATAAAGTTTGCGTGGGCATAATACATCTCCTAGATCTAAATTATTATTGATTCCAAATAGAAATATACCTACATGGGGTGCGAAACGGCTCACGTCTGCCAAGGGAATTACATCAATTATTGTTAGGGTATCGCTTATTTGATCAAGCATTTTGAGAATCTTTGTAATTCTATTTCTCCACAACTTTTAGTACTGAAATAATTCTTCAACGACAAACTCTGTCATAACTATAGTTCCGTTCCTGTAGTTTATAACTGTAGTTATAAACAAATTATTCGTCAGTATTTATTCATCGTTTAGCTAGTTGTTTGAATATCCGAGAGCTAGATACGCAGAAAGGAATTGGGCAGAAAGGAGTTGGGGCAGAAAGGAGTTAACGGATAAACGGGGTAGCCGGTTGTATTGCTATTTACTCGGAGCCGCAATTTATGGATCCCATCTCGGGGGAACTACCCGAACTAACGGAGTGGCTGTGAATAACGGGTCGGTTGCAACGCTTTAGTCCCCTGGGAGCCAATGAAACCTGTCGCCTGAAAGTTCTCCGATCAAAGCTGCATTTCGATATTTAGGGAGAATTGCTTTTCGCTCCATTTTGTTCGCGAAATTATCTCACTCGTGTGAAAACGATCTGTCTTGCATTTGTAAGGATTGTTAGAAATTAAACCAACTTTACTTAGACTGTCCAGGACGGACTGATTACATTCTATGGTTTCCGATTTTATTGATACAGGATTTGATAATACATTATTACAAGAATAATACATTATTTATTTTGCATATTATAGTTACACTTTGTAAGTTCGACAATAAAATAACGAGTATTTAAGGCAATAGCTAATTTCGGCAAAGCATAGTGAACTTCTACATAATTGAAAATTTAAAAATTAGCACGACGCACATGTCGAACTACACAAATTTTTATTAAGTAAGCACCACAGAGATAAAAGCGGTGTTATGAGAGTAAAATGAAAATACAGAACAGATGTACATACTAAGATGAAAGAAAGAAAAGAAATAATGAATGTGATACTCCGTTACCTTCTTGCAGACTTCCAGCCAAATGGTTAACTGATAAAGTGAAATAACAGAATAATGGTGTATTAATATCATAATACAATTACCTATAATTTAAATAATAATGATGCTTTGTTATATAATACAATTTCTTAAGGACATTAGGCGAACTGTAATTTAAAAAGCATACTTCAGGGCGTCTTAATCGTTTTTACGACAAAGCCCTTTTTATTGAATAAAAAAAAAAAAAGCATACTTATACAACATGCCAAGATTTTGTTTCGCTTGTTGTGATGAAACTCATCTGATAATGGAGACATGTTTTGGCGTTGCAAGTAGGTATAATGGTCTGGTGATGATAGCATTGTTACTATGTCAAAACTGTGGGGTGGGGCTCAGCTTTGTATTCCTAACCAGAAATCTGAAAAAATTGAGAGACATCGAAAATCGAGCCCTTAATTTAATGAATTAAACACGACTAGTGAATTTCATTAATGAACCTTCACATCCAATCCCAGTACTACATCTTATGCAGCGAAAATATTTTCATAGTATTTTCATCTGTTATTTTTGCTTTCACCCGTTGTTTTAAGTTCTGACGCATTATGCGTAGACGATATAGTTAGTCCCTACCCTATACTAAGTCAATAGTGGGGAATAACGGTACAATGGATTCATTCTTTCCGTTACTCAAGTGTAAACAACAGCTGTAGATTAAAATCTGCTTCTTTTTGTGACTCTATAATTTTATTGATCGGGCATAGCCTACCAGACGTCATATTAGGAAGTTTTGGCTGATTAATAATTATTACTAATGACATCATCAGTACAACCTCTATATCAGATGTCATGTTAAGTGATATCAGCGTTAAGGAAATCATTGACATCAACAGTACAGGTATGATTATCTTGTGACCCTATTATTTCACTAGTATAAATATCACCTAGGTCTATCCTATTAGACGTCTTGTTAGGATAGTTAAAATCATTGACATGATCAGTAAGCTAATCTTAGCTTGTGAGCCTATAATTTCTTTAACATATCCTATTGTGACATACTATAGTCCTACTTGTGACCCTATTATTTCCATAGTAGAGACATCACCTAGAAGTATCCTACCAGACGTCCTATTAGGCTTATTAACATAATTGACATCATCAGTACAGGTAAGGTTAGCTTGAGACTATAATTTCAACTACATCCGCGCCTGTCCTATCAGACGTCCTAGTAGGCTTATTACAATCGCTGTCACAGGTAGCCTACCTGTTGGTCAGACGTCCGTCTCGATGGCCTCTACGGCGTGCAGGTGGTTGACGCGCACGTTGCACTGCGCGCGGCCAGGGCGGTTGGCGGCCTCGATGCGCTCGAGCCGCTGCGCCTCCAGCGTGCGCTGGCGGTGGGCGGCGCGCGCGGCGAGCACGGCCAGCTGCTTCTGCAGCTCGTGTTGACGGAGCTGGTCATACAAATTGTATTGTAAAGACTTAAAGCGAATCATTTGTTTTGGTGTACTTGTTTGGTGCATGATCATGGCGAAGAAGCCGCGCGGAGGGTCCTGGGATCGATTCTCAGCAGAGCAGAGATCTAAATCTGAATTTATGTTTCTGATTTGGGTGTGGGAATCCTAGTATTGTAGTCAGCCGCCCTGGTCATAGGGCGGCTTGTGCCTTTTGCTTAAACGTGGTCGCTATTCGAGGACCTGTATCTGTATACAGGGAAGCAGATAGATCACCTGATGGTAAGTGGTTGCCGCCGTTCATGAACATCTGCGACACTAGAAGTGAAATCGAAAAATATGTAGCAGAAACGAAAAGAGAGAAACTACTAGAGGAAAATTATGTCTTAAATCAGCGGTTGAAGGTCGATCGTTACCAAAAGGCTTCAGTATAAAAGAAGAACGTACGTGGTTAAGGCGCAGAGCATCTTGGGTCTGTAGGGCCACGAAGTCATCCGCGCCGGTGGCATCCAGGTTCGCCTGTCTGTCACGCAGCATGCGTTCTTCCTCGCGCAGACGCCGCAAGTTCAGCTCTATCTGCTGGTCCCCTGCCGCCGTCTCATCCAGTTCCATGACGTCTGAAGACGAGTCGTCGCTCACTGACGACTTCTTACGGATCGGTCCTGAAACTACACGAGACTTACTCGTCAAACGCTTTTCAGGATTCAATGGTACTTTTGTCAGTTCCCACTCCTGTCAGATTTTCATTGTGAGTGCGTGTTTGTTAGTTGAAATGATTAAACTAATTTTTTTGTTGATGTGTTTTCTCCAATTCAAGTGCTTTTTTCTCTATTATCAGATTAATAAAATTAATCCCTTTTCTATCATTTTACTTTTTTGCTCAGATATTTATTATTTAGGTATATTATAATTGAATTTTTCCGAGGGTAGATATTAAAATTGTTTGACGTTTTATATTAAAGTCATGTAAGTGACTATAAAAAGATAACATTGGAATCATCAAAATCAAATATGACTGTTTTGCTATTTACAGTACTGTTCAATGTACGTGAACGCATACCTCTAAAATAATGCCCATATGTAAAATTTTAAAGTTCTTTAAGGTTCCCTTAGAATTTTTAGAATAGGGGAACGTTGCCGTCTCCTCTCAGATATTGCAATTTCGGTCACACGGCTTAAGTCATAAAATACCGGGCAAATAATTGTACCTTGCGGCATGCGGAGAATTCATAGTGCAATGTGAAATTTATGGATCGAGCTTCTTGAAAACTGCGCTTGGGTTTTAACAAGATATCTGAAGAATACGGATTTAGATTTATTTGATGAAACGCATTTTAATTTTGCATTTATTTCCAGTTCGAAAATAAGAATTTGGAATAATTTGATAGCTCTCGTACTATAGACGACTGTATCGGAATCGTGAAAAGTAATTCAGATCATTGACGCATTTTGATATCAAAATAGCACCACGAAATAACGCTGCAAGAGTATGGAACAAGAGTACTCATATGAGGTAATGTCATATAACAAACAGTACCTTTTATAGGTACTTAAATATTAAACACAATCACTTGATACAAAACAAACTCTGAAAATGTGATTTTAAGAATTTTTATTTACTAACTTAAGCTTAAGGATTACGAATCTTATTTGAATTTTAGATTTAATTTAGCTAAAATCAATTTTTGAGCTAGATTTGAAAATCCTATCTCAACTTTTCAGAGTTTATTTTTTAATAGTAATTTAGAAAGTTCTACAAAATTATGATATCTAAAACATAAAAAATAGAAACATTTAACTAAAAAAGACACTAAACAAATAAAAGTAAACAAAAACATGAAACTTACAGTTCAATTCCAGGTGCGTACATAGAAGCAAAAGAGCTTAAACTAAGTAACAGTGAAGCTAAATTATAAAAAGTTGCATCATGCCTAAATAATAAAAAAATATTAATACAACCGAAATTAATGACAAACAATAGAACTAAATAATAAAAATTTTATTCGGCTGCCTTCTTTTTTATTGACGATTGAATAACATTTTAAATTGAGCGCAAAACGGGTTATAAGTATATTTTCGTGACCACCTATTAATTTAATTCAGGAAATTTAAATAATCAGAATTGTCTTATAGAAATGAACATTTAAGGTATCACTAAAAAATTATAGATGTCCCTGACAAACTTATAATACCAAGTTTTACACTGTATCTAATAACTCTTCGAAAGTTATGTTAATAACATAACAGGGTATGTGGAATACCTTCACAGTTTTTAATGCTCTACGGGCTCTAAAGCACTAATTATTTTCTTCCCAACGCTAAAAATCATAGTTCCAAGGCTTCTTATAAAGTGCACTGTTGGTTTGTCATTGTTGCCATGTTAGTTTATGACAGATCATTTTGTTCCGAAGATAACAGAAATTGTTTTAAGTTCTGATTTTAAAATCACCTTCTGATGTGTATTATTCTGGAAAGCTTTTAAGTTTGGTTTCCTTTCGTTTTTCAATATATTTTATCAATGCCATAAAAGATAACTTCACTAGTAAGTGCCATCAACGGAATAACGTATAAATACATCTATTTGAATTGTTTATATAAAATGATATGTAATAATAACATTTTAAAGTTGTTTAACGTGTCACGTCTTAGTCTTTGTTATTCATAACAAGTACACAAAACCGCAAACAGAAGTACTTGTTTGAAATATTTCTACATTGCCAAAAGAATTTTCATAGCCGAGGCATGAAATAAATTTCATGTAAGAGACCGATAAATCTTGTCCAAAAGAAATGGAAGCGTAACAGACCACGGCGAGCGGCTGCGTCCAGCGTATTCATAAAATATAAAAAATCGCGCAACACAACGAGTAAAAGAAAAAAATATTTAATATCGGATCTTTACATCACTTAAACTAATATTTACATTAACACTGCACTATTCCGCCTTACACGTTAATATCACAAAGATCGTCTCTGTCGATAACAATCGCAACTCGCGCGGCACTACGAGTACCACGCCTACGACTAGTGGTAGACTACACACGTCACTGATCACTGCATATCTCGTCCTTCTCATCGTCCTTCCCACCTGAAAGTGCCGAAAACAAAAATAAAAGAAACAAATAAAACGAAAAAGCGTGACATGCAAACTTAAAGGCTTCGTCTCATGCATATTTAAATGAAACGGGGCTCAAAACGCTTGCAAATCTATAAAATAAAAGAGCCGTAACATTCAACGCTGGAGTGAAACGCGTGGGGGTTTTTATATCGTCTTTTGACTGTAAATGAAACTTAACTTTTCAGAGATGTAAGCGGCGTCCCGTGAGAGATTGGCTTTCTCATTTAATTTTTCCTATTTTTGGGTCAACAGACAGTAAAGTTTAAGTAAGGTTGGAGTGCAAACTGACTCTATTGAGGTTGCGGCGGGGCGAGGGGCGGAGGGCGGGCATGGAGTGGGAAAAGGCGGCAATAATCTCGAGCCGAGCGGTCGTTTCAGAGATCCGACTCATCAAGAACCGTGAAATTGCAAGAAATATCGATAGCGCGACTCATAACCTAAACTCAAGAAACCTACTGCGAACTTATAAAATAATGGCTGGAAAAGCTTTAATCCAATAATAGAAAAACTGCTCTCGTCTTCAACGGTAGCAGACAATTTGAAACAAAGAAAAGTAATAATCAAGTAAGTACAGTTGCTTATAGATTGTGAAGTCCACTCAGGAAGTTATAGTATCTTTATTTTCTTTCTATTAACTTTGTTCGCAAACTCAACATTAAATGGAACCTACTTTCTCCTCTCAGATATTCATAGTTTACGAATAATAGCTTTGGAACAAGTCTATTATTCCAGAAAGGTTCAAATTTGCGCGAGAAAATGGTTCTCATATAATATTAATGGAGAACTTTTACCTCGTTGAAAGTGCTGAAAGTTGAAGTATTATGAGTATCGCCTCTCTCTCAAACGCAAGCTTTCACCTTAATAGACAATGAGCAGCTCGTTTTGACTTTAAAACTTAAATTAAAAAACATAAATGTCCTCAACATCACTGAAATAGAAGTTGTTGCCCAAGAGTACTAAACGCTTTAATGGCTATGTGATATGCTATAATAAGCTGACTTCAGATACGACTATGTATACTATTTTAAAGTATGTACAAGAGACATAAACCCGCTAAATTGAGTACAGTACAGAGAAGTACAAGAAAATACATACATAACCCAAAAATATAAGAACAGTGCTTTACGCCAGTGATTGCCTTAAAATTTCAGTGTTGTTAAGCAATAACATCATGCTCACTAAGATCTTAAAGATATTATGTAAGTCGCGTGCAAATTCCGTTCCACTCACCCAGATAAGGCTCGCCCATGGTGCCAGGCAGGTAAGGGCAGCTGGTGACGTGGTTGAAGTTCTGCGACTGCATCTCCTCCTGGTCGGTCTCGCGGTGGTAGAAGTAGTTGAAGTTGGACACGATGACGGGCACGGGCAGGGCGATGGTGAGCACGCCGGCGATGGCACACAGAGATCCGACAATCTTTCCCCACACTCCAACAGGCCTAACACCGAAAACATCATTACATCACACACATTTAAATTCCCGCAACTTCCCCATAATATGCACTAAGATAACCCCAAACAGCCTTACATGAACCTGATGATCAAGCGACATGCTTCATAGTAGCGGAGTAAGATATAACAAACAATGATCGTGATAAACAAAATAAAAACTAAGCTGGGTAACCTTTGTGTATAACTGAACCATTCGCATTGCGTTGCAGGGCATTACGATTCCATCCATCACCGTCCATTCTCGCTATAGCTTAACACTATTCAATCCTATAAACCGTAAGTATACCATCCATTCTCGCAGTGCAATCCTAAATTGTTAGGGATAGGGGTTGTTAGGGATTGCCCTAAGTAATAAGAGCACGGCTGCAGATTTTCGCTAGCACACTTTAATCAAAACTTTGCTGTACTGTATCGAAGTTGTAAAATCTAACATCGACGAGTTAAATCAATCAACTGGAGATGTCTTGGTTAAAGTGTTTTTGTTTTTCAAGAACGAACAAAAATTTAAACATAACATTTCGAAAACATCCTATATTGGTAATATACCTGCGTAACATACCAAATCTGAAAATGATAAGTTTGACTTATACCATCTTACACACATGCAATTTTTTGACTAATATTATCCACACCAATAACCGAAAATGGTGAAACAACTAATATTGCGTAACGACAACAACAAGCGATGAAGTAATGAACTGATAACATCAATTTTACACAGTAGCTGCTCTATGACCAATAGATCTAAGATCTTAGCACATAAGTGTACGGTTGCAGAACATTCCAAATGAAAATAAAATTGCAAATGAAACAGCTTCTGGTGGCTGAAAGCAAATACTTTAAATACATGAGAAACGTGAATCGGTGATGATGCAGTATTATTCCAAACAAAAGCCACCATTTCTGTTAAACTATTGTGTAACAACACTGTACCAGTCACAACATCAATAACGGTGGGTTCACATATATTGCAGCGTAAGCGTTACGAGGAACACACATCCAGAGAGGATACAGGGGGAACACCAACAGAGGCATTTCAACTCGAGTTTAGTCTAAACTTTTCTTTCTTGGAGTTGAAGTGCGTCGCAACAAATGCTCTTAAAGAATACGCTTTGGAAGGGGCGATTGTCACATCGACGAGGTAATGTGTTCGATTTTATATAATACTGTAGTAGACACACAATGAAAACAAATAATTGGAATATTCCGCAACTATGCATCTATGTAAAATATCAGTGTTTGGGAAGGGTATGACGTACAGAGTAGACTCAAAAAATAATAACAATAGAATATAACGAACGACTCATAAGTGCAAAATTTATAGAAATGTGATAATATGATCTGTTAAAGTCTATGCGATACGACGGTAGAATTTAACTAAAGCCAAAAGTTATATGATGCGGCAAAAGAAATCACGACTGTGTTAAGATAACGATGAGGGGTTTGAGAATAAAGTGAAGTATCGAGGCAGAGATGAAAAAAGGGGTGAAGTCGCTGTATCATACGTCATGTCTCCGTATCCTACGGTCGTCATAGTCACGACCGCCCACCAAAACGCATCCGGAATCGATTTGAAGAAACTGTTCTCACTTCCGGCTTCGGCGAAGTACACCGCAGAGGAGAACAGGACCACTCCTTTAAGAACAAGCACACACCAAAGGGAAATACAGTGGGACGTTCGGTGCCAGGGAGCGCGTGCGAGCGGGCGCAGTCGGGCGCGCGACAGGGTTACCTCATGTCTCCATAGCCGACGGTGGTCATAGTAATGACGGCCCACCAAAATGCGTCAGGGATTGAGGAAAAATTGGTATCGGGCCGATCTTTGTCGGCAAAAAAGACGGCGCTGGAGAACACGACCACCCCTGCGAACACAAAGCACGTTGTGCACGCGCGACTGCGGCTGGCTGGCGGCGGCCCGCGCGCGTGGCGGTGCGCGCCGGCGCAGCGAGTGCACAGGTGCTCTCGCTGCCGCCGTCCGCGACCCACTCACCACGCTTTACTTTCTAATTAACGCCTATCAAGGGTATCATTACTCAGTGCGTTTCGCCTTCACATCGGTCTCTAAACAGGAACGATTGATTAAAATATCAGTGGCTATTTAGTAAATACTAAATGCGATTCGTTATTTCTCCACCAAATATTCTTATGATTACGATATTGCAATTGCCGATGATAAAGAAAGTTGCTGGGGCAAACTTTATTTATACATAATATTATGTCGATAATTTCTTGGAAGTGGACTAAGGCTGGTAAAATTAATACAAAAATATTCGGTTACAGTAGCGATGGCGCTTACCTATAAACAAGAAGAATATTAACAGTCCCAATTCGCGCATGGATGCCTTGAGAGTTCGACCGAGAATTTGAAGACCCTTGGAGTGCCGTGACAGTTTGAAGATACGGAACACTCGCACGAGACGGATCACACGAAGGATGGCGAGACTCATTGCTTGGTTGGTAGACTTGTCCTGCGGGGAAACTGGAGCGCGTGGTAAGTTCAAGGTATCTTCCTCTTCAGCGACGACGGTGGCCAGGGTGATGAAGTATGGGATAATCGCGATTATGTCTATTATGTTCATCACGTCTCTGAAGAAATTGAACTTATTCGGACACGCCAAAAACCGTACTATCAACTCGAACGTAAACCAGATAATGCATAGGGTTTCTATCAGGAAGAACGGGTCGGTGATGTCCGGGACTTCGTCCTCCTCAATCTTGGTGCCGTTGGTGGTGGTGTTGAAGACCTTGTAGTGTTTGAACTCGGGAAGGGTCTCGAGGCAGAAGATGACGATCGAGAGAAGGATGACGAAGACAGAGATGATGGCAACAACTCGCGCGGCCTGGGAGCTCTCAGGGTACTCGAAGAGCAGCCAGATTTTGCGTTGGCGCTCGTTGGATGGCAGGGGCTTCTCCTCTTCCTTGATGAAACCCTCGTCCTCACTGGAATAGGAAACGATTTGTTAGATCTCCAACTAAAGGCCGGTTTCCTAATTCCTTACTATGCGTTGTTTTTCTTATTAATAGTTGAATTGTCTTGTCATAGTCTTGCGTTTTCCTAGAGCAATCTAGATAGAATTTATAACCAATATAAAAGAATTAAAAATAATGTTACTATTTTTTATTGTTAAAATAAAGCCAAATTAAACAAGAATTAAATTTATGAAGTGTGCGTACATCATACTTTTGTAAATAGGTAAAGGTGATGTTTTTGCAAGCAAATTTAATTATCTTTCAATTATCTGACTTACCGGAACTTATTGGTTGCTTGCTCCCCCAGTTCATAGAATTTTATTTCCTCAGAGAATACGTCAAGTGGAACGTTGACGGGACGGCGCAAGCGGCCGCCGCTCTGGTAGTAATACAAGATGGCATCGAAGGATGGTCGGTTGCGGTCAAAGAAATATTCGTTCCTAAAAAGAAAATATTTTGTTAGGTACTTGAACACTTAATACTTGTTCCTCCAATGCAAGTGAGTCTGTTCTGTTAGGTACTTGATCCGGACCCCTCGATTCGAGGTCGAATTCTAACCCACTGGGCTATCATCGCTCACCTCGAAGTCAAAAGCTTTTATTCATTATTAGGTACAATTTGTGCACACTTAATGAACGTCATACATATATAAATTATTATTCATTCATCCGCTTTGATCGCTCCTCAGGCAAAAACTTAGACTGGGAATAAAAAGCGGGCGTAAAAAAACTCCCAGCACTCTTTTAATATAAACTCATACTACTGGCAGCGGTACTTACCGTAGAGGATCGAAGTATCGGATGCGACGCTGAGGGTCGCCGAGAAGGGTCTCTGGGAACTGGTTGAGTGTTCTGAGCTGAGTTTCGAACTTTAGGCCGCTGACCTGCAGGACAAAAGAAAAGAACATTTGACTTTGCCCAATTGTCATATCATCTCTAAAGATTGGGCAATACTGTCGATTCAACTGAGAAGTTTTAATTTTTACAGGAATAGATCCTGTATAGTCGTATGTCAACCTTAATAGTATCGTTCCGTTTGGTGTAACCCTAAAGTCGCCTTTATAGGCGCATATCTCTCGGAAGTTGTTTACTATATTTGTCATAATTAAAACATTAATTTACGATGTTCTTATGATAGGATTTGGAAAGTGATGCGCGCATAGCCCTGCTGCTTGAATAGACCGTAAGGGATCGAAAAAGTTAAGCAACGTCGGGCGCGGTCGGTACCTGGATGGGTGATCGCTAGTGGCGAATAACATGCTCGCTTCCGTGCTTCGAAGGGCACGTTAAGCCCTTCGAAGCAAAAAAGAACTACCACGATGTGTCAATTAGTTTCAGAGATATGTGAGGACAAACATATCTACATACATACATAATATGAAATTTGGTATAGGTACTTGATGGAAGCCGTAATAGAATTATGTAAATATTGTGCAGTTCCGATAATGTTACATAATTGTACATACGTGTCGAATAAATAACCTCCTTTTTTGAAGTAGCTTAATAAATGGAAAATGTTTTATTTGACTGTAACACAGAAATCTCAATCGTTTGAAAGACGGTGTGAACTGTGACGTAAATACGTGTTGTCGACACGCCGTCGCAGAGTAGGTAGGTGGGTATTTTTGGGCGACGCGACGGGAAAGCCGCATACAATTAGGTATGTCGTCTGTTTCAATCGAAGAATACTCGTATGTTGGAGACAGTATGTGATTTCCCGCCTCATACACCGGATCACTGTGTGTACTTTGTGGTATATTTATTTTATCCTCTTGCAAATCTTACGAGTACTTTTTGTTTGAAAAAATTACATTTAATGTTAACTGTGGACTTAGTTCTTGTTCTCCTCTTTGTTCGTGTCATGTGTAACATGTATGTCTATGAAAAGTATATGCCATGAAGCGGAAGCAGGCCATAAAACGAGTTACAAATTAATTTAATTTTCTTCGACAATCCTTGCTTGAACGATTAAAGATTAGGTTAGGTTTTACTATACTATACTTGCGGATTGTTGATGATAGAGGTTGTGTCCTCTATAAATTCATAAGGCAAGACCCAAAATATAAATCCAATCTCCAAAACTTTTCATCGTCCGAAATCTTAATATTTAAAACAAAACTTTTTGATACGAAAATGTAGAAAGAGAAAATCACAAATCATATTATTTACACCTATTATTAACTTAAAAGAAGACGAGGTTGTTAGTGCATCTTAAGTTTGAACCGGAGCCTTTAGCGTTCACGTTGCCTCGCTTATCGAATAAAACAGAACCGTTAACAATTCACAATGTGAATTCTCCTCTTTACGAACTTTTGTAAGCTAACGCTCACCGTGCGGAATATGAACAAAGGTTTTCACTCTTTGCTAGTGTAGAACGGATCTGCAGTTTAGCGTAGGGCTGTCACTTAACAGATTTTCCATCACAGATGGATGTATGGATATTTGTTCCTCTTTCACGCAAAAACGGCTGACCGTAGTTTTCCGGACTAACTAAAATGCAGTATTTTTAATACAGATAATATTTTTATCTTTTCAGAATATTTTCCGACGAACAGAAGTTAAACAGGGCCGGTCGGTGTCTGCAGACGGAGGAATGGAAGAAGATGAGCACTTCATACTTCCCGGTCCGCAGCCAGAGGGCAGAAGTACCAGGGTACCATCACGCCCTTCTCCAACCCCTCATAATTAAGGTCTACGAAGAGGATAACACCGTGGACTTTGAGCTCGCTCCAAACTGACCCATAAGAATTTCCCCAAGAGAGAAAAAGCCATACGCTGTATCTTATCTATTAAACCAAGTGTGTCGCATCAGTTATTATAGGTAAAACGCAAACTTTATAAAGCAATGACAGGCAGTTGATTACTTTTCTTGAAAGTTACATAACTGAACTTAAATGAACGAGCAAAAGAAAATGTCTGAAGGAGGACTGCAGAGAAAATCTTATCTAATCTAAATGCCTTTACCTCAATCGTATAAATTTGCTTGAGACGTCGGAATGAAATCTAGATTTAATTTGTTCTTACTTGGATTTTATATAATTCAACGCTAGTTACCGAGGTTTTCTAGCGGAAGAACGATTGTTATTTTATAAGTAGGTTTATTGCATGTTTTCTGTGAAATGGGAATTTTTCGAATTTTCTTTTTTATTTTATTTTTCAGCCATTTCCACAGCACCAACCCTAGATCGCGACATCATGAACTGTTTGTGCAGCGCCCTTCGCTTGCTTTAACTTACATTCGGTTTGTTTAACTGACTTGTAAGGTCGTTCGTCTGAGTTTATTTGTGTAGAACTAGGGATGCGATTTTTTTGGGCTCGATCCGCTCCGCGGATCGTATCATATTATCCATTCAATCCGATGTCCAACAGAATCCAATCGATCCAAAAATCGCATTAACCTTATTACAACTGTTAATAAAAACATTTTTAATAAAATTACTCGTAGTCATAGATTTTCATGATTTTGCATCCTACCCGTAGTGTTTTCTAGAAATAATAAACGCGCTTGTCGTTTATGTCGTGTCATCTTTCACACACCGGGTCTCCTCTCCAATGAGAAGGATGTAGGCCTTAGTCCACCACGCTGGCCTTATGCGGATTGGTGGACTTCACGTGCCTTAGAGAGCAAATTTTTTGAACTCTCAGGCGTGCAGGTTTCCTCTCGATGTTTTCCGTCACCTTAACAGCAGGTGATATTTAATTCTATATGACGTATAGAGCACTCAACTTTTTACAAAGTTGATGCGTGCCACTGGGATTCGAATACGGACCCCTCGATTAAAAGGTCGAATTCTATTGTGAAATTCACTGATATGAAAACTTCTGCAAACGCGGCAACACCGTGGCAACTAACGCTATTAATTTATCAGAAGTTGCGGCAAACCGCGCTACTAATTAGTCAATGTTGTATAATATCTAGCGCTAGCGCTCCACTGTACCAGATTATACAGCGAAGCTTTCCTCTGCAACGTTATCGCTAAGGATAAGGAAGCCAAATCCAATCGCAGGCTTATGCTATTAATCGTTCCAAGGACCGACAATTCCTCGGGCATGAATTGACGCAGTTTCGTATAGTAATCGTATCGAGCTATCATTAGTATAAGATGGCAAGACAGACTGATATACGACATAGTAATGAGTGACGTTTACTTTGAATTAGAATGTTCTACGCACGCTACTCGGTGCACTGACCTAAAGTGGACCAGGCGTGTGGTTAAGCGTGGCCTATGACCAGTAGTGGACTTCCAAGGGCTGATGATATAGACTCAACATCTTTTCCTGCTTTGGGTGATTTTTTTTATTATACAACTGAACAGGCTAAAATATCGGTCAAACTTCATCCAACATTTCCTATTATTTCAAAGTCGCAGCAAATTTATTGTAATAGTTCCAAGAATGTTTGCTCAGTTTAAGTGAACGGGCAGTCAAGATTCGTAGGGAATTGGAATGAAATTAAAATTGCCTTGTCGTACATTTAAAAATGCGTCTTACAATTACCATACACATTAAACATCATAACACCATACAACATTGTGTCGAGGACGGGATGATCGCTTGTATTACATGTTAAAGTATCGTACAATAGGTACCTATTGTAATAATATCGTTGGAAGCACATATCCTCAACAATTTGCCGCATCCCAAATGCAGGGATTGAATAACAAGGTTAAGTGAGACTTGGGGCAAATTGGGTAATCCTCTCAGTGGAACAAATTGGTTCCAACGTCGGAAAGTCTTCGTTTATCGAATTAACCCTCGACGCTAGCCCGACGTACGATACTTATGCAATAGAGAACGTTCGCGATAGTGAATATTGATGAAATGAATATCGCATTAAGGCACGGACACGGACGCAGACTACGTGGTGATAGTCCTGTTACACACACGGTGATACACTAAATTTCCAAAGTTAAGATTATGTTCTTTTATAAAGTTAATGTGGACATTAATGTGAACATTCTTTGACAGTAAAAAAAAACATTTAAACACTGTATGTAACCCATTAATGACCCACTGCAGCGTCGGGTTTCCTCTCACAATGAGGATGTAGTCCACCACGCTGGCCTAATGCCCCTTAGTGGACTTCACATGACTAAAAAAATTATGGTGAACTGTCATTTACAAAAGGTGATATTTATTTAATTGTTTAGTGGATAACGTTCAACGTGTGTTTTGAGGGTAACCTAACTAATAACGAGCCTATTATACATATCCGAAGTTTTTAATCGTGAGCTCTGACACCTATGATGCGGCGAAGACTGTTTAACAATCCTTAATGTTTGTAGTTTTACGTGATACAAGATAAATTACCACCTTCAAGGCGTAGCATGCAGTGTATGTTCTGCAGCTTCACCCTAAAAAATACGAGCATAAATGCACTATTGTACACAGACGATACGATTCCGACCCTCTTATAGGCGCCAGAGCGAACAGTTGTTAGCGTGATTCAGGATTTTTTACATACAACGACATCTGTGTGCGGGTATTCCAATAAAACATAACAATTTTGTTGACTTCAAACCTAACTTATTTCTTTTTTCTATCATTGCGGTATGTAGCAACCTTTAATAATCGTAAGGGAAATAAATGAAAAGTAGTTGTTGCATCATTTTATTGTTGTTCGTTTTATATTAGTAGGTGAGGTTAGTTCAGTAGTTTAAAAGCAGTCTTCTCAGTTTAAACAATTTGTTTGTTGCCAATCACACCATTTATGTTGAGCGGAGATTTCCAGCTTTACAGATCTTTATCTTCCTGCTTAGCAACAGAGACAATGTAAGATGAGAGAATGGTCGATTGCAATACATGGTATTACGGAAGTAACGCATGTGTTATCCTATACTGTTGCAATCATAGTAAGAGAGTAAAATTGAACAACAATTGAAAACAATTGAATGCTAAAATTGGTATTATTACTAATTTTTTTGTTATTCAAATTCAAATAGTAAATAACCGAATTATAGCAAATACTGAATTGAAATATATGTGACCCACAAATGAAAGATAAATTCAGGGTGGGCTCTTCTACTTAATACAAAGCAAGCTTCTCTTAATATTGCCATGTCGTACGCAAAAGTTGTACGTACGACAACTATTTGGTACATTTTGTCGCATGTCATTGAGAATTTCAATTAAAATAGCAATTAAGACAGAGCAGGTTTGTCGATTGTCAGTAACCCATTTAATGACCCACTACAGGGTCGGGTCTCATCTCAAAATGAGAGGCAAGTCGGCCTTAGTCCACCACGCTGGCCTACTGCGAGTTGGTGGACTTCACATACTTTTGAGAACATTTTTTTCATGCAGGTTTCCACACGATGTTTTCTTTCACCGTAACAGGAGGTGATATTTAATTTTAATGTCATTGGTGCGTGCCACTGGGATTCGAACCCGTACCCCTCGATCCGAGGTCGAATTCTAAACCTCTGGGCTACCACCGCTGTCACCGTCGGTCGATTACGACCCTCAAATAGGACAAGGTCTTACTTCACAAAAACTTAAATAAAGACATGTTATTGTCGGAGTTATTTGTCATCATTCAAAACCTGCGACCACTTCTACTCGTTCGAAATTAAATTACAGTATTAAACTTTAAAAAATTAATTGAATGGAGTTGGACGTAATATGTTTTATTAACATTTAACCGCGTGGATGTGATAAAACTCAACTAGCCGGAATACGAGTTAAAAAGTAACATCAAACGAAACGCTGAAAGTGTACAGCATTAAAGAGAACTTTTCATTTGGGAGTTAGCGCCAATTTCGCAAATTGACGGAAAAACTCACACGGTCAATTGAGCATAACTCAGTTGACAATTTGGTGAAATGAAACCAAAGCATTTAGGGATTTATTGCAATATACCATAATAAGGCAGTTATAGGCAGATAAGGTACCTATGTACCATTATCATTGCTTTTACCCAGGTGAAAGGTGAAGACCTTTCCCAGGTGAAATGAAGATATCATCAGTAACCAATTCTTAGGTGGTTTGTGGTGGTTTTTGAGTCACGCATGTTTTTGGCATTAAAATATAGAAAATATATCTCAAAAATAGACAGAGCATTGTCTGAAGTTGAAAGCGGCTAAGCTGTGATGTGCGTGGACGTTGAGCGCCCCTTTGTAACTCTTAATATCACGAACAATAGATAAGTAGATAAGTCTAAAGATCCTCCCACGACACAAAAAATACAACAGGTAGCAAAAAGCAATCCCACGCAAATTTCGTTTGGTAGCTTTGAATCATAATAACCGCCCACAGCGGATAAATGGAATATTACGCACATGGATCACGAAAAATAAAACCAATTTTTGGAGTGAGATAAAAAACGTCGCTAAAATTTCGCAGTCCATATCTGGCTCAGCAAACAAATGTATTTGAGAGTGACCACACGGCGCGATGTATGCGCTCACACGGCCGGTGTCCGCTCGCATACACCGCGCTCATTACGATTGCAGCTATCCCAAACAGTTTTAAAAGTCCCAGTCGTTTACCCCGATTTGTTTCAGGATTTTATCGCACTCGCAGTTGGGAAATTCACATGATATTTGAAATTTTGAGCATGTTTTTTTATAACACGAGTTAGGGGACTTTCCATAGACGATTGCAATACATTCCCTTGAGATTTTTCACAGCGCTTGTAATGGAGTCTGAGATAGTCAGTGGAACGCACTGTATGTGAATTATTTAGATGTAGTCTGTGCTTATCAATGCTGACCGAAATCGCTGAACGTTTTAATTTTACTCACCTAGATAATGATTTATACAGCAAAATGATTTTATTTATTCGTGTTGGTGAAACTAATGGTTTTGGCGCAAACCCGAGCAAATTCGAAGAAGTTTGAAATTCAAAAGAAACATTCGACCCGACCTTCTGACGTTGGAATTGACAGTTAATTTGCTAAGACTACCGACTTCCGGCGCAACTGAAACGGAAACTGAAAAAGTTGATGAAAAACACGACTTTTTTATTCATAGAGATTTCAATCATTATGAAAAATCGCGAATTAATTTATTGCATTTATCTAACATTCGGGTGACAAGCGGCAAAACACCGCGTGCGTATTTATGCGATATTTCTTCCCATGATTTATTTATTTTTAAAAACACATGTCATGTTATAGGGCTGCCAACTTTTCTTGGAAATTATTTGATTGAGGTCAGGAAAGAAAATAAAAATAAATAATACGGTATAAACTTACTTGTCAGTAACCCATTAATGACCCACTACAGGGTCGGGTCTCCATCTCGTAACGAGAGGGATGTAGGCCTTAGTCCACCACGCTGGCCTACTGCGGGTTGGTGGACTTCACATGCCTTTTGAGAACATTTTTTTTGTGAACTCTCAGGCATGCAGGTTTCCTTACGATGTTTTCCTTCACCGTAACAGCAGTGATATTTATTTTTATTTATAAAATTAAATAAAGTTACTTACTTAAGTCTAATTGCCAGTTAATCAAACAAGTATCGAAATGGTATAAAATAAAATTTCTCCCGCATCGAGATTAAATAGTGTGGGGGAGGAGTGCATAAAATAACTAGTCATCATTCTTGGACGAATGGCAATCTATACAGTGTTACTGGTACTCAATGAAAATTCCCGTACAAAATTTGATTACAATCACCTGAATCGGCAAGAAAAATATAAAGCGGCTAGTCTGCCACAGTGGAACAATCCCAGTGGATCTGAAAGCGCGCAGTTCCGGTGTTCACGCGCGCGCTGGCGACGGCGTAACAGTATTCAAAGGGCAAGGCGTATTTTGAACCAGTAGACTGAGAGCACGCTGTTCTTAACAAATGTGTATTTTGCATGAAGCAAGAAAATGGAAGATGTCAGAGACTGAGCTATTGGAGTTTGATCGGGTAATCTACTTACTGCGAGCAGCTTTTTTATCATGATTCGTGTTTAGTTTTGGGATGTTGCCGGATAGATATTTTGATTTTGTTTACATTTGATGCTCTTATCATTCATTTATCTCTGCGACAACTTGACATCTAATACCTGCACAATCTCTCATAAAACTGTTTATTTATGTTGATAATTTAGTTTTTAACTGAAGATCATTCCGACACCAGTTATAATTGCTTTGAACGCAATCTTAATATTTTTAAGACATCCGATCCACTCTTCTGTCTTAACACAACATCTGATCGAAACAACGGGGCTCGGCTTCCGGTCTATTCCTTAGTGAGCCCAACGGCTCCACGTATTTCTTTTCAGCGTTGCGGTTGGCAATGGCCCGTTCCAAAAATACATTTTATTGTGTGTTCACCAAGGGCGCGAGATGCGTACTGCATCGGAAGCGGTAAGGCGTTTTCACGGTAACACCACAGACTTCTACAGACTAGACGGAATAATACTTAGATACTATATGAGAGAAGGAGCAAAAGTGGGATCGACTTTTTTAGCGGCTTACAAAATAAAAAAGTAGCCGTTAGACAGTAGACACAACATTGACAGAAAATTACCCTTAAACTTAGCGAGATTATGTTGCTAGAGGTTATGCCTAACAGCTAGGATACGCTGGTTCCTTCCGAAGGTACATTTTATACTTTTTCATTGACATGACATTCATCATTGCCATCGACTAAATGTCGACATCCGAGCAATCATGTGTGCCCAACGGTCTACTGTGTAAACAGAGCGTAATGACGTAATTTTACCAGCGTAATGAAGATATACATAATATATTGTAAATATACCCGGCGGCAGGTTGTAAAATTAACCGCGAATTGTTCCGGGTTTTAAAATTTTATCACTACGTTTAGATGCTTTACATGTTTGGTTGTGAAACGTTTGACATTCAATAAAAATACGTTAGGAAATGCTATTGAAGACGTAGTTAGTAAAAACTTATTTTGAAGTTACATCGGCTGAGCCAACAGCCAATATAAACATTATGAGCATACTTTTAGCTCTGCTTCTTTTTTCAAAGCTTCGTAGTCCACTGGTCACTGGCACATAGTCCTTCCCTGATCGACGTAACTCCGCCAGGTCCTGGGCCCTTTGATTCCGATGGTTTCCCGCTGTCAGGTAATTAGTCGAAGGACAGCCAGTAATCAAAGGATTAGGCAAAGGCCAAGACGTGGTGGCCATTCGAGGTCCTTTCTTCCCTGATTATTATCGGTCCTCCGAACGATGTTTCCAGCTTTGCCACTTCAGTTTGCTAACTTTGAGAACTACGAGTATGTTGATTACTCTTGTCCATCTATGGGCTTCGTCGTTGCGGTTTGTCACGTGAGAATTGAATAATATTTACTTTTAAAGAGTGCTGGGAGTTTTTTCCGCCCCCTTTTTTCTTCCAGTCTACGTTTTGCCTGAGGGGGCGATCAAAGCGGATGAATGTTTAATTTATTATGTATGACGTTGATTAAGTGTGCACAAATTGTACCTAATAGTGAACACTATAAAATTGACGCGAGCGACCGTTTTTGTCGTTGAATGACTTGGCGACTGCACAAGGGAATCATGCCTGTAATGTGAATAACAATATTTAATTAGACAAATACGTCTCCACTTGATCTCTGTGTATGTAAACGTGTCAATAACGTTCAAGAATTGGCATACTTCAAGGTTTAAAATGTCCGAAACAGATATTACTGAAGTTATTTTTGTTTGTTATCGTTCTACTTTATTTGTTATTGTTTTGGAGTTAAGATTTAGCGAGAGAAGTAGCGGTGTATTGTAAACACGGTGTAATATCTCATTGTTATTCTGTCAGCTGGATTGAAAAGGAGTATTTAGTTTGTGGATGTTAATGTTAGATGTGTATTCATTTTGCCGGGTTACCGATGATTCGTAACCTGCTATTGCCTGTTGATGTCTTTAGAGGTAGTAGTATCCCGGGCCCATCCCGGCAGAGATCCTGGAAGTTATATAAATAAAAATAAAAATAAATTATTTTGCAAATTGAAAAATGAATTAATTTTATCAAATTAGTGTTATTGTCATCGATCCTCGATAAATCTAAAAAGTTTGAACGAAATCCGTTTAAAGTGGGTCAAAATCGCGCCAAAGGAGACGGTTACTAACAAACATACAGGTGAAGTAATAGAAAGTAATAAAAAGCGTGTGATGAGGTACGAGTATAATACGTATGTCATGCGCCACTGCGCCGGGCGACCGTGGCCCCGTGTGACTGCCGCTAAATAAGTAGTAAGTTCAGCTATTTTCACACTAGTATTTTTAGATATCTCTCTAGACACTAAGGTTTATTTTCTTGACACTTTCGAGGAACGCGTTGCGACATGAAGTGGGAAGTGTGATACTACTTTATCATGAACTAGCTTGATAAACTACTGTGACACAATATGTAATTCTAAAATAAAAGTAGCCTAAGTTACTCCTTCTTACATCAGCTATCTGCCAGTAAAAGCCCGTCAAAATCGTTCCAGAGATCAGCCGGATCAAACAAACAAACAGACAGATCGGCAGACAGACAGGAAAAAATTGTAAAAAATATTATTTTAGTATGTGGACCATGTATTTATAAATATAATAATATATGCATTTAGTAAAAAGTTTTTTTTTATATTACAAACAGACACTCTTATTTTATTTATTTGTAATAGATGAAGTAGCAATAGTAAATTAAATTATCAGCTTAATACAATGTACAGAAACAATAAGTTCCGTATTTTGTGAAAAATTCGTGGTTTTAAATACTTTTATCTTAGGCTAAAATGTCACCGAGAAGAAATCTAAATCTATATATAACAAAATATAACAAAACTGCAGATATTGTTTATTTGTTTGGACGCGGTAGATTTCGAAACTACTATATTTCAAAAGTTCTAGCGAAATTCATCAGGAAATCTATAGGCTACATTTTACCAAATCATGTTACTTAGTGCTATCCACACCCGACGGTATGTTATTGAAACCGTAAAACCACCCAAAGTACCTCCGACAAGGTTTAGAGACTGCTATTTACTGATAACAGCCGAGACCGAGGGATTAACGTGCCCTTGTAAACTATCGATGTTTTCCTTCACCGTAACAGCAGGTGATATTCAATTTTATAAAGCGCACATAACTTTTTTACAAAGTCATTGTTGCGAGCCACTGGGATTCGAATCCGGACCCATCGCTTCGAGGTCGAATTCTAAGCCACTGGGCTATCACCGCTATATCTATATGATTACTTACTCTATGCTTATCAACTCTTTTTAATAATAAATTAAGACACTACCTATGTAACTAGTTAATATCCCAACGACAAACGACATGAATGTTATAATAATGTATTTTACTCATATAATTTACTCTTTTTCAGCATGAGTATATAAAATTATATCATTGACGTTTGCGTATGGATTCTTAATATGTATTTGTCAAAATATAAAATAGGGTGTGTTACTCAGACTAAACATGACCAAACATATAGGTTTCCGTTGGTGAAAGAACTTTAAGATCGGGCCAATAAATTCCGAGCCCATCCATAACAAAAGAACAAATATTCTTTCCTCGTTGTAATAACAGTATAGATAAGGCATATTGAATGAATAGCCAACTAACTAGTAGGTACTCGTCTGATCTTGTATTAGTGAATGAAATCGTTGGCAAGAGGCGGTGCATAGTTAATTGTTTGATTATGCAGAATCTGTTTACGTTCTATATTTAGGGCCGATGATAGTAATGCATAGGAGTTACGCAGTCATGCGTACGATGAAGGGTGCACGTAATAGCTATGGAGGCTATACTTGACTATTTAGTTATATCGACTCATGCACAAATTCTATCAAATTTGTGGCCAGCTCCCTTTTTAAAAGTAAACTGTGCGCGGCGTGAGGCCATTCTAACTCGTGCGTATACGTACGTTCACGCACGAACAACTGCGTCGCGCACTGTGCGAGCGCCCCCACAGTACGAGAAAGGTCGGCATTGTTCGTGCATGAACGCACGTTCTTGCACGAGTTAGAGAGGCTTTAGGCAGCGCTCAGTTTCGAGTTGACAGCGGTGATAGCCGCTAAGTTGTTAAGAATTCGACCTCTTAATCGAGGGGTCCGGGTTCGAATCCCAGTGGCACGCACCAATGAGTTTGTGAAAATAGTTATGTGCGCTTTACATAATTAAATATCACCTGCTGTTACGGTGAAGGAAAATATCGTGAGGAAACTTGCATGCCTGAGAGTTCAAAAGAAATGTTCTCAAAGGCATGTGAAGTCCGCCAACCCGCATTAGGCCAGCGTGGTGAACTGAGGCCTACATCCCTCTCATTGTTAGCGGAGACCCGACCCTGTATGGGTCATTAATGGGTTACTGACAGTGTCGAGTTGAGTTCGTACGAAATCGCGTGTAAATTGAGCGCGGCTGTCTTTGAGTCCGAGTATAAAATAGTTATTAACAAATCTTGGCATATCTAGTATTATTTGTTGGCAAGTATCGTCATTGATGCGCTACACCGTTTAATACTAAAAGCCCTCATCGACAGAATCTATTAGTTCTACGAGCAAATTACTGATTTCACTATCTGCAATTGTAACTTCAAAGACGTTCTATTTCTGGAGTTGGACTTGTATTATATTTTGTGTTTGTTCAATCAATGTATCTAGTAATGTTCGACATTCCATCTAGTAGGCTATGAACGCCCGCATCCAACCTCAAATAGAGACAATAAATCCTATGTGAGGTTGTATGTGGGTGCTTTGCTACTCATGAGGACAAAGATGTTCGCCTCAAATAAAGTATCCCCGGCAACCATACGTCCCCAGCCGAAACATAACACATGAAGAACATTGAGAATAGAGATAAGATTTGAGAATAATCTGGAGAAATCTATACGCAGGTTTCTGCCAATGGAATTTCGAGCCCGGACCTCCGATAAAGAAGCCAAATTCTTAGCCATTGAACAATATTTTCATCTTCAATGACCTCGAGGAATGACTGTGTGAGATTGCGGATTAGATTCAAAGTTAAAGGCAAAGTCTCATCCAAAATTTTTTTAACGGCGTATCGGTTGAACTATGTTTATAAATGAAAAGTAAAAGAGTCAAAATCGTTCATAGCCAAGAAACACCCAGTGGGTATTTGTTTAATAGTTCAATTACTAGACTCCGAGCCCAATTGAAGTTCGCTAAAAGTGCCTCCGGCGTACATTACTCAGTTACCGATGTGAACTCTAGCTGAACTTTGCACTAGAACTGTTGGTAAGACAACTGACTAACTTGGTGAACTTTCTACATCTCTGGTAATATCTAAGCACGTTGTACAATGGAGAGGAGAAAATACAAGACCACGTGGTAGATCGCCAATGACAAGGACAGATTAAAAATATGAACGATCAATAATGATTATATAGGTATGTACCTACATAACTATAAATATATTTAAATAGATAACAGAATGATCTAGGCATCTGTGGATGTTCCATTACACGAATGCATCAAGAAAGGGGAAAGGAGAGAGTAGTGGCGAGGTAGTACAACCCTCGGCTACTAATGAACCGTGATAACTACGACCACTCCGTATAGAGGGAAGGCCTGATAAGTAATCACGGAATATCCTTGGTAATTGTTAGCTAATTGTAAGTTAGTTAGTTGAGTATTCCTTAATATTTGCCACGGCTTGGTATCAATATGGTGCGAAGGACCAAAGGAAGAATGGCGACCACGTCTCGGCAATAGGAGTACAGACCGCCCTCCGACTAAGTGGACTGCTGACCTAAAGAGAACTGCGGGAAACCATTGGATTCAAAGGGCCGAGAATCGGGCGGAGTGGCGACGATTAGGGGAAGCCCATGTCCACCAGAAGACTACGAAGGGCTGAAATGATGATCCAATGTGGATCGAGTTTTAGTATAGTCGGATCGCTGTAGTCGTTTCGGCCTTCATAATCCGATAATACAAATTTTGAGTCTCGGGTTTTAACTGGATCCTAATGTGTCGAGACATGTGAAGTTTATCATCAAAAGCAACTGTTATTAAACAAAACTTTGGAATAAATATTTTTCTATGCTATCCTTTGTATTCGACACATCCACGAATAGCATTTTCTTTTCCCGTGTTTATAGCGTTTATACCGCGCTTGGATTTAATATTTATAAAATTTTCCAGTATTCTATTGTTTGTCCAACTGCTATTGTACTCTTTGCAAGCATTTGATCTTTGTGTCTATCGCTTCATTGCTTTGTACTCCCAAGTTATTGTATACAAAGGCAATATTTAAAATTCTGAAATTAGCTCGATGAATGGTTTCTTAAACTTTATTGTTTTGCAATTTCGAGGGAAATTCTCAACTCGTGTTTATATGGTTTCTTTTCGTTTTTATAGCGTTTTTTTCCATCCAATTCCTTCCCATTCAATTTCCTAATTGAACATGACACTGACAGCTCAATAGCTGTTTTCTGAAATTTCTGTATTGACAGAGCCCTGTGTTCAAATTTACGTTGCTTACGTCAGCCAAAGCGTAGCCTTAATATCGAAGCCAAGTTTTTATTTAAATTAAATAAGTAGCAAAGAAGAACGAAGGTGACTAACGTTAGCTCTATGAATATTCAATTCCCACAGTGAGTGGGATGTAGGCCTTAGTCTACCACGCCAGCCTACTGTGGGTTGGTGGACTTCACATACCTTTGAGAACATTTTTTCTGAACTCTCAGGCATGCAGGTATCCTCACGATATTTTCCTTCACCGTAACAGCAGGGGATATTTCATTTTTATAAAGCGCACATAACTTTTTAACAAAGTCATTGGTGCGTGCCACTCTGGGATTCGAACCTGGACTCCTCGATTCGAGTTCGAATTCTAGGCCACTGGGCTATCACCGCTATGCACTATGAGCACTCTTTACTTGAAGTTATAGTCGATATTTGTCTCACTGAAATACAAATTACAGTGCTTTATGAGGGGATGGTGAACCCACCGCTGCATTCAATATCATCATTGCACCAAGAAATGTCTAATAAATAATTTCTCTTTGAATCACTATCGTTTCAGTTCTGGTACTGACCTTTTCAATTACATTAAATGCCAGCGTGATAAACGTAACCTTTCGTATTGTTCATTTCAAATGCATCCAATTACCTTCCTGAAAGTTCACAAGTTCTATCAAATATCCAAGAACTGATTTAAAGGGCACTGGAAAATAAACTTTCTGAACTATGTAGTGAATTAAGAATGGCTGTTACAAAACGGCTGTAGCCTTCCCCCGTATCCTAATTGCGTCGGAAAAATTTCCCCCAAATTCACAACTCATATACGTCTTCCAATACCTACTTGTATGTGGCAATAAACGGGTCAGACCCTGAAAATACGTTTACGATAGTGAAATTATGCTAATGAACATTTATAGGTATGCATCTGCCACCTCGCTTACATACCTTTCTTCGCATAATTAGTAGGTCCTACTATTATACTTTAAATTACTCTTCTATCTAAAACTCTATTCCAAATAATTTAAAAACAGGCAAATGTTACATCTACACTAATATTATAAAGAGGAAAGATTTCAGCTTTTATAAAATTTAAAATTTAATATTATGATATAGGTATTCATTTAAGTCCAAGGAAGGTTTATAGAATAGTAGAATAGTAGAAATGTATATATTTTAGTTTTTTTTATCAAAGCCAAATGGCGGACTAACGAGCAGACCGACATATGCCAAAATAGTGCTGTTAATCAAAATAACTATTAAGGTGTTAATAATTCAGTTGATTTTTAAAAGTTGAAGCTTAAATTTTTTGAATCATTCTCATTCTAAATCTGAAGATCGTTCGAAACCCACCGAAAAGTGTCTCAATCGGCTGAGGCCACATCGCTATTGAAATAAAAACTGTACTCACGTTGATGACGACTCGTTCGCAGAAGTCGTGGTCGTGCTGGATGGGTTCGAACGTCACTACGCCACCCTGGGGTGGCCGGCCCTGTTCCTCGTCCTGGCTGCACAATTTGGGCAGCGACCTGCAACCAAAAATAACAACCATTTAGAAAAACCTTCGAGAATATTCCATGTTTGAAAACGAGTATTCACTTGGACGTAGATCCGGCGCTACTATTAACTTACGCTACGATTAGTCTGAGTTTGTTTGTTGAATATTCGATATCGAACCTTTGACCTGCTTCGAGCTTGAACTTACAAAGTTTCGTACAGTCGCATCGAGCTGTAGTATGAGAAGATGTCAAGACTGTAATTGATTGATTACTGACGTATGATACAGTGATGACTGAGGTTTACCGTACGAATACTTTGACGATAGGGTCCTTGCTCACGGCACTGATATTGCCCAGATTTTCTTGCAGACCGATTATCCCTTTTTTATCGCTTTTATTTATACGGACAAAAAGAAAGGTATGAAGCCTGGGTTGCATAAAACGGATACTTCATCCTAAAGGTTCGACATCCAACACAAATTCAGACTAAAGATAAAGCATATAAGTACTTAAATTACGTACAACGGTCATTAAAAAATTGACATCGCTTTGGAAACATGTAGGTAAAACATTATTTAAAATTGGGAATGTTGTTTACCTTCTACTTCTTTTAATTTGAACATCGTTTCAAATGTTTAAATTTAAAGAATATTTTCGAAAAATGTGTAATAATTAAATAATACGTCATAATATAAAATCTTAAAAAAATTCGAAAAAGGTGTCAATTTTTTGATGAGCTTGAAGTTTGTCCATGGCCACGAAACGTGTAGAGAAACATAAATATTTCTTTGTTTGGTAATGTTGGGTTAACATGTTACCATTTAATTTAAATTTATTTAAAACTACGAATTTTAATAATCACAATATTTATTAAATCTATTCTTTACTCGTTTGTGACCATGACGAATAGTGTAAAATTGTTTAGTGTTTGAGTGTGTGAGTTCTTGTATACCTTCAATTACCTACTAGTGACAAGGCTACGTAATAAGCAATTTTCCTATTTCAATACGTTGCAGTGTTACATAAAAACATATAACGTAGTCAATTGATGCCAATATGGCTGAACAAAAGCATCTATTTGCATTTGATCTATTTTTCAATCAAAATGAGTCACAGAGTCAAACGATTCATGACTATCGGAAATCGGAAAGGTTTCCGGCCGGAACTAAAAACGCTGGGAGCAAATATGTATAGAAAGCACACATTCGCTATGGAAATTATTTATAATATGTATAACCTGCATTTATAAGCGGAGAAACTACGCTCTATAATGCCCAAAGAATGTAGCAAGTAATGTCAATATATTCTAGTGACGTTATGTATCCTTACAGGAGAATATGTATGAACTACTTAGAAACAATGTTTGTCAATACCATGCAAAAAATCAGCATTGACAAATAGTGCAACGATTTTAGCAATGCTATGTTAAAGAAGAACGCAGCATTCTTGATTGTAATTAATATTCCCCTGATCAAGCTAAAAACATAACAAGGAACTCGATTATGTGCATACATATATGGTTGTTGATTATTTACTACTTGAATCACAATAAATTATTTCTTAATCCATGAAAAAAAATTCGAAGAGACAACATTAGCTATTGATATAGTTTTATTCATAAAAAATAATCAAATGCGATTATTATTTAAATTGGGATGTGAACACAATTCATAAAATTAATTTCAATTTGTAATTCCCATAAAAGATGGTTTTCAAAAACGTCTGAGAGCGCATCTCAACTATCAACTAGCTTTAAAAATGATTTTTATGGTATACGAAAACAATAAAATTATAATAAAGTCAATTGACTTGAAACGACTTGAAGAAATGACTTGAAGCGAACACCTGAATCATGTAACAACGCACCCACGCAGCTTCAGATAGGACTTCAATTATTTGAGATTAGACGTGGTGGGCTGCGGTGATCTCTGTACATCAGGTGGTCTGTCCAGTAATTTACAAACAATTTATTTTCCAAGCAAGCCCAAAGGAGCAAGTGTTCTTCCTGTTTTTATTAACGTTATGCCTGTTGTCACAAAATACTCGAGTCAAGTGAAGAGCGCGAACGTGCCTTCAAACGGCTCTGGGGCTCTTCAACATCTCAGGACTTTTAAAACTCCCCTCCATCGCCTTCCTCTTAATTACAAGTGTGCCTCGATAAGATTGCCTCATTACGTCGATTACGTCAACCTGCGTTATCCACTTAAATCCTCAACCTTGGTATTTAGTGACATAAGCTTATTAAACACCGGTTATTTTTATCGAAGTTGGTACGAAAGTAGTTGTTAGAAGTACCGGAAAACGTAGAAGGCGTTGTCCTAATTGGCTGTCGCAATCCGACACAACAAACCGACCAACCAACGCGACAAAATTGGAACACAGCTCTTTGATTGCAGTCCTAACTGGCAAAACGCACTGACAACCGACAAATGTAAGCAAAGACGTTTACGTATGGCAAAATTTACCCGAGCGATCAATGTGACGGCGCAATTGGGACGAGGGGTGATACTAATTTTCATCTAAACACGAATTCACCAAAAATATACGATCCTCGGTTATTCCTTCGAGATTTACGCAAAAACCGGATCAATAGCCCGGTATTTGGTTTTACGGGTAACCTTGAACGTTTGGAATTGTACGTTTTCGCAGCAACATTAAAAATAACGAGAGATAAAAGTCGTGTATGAGTATGTAAAATGATGCTTTAATACCGTTTGAGTTAAATATACCTATCGAATTAAGGCTAAAACACGTGCCAGACGAATGTTTCAAGAAAAATCAAATATCACTTGATGTAACGGTAAAACATCATGAGGTAACCTGCATTCCTGGGAGTTTACAAAAAAAATTTTCTCAGTCATGTGAAGTCCACCAACCCGCACATTCCTTCTCATTGTGAGAGGAGACCCGACCCTGCAGTGGGTTAATGGGTTACAAAAAATATCCTTAAAGTACTTTTATTTGTTCACACATTACATTTGTACTTACGATTGAGTGCAATCGCATTTCAGACGCCTTCAATGCATCAGCCGAAACTGTTGATTTTGAAGATCAACACAGCGAGTGCGCTGAAATTCTTCATCCAAATATAAATTCGTTCCGCGCTGTACCTACATTTGCACTGAACTGATTTATAAGGCGGGCGGCGCCCCGACGCGATCCGAGACCGGTAGGGAGCGGAACTGACGGACGCTTAGACCGATACAGATTTATTTGCGCTTTAAAACCGCAAAAATAAAGACCAAAACACTGTCTCCTATGATTTCATGTTTTCGCCACATGTTCCTTTATGTTATTGTTTCCCTAATTCTTCCTTTGTCTTACTGTCTGTTCCCTGTCTATCGTTTTTTCGTTTCCACAATACTCTTGACCGCCACAATTTTTTTTAATTTCTTTTTTCTATTTTTTTATTATTTCCCTTTAATGGCTCTCTCTCTCATCCATGCCGAGTTTTTCTTTTTGTTCATATTTTATTCCTACTGTCTAATGTCATTAATTGTATAATAGCTATTTTAAATTGTACATCCTACCTTCCCTCTCTTTTTTATACTTCTATTTTTTTCTTACGTTGTTTTGAAGAAATCGCTAATTAGCTAAGCCCGTCTTCCTTATGTATCTTGTTCTTATTTCTCCTTCATTGTGTAAGCTTTGACGTGTTTGTGTGCAAAAGGGTTATATTATTATTTTATTATTATTTAAATAAATCAATTGAATGGTAGCGTTAACAGCGGAGAACAATCAAACTAGGTGTTTACACGCCACTTCCTCTCTTACTCGTACTTTTATTTGGTAAATAACGCCGTACGTGCCGTCTCAGGGTTACTAAGAGAGATATTTCGGTAAAATTGCCCACCGGACATTTCTTCGCGCGCCGTTCATACTTTGTAGCGATGTCAGAAACGTGTTTGTTGTTCAGCCGTGTTTACGTTTTGACCCGTGTGAGCCGGCAAGTAACGGGTTGGTTAATTTTAAAGGTTGGTAATTATTGATCGTTTTTTGTCAAATATGTCAATAAAATTGATGGTTTACCATTTTCCTCGCATTGTTTTCACATTTTCACAGTTTTAACCTTTCTTGGACTCACAAGAATATTTCATAATGATAATAAGCACAATCGATCCAGCCATTTGCGAGTTTTAGCATGACTTACAAAAATCAAATTATTTTCATTGTTATAGTTAGTTTAGTTTGTCCAAAAACTGGGAAACTTACAGATCTAACAGATACACGGGTTCGGGCTGTTTCTAAAATAACGTTGGACTAAATAGGTGAGGACGCTAAACGTGATGTGGGCAATAAGACAATAAATAGATGCGCTTACGATGCCCCGCTGGTTGTGACAGCAGTGACAGCCGTTGACGTCACCTGACGTGAAGGCCTCGTCAAATCGAAAGTGTTTGACTGCCGTTTCATTTATATCAGCCTGTTTTTTATTAGTTACATATTGTAACAAGAGTGTAAAGCTATTGCTACGAGTATCCTAACTATCTGGTCTAAATAACCATTGAGATACGCAAACCAGAAACTCAACATAAAACAGGAGAATAGTAGATGATTAGTTATCATCGCGTCATAAATGTTTTCTCAATATGTGTATTATCGTTTTAAATTGGAAGTAGGGCAAGATTTTCAGATAGTCGTGAATGCAACTTTTAAGCAGAATTACATTTTGATATTACGTGAATGGTGGTAACATCTTATTCAAACATTATTACACCAACATCTGTCTACTAATCGTCACTAAATACCTGTCCTCATTTCTTTTCTTCGGCCTTCGAATCAGCGTCCTGCTAGCTAGCACTGACATATGTGCTTATCAGGGCACTAACAAGTCTTCGCTAATTGCATTATATCTACACGATATCTAACACTGTCTCACGTCTCATAAGAACCGAGCCGCCCACACCGTGGCCTGGCTCTGACTGCATTTGTTGCAGTCATAACAATGATTCCATTAAGCTAATACCAATAAACTTTACGCTTTTCCATAACTCCAACACGCAACTGCTAATGCTATTAACTTACTCAGATAAAGTGAACACGTAATGATGGGGCATGGTTTAAGAGGAATTAACAATGTGACTAAGAGAGTATTTTTAAATTAAACCAGATTATCATAAAATTCTATTCAAATAATGTTTAGGTGGAGAGTTTGGTGAGGTGTTTTGGAGTTGGAATGAAATTTCTGATAGAATATAGACAGTAGGTAATGTGAATTAATACGAGTATAGTAAAAGTTAAGAAATAAATACGAGTAAAGTAAAAACTAATATACAATATTCCGCACTACAATAACAGGGAGAAAAGGATGTGATACTCTTAAAATAAGCCTATTTTGTTTCAAGAGTACGAGTAAATAGCAATCTGACGATACTAAAACGACCTACTGAGTCCAAACCAGTAATGAGTGCGATGTTATCCAACAAGTCTTGAAAAATTATAGCGAGAGCGTTGAGAGGTTTATAATTTGTTTATTATACCTGCTATACAGATATCGTTTGTTTTTCTCGGCCCGTGATCGGCTTATGAACGAACATGCTAATGGATTCGGTAGTTTTCAATGGACCAGCTGAGTTGTATTTAACTAGGGAGATTCACTTCCCTATTTAAATGACTCAGACCAATAAGTGCGTTATTCACAATGAGTTTAAACTATGTTATAGGAATCGGCACTTTCAAACACGAGCTTGTTTCAGCCTATCCTTATTGGCTGACATAACTGGCCGACCTGCCAACACGACAAAATTTAAACAAGCTTCTGTATGGAGGTGTCCTAATTGAAATACGCACTGACATGAAACAAATTGTATGCAATGACGTTGTGTTACTTTGTTAGTGATCTGTGAAAAAAACTGGCGTAATTTACGTACTAAATCATTATAAACGAGCAAAAAAGACAGCTACTTAGATGTCACAATCACATCATTGTCATAAAGCTGACGAGTTCATGAAACTTTTCTTTCACAAATCAGCTAGTAGTGGCAATCATGTTAATGGGTGGCGACTGCTGTCGGCCACGACCGAAGGCATTGTGCCGCTTTGTAGCTGAGACTATTGTTCTTATGGTTTCTATGTTGCTGAACTTACAAGGCTTGCAATCGTAGCTAGATACGACTGAAATCTTTTGAACAACCTGTGTTATCTTCTTCAGTTAATAGTTTTGATGGAAATGAGATTTTAATGAGAATGGAATTGTTCTTTATGATTGATTAACAATGAATAAGGAGATACGTTGAATTGGACTCCTTAGAAGGAATTACTATTCTAATTAATATAGAATTACAGAATTATACAATTATAGAATTACTATTATATTTAATATTAGAATATTGATCAAGTAGTTTCGTTTTGAATATTGTATCAAACGAACAGAATAAAAACAAATCTATATCTGTATCTGTGTATTAATGATTTGGATAAATAATCGTCTTCACCATTCAACGTAATTCGTTTGAAAACCACAAAAGTAAACACAAAACGGAGATACAAAAGCAAGTTCATTAGCCAGATAAAGTGAAAACAATTAATGTTTGTTTGGCGCTATGACTCTGGTGCATTCAGCGCTAAAAATAGGCAGTCAGTTCAGAAACAAAACCCCTTCAAGGGGTTCTTTTATACAAGCATACAAAGAGTTCCACAGGGCGCCACGTAGAGCCGCTTACAAACACTTTGCAAAACCCTCGATGACCATAACGAGCACGACAGCTGAATATTGTAAGAGAGTATGCTTACATATATTAAAAGAACCTTTTTTTGTTTCTTTTACCACTTTACAAAAACAGCATTTGGAGTAGAAGGCTTGTTTAACGGACTTAACAAAGGCCTTTGATAGACTTCTTAGTGTGTATAGTAAGTAGTTTTAATATTTTCTCAACTTCTTCTTTACTTCTCCAAATGTTTGAATACTTTATAGCATTGAATATTTATGATCTCACTCTATTTAAATAAAGCCCTTGTATGTGTATGGTATACATCAACAACAAGATCATCTAAAAAGATATTCAATTCTCTACCGAAACTGATCCTGCACAAAATAAGTATTCAATTAAAAAAATAGTTCTTTACATATATTATAATTTTGATACAAAGTATAATGTCAAATGAATATCAAAATTGCGTAGGGGTTGGGTAGGGTGTAGTAGTAGGGGTGTACTATTATTCGGCAGATGTTTCTTTATAGTCAATATCCGTTGACGCTTGATATCGGCACATCAATCTCTTTCAGCACAGAACCTTCGCAGTTCATTATGTTTTTATTCACAACAAGCGTTTATGTAATTTCATAAAATGTGAAATATGGTTTATGATTTCAAAACAGAAGCTAATAATAAACCATATTTCACATGAAAAGAATTGTTTGGTACTTTGACACTTTCTTGTCTTGTTCTCTCTTGTAAGTTACTTTTATGAATACAAAGTATTACAAAGTGAGGTTTATTTATAAATCCATGAAAATATTCACAAAACAATTCACGTCTATCAGTTGTCTTGTTATAAACTGGCATAGGTAATACTTAAGTTTCTTTACGTGTTACATTTCTATCATTGTCAGAAAAAATATAAGAATAGCTACATGAGAAAAATATTCCGGAAATTATATTACGTCTATCAAGTGTCGTGTTACGAGTATGTTGAGCGATGTGTGTTATTTATCATCCAATTAGAGTATAAGATAAAAGTTGTGTATTCAAAACATCTTTGCTAGGAGAAAAGGTTCAAGTGACATTCTTTAAAGAAATAAAAGCATTACTACGCATACAATGCTTTTGACGTATCATATTATCGCTATTTAGGATGATTTCACATGACGCACGAACTCTCATAACGAACATTCTGGGGCCTCTAACGTTCAGGTAAACAAAAAACCAATTATTATTAAATATTCGTAAAGTATTTATTAAAAAATAAAAATTGAATTTAGCAGTCTATACGATAAGTTAATTAATAGGTACTATTAATTAACTATAGTTTTATCGAGACAAAACAGGATTAATATTATTAATGATATCGTTAATACCAAATAAAGAGTACTCAGTGAATTCGTTATCTCTGGATTGTACGGAAAAGTTCACGGCTTTGATAATTAACATTGTACAGTATAATAAAGTCAAGATAAAAGCATAATATAATTGATTTCAAAAGTTCAAAGGTTATCTTTAATAATTACATTTAATAAATAAATAAATGTCATTGCAGTAGGTGAAATTTAATTATCTAAAATGTGAAGCGTTATTTATTTGTTTAATTATTTTAATCACCATGTTGTCCACACATAAAGGTACATAATTTTTAATGAGAGACATTGCTAAAACTAATCCACTGGTAATCGAACCCGAACCTTTTGAGTAAGATGGCGAATTTTAAACCTCTGGGATGTACTACGATGTCTATACAGGCAAAGCTGCATGCACACTTGCACCGTACACGTACACACTAATCACTCCTCTCCCGTAGGAGACCGAAGCGCATTGCGGTCAGCTCATCCGAGTTGCGGTAACGCTAATATGCCGTACCATGTGTGCACCGAGTGGAATTAATGCATAGCATAGAAGATAGATTTTCTAAAAAGATGCTGCTTTCAACGAAGCATTTGTAGCATAACACCTTATCTGTAGATACTCGTATGAGCTACGGTGGATAGAATAGATGAAATAGATTTTAGGACGTATACGATTTGGATTTTTATTCTATTTCTGCCAGTCTGAGGCCCTCGCTAAGAAGAGACCGCTTTTCTCGAAGCGTTTCGTCGTATTTTTGAGCCGTTATAGATTCGGTCTGGATCAGTGCTAGTTTACTCTGTTTTCTAAGCAAGATTCCGCTGTGGTTTGTTTGATTAATGTATGAAGCCTTGAGGGTATTAAAAACACTTGCTTAGTAATTGTTAGAAAAGGAAAAGGTAAAGAAAGCACACATGGTGGCACTATTATTAAAATGGACAGACGTATCTATGCCGAAAACACAAAATTTTCACTCTTTCACTCCTTCTCACAAACAAATACTTGTTCATCGTTTCAAATTTTGTAACACTGTTCATTATTAGACGACACGCAGACTTCGACGCCTGAATTTTATCAAATAGGAATTCCTCCAAATAAATACAAAATCCTTCCATACCTTCGAGCGACCGTAACGACACCTAACTGATGATCACGAAAATCGGCCTCGTATACTAGCTTTTCTCGCGCTCGACTCATAGCGGTAACTGTTTGTAATTCCATATGCCCGCGGTTTATAACTAGAGCCGCCGTTGTAAATAATTGATATTAACCAGCGGGTCACCAGTTACGAGTGACTGGTTCGACCATCAGAATGATATCAGGCAGCATACAACGAAAACAAGGTCGTAGACTACTCCCCTGGGGTACACCAGCTTGCACGTGTAGTCGATGATTCTCTTTAATGACCTTGTTGAATGCAACCAATATTGCTAATGGTTTGGAATAATGTGATAGTGGATCAATGTCAAATGTATGAGTAGATTACACCATAAACGATCAGAGTTAATAAACTGAGTGAGCGATCGGCGGAGGCAAACTTCCATGCGCGTCTCCAAGCTTAAAACGGTAAGGTAACCCGTTTATCTAAAATCAAAATCAGTCTTGCTTATTGCTGATCAGTTTTCGTTTCAGTGCTTCATGTACAAGAATGTTGTTTGATTCTTTCATAGGGACGATACCTCTAAGGGATATCAATTCAATCACATCTCAATGGTCGTAGGTGGTAACACGGTACACCGTACACGCCGTGTTCTCTCACTTGCCAAAAAATAAAATGGAAATTATGATTTATCGAGTGTTAAGAGCGAACGGAACCTTTCATCACGTTTTAGCGAGTGTGAACGTGTAAATCAGTCACAGCGGTCGATTGCAAATGACTTTTAGGAATGCTCGATGCAGTTGCTTTTTATCGATATTTTGGATCACAATGCGTCGTAACATACTCGTAGTGTATCGATCCAAGTATCGATTCACGGGTCGATATCGGGTCAATTGTTAAAATAATTTTTTGTCACAGTAAAAAAAATTTGTTTACAAAAATATGAAGTCTGTACTGGACGCCATGTCGAGAGGAGACAAATGTATATTCTGAAGATAATACTCAAATGTTAGAGAAGTTCCGGCATAAAAGATATTCCATTTGCCCCATATGTACCGTGGCGTGATTTGCATTTTGTTACTAATAACTCAGGTTCATTCAATACGATCTCTTCAATCCTATCCTCGATATGTTTGTATCAATCCACTAGCAGACCGTATTGTTGTATCGATACATAAATGTAATGGATAGAATGATAGAATGTCATTGCACGATCCAGTTGAGTATCGATACGGATCGGGCATCCCTAACGACTTTACGACTTCGTCAAAATCCCATTCCACTGAATGACGTATCGTATCGTAACCGACCGACGACTTTTTGTAAACATTTTAGCGGCTACCACACCGCAACGTTTCCTGCTACATCGAGTGCCAGCCGTCGCACCAACCTGCTACGTAACGCCATTGTCTCAAATGCGAATGTTGCGTACACCATTTTGATAGATTTCACTAGAAACGTTGTCTTACGAAAACAAACAAAAATAACGCCGGTGTAATGAGAAAAAGTTATTTTACTGGGCCACGTTTCAGTGAGACACCACACGCGTGAAATTCTGTTCGGGTTGATGTTAACAAAGATGGCTGGAATGCTTTTGTTTCGGTGTTTTAAAAGGACGGTATATGTCAATACCAACAATTTCTTCGACTATGAATGGTCATTTAATTGACTGGAAAGATTTATCAAGTTTCAATTACGAAAACAAAATAGATCATTACACAATTATTTCGCTTTTCAATAACACGAGAAACGTTCTGAAGGGGAGGGGAGAGCAAGATGAATGTAACGTGCAAATCGAATCATTCGATATTCTGTTCAAAAATCAAATAAAATGTTCTTTCTTTTATTACCTTTTTATGTAAGTTAAACCAATGAAATTGGTTTTTGACCAGTCATTAATTTTTTTCATTTTTAAGATTAATATAATAATAAGCCTTAAATCGTTAATGCTAAAAAATAGAAGTTATTTTGAACGTTTTTGTCCAATTTTTTATTACCATTCTAGTCAAGTGCTCAACTTGCCTCGCCCTCCCCTACGTGCGTAATTACCGACGCCAGCGGCGGTCGCACTTGCTATTTCATTTAATAGCTGATTAGGCACGAGCAAATCGCAATATACAAATTTAATATGTAATTAAAACCATCCGATCATCAGTTTGTTAAATAAACGTTTTCAGTTCAATAAATTCGCAGTGCAATTGTACTATATGTAAATGTAAGAACGCGAACTTGAAAATTTGGTAGAATAGAGCGAAAGCAAACCGCACGAACGCACTGAACTACGTCTAAAATGTTGCTTTATAGTTGTAGATGTTTTTGAATGTAAAAGAACCATTGAAGTTGGCCATCCTTGGAATCACAACCAAACATTATTATTATGTAAATGCAAGATGCGAAGACAAAGACAAATTTATTCGATTATGCCCTGACTACTTATACTATTTTTACAGGATTTTAACAGCGTGTTTCAGCCATCAATTTACTAACGCCACCTAGCGAACTATTAAGGTATTACTAACATTACAGATATTAATGCTTCTAACGCCATCTAGGAACTTATTTACTAACATTACAGATAGTGATGCTTTAAGACTTTACAGGTAAATTAATACAATCTAAACACTACCCTTGAAATCGAATGCATTATCCGACAAGAAGTAAACATAGACTTTCTTACGGTTTAACCTAATCACGTAATAAAACCAAATGGCACTGTATTTGATGCTCTCGTTATTTTTAGAAATAATCTGTGTTGGTGTTGTAGAAAATATCAACCCCTATATGCTCAAAAATATATTGATTCTTCTTCCTGTTATTGTCGTTTATCAAAGGCTCTTAAGGCGTCTTTTGTTTTCTCCCGTGAAACCTCATTTTCATCTTATTACCCCATAAATCAGAAGGAAGTTCCTTCACGCCTCTTATCAAATATTTTCTAAGCCGGGTGTAACTGAACAAATGTAGGTTTTTTGAAGCGTGACGAGCCTTCAATCATAAAATCATTCAGACTATGTAGATATTTGTATTACTTTAGCCTCCTAAAGATTTAATTTTGATCAGAATTTTCTTATTTGTATACGACCAGCCATATTAAGACCACCTTTTAGTTCTTATATTGTTAAGGAAAAAAATTAAATAAAAAATATAGGTTTAGGTACTTCTTTTTAGACAATATTACAGTTTGACTCCATTTGGGATGGTCTATGTCCAACAGTGGACGTCTAAAAGCTACCCGATCCTAACGTAAACCTTAATTATACTTAGCAAGGTACATAGGAACGATCATAAGGATTGACAAAAACTCCCTTATGACTTAAGATAGTGAAACAGCTACCTCAGTCCCAGAAAAGGCTTTCTTATTTCGATGCGACCCGTCTTAGTTTGAGGTCTGTCTGGCTAGAACCCTAAGATATGCAAGTGGGTTAACGAATATCTAATGTAAGCTCTATGTTAACGTCAAGTCTCTAAGTAGGTTGACATAGATTAGTCGCGAATAAATCCAAGTAAGTTGTGCGATTAATACGTGCCTCTAGGGTAGGTTTCATATGGTATTCTGAAGTCTAAGGATAGAAAATGTTTTGAGATCGAATATGGTTTTATTTGGGGTTTTATTTGGGGAAGCCAACTTACTCGTATTTTCGTTAGTATCAGTATCCTATCGGATGGAGAGAATTGCCTTTTCGAGGTTGAACGTAGATGGTTGGTAGTGGCCTTCCCATCTACTACTTACTTATGATTAAACAAATCATAAAAAACTATAGGTTTGCGTATATAAGTTGCATTTTGTTGCAGATTTTTTTCTACTATATGCTTATATTGGGTTAAGACTATCCATGCCATGCTCAGTGGCGTAGCTACCGAAGAGCAGATGGGGCAGTGCCACGGGGCCCCCAAGCTCAGGGGGCCCTCAGACTCCGATTACAACCTATAAATTGAACTAGTGAAAATTTCTCCCACATTCGAAATATAATAAACTAGATTCTGGAGTACCACGAATCTGGAGTTTGTCGAATTCGTAACACGACGAATACGTTACAAACGATTTTAAATAGTTCAGTTGGGGTACTACATTATTGTTTGCCCTTGACTTTGATTATTTAGCTACGCCACTGTCCATCCTTCGTTATTTATAAGACTAACGTTACTTTTTACATCGTAACCCCAGATAAAATGGGATATTTCAGCAAGAGCTAACTCGGCCCTCCGCTGACCTGACACCTTTAACCTGACCCGGCGCAAGATGACCGACATTCTCAACAATCTAAACTTGGCAAACCCAATCCAATCTTGCTAAGTATTCGCCGTGCAAATTTGGAGCGGTATAGTAACCGTGACAGCCCAGTCGCTTAGAATTCGACCTTTTAATTGAGGGGTCCGTTGCTCGTACGACAACGGCATACATTTTGTCGCACGTCAGCCCATTTTACAATTTGGACAGCTCCATTTAGAGACCTTTTTTACAATATAATTTGTCGTGTTGATTGGCCTTACACGTGTTTCTATAAAATCATAACGTCACATGTGACGTGATAAAATATGAGAAATGGCGAATGTACCTACGAGTACGTTTCGTCTGGGTTGTAAATTACCTAGCTTATTCAGGTTTGAGTAGGGATGCCCATTGCGATACGATATATCGATATTTCATTCGATATTTTGATCAAATGATACGTTTCGTTATATACGACACGTCGATAAATAATACCATAAGAAATACCTAATAATTAAAACACTAATTAAATCGTAAAATTCACAAATCAATAAAATAGCATGCGATACAAATACGATGCGATATTTTCGCGTATCGATACAGAGGAATACGATACAGTTACGATGGGATATATCGATATAACACATTTTCTGGGCATCCCTAGGTTTGAGGGCAGCTTGAGCTCATAAGCCCCGGATCCGCCATCACCCACATGTTCGGATAAACCGAATACCCGGGCATTCCACAATGTTTCAATGATTTGTGGCCGGATTTGGATAGACGAATTTCAGTTCTGTTTCATGATAATTATTATAATCTGTGTCGTTTGAACGAGAAATTTTGTTCATCGTTTTCATTTTCTCGCTTTATCCAGTAATGAGTGGCACACAGCATAGCCGATGAGTTCGATTAGGTAAAATATGAATAAAATTAGTAACTTATTAATTGCCATAAAATGTCAAATTAAGTTTTAGTAATGTAAGACATAATTATTGTATGTTATGGTAGACTGTTTTAAACCTATTATAATTTTTGTAACGGTCCTCGATAAATCTACAAAAATTGATTGAAATCTGGCTGTTTAAAGTAGGTCAAAATCGCGCGCAAAGGAGACGGTTACAAACAAACATACAGGTGAAGCTAATATAAAGCCTATAAAAATCTTGTATGTTTGAAATATGCAAATAGATGGAATTGCATGAAAACATGGTTTCATTTTAGTGTCAGAAAACTCTTTCTGTGTTCTCGCGCTATGTTGTCGTATGTAACTCTTGTTACGTATATCTTCACGCGTTTCCCCATAAGGCCTTGCGCATGGAATATGCCCGCCATACTACTGCAATGCGAATGGGCTAGTGGCCAACCCCACGTCACCCGCCCATAGAGTTCTTGTTCTAGATTTAACGTCTATCATCGGCAGCTTACCAATCTCTGATAAGGATTACCGGTCGCAGAAAATGAAGCAAATAGAATGGCAGTAATAACATAATGTTCCTATATAGCTCAGCTAGCTGCGCCCCAAACTCATGCAATCGCTTACGCGTACGGCCATATACCAAGTGCCAATTGTGCTTGCCCCACTAATATTACCATTCTATCTACTTCCAATTTCAATTGGTCGCATTTAATTTCATATTTATTTATCGTTTTTATCGAGCTTAAAATGGCCGGACTTACAACTTATTCTTTTACTATCCGTCTGGACGATTGTATGAGCATTGGTTAAGTCTATGACATGATATGAGGGTAATATAATGTAAGTAGGGCGTGGTTATATAACCAGGCTTATCTCGAGTATGTAACGACATTTACAGTAACCGTAAGCGCATATCATATATGCATCGGAGGTTCTGAACGGCCTGCAAATTGTATTACCGCGATTTACAGGTTATTTATGTTTGACTGTTTTTCTAGTGGTCGACTAAGGCCTTGACCTAATTAGCTATCACAAACCGAACCGACACGACCGAATGACCAATCAACGCGACAAAATTCGTATACAAGTCCTTAAATGGAGTCCTAACTGGCAATACGCACTGACATCCGATATACGCAATGACGTTTACGCAATGAAATTTTCCAAAGTTTTTTCTTATAACAACATTTTGGACCTACTCGTCATTTTTTTCATTTTATTTTTAAAATAAGGTATAATAATACACGTTTTCGATCAAAACTCTTGTTATAATCGAAACACTGTAACTCAAAAACATTGAATTTTAAATTGAATCCCTCTTAAATGACAATTACAATTGCAAGTTAGTCAAGAGTTGAAAAAAAAAAATCTTGACATAAAAGGGAGGAAAAGATACCTAAAAGATACTTCGTACATTTCATCAATACGGTTGACAAATCCAATAACACTTTTAGTCTCCAATTGTATTTTATGTTCGTTCCTCTGAAACCGTGTTCGAGCAGAATTGCTACATGGAATGCAAAATAAAACAATCTCTTTGTGAAGACAGCAGAGCAAATACAATTACCTCCTCTCTTCTCGTTCCCAACTTGCTACGAAAAGGTCCCTTTGTTTCACAGTAGCGCTTTTAAACGCTTATATTCGAGTATGCTGTGTTTGACAAGTTAATGAAAACAACTGCATTTTCCTTAGTAGGTATTTCTTTAATGGAAGCGCGGCTTCTATACTGTCAATTTCACTGAAATAATAGTAATTAGAAGGTTTGTTGTTGTTTCTTGTTTATTTATTCGTAAAACCGTACTGTCACAGCTATTCAGGACAAGACGTTAAGGTAATTGAGAACTCCCTAACAACTAATATATGTGTAAGTGAGGCTACTATAAAATAGTAGGCTTCGGATCTAATTTCAGTTGTTTTACTCATGGAATAATTATAATGGATCCCTATAATCTCCTCAAAATTATTTCAGCAATCAGGATGAATTACAAAAGAATCTCCATCAGTATGGGTACTACCTATATTTGTGAGATATTTGTGGTAAATATTAGTTTTTTAAAAGATCCGTTCTTTGCACAATCTAATCATCGTAAATAAACTGTTGTAAATTATTATTTTATGCTACGTATTAAATTACGTATAAAATTTTGTTTCGTATTTTTGCGTGCCGTCCGACCCATAATTACTGGACTTTTATAATAAAAGTCCGATAGTTATAAAAGCTTTTTCAGGTGCTAAAGGTTGAATAAAGCCTAGAATAATTATAAAGTGTGACACCTAACACTTTACTCGAACGAAACTCTGGGCTCGTCTCAATATTCTCAGATTTCCAATTTGTGAATTTCTTGTTAGTTGTAGTTATTATACGCTTTATATTAGCTTCACCTGTATGTTTGTAACCGACTCCTTTGCGCGCGATTTTAACCTACTTTAAACGGCCAGATTTCGTTCAAACTTTGTAGATTCATAGAGGACCGATGACATTACACTCATTTGATAAAATTATTCCATTTTTCAATTTTCAAAATAAGTTTTTTTTTAATTTATATAATTTTATTTCATTTACTTTCAGTTTTTTTTTAATATTTTGACATGAAAGTTACTCTTATGAAATTTGCCAAAAGTTGATTAATTAATTAATTATTTAAGACTAGATTTCAATTACATGGTCGTAAAGAGTAATATTCAAAGTTTATATTAAAACCATAATATCCTCTTAAAGTTTGTATTAAATAAACGAAAAAAGTGATATAAATCGAATTAAAAAGTGGAAATAAATATAGTTTAAAAGAACTAAAACACACGCTTTTAGAGCATACTAGCTGACCCCGCGTCGTTTTGCGATATAAGTTATCGAGCGTTTAAAATCGACTATTCAAAAATAGGGGTTGGTGATAGAAAGGTGAACATTTAGGGTTGTATGTATTTTTTAATGCCACATTATTGAAAAATAAAAAAAAAATGTCTAAAAATTAAAATAAGAATGTTAGGTGTGGACAACCCTTATGACTTAAGGGTATGAAAAATAGATGTTAGCTGATTCTCAGACCTACTGAATATGCATATAAAATTTCATAAAAATCGGTCAAGCCGTTTTGGAGGAGTATGGTAACTAAAACTGTGACATGAGAATTTTATATATAAGAAGAAAGATAAAATAAGATAAGATGAAACTAAAATGTGAAAAATAAATTTAGTTTAAAAAAAACTAAAAAACACGCTTTTGAATAACATTAGACTAAAAAGTTTAAGTTTTAAACTTATTTTGAAAATTATTTTTTTAGTTTTAGATTTCTTTTTCGCTAAACATTTTTTAAATACATAAGCTTCATGGCTTGGAACCTTGTTGAGAGTTTGTCAAAGAAAGCGAAGACCGTGTTAGCGTATAACTTTTACGCAAGGTGTCACGCATTGCAGATTTTTGGTTTTTGCGGTCTAAGGCGGCTTACGCACGCTCCGACGCCATTGTCTGCATACTGATGGCTTTATTTATTTGAACATCTAGAATTAAGACTAAAAACGCAGCTTGAAAATGTATAGTAGTAAGACACCTACTACTATGAGATGAGTAAAACGTGACTGTGGTAAGGTCAGCTTTGGGAATTCGACAGTATGGTCGGTATTCTTTTTATGCCGGCTCTGAGCACTAGAAAAAAGATACAGATTGTTTAAATTTTCTTTCTAGTGTATCGAGCTTCTGGGAGTTAGTATATCGTGTATGGGAATAAGAGCAACGTTTCGCGATTACGTGGATACGTATGTATGGCACGGAAACATGCAAATACTCGTATTACGAGTACGAGCAAGGCAACCTGGCATTGAAAAGTAAATTACATTATTCTGATTAAGATTTTTATATCGCAGAATAAAAATATAATAAAGTTTTATAACATCTAGTGAATTTTATCGATCTACGCACTCAGGAAGCTGTTTCCGATGAGTTATTTATTTTATGCGATTAAAGTACGCGCATTGAGTCATCGGCGATGTAGTTTTATTGATGCGGACCGAGAGTCATCCGAACGTAATATCCTCAGACAGTGGCCGACGCACATCTAAATCGCGTAGCATTTTTAAAGACTTAATCATCGATATTTTTATAGTATTACCTTAATTAGAGACATATCGGTAACGGCAAATCAGTAACGGCCCTTTGGAGCGGCCGGTGGATAAGATAGCCTAATTTTAACATATCGAGCACAGAACTCGGAAAAAATGTACGCAGCAACGTAAACAGTAAGCGAGCAGATGTAAGATAACAAAACAGAATAAGACGGCATCCGATGATGTTGCGTCGTCGCCGGACAGTAACACGCCGATTCCCGCATACGCCAATAAATAACGCTGGGACGTCGTAACGAAGGAATGTAGGTCGGCCCGAAAAGAAGACCCAAGGCGACACTCACCGGGCCGGTGTCGCTCCGCAAGCGGTTAGTCGGCGTTAGTAGCGGCCGCCTCGGCGCACTCACCAACACATGTCGAAATATTCCATAATAACGCAGATATACGAGTACATGTGTGACGGCGGAGCGGAGCGCGTGCAGCGGACGCTTCGCGGCGTGTGCGGCGCCCGGCGGCCGCGGCGGCCGGCGTGACGCACGCCGCATCCTGAGCGCAGACCGCACCTTCCGCCCGACTCGGCCGGCGACTACGCTACCTCGGTACCTACCTTTGGTCTTCGCCTTGCTCTTGGGCCCGGGGGCATTCCTGCCTCGGCCTGAGGACAGGCGTCAGCCCCCATTTCTCGACCAACTCTATGCGAGCAATGGTGGCTGCTCGACGTCAATGTGTCATCGGGTCGGAGCGCGTGCGGCGGTGGAGCGCGTTAGCGGCGGCGAGGCCGGCTGGCTCGCGGCGCCCCCCGGCCGGCTGGTGGCGCGCGCGGCCGCCGCCACCCTACTCTTGCGCCATGCCGCGCTCGGTACTCGCGTGCTGCGGTCGGCCGCGGCCGCTACGCCCGCTCGCCGCCCTTCCGCGCGCCCGCGCCGCGCATAACGGCCTCAGAGCGCGCGGCGCGGCGGTCGCATCGCGGACACTGCGGCACGCCCGCCCGACTACCGCTCTCCCGGTGCGCGCCTTTTTCTACCTCGACGCCCGCTCGAAAATATTCACCGAAAAGGCGAAAATGAGTATTCGAATTATCGTTCGGATCGCGAGGTTACGTAAGCGAGCGGGGCGCGTGCGACGGCGCCTCACTGAGCGCCGCGAGTCATGATCTCGCGAAGTCGCGTGGTTATCGCGAACGGAGCTCGGACGGGAGCGTGCGTCGCCTAGGCGCGTCGGTGGCGGACTGACGTGGGCGCGCGTGCGTTCTCCCGCCCGCCCTCGGCCCGCGCGCGCCGCACGCGTATCGACACCGCGCGCCGACCGCTGCATCGCGGATCGGGCCGCCCCGCCCGCCCCTCGCCCGACGCGCGCCGCACGACGCACGACACACGACGCACGACGCACGTCGCACGTCGCGCGAAACACGAAGCGCGACACGCGATGCCCCACGCGATCCCTCGGCGGCAGCGAGCCTCCGGACGAAACGTTCGCTTTCTTTGCCCTTATTTATGCTTCTGGATGTTAATTCACTTTCCCTGCGCGGCAAACATGACGAACCTCGAATCGTACCGCTACCGGCCTTGGGCTCCAATAACTGCCGACACCTTTCCTTTCGCTTTCACTAGGATGCGGGAACGTTTAAATGAACCGTGACATCGGAATGCGCGCGAAAGCGGCGGCGCTGTACTTTTCGATGTTGTGCACGATAGCTAATCAAGCATAGGAAACTTAAAACACAATAAAAGCATTACATCACACTCCCGACGAGGTCCGGCGGCAAGGGTTCCGCCAGCGCTCACATCACGCCGGCGGCGGGCGAGTGTCGGAGGCCGTGCGAGGCTGGCGACCCGCGGCCGGCAGGCTCTGGCGACTGCAACGCGGGCTCGGTGTGATGCATCGGTCCGCCGCAGCGTGAGTGGCGAGCCAGCTCTTATCCGGAAGAGAAGAAGGCACGCTCGAAAATGCAAGTCGCGAGCCAAATCGTTCGATCTGATAAAAAGTTAACGACCTTCGAGCGGCTTGCGGCGAGTCCCTGCACATGTCCGCGCCGCCGCGTGCTGTGCCTGCACGAGGCGCTCTCCGACTACTTAACTACCTGCCCGAGTGCCCGCCGCCTTCCATGAATTACATGAATGGATACGTCACGTGGCTGTCAAGCCGAAACACAAAACAAGGGCAACCGATATTCACTTTGCTGCAAGCTACACTGTATATTATCATTTTACTATACTAATGACAACATTTTGACTGGGTATTTCATTTTTTTAACACAAGCATTATGTTATCTCTTAAAACTCTCTACATCGTACAACATGCACGCATTAGTGAAATTATATTTTATTTCTTTCATATTTTATTTAAGATGTGTTCTTAAACTTTATAAGTTATGGACCTAAATTTGGGTTTCTTTTGTAACAATTAGGACGAGCTTAGAATTAGAATTCTAGACCACATCGCTCCAACGCAGATGGTTCTTACGCTATCGCACACTTAGTTTATGCAGGTTTCCTCACGATGTTTTCCTTCACCGTAACAGCAGGTGATATTTAATTTTATAAAGCGCACATAACTTTTTACAAAGTCATTGGTGCGTGCCACCAGAATTCGAACCCATATCCCAATTCTAAGCCTGGGCCATCACCGCAGCTTTACTAGCAACTCTTTAAAATTTGTAAGAAACTTTCTTTTTTGGCAAAGTGAAGCCGGGTCAGCTAGTAGCACATATCGCAACCTATATTGATATCGGCCTGACGCAGTGGTTATGAAACATATGAGTTCTTAATAATTCAATCATTCCATTTTTTCCAATTTTCTCAAATCTGGGCCGAGAATAATCAATGATGAATGCGTTGTTAGGTATAAGATTCGGATTGTTGTCAATGAATCCAATTCGATGACTATCCCATCTATAAACGGAACGTAATTTCAAAATGATTCAAACATATTTTTTTCTCTTAATAAGAAAATGGTTTCACCAGTAACCTACCACACGATTGCATAAAATGAATACGCTCACTCAATATTAATATTTCATACATCGTTCTAAATTTGCTCTCGACGCATACAAAACAAACCCTAGGCGGCAGAGCTGAGAAAAATGACCTGCATTTTTATTCTATTTGAGACGTATGCGCTCATTTTATATCTTACATGGACCGACACAGCAGGATAGATGCAAGCCGCAATAACGAAGATATTACTCTAAAGTTACAAAGAAAGGCCATTTTCGACTGAAGCCACTTTGAAATAGGGATTGTTTACATCGACTTTTGATAATCTCTTCCCTTTTCAATAACGCGTAGCCGTGTCTACGTGCGTAGCGTTGCCTACGGAGCCTGCTTCGATTGCTACGACGCGACGGCTACGTAGGTGGTATGTATTAACTTAATCGCTACGAAAATAGATTAGATTGGATACAATCAACGAATTATAACAGAATCCATACTATTGGTAAGAAATAAATGGTTTTAGCTCACGAATGATTAGGGATCTAGTAGTAACGTATAATAAGTTAAAACTCATTGTTACGTAATGCGTTTTAAACAGACATTTATTTTAAATGTTGTATATTTTAAGCTAATTAGTATCCCTTATTAACTAACGTCGGTTTTACATAACACAGTCGTATTAAAACTGGAATTTGAGCTGAGATTTTCATCATTTATAAACTACTTTTCTATCAACCTGACTATAACTCCAATAAAAGAAACAACAAGAAAAATGCAAAGTCAGTCGCAAAACTTAATAAACTGAAGATGCATTCCAGCGAGCTTGCCGGCCGACTACTAGTGGGTTATCAATCCCATATAATACTGTGCCAAGGACGGCAGAGAGTTTCCCTTGTCTTATTTAAATATAAAAAATTGTAGACTAGAAATGTTCTTGTTTGAAGATTTGCTTTATAACTATGAGAGGAAGACACGTGACTTTAAAATACACTCTATTAATATGTATGCGGGTGCTTCACTAGTCATCAAAACTAAGATGTTAGTCTCAAATAAAGTATCTTCGGAAACCATACTCCGGAATACAAGACATGAATAAAATAGATTGACGACAGGAAGAGAAGACGGTACGGTACGAGTTACTATGTACGAGTGCTCTGTCACTTAGAAAAGCAAGCAAAGAATAAATTATGAAAATTCAACGATTTCTTCGATCCAGTTACTTCCAATTCAGTTTTTTATGAAAGAACGAACAAGGGGAAAATTCCACCCGAACGTATTGGATATTGGTTATGTAAATATTATTATGTATGTCGATTTGCACTTAACTTTAGTAGCGGAACGGATGGAAATTAGTTCGCGGAATGGTTCGCAATTTGAAAAGGAAGATCTGAGATATTTCCAATTACTTCTATCGGTAATGTGTCTTATTTACTTTAGATTAAAAGTGTATTACAGTTAAAATATAGTATTACAATGACAATGATGCTATATATAATAAAAATTACTTACTAACAATCATGCATCACCAACGCTTGTTATTGAATGAGGTGAGTTGCTTCTCGCAAAGACGAAAATGGGATGTTTTTTTTTAGTTATCGTTATGTTTAGTTAGTTAGTTCATTAGAATAGGTAGTTTAGTTAGTTAGAATGGTGACCACGCCTAGACAAAAGGAGTACAGACTGATAAATAATTTGAAGACGGCGGGATACCGTTGGAATTAAAGGGCCCAGGACTGGATGGAGTGGCGTTAATTACGGAAGGTTCATTTGATTACGAAGGTTTGAAAACAAGGGAGGATCACCCATATAGGTACTGAAGGCGTCTTACGTTGCTTAGCTGTCTCGACCACTAGCGATCTACTCAAACAGCGGGGAACCCATCCACCGCTACTACTCGCCTTTGTACGAAACTAAAATTTAAAAGCTACATACCAAGTGGAAAGTATCACCTTGACTTTGTTAACACTATTTCCCTGTATAATAAAAACTAAGTAGATTGTTCGTTCGGAAGTCTCATGTCTCGGGCGGCGATGATGCAACGCTTTACATAACCTGTGTTTTTATATTTTCACGTTCCAAGGTGCGGTCAGGGCCTATACTTATGCTTTTGAAATACATATCAAGGACACGGTATTAACGATGTTGATAAAGTAAAAGATAAAAAAAAATAAAAAATACGCCTTTGAAGAACATCTAACTAAAAAGTTAAAAATAATTTTCAAAATAATTTTAAATAATTTCATTAACGAAAAATTCTACCCCTTACAACGATACGCACGGGCGAGTTGCTGTGGCTCTACCACCTTAAAAGTTTTAAATCTATACAAATAAATTAAACTAGAGCGGCTGTTTTTGTAATATAAAAATAACCGCCTTTTACAATTTTTGGCTGTCGGTCTGTTTGTTCCGGCTAATCTCTGGAACGGCTGGACCGATATTGACAGGATTTTCACTGGCAGATAGGTGATGTAACTTAGCCAACTTTTATTTTAGAATTATATTATATACTATGTTAGATAGTTAAATTCCACGCAGACGTGGTCGCGGGCACTCCTAGTGTAATCTATACTAGCTGTACCTCCGCTAAACATCTGCAGTATGCCTGTGTAACCACAAGCATATCGCGTTGTTTCGAGAGAAAAGTTCTGTAACGAAAGATACCAAGTTACACACCAAACTAGCGCTAACGAAGGCTTTGTTGACATAAAAGTTTTCGCGCATCGAAACTTCGGAACGCCCGCGGTCTTCGGAGAATATGATGTCCCTGCAACTGTTATGAGCGGCTTTGAAAAACTATAAAGCTGTTTCATAGATGGTTATGACAGGGATATTTATGGACCGCTTGTTTTTTATACAATAAACAAGTAAACGGGACATCTAACCATTGGCTTACATAACCCATTACTACCGAACGACCAACATGACACAAGTTAAACACAGAGCTCGGTATAGAGCTGTTCTAATACGCACTGACATATGACAATTTTAATGTATGCAAAGAAGTTGTACGACCAATTATTGTAAGCGATATGGCAATAAAGACGAAAGCAGTAAGAACGAAGCGATCTCGGAACTTTTCAAAATGTTTTTCAGGAGATAATAATTAGTCCTACTGCACTTAGATATTACACATGGCGCCTGGTCTAGTGTAACATAAGATCAAAGAACATAAATGTGAACATAGTTGGTTTAGAACTTCTGACTCTGACCTATTCGTAGTTAGCGCTGTCATATACGCCAGAGTTCAATTTAAAGCGGTCGGTAGTCTAGTAACTAACATAAAATAATTAAAACTTTCCGCGCTTGACGCCCTGGGTACAATTTTGTTACGCTCTCTGTTACGTTCGTTACATTTTATTAGCTTGGAAAATGTTACGTCATACAGTGCCATTTTTGCAGCGAAACGGGCCTCAAATGTTTTTTCCTATCGATTTAATGAAATTTGTATCCTTTTAAGAAAGATATTAATTTATACCTTTCGAGGAATACCCCCTTTTTCGGTAATGATAAAGGTCCGCGATTCAACTATATTCTAATTTTATTCTATTTTCTTTGACAGCGTCGTCTGCAGGTAGCATAATTAAGTAACTTACTGCAGGGTTTCTCATTTATGAGACCGAAATTTTAGCCACTATACCACGATATAGCGATACCATTCGATATAGTGATATACCACCGGCTATTATCGCTTATGTGCTTCGATAGATCTTCCTCTCCTTCGATATCTACTTGAATCGGCTCTTAAGAACAATACTAGACGTAACTCGCTCCTTAATATCTAAAATGAATTTCTCGAAACATATTGAAGGTAAAGTTCGCGATCGGACGACGGCTATCGTTGGCTAGTAAGAAATAAATTGCCCATCGAAACTAGTAAGTGGCGATCTGCACTCTGCACGCTATTGGAAAACTTTAAATGAAAGATGATGATGCAATTCAATACTAACGTTCTAATTCAATAGCTCTTTTGGAGCAGTTCTGCAGATGTTAACTTGTTAAATTTTAATAATGGTTCAACATTTTTATTGAAAGAAATAGAGAAATTGGTATCAAAGTAACGCGTTGTAACGATATGTGATGAGCGGAAGCTTCTAAGCTTAGCAATTTGATGCAATTGTCACTAATAGAGATGAAAGGAAGTAAACTGAGATTGTATACGGTTGCTTTGCTACTCATGAGGACTAAGATATTCGCCTCTAATAAAGTATACCCGGCAACCATAAATGTTTAATATTATATTTTAATAGAAATTAAATTTAATAGAAAATAAAAATGGATTTATGCTAATACATACATTGTTGCACCTAGTAAATCTATGTGTTCGCTTTAATAAAGCTGACTCAGTATGTCGTGTCGTTTGTGGTGTTGTGGTCAAATGATGACTTGACCACAATCCCATCAATGTCGTTATGTGACAATTCTGTGGTTTGTTCTACGATTATTTATGATATAGACATTATAGCTGTGCGTTAATCTCTAGGCAGCAATAACAATTCGTAAAAAAATTGGAAATGTTTTTTTTGGTTTGGCGTATCTGTACGTACCTACATAATTATACTTCTAAACAAATAAATAAAATTGGAGTGCCTGTTTGTAATATAAAAATAACAATAATATGAAAATAACGTTTTTTACAATTTTTGTCTGTCTGTCTGTTTGTTCTGGTTAATCTCTGGAACTCTCTAATCTCTCCTCTTGATATAGGCCTTAGTCCACCACGCAGGTCTACTGCAGTAGTCCACTGCAGTAGACCTGCGTGGTAACATAGAAAAATTATATAATTATACAGCCAAACATAGAACCTCCTGCTTTATTGAAGTCTGTTAAAAAGTCAGCATAGGCTAGGAGCGCGAAACTCGCATGCACTCCGAAAAAAGGATAGCCGAATAATACGGGACACCCCAATCCGTAATTTAGGACGGCAGCCTCAAGCCTCAACGCCCGGTCCCGGAACAGAAAATGCTCTTGAGTGCGAGTGAGACAACGAACGGGCTATCGATCGGCTCGCTTCCAGTGCCTTCAATTCGGAACAGGTAAGTATCATAATTGTTATTTCCTGTTATTCGGGAACGATCGCCGGTGATCAAAGTGAAATTGACCGGGCGCGAACCTCAATTTGATGTGGTTAAATCAAGATATCACACAATAGATGACAGATATGGCAGTGAACAGCTGATTTGGGGACGCGATTTTCTTAAAGGACTATGACAAGAAGTAGAGAAAAAGGACGTAAAGAACTGTCCTTCAGAGCTAGTAACGCACTGGCGACTTCTCTGGTATGAATAGGACACGTGGCCACTAACCATCAGGTAGCCTGTCAGCCTCATTCTTTGGCCTTTTTATATTTAAGACTAGATTCTCACCCAAAAAATGTGGAACCAACTTGGAATCATACCCAAACAAAACAAAAAATTAATTTTCCAAACGGTCCATACAACGGTAACATACAAAAAATATACAGTGGAACATAATTATGACCTCATCCTTTTTGAAGTCAAATAAAAAGAGTGCAATGAGCATTGGTTTTGTTAACACGCACACAACTTCAATGCCCTATTGGGCATGGGTCTGAACTGTACTAACTAACAACAGGAATCATGTATAAAATGTTCACCTACTAAAACTTTAAACGAAATATACTTCTCCCTTATATTCCGTTACATTTCTCTACCATTGTAGAGTTGAAACTTTATAAATTCCAAGAAGCGAGAGAGACCTACGTAGAGTTCGCTTTAAACAGAATTACGCTTGAATAAAAAATGCGCCCGACTTGGAAGACACTTCTGTTCTACGAGCGAAAAAGTAGGAAAAATTATATTTCTGTAGTACTTACCACTAGTTAAACTAACAAGTTTAAAACAGATTTTAGGCGATTTAATGCGTGGTCTAGCATTGTATGTAAATATTTCCATTTGTATAGAAAACACACACAGTCCAACACATAGAAAACGCATCATCATGTCGCGCGTGGATGCATTTTCTATACAACGCGACGCGCACCCCGCACTACGCTGCGTGATGCGGGGCCGTGTGTTAATCGCTTTATTCATTGGAAACTAGAACTTTACTTTGCAATGATGACATCAACTAAAAATAATATGAAACATGAAGCAAAACTGTCCGTTTTAAGATCCTTACAATTTATTTAACGTCTTACTTTGAGTGTTTTGAATTTTAAGAGCTACTAAGTGCTTAAGTACTTCAGTACTTGAGTACTTCTGACCTAACGGGCACAGAATCGTACGAGCACGGCTCTCACTTCAGTCTCATTAAAATCGTTTGATAAAAGTTCTTTAAATTATATTTTTCAAGCAACCCACGCTTCTGCGATGTTTAAAATTACGAGTCATAAAATTACGAGTAGCATTAAATTTTCTCTGATTTAAATCAAAATTACACGTTAAGTGTAGTTTCAATGTAGTTTCGAAAGATACGAATTTCACTTATTAGTACGATTGTTCGTGACTGTTATATACTTCTTTCAATCCGCCCGCCTAGGAGTGTAGTAAAATTATCTATCAGCTCAGTCGAATTAGATAAAAGACGAAATGTTAACAGCAATTTTCCTCCACAACCTTTTCATAGGCAGTCTACGTTTCGGTTTTCGGAACTTCTGAAACCCCCCAAAAGGAAAGCTGGTTATGATTTTTCGATGTCAAATCCTAATTCGAATAGGCTATAAACATTTTCCAAATCGAATATTCACTTTCACGCACCTTTTTATTATTTGGAAAAGGAAGTACAAAGAAGTCCTCGTTTCCATGTTTTTTTATTATTATGTTTAGCCGGTTTAAACATACTTAATGTCGGTCGTAACTTAATGATCAAAAAAATTTTAATTTACAATGTTCCTATCACCAGTATTGCCTATCTCATCTCTATCATAGACCCGAATATCAGTGTTCCATGACATAATTTCGCTATTGATTTTGTTCGCAAAACAGTGCTGAAACTCTTCAAGATGTATGCCAAGAATCGGCTTGTTTGAGGAAGGCATTAGCTGCTGTAAGCCGACGCTTGGCACATTGGCACATATTACACTGCCCACACCAGCTTGACGTTAGAAATACCATTAATTCGATTTATATGTAACGGTAACTGTTAACAGTTACTGTTATATTGTTAACTTAGAGTTTCCCTACTGTTAACGGTTACTGTTAGATAGTTGAATATTGAGCTTTAATGTCAAATATGAAGTCAAAGTATTGGTGGAGAAACGGGCTAGTTGCCCGTGTCGGATTTTTTTAAAGGGCCTCCGACAAGGTTCAGCGACTGCTACCGTATCGATAGCAACCGGGACCGTCGGCTTAACGTGCCCTTCGAAGCACGAAAATGCGAATTTAATTCGCAAATAGCGGTCACTATTCAGGTATTGACCGCAAGCAGCAGGGTTATATTTATTTATACTTATCGTTATATATGTATTTATGGTTTTGGTTTCTAGTAAAAATACATTTATTAAATCTTAAGCTTAAGATAGCTGAAAACTGAACTGAACTAAACTCGAACAAAGACGCAGATAAAACCCTGTATTGTATAAAATCCAAAAATCGTGTTGAGTTGATACAGAATAAGCTGATTTTCCTTTACCCCGCACGTTGCCAGGAATATATCCAGTGTTTCTTATATTTTATATCCGTCCTCAGTCCCTATGAATCGAAGCGTAAGCCTTTAATCTCCCTTAAGATATGGGCTTCCGAACAAGAAGTTTTAAGAACGTACCCGTACTTCTGAGGATTAGTGCGTACGAAATGAATAGAGGTTTATTATGTGTCTAGCAAAAGGGCGTTCAGGTCGCCTGATGTTAAATGGAGTGGCCATTGACACCTACGTCTATCCACAAATAGGATAGGGATCCTATTTCCGTTTCTCAATAGCAACGACACGTCGGCAGTGAGGACCCGGGTTTTACGATATGGCGAGTGCTTCTTCAATAGACTTATTGTCAAAATATTAGAGCAATCCAACCTTCACCGGGCCTACCCAATAAATCTATTTCGAGTGCTAATCGAAGTTTTGAAGTGGAAGTTAACCGATTTAAGTTGGGTAATTGCATTCACATAATCGCTGGCACGGCCTCCACGGTTTGATTATCTGTTAGCCATCTGACACTTGACAGTGTCGGGCGGGCGGGGAGGGGAGGGCAGAAGTGTGCACTGCGGGTGATGCGGCGTGACGTCACCGCGGGGAGGGGGCGTGGCCTATTTATCCCGGGAAACGAAAAAGTGGGGCTCGTCCCGAATTTTGGACGGCTCGTAATTAGGAGTAAAGGGCGGCATTAGGGGATGCTGGTGGTGGATTTTGTAAAGTACTCTTAATAGGGAGGATTATGACAAATCCTTCGTAATCGTCTCTAGACACAAATGTCGCTTTACGGTGCGTTGAATAAAAACATCGTTGGAGATTTCAAGCCAGGGATTTCTCCATAATGTCGACCAAAGTAGCGCAGCGGTTAAGACACCGGTGCGCTGCACGGAAGGTCCTGGGTTCGATTCCCAGCAGAGCAGAGATTTGAATGATGTATTTGAATTTCTGTTTCTGGTCTGGGTGTGTTGTGTTCTTGTCTTGTGTGTGTCCATTGCACCCACCACCACAGGGACTCCTAGTGTGGGGTATGAGTATAAAAAAAGTCGTTAAAAGCTTATGCAGTTTGCCATCCTGCAATAGGCTAGTGTGGTGGACTAAGGCTTTCTTACTATGCAGAAGTGATAGTTGTACTCAAACAATGATTTGGCTCTATTTGTCTGCAATGGTCTCTTAATAGCAGACCCTCGAGCATGAAGCCTATTGTAAAAGTAGCCGTATAGTTAACATTACACAATCTCTTGTGGGATTATAAACAAAAACCTTTACAACTCTAACATTTTAAGAAAACTCTTCTTATTTCAAATTTTAAAAGCATTTTAGATTTAAATTAAGGGTGTTCCACGCGTCCGACAAGGCACACCAGCAAATCACTTATTCGTACAAAAACCTCACGTTACTACGAACATGAACGACTATAAAAAATGTGTCAACGTGAAATGTTTCCGAAGCGCCCCGTGGTTTGCAACGGGATTTGTAAACTTTTTAATTGTGCGGCTCTTTTGTTCCTACGTTACGTGATGCTTTTATTTGAAGTTTGACGCGACAATCGCTTAGAAAGCGAAAGCACTGGAATGTTCGCGAATTTTCGATCAATTTGTCATAGATATTGTTTACAGGCGATCAAATTGATTGTTCGATCTGTTAGAGAACATTGCTGATCGTCGATTCGATTGGAGAGAAGTGATTGATCATCGTAGTCCTTTAGTTAGAGACAACGCGTTGAGATTCTCAAACAGAATCTCTGTTCTACAATCAGACAATGTACAAGTACTAGCTGACCCGGCAGACATTTAGCCGATTATTTTGAGTATCATCCAAACATTTTCGAGTCAGAGATTTTCACTACCTTCTTAAAGAAACCTCCAAAAATTACCAGTGTTTCTCTACTATATTATGCATGTTTAACCTTCCTCTTGAATCACTCTATCTATTAAAAGCCTCAAAAATAGAACTAATTTCAAACTTTTTTGATGTCGGTTTATTTTTAAAAAAATATTTTTGTAAGTTTCAGAACGCAATTTCATGATGCCAGTCTTATTGTATCGTAAGACTTTTCTGATGACGATGAATGAAGATGTAACATGGTATAGTTTTAAACAAAGGAAACTAAACTACGCTGAATAATATTGGTACTTTTATTAAAGATCTTTACGTAACGGCCAGAAGATAGAGAGAGCCAATTTTATATAAGAGGCAAGCTTATGTAATGCAAGTTTATGAAATTCCCTAGCATAGTGTTCGGAGTTTTGGCAACTCGTTGGAGTTGCAGTGAAGTTTGTGTAAGGTATTTTTGTAACGATTGCAATACCTGAAGGGAGTAAGAAGCGAGATGAAAAATTTAATTTAATAGATGTCAGTGACCCATTAATGACCCACTACAGGGTCGGGTCTCCTCTCACGATGAAAGGGATGTAGGCATTAGTTCACAACTATTAATTTCCTAAAGCACACATAACTTTTTTACAAAGTCATTGGTGCGTGCCACTGGGATCGAACCCGGAACCTACGATTCGACGTCGAATTCTAAGCCACCGGGCTAGCACCGCTGAAATCTTATATTGTCGTAACAAAACTCCTAATCAAAACCTGTATATAATCGTGTACGAGGTGTGCACATCCTTACACCGCCACGGCACGGTCCCGTGCCAATTGTCCCGTGACCCAGATACGCAAGGCAGCGAGACCGTCCCGCTACCCGCTATAGCCCAGTACCCTTAGTCTGAGTTTTAGCGATACAGATATACGGACAGATACGTTGTTCATACACAGCTTACTACACAGGAGTCCACAGTGTAATAACAAATAGAGGTAAAAGATTTTTAGAGGAGTTAAAAAATTTAAAATCAAACTTTTGTATGGAGTGAAAGATATGAATACTTATCGTTAGACATTATAATACTAACAAATATTTAATACCTACGAGATAATATTACTTCGAAATTTTACAGTGCACTACGGCCAATTCACGGTTATTATGTTTCATTAATATTATTAAACATTGAAAGAGTGTTAATTAAAAATAAAGCATTTTTTGTGATGATTTATCTAATGCTTTATTAATTTTTTAACTCTTCTAAAAATCTTTTTCCTCTGTTGGTTATTACACTGTGCATTTTCGTCTGGTAAGCTGTGTATGTGTGCGTTTCGTTTCAGAACTGCTAAAACTCAGACTAAGGGTACAGAACCCACGGCTGTGACGTCACGTCTCCATGGAGATATTTCCTCCTTAATAAAGTCAAGCCAACATTATTTGCAAGTTGGCAAGTAAACGGTTAGCAAGCACTGTGCCTACGTACTTATCAATGCGTGATTGGAGAGTTAGCTTTGTTTAATAAGACGTGTTCCTCATACTCGTATTAAATCGACGGTGCTACTCCCGCGTTTCTACCAAAAGCGGTGATAGCTCGGTGGCTTAGAATTCAACCTCAGATCGAGGGTTGGAATCCCAGTGGAACGCACCAATGACTTTGTAAAAAAGTTACGTGCGCTTTATAAAATTAAATATGAAGGTGAAGGAAAACATCGTGAGGTAACCTGCACGCCTGAGAGTTCACAAAAAAGTTCTCAAAGGCATCTGTAGTCCACGAACCCGCAGTGGTGGACGACGGCCTACATCTCACGCATTCTGAGAGGAGACACGACCGTCCAACAACATTAATCAATTGGTGTATTGCCGATGTGAAAGATTTGTTGCAAACCCTATATTTAGTTTTAGAATACATCACAATAACGTTAATGTGTCGCTGTGTAACGTGTGGCTGGGCTTGTGGAACGCTATTCTCGCTCCTCTATTTCGACACAGTCCTGTGCCAATTGTCCTCTGACCCAGATACAGCCTCCGACCGCTATTGGCCAACGATGACGTCACGCTGTCTCGATGAGGTTATAACACCCTGAATGTACTTAAAAGTCTCACAATGAGGATTGGAATGGGATAGAAAACGTTCTATTTATGAATTGGATGGGGTTGTGTTTGAAAATTTTAAAAGTTGTATAAAAATTAGGAAATAAATATAATTTTAAAAATTTACCCGTCTTCAAAAAATAAAGTTTGTTTAATTTTTTAGGCTTACTATTTTTTGAGGTTGGTGTCTTTTGTATCAGACAGACAAAATGGTAAAAATTTTTATTTTGGTATACCTATTTACCGTGTATACATACATATTTATGCATTTAGTAAAAAGCGGATATTTCAATATTACCTACAAACACACACTCCAATTTTATTTATTTGTATTGTTTAGATTATATGTAGTGAAAAAAAATCCTTTTCATTGGTAGGTACCTATCTATTCGATTCCATGTTGATTCGCTTTCAGCTTTTTTCTTTCTAATGCGAGCTTTCCTACCGAGACGGCGTGTCGCCAGTCAAAGGACGTAGGTGGGGATTGCTCGTGCGTGAAAGTATGCATACGTGCTTATACGTACTTATAGAGTTGAATCCATAAGAAGATGCGCCCATACTTATTGGGGCTTGTCCTAATTGACTGACAACAAACCGACCTACAAATAAGACAAAACTCAAACACAGGTCTCTGAATGATGACCTGACAATACAAAATGACATCGTTGTTGTCGTACAACGAACATGACGCGAGCGACCGATTTTGGTTTATAACAACTTGGCAATTAGAACAAGGGGTTAGAGTACTTTAAAAACATACTTCGGCGGTGTGCTCGGTGTGGTATTGAGGCGTTTCCAGTCTCTCGTCGCGTACATGCTAATTTAATAGTTTAGATCACACTTTACAACTAAACAGTCGAATCACACCACGCTATTAATTTTTAAAGTACAACACTTAACTTAAAGTTCACATTACTCAAGATACCAGTACGATAAATTCACTACATGTCTAAAACGATAAGTTATCCTCAGGTATTCTTCAAGAAAGTGAAATATAAGTATTTTTTATCTACTCTCGCAGCACGGGAAAACACACAATACATCTTAGAAAATGATAAAGCAAAAACGTCTTCACGTTACCTGATTTGTAGTAGACTGTCAGAGTTTACAGTGCTTAGTTTCGATCATAAATTACATAACTAAACAAATTACATTACACAGACTTATATAAGAGGTATAATATTTTCTCGTGTATGACGTTATCCCATTAAAGTGATGTAAAGGTTGTAGAAGAGATTGTTTCTTGATATAATCAATTCCAACGCCGTAGTCTTTGCTGATCTTATTAGGATGGTGTTGTCAAGTGAAAGATATTGTGTGATTTAACCGGTATACAGCGCCGTGAACATAAACACTATCGTCAATGTATTCGTACGTTAAACGTCAGGCATTAAGTATCTCGTATGTCAATCTGTCTGACATCTTCCCATACTAATGGCCCTCATTATCTATAAAACACTTTGCCATTTCAAAGAGAAGGGGCTAGTCCCCTATATGGGGATGTTAAGGTGAGGTCTACTTTATCCCCTAAATAATCGCTAGTTCGAGATCACTGTTAAGATTGTAGGAGGGCTGTGGCATCGAAGACGTATCGTATAATAACTTAAATAAGACTTCTTGGTCCTTAAGTGTGCGTACCAATGATCAAAGACCGAGGGTGTTGGAGATAAAGTGGCTGTGACCACTTACTATCAGATGAATGCTTTATTGCCATAAATGCTATGATACTATTAAAATCGTCTAAAATAAAGGTGTACCCTTTAAGGTGTCCCTATTATATTTGTAAGATTTTACGTCTACGAAGCGTGGTTGCGGCGGCTACGAAATGATACGAATTCTTATGCTTGCGAAAATCTTCAATTGTATTGTTAAAATTATTGGAACCTTCGATAAACATTGCCCAATTCAGGTAACTCAAATGTTTAGCAAATCTATGTACTTCTTAAAAATATTACAGTGTATTTCTTAAAAATATTACATGAAACAACAATATGACACCCTTTTCAAAAATAGGATTGAGGCAGAATTCAGTCATGATACTGATAACGCCATCTACATCAAATTTACTGAAACTAAAATGAACGTATGATTTAGCGACATCTAGCGGCTTTTTTGGAAATTACTGTGAAAGTGCGGCACGGCTGCAACAATGATGTATGTTATGTAGCGGTGTGAATCTAAACTGGTTCTTGAAAAGCCCGCTAGATGGCGCTAGCAGCACAGAAACATCAAAGTTCCGCTACTTGCCGCTAGATGGCGTGGAGAACAGAATCTTTTTCATGGCTTCGGCCTGGCAAATTCAAGGTCGTTGATAAACTTCCCCTCTAATTTTCCTGTTACATAACGAGATTAATTTCAAAGGGTGTAAAATCTTCCGTCGGGTCTTATCACACACGTTAAGCTGAAATATTGTTGAAATTGTTCTTTTAGCATTCTTAACGCTTCTTGCATCAACAGCTGCTCAATAAATTTTATCTATTAATAAGTTTAACGTCCACACAATATTTTAGCATATTGAGGGAAAGTTATGCAAGTAATACGTTTAAAATGTAGTCAAGTATAAAATGGCACTAAATTACATAAGAAATTATTAACACCTATTAAATGAAATGTTTATTTGTTGCGTTTATCTAAGTTAGTAGGTATGTAGTTACCATAATTGAATAGGCTATAGAATAAAACTTTACCCTTGTAATACCTAGATTACACTGTTTGCACAATCCCATTTGATCAAACGATAAGCGAGATGTTCGAGGCCTCTGTACCCTACCTTCCCAGACGTCTTTAAAGTTAATGTATGTAGGTGATAGATAAGAATTATTATAAAGATATTCCCTAGGCCTATTCCCATCCCAGACTCACCGTAACGTTGTTAAAGAGGTTAATGAGTTATCTGAACCAAAGCTACAATTAGAGAGAATTACAAAAATGCCAAAGAATCATAATAGTTCATTCATTATTACAGATTAAGAAATAAAGTTACGTAATATTTAGGCACCGAAATACCTAACTCCAATCTTCACACTTAATAATGAAAATATTTAGAATTAAGTTATGAGCACATCACTCGTCTATAATAATTGAGAAACGAAATACGTATATTAATACGAATTTCAAAATTATATTTTAGTAATTTTTGGAAGTCAAATGATTTTTTTTCTAATACAAAGCGATTGACGGCGCAACTTCTAAATAAAAAACAATATATACATAAATTATAAATATCGATATAAAAATTTTAATTAAAATTGTACATTCGTTAACCTTTCTGGACTTTTTAATGGAGAAAAAGTTTACACCGTTTTTAACTGAGCCAAATTTCGCAGTTCTCTGTGCGCTTCATTAAAAAGGGGAAATAAGAAGGGGTAGGTACAGTGTTTCTTCACCACGCATTAAGTATTCAAATGGTTGCATTGATATTTCCCAACAACAAACTATGCGTTGAATGTGTGAATGAATGCGTGACTCCAAACCAAAAGTTGTAACCATTTGTACTGTACGCAAGGAGTAAGATAATTAAATTTCTAGTTAGGCAGTTGGTCGGCCGCGGACAGATCTTTAATGAAGGACCAAATTTTGCGTGTTCTTGAATAATTGTTGGCTGAAGTACTCGCTAAATAATATTCCCGTTCTTTCTTAAAGGCCAACAAAAGAAATAATTAGCCTGACTGATAAGTATCTATATTAAAGATAAAATGAGAATATTTTTGAGTAGGCTTATTCTTTAAAAGATAAGGGATAGCAAACGGCTTTGAAAGCCACCTAATGTTAAGAGGTTTTCAATCAAAGGCAATACATAAAGAAGTAGCTGCTTCGTGGTTACTTTTTTAATAATGAATGTGTAGAAACCGAGCACGTTTGCCAACGGAAGATATTCTTCTACTCTATGACAGAACTATGGATACCCTTGGATAATTTTTGAATGCGGAATTCAATCATAGAAGGGTTGTAACCGGCAAGGGTAATACCGGACTTCCACAACACTCCCACAGGATTCATCTCCAGGCTCATTTGTCAGGGCCACGGGAGATTTTTCGCATTCTTTCGCAGGCCTAACCGCACATACTTCTATTCTTAGTAGTATTACGCTAGAGTTCTTTCATTACGACTCCTGGATGGACACATGGGAGGACGCGGGCCTCTACTAGACCCCCCTATTATGAAGATACTTCTCAACTCTCTGATAACATTAGTATTGAAATAAACCCTTTTTTTTAAATATTGAGCATTCGTTCCTCCCCCCGTACATTAAAACTTACTTAAGACGCTATGTAAAGTAAGTGTCACACACTCAATCAACACATATATTGAATATTTAATGGAGCCAGTCGGTAGAAAGTGGTAATTTACCACATAATTTATTACATACTAGCACTCTAACCCGTCATTACTTAGTTCTAAGTTAAAGCGCCTGTTTTCTATCTACTTCAAAAAGGAGGTCATCAATTTGACACGTAGGTATGTATGTAATATTCTCAGAACTGCACAATTTTTACATGTTGGTCTCTTACGCCTTCCAAACAAGAATATCAATTTTCATCGGTGTAGGTATTTATATTTGTATGTATGTATGTATGTATGTATGTATGTATGTATGTATGTATGCATGTTTGTATGTATGTATGGGGATATTATGTTTGTCAAGATGTTATCCTTTGTCGTTACAGCAGATGATATTTAATTTTATAAAGCGCACATTGTACACGTAATTCGAGCCCACACCATCGACTGAAAGGCCGAGTAAGTTAGAGGAGTTTCACCGCTTTTAATTCTAAAAATTAGTTACAAACTTCAATTCACAATACATTGTTATAAACAGAACAATAAAAGTATTTCAACACCGAATTCAGTATGCATTGTTAATAAAGCCATGTTACGGGAGACAAACATGATGTAGGTATGTTTGCTGACGCGGTTTGATGTAAACAGAACTTAATTACATTTAAAATGAAATTTAAAAAGCATTGTTTTTGCAAATTTGACTATGGTTGAAAGCTTTATTTAAGGGTTTAGGGCATTATAAAAGGTATGTGGAATCCCGTATACAGGCATCATTGTTTTTTATAAGCGAGCAAACACCTTATGGTACGCCATCACCATTGTTGTGAAGTAGAACAATTAGTATAGGTATACGTGTGAGACTACCATTAGTAGACGGCATAATAATGTCATTACACGCATTATGATTAGTTGCTCGTAAACCACACAAGAAGATAAGAAAAGAAAAAGTATAAAAGGTCAAGTAATGCCAGGCTGACGGACTACAACGTTTTTTGTCCCAATGTTGGAATGGGCATGGGTCTCTCCCCATAACAGACCTGGAGTATTGGTGCTCCACCATGCTGCTCCAATTCGGATCGATGGAGAAACGGACTAGTGACCAACCCGTGTCGGATGTTTTCAAACATTCATAGGGCCTCCGACAAGGTTCAACGACTGTTATCTTTTCGACAGCAACTGTGTCACTAGCGACCACCCATCCGGGTACCGACCGCGCCTGATGTTGCTTAACTTTTTCGATTCGATCGCAAGCCATGTACCTACTGATCTAGCGGGCTTAAAGACTAGTCGGAATAAAATCGCATAACGTTAAACAGAAAACCAGCATAAATCGATACAAAATAGGCGAATCGATTTAACACCCAACTGAACGTAACCGGGATATAAGCTGTTGAATGTCATAAGCAAGCTACCCTTCGCCTTGCGTAAACTATAATAGTGCTGCATAAATAAATCGTCCTTGCTAGGGTGGAGCGAGGGATACACACGGTTGGATTACTTGACGACTAGGTGGAGATTAAAATAAGACCAAGTAGACCGCAGACGAAGTTGTAATCCTAGCCTTTGTAGCTTGTATTTCTCCAATATTATCGGTTATCGGTCCTAAGTCAAAATTAAATCACAGTTTTACCGCAAAATTTTATTGGTTGATAGAGAAATCATTTTAAAAATGAGGTTATTAGTCCGAATGGAATACGCATTATTATTATTTTAGTCTTCAGGCTTTTAAACAATTTTTCATAGGATTACAACTTGCAAGATGAATCTTATTCTTGAGAAGCAAAACAGCACCTGTTAGTTGTGTTTGAGTTGTTGAGGTCAATTTTTGTTAAATAGTTTCACAAGACACGAATGGGAAGGTATTCGTAGTTTCAAGTTACATTGATAACTCCACCGCGTAAATCGATTCGAATAAAAACCAATTTCTCGATACATACAAATGGCATTACTCAAAAAATTCATTCGCAGTCGCACCGTGGACTGCAACGGTTGCAATATCGCACAGTGTGTAGTTACGATCTCGATTCTGTCCACACGTTGCCCCATAAACTGGCCGACCGGCTCCGTTGTGTAAAGTTTTATTTACACCAGCGGTGTGGGCTTTTATCAGTTTTATAGACTGCAAATTCTACCACTTGTGTCAGTCGTAAATGATTTATTTAGCTTGAGAGTTTCAACTCTTTTTGGTGGTCCTTCACTGAGCTAAATAAATAAGCTCAGATATATTTTGCTAGTGATCTCAAACTTTATTTGAGGTGTGTATGTAGGGGAGACGCAATGATGCTACATTAATAGTGCATTCGAAAACCTCGAAAATTAGAGTTAATCAGGCCTGCCCGGCCATATTCAGTCATACCAGGTCAAGCTCATGCAAACTTTGGAATAGTCTTCCGGCTGATGTATTTCCGCAGGACATGGGGGACGACCCCTCTGGTATTGCACGTGTCAGTAGGCGACGGTGACCACTTACCATCAGGTGGCCCGTCCGTCTGTTTGCTTGCTCCATTTATAAAAAAAGCTGTGATTATGTGAAGTCCTTATTTATCACCAATATTACTTTAAAAATTGATTTAAATCGACGGCCGTCCGCAGCCCGGAAGCACGCTGGTAATTTATCCGTCCTTATAAACTAAGCATTGGTAGACTTAACCAATGATCAACACTATTATGTTACATTTTATTGCGACAAATTTAAAAGAGGATTTATCGGATTGAGTTGCGAAAAGAAAACACCGTTGACGTAGGTTATTTACTCCAAACTTCGATCTTAAAATACGCCCCAAAATGATTTTCCACCGGCCCGACTCATTTAAGTAGTGTCCGAGGTTACTTATCGCGGCTTATCGCATGCGATCACCGCCATTTCCAGCGCTATACGCGGTACATAACGTTTTTACGGGCCATTAATTCCGTGTTGTAAGTTACACAAAAAGTTTTCCCGACAACTTTCTTCGGGAAATCGGCTAGAAATATGAAAGTTGAGTAATGAATAATATAGCAGTTTGAATCCGCACCCCCGCTACTTACTTGGAACAAAGTTTGAGTTAACAAGAGCTTGCCGGCAATCGGTTACGTTGTAAGTTGGTTTTAACTGGAGTCTTGACTCCTGACAGCTGTCTTCTCCAATGGTTCAAGTTATTAAATCGCAAGCTAGCTTTACAATCTTACTTTATGAAGATATGTTTATTTATGAATAGTTTTAAAAACATACCGCTCTCTCATCCGTGCATAATCCTACTTCGGTAATGAGGGAAGCGGTGATAGCCCAGTGGCTTAGAATTCGACCTAGAATCGAGGGGTCCGGGTTCGAATCCCAGTGGCACGCACCAATGACTTTGTAAAAAAGTTATGTGCGCTTTATAAAATTAAATATCACCTGCTGTTACGGTGAAGGAAAACATCGTGAGGAAACCTGCATGCCTGAGAGTTCACAAAAAAGTTCTGAAAGGTATGTGAAGTCCACCAACTCGCAGTAGGCCAGTGTGGTGGACTAAGGCCTACATCCCTCTCATTACGAGAAGGAGACCCGACCCTGTAGTGGGTCATTAATGGGTTACTGGCTGGCTAAATGAGGGAACGTCTGATCAAAGCAATAATCTTGGCAACCAATCTACGAGTATATTATTAGGGGTATCGATATCTGACGGTATATTACTGAAATCGGCATTTAGTAGATCCACTCAAAGTTCTATATAAGGTTTCATAGCCCAACAACAACACACATACCCAGAAATGGAAATTTAAATTCATGATCATTATCATCTTCATCTGTTTTCTTCAGGTCGTCCGTCCACTGGCGTGTGTGTGTGTAGTGGTCCGTCCGTCCACCACACACACACAGGGCAGCCTGTGTTTCTTTTGCCTAAACGTGGTTGCCATTCCAGGTTCCTTCTTTCTCGTCGGCTGTCAGTCCTGCGAGCGATGTGGCCAGTTCTATGTGAAGTTTGAGGATCGAACGTTTAGGACATTCTATTATACAAGTAATCGTTTCCTTCAACGTTCGACACGTTGCTAGAATGATCTCGTAACGTCTCTAAGCGTTTAATACACAAACACATAGAACTGGACCGCTGTGCCGCAGCACAGTTGTTACCCTTGTTATATGTAAATGTTGTCGTAAAACGCGCGCCCTCAGCAATACGCGTGCCGGTATGATTTTTTTGACTTTACATCCGAAACAAAGAGTTCTCAAACGACATGATGGCATACTAGAGAAAATGTATAATTGGGCTCAATTTTTGCGTTTTTAAAAGTAAAAGTGCGAATGATGATCGACTGATTGATGGATAAGTAAAACCGCGGTTGCTAGACTCATCGTCGCAAAATGTGCCACAATTTTTTAAACACGACCGTTCTTTTAAATATATCGATCACCCACTTGAGACGTACCATAAAGAGAAATTGAAAATTTTAGGTATCCCATTTCTGCTACACAGTCACTCCATCTTGACGTAAAAAAATCTTTGATCCGAACACACAAGATCACGTAGCGCCGCTACTACATATCAAGCGACGTCGGCGTCGACTTTGTTATTAGGTTTCGGTGTTTTTGTAAACAACCCCTATATGAAGGGAGAAAATATTGTTAGAAGTTATGAAACTTTTCATGTATCCATACATTATTCACCTTTTATGGTAGGTATGTAAATTACTGGTTGATAAGGCTTTAATTGTAAGGAGAATGTTATTGTTAAAGAAGTAATGATGTTGCTTTGGATTTGTATTGATATACTCGTATGTATATATTTTTACGTTAAATTCTGGTGAGACGGTGGATATTTTGTTTGTTTTCAGCTAAGATTTTCTCGTAGTTAATATAAAATCAGATGGTCATGTGTGTTGTGCAAGGATCTGTTTATGCCCTGTACAAATTTTAGTACACACATTTTGTACCGGTTAATGTGGCGTCGATTAGGGAAGGCCCATGTCCAGCAGTGGACCACAAAGGGCTCTTGGAAGGAAGGAATATAATTGGACATTGACTTTTGTAATGACAAAGATGTTAATTAATGAATTAACATCTTTAATTAATAGAAAAGAAAAAGTTGTGGACAAAAGCGACCACTCCACATCCCATTTTAACTGCCTTTCACTATTTAACTACCTTAATTCAAAATTAGTAACAAAATCAATAATGTAACATAGATTGCATGTTGCCTTAGAACGTCAAATTGTATGTCGCGGTTAAAGCATGCATTGGAGTGTTAAGGTTAAACCAAAGTCGGGCCACCTGTTGATCGGATTAGAAGTTAAACGTCACTCGTACGTGTTTGTTTTTAATGACATTTGCACGCGAAAGGTGTTGCAAGTCACCACGGCGCGTGGTTTGATCGAAAATAAACCTTATTACTGGACAGTAAGGTTCTCTCTATGTGTTGTTATTGAATGAACAAACTACTTATGTTTCGTATTAGCGCTCGTATTATTACTACTAACTAAGCAGTTAATTGCCTCTTATGTTCCTTTTTGCACTTTATGTGAAGGTGACATTTTTGTTTGCGTATGAAACTCAATTGGTCTCTTTGGATGTCTTTTAAGCTTGTTTTTTTATGCAAATGTAACATTTAATATTTTTTTGTATTTTCTAAATAATTTTAAGTATTTCAAATACTTACAAATTATAATTCTGTATCACTTTTAATACCTATTAATACACATATACCTGATATTCTGAATTCACAGCACAATAAGGAAGAAAACGCTTATCTAAAATTGAATAAAAATCTAAAGATAACTACAATATAATTATGTAGATCACGAACGCAATAAGTATAATATTAAAAACTATTGATGATTGGCATCTACTGCATTATGGTACATGAATGTAGCGTAAAATATATTTACTTACTGCTTTAATCAATACCTAAGCTAAGAGTCGATGAGAATAAACATAATAAAAATATAGTTTACCAAAAACATTGCTCGAGCCAACAAAAAACTTCATATTTCTTCTAATTGAAGGGCTACAAAGCACTGCCGAATTTAAACATTTACCTCGTTTGGACCTTAGTCTATTCTAACATGAAAAGCCCTTCTCCGATCCAAGCAACTCTAAACTTTCCCTTAACTACTGTAGCATTTCGTTTAAAGTTGGCCAATCCACTTGGAGCAATAAAAATATTGTATTTAAATAAACCTTTTTTCTATTTCGTCCGACTTAGGGAATTAAGTCTACGGGTTAAAACGATATAGTCGGTATTGCGTTGGACCGTCAGTTTCTACAAGTCGGTCACCGATTGTTATCACAATGACTTTGTTGCCTTAAGTGGATTTGCCGAAAATTCTCTAGAAATACTATAAAATATTTTTTGTAAATCGAAAGGTGGACTCGAATTCGTATTTTTGGAATTACAAGTCGAATAGTCGTGGTCGCAAAATTCGATCGAGTTGTCCAAACGAGGCGATCAAAACCGCTCTCCAATCTTTAATGATTGACAACAAGCAGCCCGTTCTACCTAGTGATGAGCCAGTAATCATTAATACCTTTGATGCACTATGGGACTATCTCGACTGGCATGAATCAACTTACGGAGACGAATCCAAGTAAGACCTTTATAACATTTATTGAAAACGTTAAGAAGCAGTTTTATTTAAAGGAACAAGTAACAACGTTAAGAACTACCTATAGTAAAATTTCGAATTTCGTAACATGCACTATCATTGAACTTTCAATAAAGCGGTGAAAATACGACTATTAGACGAAGATAGGTAGGAAAAATGTTTACCCCAATACAGTATTTGCCAATCGGGCTAGGGAATAAGTTAGCTAGAAACAAAGTTCATCGGATGCGACCTGCCTTTTGTAATATAAATCACCATCAGAATACAATATTGAGTTGTAAATCAAACGAGAAAAACATTCTTTATTATTATCGTTATTTTCTGTGATAGTGACCAAATCGGTTCGTAATCGGTTCACCTACAAAAACAAAATTGCAATACCCTCTCAGATTATGCATTAAAGAATTGAATTGAATTGAATACAGCTCTACATTCCAGAAATAAAGTCATACCTACATCATCTTGATAATATTATGTATTTGGAGCAAATAAAAATGTTTATATTCGTACGAACCTGAAATAAAATCGTAACATACCTACATGGTTATTAGTGTATTTTTTACTTAAATTTATCCACCGTCGTCAGCAATAATATCATGATCTGTAAGAGATACTTTGCTTTGAATTTGGATCTGATATCTCTTACCATCTTTTACTCTTTTCACAGCGTATAATGTAGGTATAGATTACCAACAGTAATAAAAGCGTGACTTAAAGGACATACTAAGTTTTGAATTTCATTCCATTTACATAATATGCGATTCATTTTAGCACACATCTAGCTTAATTGCCGTGTGTAACTGCGTTATCCATTGCCGTCAATTCATCAAATCATGACATACAGATTAGATGCGCTACTACGAGTAAGTGTTCAATTTATATAGAAAATAGTATTGCATCCAATTCTTAAAGCATACGAGTAATTAGTATCGAAAAGGCATCAATCCAATTCGTAAGGCGAGTTCCGGTCGCATCCGAGACATTGTTAGTAGCTGGTAGTACTTACGCTTCAGTGTTGTCGTCCCTGGACTCGGAGCGTTCGGCGTTCGCCTGGCCGCGGCGATGGCGCGCCCGTTGCTCGTCGCCCAGGCCGTACAAGCCCGCGACCGCCGCCATCTCGTCCTCACACCACCCCCATAGTCATCCACACTACCCCCTCACACATCGCGCTACAACCGACCTATTGCCGTAACCGCTACGTGTAAATTATACTACCTAATTCGATATATTTGGACGCCTTCATTGGTATAGTTTTTAACATCACAATGTAATTATTGTATCGATTCATAAGACGATTGACTGCTACGTTAGACGCTTGTTGGTTTGCTGGTCGAATCTGTTGCCTTTGCCCATCGGAATCTGTTTGCATGAACGGTTAAGTTGTGTTTCGTATGCGCGGTGCACGGAGGTTCCCGCTTTAAACGATTAATGCCCGTCAGCTGACGACTGTAAATATATTACTCGTAATGCGAATTTCGTTAACATAAATCTCTTGGATGGCAGATCGTAAAATTGAATACGATTTCAAATGACGCGAGATGAAACATACTCGTAAGTCGCGGACACAACGCTAAACTGTTACGTGTGTTTTTTGATGTTTGCGAGATAACATGATCTTCGCAATTTTACGTCGAAGTTGGAGGAAGAAGTTGATTAAAAAGCGATATTAAACTAAGATCCCACGGTAAAGCTCGTGCCCTCGTTAATCGTTTTTTATGTTTATCTAATTAAACACGCTTACAGAGTTACGGTAACATTTCGGAAAAAATCCCTAATTTCAATTAAAAATCTGTTTAAAATTGGAACAAAAAACACATTTACAGAAAGTGTGAAACTTCCACCATAGAGGTATGTTAATGAATTTAAAAAACGAACACAGACAGGCATGTCAGGATTCACCAGACGGGAAGAGTGACGTAATTCCGGTGGGAATAACCACTTTCCAGTTTTATTGAAATCTAGCCACAAATACCTAGTGAGAAAATTTTAACTTTTTAATGTAATGATTAAATTTTGAGAAAGCCATTGCCACCTTAAAATTACGTCGAAATTAGTTAATGCACGTAGTTGTTACTGTATTAATTTAATTAATTTGTTGTTTAGTTAAAAAAAGCGGTGATAGCCCAGTGCCTTAGAATTCGACCTCTTAAACCTCTTAAACGTCCGGGTTCGAACCCCAGTGGCATGCACCAATTAATTTCTATAAAAAGTTATGTGTGCTTTATAAAATAAAATATCAATGCTGTTACGGTGAAGGAAAAACCTGCATGCCTGAGAGTTCACAAAAAATGTTCTCAAAGGCATGTGAAGTCCACCAAACCGCATTAGGTCAGCGTGATGGACTAAAGCCTACATTCCTCTCATTGTGAGAGGAGACCCGAACCTGTAGTGGGTCATTAATGGGTTACTGACAATGAATTTGTAGTTGGTTGTCGTAAACCTTAATATTGAGTATAATACTATTACACTGTAGTTTTCGGTTATTTTACTGAACACAATGTGTAGTTCGACAGTTCGAATTTTTCTAGTGTTTTGACAAACAAAAGATAAAATTGGTCGCTCTATGAAAGAGCATCCAGACCGACAAAAAGCGAATATAAATAACGAGTACAATATGTTTGCTTTGTCAGCCGATTTTATTTTTTAAACTACCATTGGACACAGCACACAGGACAGCGAATCTTGCAAACTAAAACGAACTTCAAATTACTTTTGGACTAAAAATCTGTTATATCTTTTTTGAGCAGTCAGCGTGGCTTAAAACCCGTCAATGCCCACTGCAGGGTCGAGTCTCCTCTCACAATAAGAAGGATGTAAGCCTTAGTCCACCACCTATGCGGGTTGGTGACTTCACTTTCTTTTGAAAACGTTATGGAGATCTCTGAGGCACGCACGCATGCACCACCTTTAAACGCACATAAATTTTAGTAAAGTCATTTGTGCACGCCACTGTGATTCGAATCTGAACCTCTCGAGTAAGAGCCCGGATTATTTAGTAGCCACTGGGCTATCACCGCGTTTACGAATAAAGCATCGAACCACTAACTTGACACCAAATTAAACTAAACGAATTTATTTCGAGTTCGAAAGTGTCAAACAATGCCAATATTAAATTTAAAGTTGCCTGCGATACCGGGGCTGTTTGGGGAAGTTATAACGGGGAGATTGGTACAACCCTTATTATTAAGGGACGTTATTAATTTAAGTTCTTGGTGCGATGAAGTTCTTAATGTGAGACGGAATGGTATTGCCTAATGGTCGACTAGAATGAAATTCCTTTTGAATTTGAATTAAAAAAGTTTGATTTAGGATAAAAAATAGTAATTGTTTATTAATTATAACTTCGTGTACGAAGAAAATTTATAAATCCGATTGGATCCGATCCGATACCGATCATTTAATGGCTAATTAATTGCAAACACTTTTGTTAGATCAAAATTTTATGTGCGTAATTATATAATTACGCACATCAAATTTAGATCTAACAAAAGTCTATAATATAGACATAATCTAATCAAAGATCTATAATATAAACATATGTTTATGATATGAATAAAGAAAACATTGATAAATAACCATTGGTAAGTAATAGCCACTAAAGGTGAACTGAAGCTTCATTTTGCTTCACGTTCCATAAAACTTAATTATCTAAGTAAAAAGCTTCAATAGAACTCCATTAAACACAGTACATTTGAAAATGGCCCAGCTTTTTCCCGGTACGTTAAAAGTTTAAACTTTCCTAAATAGGTAAAAGCTCTCCTAATTAATTAACCTTCTGGAGGTTTCAACAAAATCCCGAATAACTCTGCAGGTTAAAATACCGACAGGAGTTATGTAAAGCTTGAAATCTAAGCGCTGAATAAACGTGTACGTCGGGAACGTTAAAGAACATTGCTGTACACTCGGCGAATAAAGATTGTGTGGCATGTTGGTCTAGAGTTTAGCGACCGCACCAGAGGTCGTAGCTTCGACTCCCACCCAGGAAATAATTATGTGTGATGAGTGAGCACGAGTGTTTGACTGTGTTTGTGAGTTGGCCCAATTTGAGATTCAAATCTTAGCGACCAATTGAACTTTTAAGATATGTCATCAAACTAATATCATGTATCGATAGATAGATCAATAGCTGCCTTATGCACAGGAGCAATCATAATGTTTTGCTTATTTTCGCTATACACTAGAGTAGCCTATGTAGACTATAAATGATGAAAATAATCAACTTTGCAATGGGTCGCTAATGATATGCAGACACTTACAGAACATAATATAAAAGTTGTATAATCGTTTATCTCTTGCTCATTGTTAATGAAACAATTTAAACGAAACTCCCGAGTTCGTAAGTCATTTTGCCTTTGCTACTTTTCAAATGTCATAAGGACGGGTGAAATTAAAAAGTGTTTTAAACAAAGCCCCTTAATTAGGCAGCAATTAAAGTGTCACCATTGTACTTGATAGGAATAAGGATGGTGCTTTATATATTCAGATTTGTTCTTTATCTTTATTAAGATAAAAACTACCCCTTGTCTTTATTACCACGTCGTTAGAAGTTGGTCGTATGACAACATTATTCCATACATTTGTAGTATGTGGTCGCATGTAGTGCGTATAGTCAATTAGGACAGCTCGGATCGACGATCGACGATCCGACCGACATGTCCGATCGATCGGACTTATCGGTTGGATCGACAGCCAATTAAGAGAAGACCTTAGACAAAGAACTAAGTGTCACAACAATGCTTTGGCTGTGAAAGGTGCAACTTTTAAAAAAGTCATTGGTGCATGCCACTCGGATTTGAACCCGGACATCTCGAGTAAGAGATCGAATTATTAGTCACTGGGCTCAACGCTTGCTCAGTTGAATTACTACAGTAAGGGACGGGCTAACCCTAGTATTAAATTGTAAAAGTTGTTATGATTCCCTGATAAACCAAACAGGTATTGAAAGCCAAACTTTTATTTATTATAAATTCAACCTCAATAAATTTCAGGTGGCTCCAAGTTTCAAGTGACAACCCTAGTTGCAGAAAAATGTGAAACTATTTTACGTTGCGTCACAAAAATGCACAAAAAGTTAGCAACAAGTGGTTTAAAAGGGATCTGGTTGGAGGTCGCCATTTGTACATTCGTTATAATTCTCATCTTGACATAAACCTTAAAATTAGTGATTGTTTACAAATTTATTGGCCTCTTTTATTATTTAACATAGTCACTAGACAAAGAATTATGTGATAACTCGAAAAAGTTAAGCCGAAACTTCATGAAGACTGAGTATAAAATAATTTTAAAATTTAGAAGCGAAAACCGCACGTCATGAATGATGTATGAAGTGAAGGCATGAAAAAGATTTTCAGTATTCATACCTCGCTTGAATATTCAAACGATTCTAAGGACTATTGAAAATTCGCATACTATTTTTCGTTCAAGTACTAGAAGGAAGCTATAGCATAGAAGTAGTCGTTGATCCTTGTCGAAGTAGTCTCTGAACCAGGCGGAAATTTCGTCAGTCATTTCCTCACGGCCGATTTTTCACAAAATGCTTTAGAAATTAGAATTAAGAAAGTTAAGTTAGAGTTAGTTGTGTAGGGCATAGTTCAACCAACAGAACAAAATTAAAACACAGGACTTATTGACCTGTCACGCACTGTACGACAACATGTAGGTATTCAATGAGGTTATCGTACGAACAACAAAATGCGTCGTACATACAACATATAAATCGTTAGAGGCTGAGAGCGTTATACTAATCCATATTCAAATCATTTCCGGGTATGTACACGAAAATAGAAAACAACCCAGGCTCAAACATAAAAATAAGTAATATTATAACAAAAATGCTTTCAAAAAAGAATATGTTCATGTAATTTGTACCGCAAGCAACAAAATTAATTATAGACGCGGTTCGTGTAGTCGTAAAAACCTATTTTAGGGTTGACTGTTTGTTTCCGCTTCCGTGTGCGACTGTACGCGTCCCAAAAGAGTTATTTCGAATCGTCTTTTATGTCGAAAAGCCTGCTTTTGAGAGATAAGCGAGGGCAAGAGACGGATAGAGCCCGAGTGAAATAGATATACGGCCTGAATGGTTTCTTTGACGGCGGGAGATTTATTTATGTGTCTATCGTTCAGAGGCGGTCGTGAATCGGTTGCATAATATCACGAAAGTTTTCGATGTTTGTAACTTGACTGACTGAGGACTTGATGACTTATGCCTAGGTTACGGCTAGGTTTAGGTAGGCCTTTACGTCCCACTGTTGGGCATCTTGAAGATTTCTTATGTTATCGTGAACAATCGGGACCGAGGGCTTAACGTGTCCCTCGAAGCATGGATTCGCGCAAACTCGCTACTAGCGATGACCCATCCGGGTAACCGTGCCCGACGATGGTTCACTCTTTCGATCGCTTACGATCTACTTAAGCAACTAGGCTACGCGAGCTTCTGAAGACGTAGATAGAAAAGGATATATACTTCTAAAGTATAGGTAAGTAGGTGCGAAATCTAATAGTTATTCCTTTCGCGCAATACCCTCGTAAAGGGATTCAATGTTTTCGTTTTCCGTACACTGACGTCATGAACACTCTCTTCAAAGTACTATTGGGAAACGTTAACTGTACGAATACTTTGACCCTACTGATATCAAACCTGTTGAAGTTTTTATGCATTTTTTGATTTATTAATGAAGCTACAAATATGTCAAGTACTCCAAATTAATAAAAAAACCCAATCTTGTCAAGTAGTTTTTTTTACTATGGTACTTTAGTTAGCCTGAAAGTGACTTTTCTTCAAAATCAATCAAACACAAATATCTCGAAAACCGTTGTATTTTGGATAGAACTTCCATCGATTCAATTATTGGTTTTGAGCTTACCTACACACTTACAGCGGGAATACGTCAAATAACAATCACTCTGTATATACGGAAACTATCCTTAATATCAAGGTTTCATGATATTTCTACGTATGAACATAAAAATGAGGCTAGAGTTTAATAAGTAAAAAGGAAAGGAAGCAACCCAGATTCGATTAACCTTTGATTGGAACCAAATGGAATAAAAAATATCGCGTGTGCCAGTTCTGGTGTAGGAAATGTGTTTGCCTTTAATTAATCAATGAAATGGTGGAAAGTGATAGAGTTTTATCATTAAAACTCTACTGGAATAGAATGGTCATCTATTCCAAAACATACAATATATAAAGCAATAGGTAAGCTAGTCAACGTAGAGCCATTCAAATCGTTCGGGGAATATTGGTACCTTCATAACCCGCCGTAAAGGCATCTATAGCCTAGCCTATAAATGAATAAAAGCTTTTGACTTTGACTTTGAATAGGTAGCTAGTCAGTTTTAAAATCACTCATCGTATATTTGAGAGGGTTTAATTACTATATCTATCGATTACATTTCGTTCTACGTGCTCTCCGAACAAGAAGTATGCATGTAATTTATAGTAGTTTAACCGATCAAGTACTAACATCGCCGAACTTTCCGATCGCTTGCGATATTCGCAAGCCGCGGGAGTATGCTAACTAGAAGTAGCTCATGCTTTAATTAGTTTTAGTGGTTAATATTTTAACACAAAATGGAAAAGTGAAAACTGATTTTTATGGTAGTGTTGAAAGACCCGTTAAGACAGTTAAAGGGATGAAAGTACTATGGGCATAGTTATTTTCCCTTTACTTTTTAGATACGAGGGAATCCACAATGTACATTATTGTTTATGATGAACGCTAATAAGGGCGGATAAAAAATATTCCTTCCTAATCTAAAATTAAATTAAAAATGTTCTTAAGATAGCTATTTGCAAAAATGGGAATTCATTTTAAATTCAGCAGTTTTTAAAATGTTGAATTCGTATCAATAAATCTTAAAAGGCAAAGCTCTTGGAATCTTTATTAATCGAACCCCATCGCAGATGGTAGTATACGTTCAATCTAGATTCTTTACCCAGAAAACTGTCTAAAAACTTTAAATAACCGCTCCAAAGATAATCCTCGGTGTACTTTAAATAAATTGAAGCACTAGAAACTTTGAATAAACTTGTGTTATTATAGTTAGTCACGTTTTGAGTTATACTTTGGTTTTGGTTTAAACTTTTAACTACTTACATTGTGTGAATAGTTAAAGGACCAACTTAAGTAATGTGAGATTCTTATTCACTGCGAGGATAAGCTTTACTTTTAAAATATACTATGGTGAAAATCACTGGAAATCTTTGCATTGACAGGTACACTACGAAACACTTTAGTTTTGTAGTATACTCTTCGGAGTATCGTGGGATATTAACATACATTTATATGTTGACGTAACATACATTTTAAATTACATAACATAAATTGGAAGCGCCCAAGATGTATTAGTTGATCGGGAACCCCTTTTCGCGCTATCAATCAGTTTGAGTCGTTTGAGCGCAGATATTCGAACGCGTCTGTCGGGAATTTAGTGTTAGCACACACCGACGACCCAACAATTTATATGTTATGATACCGCAAACATCTTATGAGTTGTCCTCGACCGCATCCAAATGTCGTACATAGATTTAAGACTCAGACAGGATTTATATCCTATTTGAGGTTGGTCAGTGCTCTGACCTTTCTTGGAGCCAAAACTCTATACAAGAGGTATAAGTATGTGCTTGAATTAAATAAGATTTCATGCTTGGATGACCTTACCATAAAGGTATGCAAGATTTTCACATTGATATCTCGTTTTAAATTTATGAGTGTAGACATTTAAAAACATATGCCAGTAGTTTAATTTCCCTAATATTTTCTCCCAGTCTACATTTTGTCTGAGGGGCGACTAAAGCCGATGAATCTACATAATGCAATACTCTAATTATGACGTTATTATTAAGTGTACAAAAAATGTACCTGATAATGAATGAAAGCTTTTGAATTTGAGTTTACGTGGACAAGTGTAGCGGCTGACGAGTGTTACGAGTACGTGTGAGTGTTCTCTTGTTTAAAAAGAGATCTTAGCGATCGAGCCGAGAGCTGCATCCCTGGATAACGCGTTTAGAATGCAGCGACACGAGTATGAGAGTGAAATGCAAGTGAGTGAATGATGAATACGTTCCCGAGTGTGATTTGAGTGCAAAGTGCAAGTGCAAGCTTTAAATATAGGTATATATATAGAAACGATGCATTTAGTTTTAAAATGGATTTTAATAGAGTGACAACTAGTCGGGTCGGATCTCCTCTCACAGTGAGAAGGATGAAGGCCTGAGTCCACCACGCTGGCCTAGTTTAAGAGTGGGTTTCAATAAACGATATTTGGATATGGATGGAAGTCGATATTGTTTGGTTGCTCACATAAACTTTATGATTGCTTTAAAATAACCGATGTTGTCTGGCAACCAAACATAATTAGGACGATCCATGTCTAACGATTGAATATTGAATGTGACCGTGAGATGACTTTCTGACGCCGGAGATTAATTACCGATCTTCAGATTTGGATAGCTCTAAAGACATTTGGTTGCCAGGCAACATCAGTTATTTCAAATAAATTATATAGCGTAAGTTAGCAACCAAACAGCCATATCAATCGAGATCGGTTATTAATTTTGGCCGTTAATGAAACACCCACCAGTTTTTAAGTTTTTCATTCCATCGCATTGTTTGTTTGTATTCTCAACAAAGAATATTAAGAGGAATCTCACGCCCGCGGTATCACGGCCGACCGTTCTCAGATAGGGTCAGTCCTTGACCTAAATTCGGATTTCGAGTCCCCGTCCGTTTTTCTTCCGAACTAGAGATGTTAAAAACGAAATAAAGTATCGATAAATTGATGTATCGACATTTATAAAAATATCAACATCGACGTCGGGAAAAATATCATCGATAAGATATCGGAGAATTTTTAGAAAAATTTGAGAGTTTAGTACATTAAAAATAATTTGTATAAAACAAAATAACCCAAAGTACCTTCAAAACAATTTACGAGTGAAACTAACGGACGTCTAAATTTTAAGGTTTTGGTTCCTAGCTACTTAGGTATCATAAATTTAATAAAATAGCGTATTTGATATACCTTTCGATATTGGATGTTTTGTATCGATATATTTCGGCTAAAAAAATCGATATTGAGACAAAAATATTTACTACGATTTAACTAGACGGGCCTTTGTGCCAGTAGTACGTTTAATCGGCGGCGCGTGAAGACATATCGACTCAAACAGAATGAACTTCACATGCGTTTGAAAACATTCTTTGTGAACTCACATTCATGCAGGTTTCCTCACGATGTTTTCCTTCACCGTTACACTAAGTGATAATATATTTACTTTTATAAACCGCACATAACTTTTTGAAGAAAATATTGATGCGTGCACTTATATTCGAACCGACTCGTCGAGTAAGTGGGCGAATTCTTAGCCACTGGGCTATCACCGCTTAGATTGCAATTCGGTTATTCTCGTTTACTTGCTATACAGCGGCACAGGCCACGAGAGCCGCCTCGGAGGCTGTGTTTGTATAGAATTTGAATTATTTTGCATATCCGAGACAGAGGGTAACAACAACGGGTAAGGCCACCGATCTCGTTTCGGTAACAAGTTTGACGAAGAATTTGCATGCCGCTCATTCACAGCTCGGATTAGAATTTGGAAAGTGACGATGAAATGATTCGGCGAAAGTTAAAAGCGAAATGGTATTTGATGTCCATTTTGTTCGTTCAATATAGATAGACTTTCGCATAAACGATATTTAACCGAACTAGGTCTAAAAGCGAATTACGGTGGCAATTAGCTGTCTACATCATTCGAAGGACCGGTAACCGATGGGGAAACGGTCTTCGAATGGCGATCGCGTCTAGGCAAAAGGTGTATAGTCCGCCCTCCGTCCAGGTGGACTGACGACCTGAAGAAGATGACGGCGCAACCTTAGATTCATAGGGTCCAGGACCGGGCTGAGTAGCGTCGATTTTCTCTGTAGTCCGCCACTCTGGACAGTGTCGACAGAGTAGCATTATGTAGAAATTCTAAAAGGCGGCCCCCTCCCATTGTGAACTGACCCCGCAGTCGGTCACAGTATACATCAGTCATTAGTACGTCAATGTCAGTCTATCTTGACATCTTCCCATACTAATGGCAAATCGATACATTTACTATGAAACTGCGTAAGTTCACGGTAGAGGCGCTCAGATCTTTAAAATAGCACGAAAAATTCATTAATTCGAAATAAAGGCCCAAGCAAAAACGATTTAAAAGGCAGAGTCATTGTGGGAGCGATTGAATTGAGAGCAATTGATTTAAAAAGTTTTGAACCGGCTTTTCCCCGTCAACTGTCGGTTCAAAATCGGAATTTTCCAGATTGTACATCTGTGACCCGAACATGAACGCTATCGTCGGTTTCCGGTTAGTTACCGAGTGTCTTTAGTATGGGGAAGAAATGACCTTCTCTCATAATAATAATCGTGTGCGTCGTTATATCTGGAGTTTGTAATTCCAGTAATGGAGCCGAAAAGGGCTGTGATCTTACGTTTTTTAATATTAAGATCGATATTTGAACAAATGTAAGTAAGTATATAAAAGAAAGCAGGAAATATTTCTTTGTAGTAATAACTGACTGAATAACTGAATAATTGACTGATAAAAAGATAGATAGATAAATAGAGTAATAGAATAATTGAATTGAATAATTGAATACTAACATAGTTCTTAAGAAAATAAACTGTTACTAACACATTATGCACTGTAAGCTGTCTGAATAAATAAATGATTATTATTATTATAAATTATAACCTAGTAGCTAGATTTCCGGCCTTCTACCGGAGGGGTTCGGGTACAAATATCAATGGCACATATCGATGAGTTTCTTTAAAGTTATGTGCGCTTAAAATAAAATATCACTTACTGCTGCTACACACTATAACGACGTAGGAAAACATCGTGTGGTAATCTACATGCCTTTGTGATTGTGATGCCTCCATTCTCATTGTGAGACGAGGTCCTGTCCTACAAGGGTCGCTAATGGGTAGAATACACGGAATTGTTCCACAATGTTCTATAGGTTCAGAAATATATAAACAAAAGAAGGAAGAAGTAAGATGCTACGATCCTATCCCGAAGATATCTCTAGGAATAAAATAAAACCAAAACATTTTTCTATTGTTGACTGCATTACAAAAGTTTCGAATTCCATCTGAAATTTTACAAAAAAGAAAACGACCGACCAGGTTACTGAAGCCGCTCCAGTTTCAATAAGATTCATAACGCGAGTTTTCCATAGAAAATAAAAAACAGTCCGCAATGAATCCCTCCAAGCGGAATATGGAAATGAAAAATGAAATAGTAATTAGTATGACTAGTTCTTATCGCAGTGAAAGAAACTCTATGATTGTTCTTCTTCAATATCTCGATCAACTCCGAATATTAATCTTTGGGAGCATTTGTTCAGCAAACGCGAAGACGTTGACATTTCCCGAAGCGATCTCTGAAGATTGAAATGATGAAATCTGTAGAAGAACGAAGGTGAAGGTTATCTAGCATATTAAGCTATACTCTTGTAGAAGCGTAATTAGGAGTGAATCAATAAGTAGATACCCAAGAAATGCACCATACTCGTAATTGCGCGCATTCATAAATTTTCATATAAATAAATATAGTTCTACACTTCCACACGTATAGACCTATATTAATCTGTATGAAAGTAACAGTAACGTACCGTCATTAAGTACGTCAGTAATAACCATATTGATTTTTTTAGTTTAAATTGCGACTAATATTCACCAGTCTGCACCAAAGTTAACGTACTTAATTACCTAAGTCGCGTGACAACTAACTTTCTCTCTTACTAATTCATACGATTTATCTAAAGAAACAGCTTGGGAACGGACTTACTTACTTTCAAACGAAACGGATTTCGTTCTTTAAATAAAAATAATTTATAAACGAGACAAAAGTGATTTTCCAGCTAATAAACGTATTGTAAACTCAAACCGAAACCTCCATATTCATAGCAAGATAACAGTTTCGCAGCCAATTAAGTAACAGTTAACAGCGAATTAATAGCTTTGCGTTACAATTAACTGGCCATAACACTGAACGCATGTTAACTGACTCCACTGAGTAACTGACGCGTAAATTAACTTGGGTAATGATTGATACAGGGATGTCATTATCCAAGCATTATCTCCTGTATAATTGTCTAGGTTTTATATGGAACTGGTAGTGAAATAGGCAGTGGGGGATTAAAGCATCAGGCTTTTACCCCATATGAGTGCTGGAATTAGTACACTCAGACCAAACTAGATATTTAAAATTTGGAATTGTATTGAGGACCTTCGCCATCGGCATCTTAACCACAGCGCCACACGGGTTGTTTATTTTTTTTATTTAAAAAAGGACATGGTCGTATCCGAACATGCCGCCCTGGTTAAGTCTACAGCGGGTGGTTTTGGTAGGTACTTTTCTTAAAAACTAAGCGCGATCCCGCAAACTAAAGTCAAACAACAAACATTTACAGTCATCATGAAAAGTAAACGAGTTTGGTGGCCCCCTAATATTCTGCGGACTGCACACCACGAACGATCACTATTTGCAAAACTGATCGGGAACTAAAACAATTTTAACTTATTTTTCTACCACACCTCTCTAATCAAGATATTTTAGAAGAAGCATCAATAACTTCCTTCGCTGGTTATAAGGGTGATAGTAACTGAAATGATTCGACCGCTTTATTAAATGGTTAACTAATATCACTTTGTCGCAATAACTTAAACGCGTGTTAACTGCCCTGAGTAACTGGCCGGTGAATTAAACTAACAGGCATGATTGATTAATGTTTGTACTCGTAGTTGTCTTAGCGTCTTGGTCCGAGCATTGTTTATTAAAATTATGTTTATACTCGTAGAATAGAAGTAGCCGAGTTTGTAAGAATATTTTAACAGAATAAATGTAGGGAATAAACAGTGATGGGTCAGTAGCTGAGGACTCGGTTTCTTACTCGAGAGGTCCGGGTTCCACTTATGGAGGACCCTAGTAATAATAGACTGTTGTAAACATATCACTTTCTTTAACGGTGAAGGAAAACATCGCGAAAATGTCTGCCTTAGAGATCTTAGTTTTACCTACATTCTTGGTCTATTGCGGCTTCCAAACGAGTAAACGAAAGCTTTAGAGTATGTAACAAATTTTATTTCATACTTTTTGAAGCCAGTTTATTTTTTTTAATTTTTTTTTGTCGTTACAATAGTTCGATTTGATTAGATTCCCAATGTTCAGAACCTATAGAGTATGTCCACAATAGAACGGACCGTAATCGGTAAGTTTTACAAATCGCAGGTCAACACAGATCCTGGCTCCTTGCCAGCGAAGATACGATTGAGCAGCCATTCCTACTTCTTCTTTGAAACTCATAATAATATTTTGTTATGGACGATCCGGTTCAGACCGGTCTGATCCAGTTATATCCGGTTATGTAACTTTGGAAGGAATAAATGCCGGCTACGAGTAGCTTGCTCTATGCGGTTCTATTATTTTGGTTTACATGAATTTTCTGCCTATTATGTTGTATCTTTTTCTGCCTATTTATTTTTTTATGTAAAATGTTCAACCCTTCAAGGCTTAACGACTGCTATCTTATCGAAAATGACCGGGGCCGACAGCTTAACGTCCCTCCAATACACGAAAGCTCGCATGTAGCAATCACCCATCCAGGTTCTGACCACTCCCGAAATTTCTTACCATTTTCGGTCACTTGCTAAGTTGCAATGCACCTTGGCCATGCGAGCTTGGTCTTATTTGTCTGCAACCCATTAATGACCGACTGCAGGATCGGGTCCCCTCTCACAATGAGAAGGACGTAGGCCTTAATCCACTACGCGGGACTTCACATGCCTTTGAGAACATTTTTTTGTGAACTCAAGATGTTTTCCCTCACCGTTACAGTAAGGGATATTTAATATTGATATTTGATATTAATTATTATAAAGCGCACATAACTTTTTTAAGAAAATTATTGGTGCGTGTCACAGGGATTCGACCCCAAGACCCCTGGAGTAAGCAGCCAAATTATTAGCCACTGGGCTACCACCGCACTTAGTCTTATATAATAAATAAAAATTACATACGATATTGTACATAATCCAAACATATAGGTACCTAACTCATCCGTCGTCAAGGGACGCTGGTGTGTCGTTTAGTTAACAAGGGCCGTAGGGTTGCTCATTTGCATGTAACATAATAGCACTATCAAATTAGTTTACGTTTCCGAATATTGTCGCTAATGAACAGCCTTTGTTAGAATTAATTCGTAATTATTTGTTGTTCTTAAAAGCTGTAATTTTACCTATAGTTAGCAGATTCTAAAGAGATGAGTACCAATCCGAAGTAGGCCAGCGTGGTGGACTAAGGCCTACACCCCTCTCATTGTGAGAGGAGACCCGACCCTGTAGTGGGTCATTAATGGGTTACTGACAAAGAGATGAGTTGGAAATTTAATGTGAAAATGAAGTGACCAGATACTGGGGTATGGATCCCCTTCTGGCCCCAAGCATGAACTAACGCAGCTTTATATAGTAATAATCGTATCGTGCTGCCTTTAGTATGGGAAGACGTCAGGACAGACTGACATATGTCATACTAATTACGTACGTTACGTTCGAATACTTTGATGTTAGGGTCACGGCACTGTTATTTAAGGGAATGCCCTTCTAGATCCTGTAAATAACTGTGCGTTTCAATGAAAAAGTGAAAACGCTCAGGTACTTTTCCCCTTTTAGATGTCTTTCTTTTAAAGTCAAAATGAAGTCTCCTTGAAAATACTATTAAATTTGATTGTTTTAGTGTATCACCAGTGCGTTGCCGGCTAAGAAGGAGAGTTTTTTACTCGAACAACCTTCGTTTTAATTACTTTTAAAACTATAAAAAACTAGCAGCAGTAAATTCTATCCGATTATTTAAAGTATTGAAACTGTTCCATAAACAAAGGATTAAAAATGAAAAGTTACCCGATGCATTTTAAATAACATGATGGTCGCCACTGAAATATGGCTCAGTAAATAAAATAAATGCATTTATTGAAAGCGGGTAGATTCAAATTTAGTGACATCCACGGCTGCCTCGTAATAACTCATCCGGTAAAGGATAAATTCGAATTCGGAGCTAAATTGATATCCAATGCTGAGGAATATTTATTTTGTAACCGATGAAACAAACAAGGCGGGAATTATGTTTATTCCCGGCATTCCCCTTAGTACGTTAACCGTATTAAACATTAATTTCCTATTTATCTGTTTGTTCGATTTTGTGCTCCAAAAAGTTAGGAGTTAGAACAAAGGTTATGGGTTTTTATGTCGCCATCTTCTACCATAAACACTTAATCTAAACTCACATGACTTAAGCTCCTAGAAAGATATAACGATGTACCCATGTCCTAGTTGCCATGTCGCTCGCAAAGTTAAATAGATATCAAGTAATAAATATTGTGGGACAACTCACACATGGCTGTTTGATCCCAAAGTAAGCTGTGAACTTGTGTTATGGTGATCAGATAGCTGATAGACCTACATATATATTTTTATTAAATACATCCTTATATAGATAATTTATAATTAACACCCAGACACAGAACAAACACTTGTGCTCATCACACAAATACTTGTCCTGGGTGGAAATCGAACCCACGACCTCCGGCGTTGTAATTAGGGTCGCTAAACACTAGACCAACGGCAACTTTGGGTTTGTGTAGCGATCATTTTTAATGCAGCTGACACGGCTTAAATTTGAGCCGCCAAAGTAAATCGGGCTGAAATCGGGCCAGAAAATCTGTTGAGACTATAAAAATGCAAAAAGCCGTGTACGCCACTGTACATACATATTCAATTTCAATTAACCCTTAAGGGCACCTAGGCTGATATTTTCCAACCACTATTAGTTTACCCTACTTCTTACATTGAAGTTGTTACAACTATATTTGAATAGCTATAAACTGTATAGCGATAAAGTTGGCATATTAATTGATAGCAATTCAAATAGCAAAATGACTCTAAGATACATTTTAATACTGTATCATACAAACTTATAATTAAATTGTTTTTGAACCCCAATCTAATTAAATTAAAAGAAAAACACGTATCGCTTTGCAAGGGAACCGTTGTCCAATAACTGTGTAAGGGATAATGATCGGTATAACAACGTCATAACGCTCATTAAAGCCTTCTAATCGCCAGTTCCACGAAAGGCCTTTATTGCATGTACTGCCACAGAAAGCTCTGGATTTTTCGTCCTAAAACCCATCGCTATCAATTATGGAATGTATCATTGACCCACTATAGGGTCGTATTTACTCTGACAATGAGAACAATGTAATCCTTAACCTACCAGGCTGGCCTAGTGTAGGTTAGTGGACTGTCTTTGAAAACATTATGGACAACTCTCCATATAATAGAGAATAGCTCCAAGCAAATTATTGTGGCATAAGGCTGGCCAGATCGTCCGCAGCATTGACAACTAATGGAGAAATGTCCACGAATGGCGACTACATACAGGTAGTTGGTTTTGACCATTAACGTGGAGATGCTTTCCACCGGCAATTACGATAGAAATGGACACAGACGTTTTTTGTATGGACACCGTTAGGAGCAAACAAAGATTGTTGATCGCGACCCTCGTTTCAAAATAATATTAAAAATAATAATACACCCCGGGACCAAAATTGCCGTCCGCCGGGGATTTCCTATTTTACGAGGATAAATCCGGACTTATCCGGATCTGAAGACCCTCATAATCATCAGGGTGGATTCTTAAATTGTTTCTGTTTTATTTCGCTCTCATTTAATAACACTGATGAATCGAATTTACTTTTTATTTCATTAGAATGAACAAAAAACGGGCACGGTTTTGTGGTTACTGCGACTCACGTTAAACCTTAAGAGAACGTCTAAGGTTTTAAGTGGATTCGTTGTTTCTTCAAAGAATTAAGATCGTCGCTTATTCTCGACATTGGTCTCATCGTCGGTTGTATCATATAATTATGGAATTAAGGTATTATGGAGAAAGTGTTACGAGGTTATGAGGATTACTAGGGGGCCTAGGTATCTCCCAAAATAAACCCAATAGTTCTGTCACTAGTCGGCCTGAAGATGTGTGTGTGTTGCATTTAACCAATAAAAATAAAATCAAGTAAGCAGCCACAGTCAAGCCAGAACGAAGTTGAATTTTGGCAAGTACGTTTAGGAAATTTAAAAGTAATTAGGCAGTATTTCACGCCAAATCTACAGCAAATTGCCTTAAACTGCAAGAGAGGCGGCACTAAAAAGTTTTAAAAAGGTGAAAATGTCTGAAACTGCATTGCACTTATGAAAGAATCAGTTGCATAGCGAAAAATTCAACACGTACCTTAGACCTTATGGTACCCTAAAGTGGGTCAATAATGCATTGTAAACAATGAAATTGAAAGTGTTTTTATAATTAAGAACATTTAATACGACTTTAATGAGATTAGAAGGACCTTTCATACTAGAATGGTAACCAATGTACATATTATGAAGGCAGAAAGACAAAGTTTATTTGCACAAATATCGGTATTTATTAAACTTTTTGACGATCGATCCCTATTTACCATTTTTGGTATGGAGGTAATACAGATGTGCTGCCATTAGGCGCATTTATATCCGAAACTCCGAAATGACAATCCGGTTCGAGAATATTCCGAAGTTTGGCTGTACGTCGGAGGAATATTACACATTAGGCGCGTACGGGCGGCCAATTAAAATTTTAATGCCCTTTTTGGTGGTTTTTCAGCGGCTTTAATACATGTTCGGTTGCTTAATAGGAACAACCTCGGTAACGTTATGTAGTAACAAATTTGTCACTGATAATTTCGTATCCATGTAAGATGAATTTTGAAACATATAAACACAAATGATAATAAGCGATCACTACGGCTCCTGGTCAAATATATTGTGATATTCAGATATGACTGAATTTTGTAGGTTTTATGCCACTTCTAATAGAATATGAACACATATTCCTATTAGAAGAATTCCATATTCACATAGGAATTTTGTTACTAAACATCTGCGCTGTTAGCATGAACAGTATCGTGAAAAAATTCTTTCTGACGTCAGTCATTAGTATGTCATATGTCAGTCTGTCAGGCATCTTCCCATACTGACAGCACACGTTAACTATACGAATACTTTGTCGATAGTATTCATACTCGCGCCATTGATTGAAGAATAGGAGATATCTCCTTGATTGAACAAAAGCAGCTTACCTTTTTCATTTTCATGTTAATCTCTAGTTACGTCTGCTAGTACGGCAGACTGCACACCTATTTTTCCAAAAATCGATGAAACGGTCGTATCGTCCCACTTTTATAGTTTAAACCACTTTATACCTGTCAAAACTTAGTATTTGTGTCGAGTTATCTCATTTTAAGGGTTGATAACAAATTTGATAGAGTTTTGTGGTTTGCTCCGTGAAATATGAAGGCGCTGGTTTGTAAAAGAGACTGTGCTGTGTAAAAAATAGATTTGATTTTTGAATGTGGGTTTTGGGAAGGCAGTTGCATGTCGCATCGATAGTTCGTGCCGTTCTTCGCCAAAATGTATTGCAGTACAAATCGCATAGCACTGGGACCGCATTACTGTTAAAATTCTACTTTGCAGCTAACACGAATCATTATAATTGCTCTTTGTCCAAAGTTCGCTAAAATCTCATAATGTTCTAATTTTTATCTCAAGCTTTGATTAACAAGAAAGTGTACATTGTTCAATACTATACAGTGTAGTTCAGTGTATCTAGATTAATGATGGTTCATAATTATAAGTATAAATAGTCTATAATGATAATTATGAATTAAATTAAAAACTTCCTTCACGTAATTTTTTGTTTGTCTTTTAATATGCTATTTTCTTAAGGCTTAATTATCACCATTTCTTCTTAAATGCCAGACTTGAAAACTGAACCGAAATAACCCGAAAACCAAGTATTCAAGTAGCAACCTACTTCACTTAAACATTTCAATATAGGTTATTTCATTTTATTTCATTCTAGGTCTAAAATTATGACAAAAGTTTAAAATCTGGACTAGGAAACGCTAAAAGAAGTCTCAGATGTACAGTTGAAACCTATGTTGTATTAAACTTAAGTAACTTGTGAGAACTTTGGCACCTCGTGCAAATTGCGGCGGTAATGAGTAGGTAAGACGAATTTTATGATACGGGGAAAGTTATACATAGTAGAAACATCATAATATAATTTGCACCTCATCGAAATAAATCTTACGTGAACGGTCGTCCTACTCCGTGGCGTATCGTCGCATGGATGATAAGGGGTTACAAGTCTCGAGGACTTAACCTTTTTTCTGCGTCTTCAATTGCTCGCCACAGATTCTGCATAGGTCCGTGTCTTTGTTGCATCAAGTTAGTTGTCTGCTTTTCTTATATATTATGTGCTCCAGAAAAAGTTCTACGTCGATTTTGGCCCGGTGTCTCCTTGGATCGTCCCGGGCATTCCTTCAGGGTTTCTGCAATGACTATCTCATCTGTGGCTGATAGCAGAAGCCAGGTTGTAGTCCTCAATAGCAGCTGTCTTTGCCTCTATGGTCTGTTTTATGAAGATTGCGATGGCGTCATCGCTGACATCCGAGGAGTATGTACAAGAGCCTGTGTGTGTGATAGCGACGACTGCATGAGATACGCTATCATACACCTTTCCTTTTTGAGGACTTATCCTTTACCTGGGCATTCTCTCGTAGGGTACACTGTCCCGGGTACGTCCCCTCGCTTCTAGCGAGGTTTTCTATGGGAGGTCCTACAGCGGAACTACGGAGAATGCAGTCTTCCCCTGCTAGTCAGGGGAGTCTCATGAAATTGGAGGAGTGGACGTCCGTCCGGGGTCCGTCCAAATCTTAGCCGGTTGGTAGGTGCTAAACTTTATATCACACTGTTTAGTTGAGTTAGTTCTACCCCATGATATCAAAACCGCAAGCAATTTAGAATGAAAAGCTAATTTTGCTTGCTTAGCTTGTTAACTGAAGTAAGAAATAAGCGCTCCGATTCCACATTATAATCTCATCAGAAATTTTGCTTAAAATTTAACGAAGCGTTTGATAAACTCACAAGTATTCTTATTGCATTATTATTGCATAAAGTCTGTGGTAGGTAAAGAATCAGCGCTATCCTTTAAGATATGGAACAGTACCAGAAAGGAATATTATTGTGTGAATGTCTGTAATGATCGTTCACTTAGCAGATTACTTTCCTGCTTTAAACCTGCTGTAAAGGTAAACAAGCTTGCGAAGCTAGCGTTGCGTTCCATTACGTTTTATCCCGTGATAAACTTAGAGCGCTACCTTTTACACAATACCCATTGGCTTCTACGGTCGTACGCAAATTTCGTTCTTAAATCAATTAGGTCAATGACCCGGTCATCGAAACGGATTCTTGTGAGCGTACGTAGGTACTTGTTGCGCCACTCAAACGGGGTCACATTCAAGAGTCCGCCATTCGATGCTTGACTAACGTGCTCGTCTACATTTAAAAATAAAAAAATAAAGAATTGGACAACCAAGTTCTTAGAAACTAAGCTATCACCTCGTATACATCCAGACTACTCTAGTATGCTAAAAGCATCGATAAAACCAGGCCGCGTACTTTACTTTTTAAATCATAAATTAAAATTAAGCAACATTCCATCGTCGGTAAATTCGTAAAAATAACTACAAGAACACTTAAGAGTAAAAATTTCTTCATTTTCATCCATTTTATTTCATTTTTCATCACACCCGTCCGTCCAAAACCTCTGAGACGGTTCACAAAGCATTCATGAATCAGTTTTGAATAAATGAATCAGTCAGTTTGAAAATGAGTTTCTACTTTAGCTTCTGTAGTTGTTTCGGCGTAGAGCAAAATTTCATGAAAATCGTTCAAAGAATTTAGGAGGAGTTCAGTCACATACTCGGACAGAAGAATATTATAAAGCCTTAACAGAGTGGATCTCACCATGTTATGGAAACCTTTGAACTAATTCCTTTTTCTGGTACCTGCTCGAATAATGACAATGTCATGTTCTTGAGCCAAAGCTTTCCAAAACTGGACAACAAGACAGATATTGAAGTGACCATTTCAAAGTTGAATATGATGCCTTTGAAGGTTTTTAATTTTTCTGGTATAGCTAAAATTACAATTTATTATAAACTGTCCACACAAAAATTTCAAACAAATTTCAATTCCACTGCAGGAATCGCTACGTTTGTGCGCAGATCGTGACACATCAGAGATTCTTCAGCTCTTCAAGATGTGCGTCAGAGGTTCGAGAGCCCCTTTCGTGCTTAACCGTTGGAGAGCTCGCCTCTGATCAGTCGATTTGTTGGTTGTTAGCTATTGAAATATACTACTCGCTTTATATAGAAAATGATTTCGAACTTTGGAAAATTTATTTTGTAATTGGAAGTTAATCCAACTTAAATCCGTTTTTATGGTGACTGAGTAGCAAACGGGCTCGTAAGATGTTAAGTGGTCAGTGCAGCCCATGGGCACCCACATTCAACCTCGAATAGAGAAGAAGTCTTTGCTACTCATGAAGGCTAAAATGTTCGCCTCACATGAAGTATCTGGCAACCATACTTCCCGAGCCGAAACACCAGGCATGAAGAACATACTGCTTTACGACGATTACAGAGGTAAGGTAAGGTACCTTCCCGGGCAAGCTATTATGGCTCCACCACCTTAGATTATTATATTCTTAAGTTTTAGATAGAACGTGGTACAAATGACTGGGTACACACAAAGACTGAAAGAATCGCCGATTCATTGCAAAATGTGGGTTTCTACAACCCCATAACATAGTGATAATACGGAAAGTATTCCACACTTTCCACGTTTGAAATTTGTTTCAGATGGTTCAACTATGAGGTGAGCGAAAGCGTGATTACTAAAGTGAAACAAAGTAAACGCATTCTATCATAAAATGAGCATAATTATACGCAATTATACATTCGCTCACTGGTAGGTAAATCGCCACTTCGCTTAATGCATAGCCTACCAAACCTACATATATACCAAACAAAACCTACTATTAGGGCAACTTATTGTAGGCCTTGTTGACACATGACACAAAGACATCAATAAACCAATGCCTACATAAACATTGTTGGTTATACGCAAGCTTGTGAAAAATGAACGGAAAATTTGAAAAACCGAAAAATATTATTTATAGTTATTATTATTTATAATACTATTAAGTATAAATAATATTATAATGATTATAATAATTACTAAGTAACGCGGCGTACTTAACCTAGCATTAATAGGAGAGTAGAGTGTTCACCTTCAGCGATTAATTTAAAAATGTAATTCTTTTACATTGAGGAATTGAAAATTTGAAAAAGTCATGGCGCAATATTGTGCGTTCACTAATATTATAAAGCGGTTGCTTATTTGGCAATGTAATAAAAGTATCTTAATTGACTCGAAGAACACAATCTTATAATCTTATTGAGATATTATGTCTGTAACCGGAAGATCACATGGCAGGATCGAATCTCCTCTCACAATGAGACGGATGCAAGTTTTTTGTTCACAAAGCTGACCTAATGCGGGTTAGCCAACCCGCTTACAGGCAAGTAAAGCCTTACTTGCCTGTAAGAATATTATTGGAGAACTCACGGGCATGCAGGTCTCCTCAAGGTGTTTTCCTTTTACAGGTGACATTTCATATTATAAGGCACGCATAATTTTAAGAAAGTCACTGGCACGTGCCATTGGGATTCAAACCCAGACTTCTCGCGCAATGCTTGGCTTAAAATTACTAATTGAAACTGTATTTCGGTGCGGATCAGATTGGAATTAATTTCAAGAGTAAGGCCCCAGTTTCGTTCATAGAATGTCAAGCCTCGTGCCGTAGCCGCCGTAGCACTGCTACGTGACGTAGATAGATGCTACGGTGCTACGACTATTAATGTGTGGTATAATTAAATGAACTAAGTGAAACCGTTGCTTCTATATAGTAAATTTCATGTAGTCGTACTGAAATAATAATAATATTAAATACTAATACTCCCCCATTTCAAGATGGAAGGTACTATAGCGCTATTTAAAAGACGATTCTTTAAAAAATCCCGCAAAATTGCAAAATAATTGCGAGATAAAAAATTATGATTGAATTGTGTATTGTTGTCGTGGAATCGAACAAGTCATAAGCCAATTATAAAAGATATTCGATCTTTAGCTGGAAAAGTATTGTAGAAGAGCCTTTAAATATCGACACTCAAGTATTGAGGATATTTGCTGACGGGATAAGTGTATTATAAGGTGTATCCACGAGGATAATAAGACAAGATCTTACACTTGAGCTCGAACTAATGAAACAGTCTCTTGCGTACACTTCATTGAAATTACGAATGAAAAATTCACAACAAAGTTTCTTTCTATCTTTATGACTGTTGTTTTCTACACAAAAAAAAACGCTTTTTTACTATCATCGTGTTTCTGTGTTACTGCAAATAAATGTTTATTCATTTTAAGAACTTTTAACACATTTAAGTTCCGCAATTGTAATAGTTTTAAACCTATTTTATTTCATCAACTTTGTGCTACAAAGGTCTTCCTTTTGTAGACAGAGAATACGAACAAAAAATATTCTGAGGAAGTTAGCGGAAATAGCTAGAAACTGTAAACTTAGCAACGAAGGAAAATATTTACGACTGAAACTAAATAAAAATTAAAAAACTAATAAACACGCTTTTGAAGAACATCAAACTAAAAGTTAAAAAAGTAAGTTTCAAACAATAATGGACGATTAATACTAGCAGGATTTGATGACAGCGATACGAACCTCTGTAATCAACGAAAAATAACCTTTAAACAACAGTTAAAGGTTATTTAAACTTCACAAACCGAAAAGCTAAAAACCAAGTATCTGAACAACATAAAATCACCCTTAAACAGTTTCACACACCGACGCGACCGGCTAACAATTTTTCTATACGTTTAACAGCTGTACCCTTAGTCTGAGTTTTAGCAGTTCCGAAACGAAACGTAACACATACACAGCTTACCAGACGAAAATGCACAGTGTAATAACCAACAGAGGAAAAAGATTTTTAGAAGAGTCGTAATGCACTGTAAAATTTCGAACTAATACTATCCCGTAGGTATTAAATATTTGTAAGTATTATAATATCTAACGATAAGTAGTATTCATATCATTCACTCCATACAAACATTTGATTTTAAATTTTTTAACTCCTCTAAAAATATTTTACCTCTATTTGTTATTACACTGTGGACTCCTGTGTAGTAAGCTGTGTATGATTTACCTATCCGAAACGAAACGCACAAACGTTTCGCTTCTGTATCGCTAAAACTCAGACCAAGGGTACTGGTATCTTAAATTCTATTTAAGTTCCAGCGTTCTACAAGAAATAGGTTGAGTGCGCGCACCGAGGGAATCACGCCTTCCCCGTAATTAAGCAGAAAGACAATGGGCGTAACACCGGCTTATTCGCCGTTCATTATTTTTCCACCACTAAGCGTAGAAAGGTAGAACTATTGTAGTCTCTCTCGTAGTTCAGCAGCAAATGACCATCTGTGCTCCAAACATGAACACTATCGTCGTTGTACGTATAGTTAAGTTGTGCTGTTGGTATACGACGATATCAGGCAGACTGACATATGACATACTAATGACTGGCGAATTTTGACGACAGTGTTCATGCTCACGGCACGGTATGGGAAGATGTACATATGCTTTCTCTTTTTCATATTAATGACACAAGTTAAATATGCGAATATTTGACGATAATGTTCATGCTTGGGCCACTGAGTACCTATCTGAGGTCGTACAAGTAAGTACACTACTCTAGAGGACTATGTCCGTTGCCTCAAATACTACTCACACACTGTGGTTAGTGTAACCCATGAATATTGAATATCTGTTCACCTCCCCAATAAAATCCGTGCCAACCACGAATAAAAGAAAAATCCCTCTTTTAGACCGTAGTTACGTACGAGTCTATACGGTGATTTAAAGAACGACTATCGACATTACATATGGGTGAATCTGGATTAACAATACAAATTAAATTCTTTTGTAACTTCTGCCTACTTGTTCGATTAAAATCTTAAGCCCACGCGGCACACAGATGAAATTGCGGCGGAAAGTAGTGAATAGTTCAGAACTAGACTCGCTAGTTGTCATTTATACTTAAAACCGATATACGATAGCGACAGACATCTCAAAATCTACGAAGACGGGCTAAAGATCAAATAATTAACTGATATAATCCTTCCGAGACTCTCTGAATAAATTATACTTCAAACTTCTACTCTTCCTGTCGGTTATTTTATTACGGCGGTTAAAACTACGTTATAATGTTACAAAACTTTTGATAGTCCAGATGGGATTTAAAAACGCAACAAAGCTTTTAAGTTAAGTTTATGCGGCATAAGTATAAATGAATATTCTTCACGTTACACGAGTTACTATTTGAGTTTCCAATTATCATTACCAGGATACTAGGCTTTGTAATTCACAAAGTTTCAAGTTTTATTGCACGAAAACACTCCGAATTTTTGGTGTTTTAACAATGGCACAGCACCCAAACGGTACACCAAAAATGTGAAATAAATTTACCTACCGCAAATTTTATTGTTCAATGACCTTATCTTAACAATTTATAAAATCGGTTTTGAAGCAATTGTTCAGTCTATAGGGAAATTAAATTATTGAAGAAATTTCGATGACGGATGTATTGAAGTAGGTATTTAAAATTCAATTAAAGTAATGTTCGCCGGTATAATTGATCAAAATCAATAATTTGAGGTCAAATGTAATGCGCTGTAACGCAGTTATTGCAGATGATATTAACTTTTACAATGCGCAGTTGCGCACATATTTTATTTAAGAAAGTCATTGGTCTGTGCTACTAGGATTCGAATCCAGACTTCTCGAGTAAGAGCGAATTCTAAGCCGCTGGGCGCTACCAGTACCAATAAATATTTCGTTAACAATTCCAGAATTTTCGGAGGATTACTGAGAAAGGCTACATTGGAAGGCTAAACCGCGGCTCGGAATCATTTGCCACTGATACGAGTCCCAACAATAAGTCCGCCGAAGTGTCCTATACTGAAAAGGAAGTTCTCGGATGAAGAACGAAACTGGACTGAATTAGAGATGTGCCCTATATATCGGATCTGGGGTAGGAGTAAAGGTGTGACATAAGTATACGAAATACTCGCAATTTCGGATATCCAAAAATCTTCAGATAACATTAGTGGAGAAACTATTATTATTCGAATATGAGCATTGTAAACATTGTTCACATGGCTATTTATACTACATGTTGTACATAATACAAAATACACGTTGTGTTTTATACTCTACGGGACCTTTTATGGGTAGGTACCTTAATGGAATACCCATTGAAATATTGAATGATATAAAATTTTCATACATTCATAATATCATGGCGGCCCTACTCGGGCGTCAAATACCTTGTTCATTAAAATAATTATAGACTATGGAATTCGGTTATATTTTTACATAGGTATTATTATAAGGTACCGACAGTTTCGATTCCATTTATGGAGCCACAGCCCATCACTCGCCACAAAACTTTTAAACATCTTTTGTATTGTTGCTTGCGTGGTTCTTTGTCACAGTGTTTTCGACAAACGAAATGACAGTGTTGCTGTAGGACTATGGAAAAAGTAGCAAAAGCGGTAATAGTACAGTGATTTTTCTAGTCCAGTGACATTTTCCTTAGATGGCCTCTTAACCCGTCGTAAAACAACATGTTTTTTATGTCTTGTGTTTTGGATGGGGAGGAATTTGTTCCCTATTTGAAATTGGAAGCGGGCGTCCATTAGTTACAGTGACTATTTAAGGTGGCCTGCGAACCTTTTTGTTACTCAATTATTATAAAAAACTGATATCGCAAAGTACATATATAAGTCTGGTGTCTGTCTGCACGAAATTCTGTAGTATCGGATACTCCCACAACTAGAAGAATATAGGTACGCTTATTCTATTTATTTTTTGTAAATATGGAGGAGTTCCACCCACGAATCATTATTTTAATGAGACCATTAACAACAATAGATACTCAAGTATACAGCAATTTCAGTTTTATTAGCATTTCGAACACTTTATACGTCAATTTGGAATATTCATTCCGATAGTCGAATGACTTACATTGTAGTTGAAAATTATAGTAATTACTGGACGGTCTGTCACGTCCTCGAATGCTTTACGTACCTACTCGTAAATACGTAATTTTGATTCTCAGTAACGTGACACGTGACATTAAGTATGACAATCGTCCATAATTACACGAGCAATGAGTACAGTTTTTGTATGGAATTTTAATTGCAAGGTGGATGATTTATGAATGTTATTAAACTGTTATAAGAGTAACATTTGTCGACTAGTTTATCATTTGTTCGAGTTAAATACTATGCGATTTGCTTCAGCAGGGGACTACATTTATAGGCCTTATATTATTTTTGTATATACATTCATATGTATGTATTTTTGTCATTTAGCTAGTGCGATGTTGGAGATGGAATATAGATCTTTGTCACCGATCTACGAAGTCTAATGTGTTTCGGCTGGTTGTATTTGTCATAAAATGCTCTTTAGTAATAGCTTTACGATTCCATCTGACTGGTCTGTCGACGAAAGTAAACAAGGACTTTAAGTTTCTTAAACCATGGATAATCTTAAATAAGTTATAATCACTGTAGTTACGAGTACAGTGATTTTAGCTTAAAATATAACAGTATAATAATTGTCTATCACACACATGTCATGATAGTAGATACCACTCTACATTCAGAATTCAATTTTCCTAAATGGATGTGCAAATGAGACCGGTATCTTTTGTTTAACCCACATATGATGTCACCTATGTACTCGTATGTACGGGGTACATAATAATATGGTATGCTTACTACCCATGTACCAATGAATACGCTTACATATTATTATTTTTATTGTAATTCATTTTTTAATTTGGGTAAAAGTCATCTTGCCATCAACCCGCATAAGACAATAAGCGTGGTGGAATAAGATCCACATCCTTCTCATTGTGAGAGGAGACCCAACCTTGTAGCGGGTCAAATAGTTTAAAAATAGTCTTTTGTACTATTATAGGTATTTAAGATTTTCCATTCTGGTTTTTTAAACTTTATTTTTATTTCATACAGTGGTACCTTATAAAAATCATCCCAAAAAGGTACTAGCGTTACAATTGTATTGCCGTTAAAGCATTTAATTTCAACTAGGAATTTAGTGAAAACCCACTTTTATTGATCAATATCAGCTGACACCGAGTAAATATTAGGGTGTTGAGATTGGACTGAGGGTGTGTAAACACGATTACGCGATTATGTGTGTGAGTTAAGCTCCGTTTTTCATGTGTGAGTCAATCTTTAGACATGTGAGTTATGGTAAGGCGGTTGTTTTAAGATAAAAGGGGTGTTGAAGAATATAGAATGGGAAATTGCAATTTTATTTGCCGTTATCACAAAAGTTGCTCTATGTAATGGCAGCAGTATCAAACACAATTCGATGTATGTATATATAAAATTAAATATACATACCTACATATATTTGTGCAAATAAACGTTTTGTATTTGTCTTTGTCTTGAAATTATATCGAACTCTCGTATGTAAGAGATATTCTTAGCTAATAAGCTATCAACGTGTTCATTTCACGCGTAATACCTATTCCAATACGAAGTCCTTCGAGTCAGAACACAATGTTCTTAAGCCAAACACGAAATTTCCAATCTTATATCAACACGGTTCTTTTAACTTGTACTCTCGTAATCCGCTTATAAGAAGCCACGAAGTTGCGAAGTGCCTTAGGACCGTTTTCGTAATTATAAAATATAAAAATGTGAACATCCCCTCACTGATCGACGTTGGTATTTACTCGAGTTGATCGTAGGCCTGTAGTTGAAGGATATTCTCAAATTTTACGGCGTATTTTGCGAAATATCAGAAGGAACGAAACCAGGGATAGCCCAGTGGCGAAGAATTCGGTCTGTTACTTGAGGGGTAAATTAAAGTGGCAATGGGCTGGTCACATCCTTTGCAGGACTGACAACCGATGGGGAAAAAAGTTCCTCCAATGGCGATCACGTTTATGCAAAAGAAACACAGACTGCCCTCCTACCAGGTGTGCATATCCAGCAGTGGACTACCAAGGGCTGCACACACAAAAAATGTTTGCAAAGGCATGTGAAGTCCACCAACAGAGTAAGTTCACCAATAGAGTAAGGTCTATCCTTCACATTATGAGAGGAGACCCGACCCTGCAATTTATTTATCGGTAATGGACCAATACTTTCATTGATGTTTTTATAACCAGTTTGAATGGAATATTAGAGTATTTACATGCAATATGTGAGCATTTAAAGTAATTGCTGTTGTAAGTACCGACGCCTTGTCGCTACTATTTTTTCGGGGTTAATGACCTGTGTTACGCCAATTCGGTAATGAAATGGTTCGCAGACAACTCTTTGATACATTTAATAACATAAGGTTGAACTATTTTCTTTTTTATTAAGCGGTGGGTATATAGCCCAGTGGCTTAGAATTCCACCTCGAATCGAAGGGTCCGGGTTCGCATCACAGTAGCACGCACTAATGACTTTGTAAAAAAATAATGTGCGCTTTATAAAATTAAATATCACCTTCTGTTACGGTGGAGGAAATCATCGTGCGGAAACCTGCATGCCTGAGAGTTCATAAGAGAAAACGTTCTCATAGGGATGTGAAGTCCACCAACTCGTAGTAGGTCAGCGTGGTGGACTAAGGCCTACATCCTTCTGATTGTGAGAGGAGGCCCGACTTTAGTGGGTCATTAATGGGTTACAGACAAGCCCCTATTTTAACATCAAGTAATTAACCTAACCCAAGCAAGCCACGAAGCGCGTCAAATTTGTTGCCAGTCCAGTGCAATTAAGCCTCGGCTTAGCCGTTGTTTACTGCAATTTAAGCAATGACATTTAGTTATAGCTCAGTAAAATAAGTAAAATAAAGTCCCAACGTCGGATCGATCGGGTAACAGGCTGAAAAATCGTGTCGTCATTTTGGTGTTCTTAAATTTGCCTCAGTAAGTAACTGTCACAAAAATCAGTTTTTCACTATTAACTCGGATTGGTGCCACCAATGGTGTTAACACCTCTTAAAGAATTGTAGAGCATAAAATTTGCGACAAATTAAAAGACGGAGGGCAAAGAGTCCGCTTCGCTCAGTCCTACTCATTGTAACGCAAAGTCGACCCTGAATTAGACCATTTTACGTGAATTTTGAGGCAACTTTTCGAACATCAAAATGAAAATGTATACGAGTTAACAGCCTGTTACCCGATAATTCCAAGTGAAATCCTTATTTGACTGGGCTATTTACGATATGTGTGAAAGCGTCCAAGTTTGAACGTGGCAGTAGCCTGATTGGCTTGCGGTCAGCCCACGCGTGTGGTTTGCGATGAAGCGAGCCAACATTATCGATGCTATTAGATCAGCGTAATCGGAATTTATAATCGGTGATAGCGTAGTGGCTCGTTTCACTCAATGGGTTCAATCCCAGTGGCACGGAACAATGATTTTTGTAAGTCATATGCGTTTTACACATTTAACCACATGGTCAGCTACTGTTACGTTAAAAAAAGCATCAAAAGAAAAATACGCCTGAGAGTTTTCCATAATATTCACAAAGGCATGTAGATGTAGTCCATCAAATGACTATACGCCAATAGGGTAGGGTGGTGGACTAAGACCTCTTTTGCTTGTTGTTATAAATCGGCCTTAAAATTAATCAATAATGAGATGTAGACATTTGGTATTTGACACTGTACTGCAGTTTGAAAATAGCAATACACCAAACTTTATTTAATTTTAGCTGACATTCCTTTAGTAAAAACTTATGTTGAAATAATATTCGATTTATTATTCGTCTACAAATCTAGTAATAGTTCAAACACACTAATATCAATTTATCGATTTGAAACGAGTTTAAAATTTATACCGTTCTCTCAAACTTCTGGTTTAACCGACCCCTTCAGACTTCGAGATGATAGATAAGGCAAACTGAAGTATGTACTTCGGTAGTTTGGTTTATCTAGAAAGTTCGTGAAATGGGTCGCAGGTGGTCTGAGACTCGATGGAAATCGTCTCACGATTTGCGTTGCCAATTATTGTACACTATGAAATACTTACCCTATGAAGTAACTACTGACGGGGTAAGAGCTTCTCATTGTGTGAGGACCGACTCTGCAGTCACTAATGGGTCACTGACAATACTTATTGTTCGAATAAGAGACAGCTCCAATCAAGTATTACGTCACTCAGGTCGGGCAGTCTAAAGCTGAAAACATTTCAAGCTATGCATTCCGACGAAGCGCGGTCTTCGCAGAACAATACAGAGGAACGTATTTAATAAATAGCGGATTTGAGATGCGACGGATTTGCGGACTTTGAAAAGAAGCGGACTTAAGATATTGCCCTGGTGTATGTTCCAAATGGCAGTAGGCCCGCGCATACTGCAAGCGAATATATGCCAACAAGTCGTATTAAGTTAAGCGATAAAAAGTTTGCTAGGTCGCTTTAGAAACAATGGATGCAAGTGAATATTCGATAATTGAACGTGTATTTAAACTTAATTGTAACACGTGGGTATTTATGAGTAAGTAATACTATGTGCAAATAAATAATAAAAATGGAGCAATCACTTTTGATAGCTTGGTAAACTTCCTCTTATTTTCTTTACTAATGCAAATTTGATTGAGCTTCAGCCCGTGTTTCTTCCACGTTGACCGAAGAATTTTACCGAGAGAGGGATAAAAAGTTCATATTATATATGTTAATCGAGGTTATAGTCTCCCTGTGTACCAAATTTCATCCAAATCTGATCAGCAGTTTGCGTGAAAGAACAACAAACCATTTGTTTGTGCATCCATCCATCCTCACTAACTTTCACATTTATAGTACCTAGTAAGTAGGATAGTAGGATTAATGGAGTAAAAGCATGAGATTAGAATAGAAGATATTTCCCTTTCCTACCACATTTGCTAAAATAATATTATAATTTAACAGTGACGTAAGTTCACAAAAGAGAGGCTATACTCCATCAGGCTGCTGAAATACGGATTTCTGTAGAGACGCGCCGTTAAACCGACCACAGGGCTTTGCTTAAACACTTGGTATCTATCGAGTCGGACAGTTTAACGTGCGCTTTCAACCATGGAAGTGCTAAGGATATATCAGCAATGGTCTCATCCATCCAAGAACTGATGCTACGTAACTAAATAAATGTGGCTTAATTTTGCTAGCTATGCGTGTTACTTACGGACAAATCAACGAACTGTTTGATTATTAAATTTGGCCTAATGACAGATAAAAAGTATCGTAAATGTTATTCCAGGTTATAATCTACCTATGTGCCAAATTTCATCCAAATTTATTTGGCTGTTTTTGCGTGAAAGAGAAACAAATATCTAGGTGCTAGGATAGGTCGAATTTGAATGTATTATCTATTTATTTCTTTTGAAATATTTCAGTAATTATACATATAGTATTTTTAATACATTAATAATAATTCATTAATCACATTTTTGTCTCTCCTGAAAACCTCTCAAATTTAAACCATAAACAAAGATTCAGAAGCCGAAACGAAGCGCCAAAACCATCGCTTTGTATTGAGTCCACACTTTTAAAAGTTTGAATTTAAACAGCGATAATATATTATCGGGGTATCTCTAGGCTCTGGAGCGGTGCCCTAAGGTCGCATTTGGACGCGTTCCAGGTTCTAGGGTTCCGTGGAGAAAAATACGATGCCATAGGAAAGAAGTGCATTAAATATACCCACTGTAATGCTTGCACTGGCGTTATTCATGTTTTATGTTTCCGACCCGATTTGATATCGAACAAGTAACAATATCGAGTTTTGCCTGCACCGGTGTGAATGCAGGTTCGAATTGAAATAGAGAAATCACAGTAGGGGAAAAGTGGAATGAAGAAGCCAAGTTTTGATAGAGCCACTTACTTACAAATTTGGTTGGAAAATTTATTTTTAAGTCACAACATTAATTTCCTGTCACCCACAAAAAATTCCAATTCATTAGTCCGTGCCACTTTGATTCGAACCCGAACCCCTCGAGATCTAAGCCACTGGGCTATCACCGCTGTTACTATTAATGTTTTTATGGAGTTTTTTCTCTGAAATTAAATTTATGAGGAATTTCCAAGACTCATCAACCCAAATAAAGACACAGGTTCGTACAGAACAAATATTTGTTTCATTTTAAAACGTTATAAGAACCCACTTCAGCCAAAAGCAATCTTTGAATGAGTTCTGATGAAACTGAAAATAAGTTTAAGCTTAAAAATATTTTGGCTTAAAATAAATACATACATACATAGCCAAATAAATACTCATTTGCCAAAATATCTTATCAATCCCTCTACAATGATACACTATCTACAAAATCATAGCTGCTATGAGTAATATCTACAGGTTCAGCGGTGCCAAGTACTGTCTGCGCTCGAATGGAGAATTCATTTTATTTCTCGAGCATCATACAGAGAGTTCAAGGTTGGAACGAGATCTAAATAAGAGACAGTGTTATTAATTAAAATTATAACGTGGGAATGTTAATAACAAATTCATAAAATTTTATAAGACTATACAGGCATCGCTCTGCCACTCATTTTGTTTTGTTTAAAAATATTTTGGCTTAAAATAAATACATACATACATAGCCAAATAAATACTCATTTGCCAAAATATCTTATCAATCCCTCTACAATGATACACTATCTACAAAATCATAGCTGCTATGAGTAATATCTACAGGTTCAGCGGTGCCAAGTACTGTCTGCGCTCGAATGGAGAATTCATTTTATTTCTCGAGCATCATACAGAGAGTTCAAGGTTGGAACGAGATCTAAATAAGAGACAGTGTTATTAATTAAAATTATAACGTGGGAATGTTAATAACAAATTCATAAAATTTTATAAGACTATACAGGCATCGCTCTGCCACTCATTTTGTTTTTACCTTTTCACTGTCCTCTTTTATGCGATCTTAGTGCTATGGAGTAGATACCTAATTTTTACACATTGGGCTTTATTATTAAAGTAAAACTTTAAACATAAGTAAAACTGCTAAATAGTAGTTATCAAAAGAACCGTCCATAACACTGAACTCCTCATTTGCTTAATATATCTGAAATACCTAATGCCTAACAACTTTATTTAACTAAGTTATTTATAATCATTTATTTGTAGTCATCTTCTAACAACATTTGCATAACTAGATTGATCAAAACTATTTGTAACAACTCTATACCTTATACCTATATTTGTGCAAATAAACGTTTTGACTTTGTCTTTGAACAACTTCAAACCATCACTACAATAAAACATTACCAATTTCAATAATATACCAGCAATGTTCTATAGTAAATTCTATAATGTGTATTCCTGGCGGTAGACCTTATCCGCCGGTCTTAAATGCATTCGTTCTGACGTTGACAGCGGTTTCGTAAAACAATAAGAAGCAATAAATCATTGTTCGTTTCTTGATTACTTTCAAGTCAAATATCCTACAAGCCACAAAGCAAGCCTGTTCGCTAAAACTCAGGCCTCTACCATGCTTAATGACTGTTACCTAATCGCTACAACCGGGACCGACTGCATCGTGTCCTCAAAAGATTGAAAGCGCTCTAGATATTTGCCCCTATACCTAAACGTGTTGGAAGGTAGTCTCTTAGATGAAGTATTGTGGCTATAATAAAATTTTAATGTAATATGTAACTTTAGGAATGGACGCTTACATGCACAAAGCTACTTATAGGAGTTATTAAATAAAAAAATATCCCTCTACAAGTGAATGACGCAGTATTGTAGTGTATATATTTTTTAGTTTTAACGACAAATTGGTCGGTTCATAGAAAAAGCAAGTGTCGATTCCATGCGCAAAGTGTCCCTATAGGAGGGTTACCAAAACATTTAATTTTCTGATAATTAAACCTTGCGAAAGACGGAGGTGCGGTACCTCCTGGGGTACTATATTACTCCAAGAGGAATTTGTACACCTTGTATTAGTATCAAACCACGTACCTACAGTCATGATTATGAAGAATCGTGAAAGTTTATTGTTACTCAATAAACACCGACCTTCGTTTTTCAACTAGAGTGCAAGAAATAATTTGCAATAGATTTCGATATAACTGCACATTTGGCAGCTTGTGCCAAAGTGACGTCTGTTAATGAGGTCGTTTCTACTGTACCTACTTTTTAGGTAATTCGTACTTGTTTTGGCGCGGACTCCGAAAACTACCATATTAAAGTTTGTTTCTAATTAAATAAGTTGGTTTTAGTTTTTCGAACAAGGATAATTAATAGTTTTAAGTTAACTATACTCAATTTTCATTCTACCTGCCATTGAAAGACATCCAAGCATCTTTAAATGTACAAAATTGTAAAAAAAAGTCTTTAAGTCTCCAGTGCAACCTCAAGGGGGCCAGCGGAGCTCATGAATAAGGACCTCAAATAAATCTAATACTATTCATCCCAACCCGAATCAGACATGAGCCGTATTACAATAGCAACATAATTACCGAAGTTCCTCCCCACACCTCAAACAGAACTTGCCACAGAACTACATAACCTCAATAGCTGAGTAGGGGCGGAGTGTGCACAGCTAATATTAGCTCGTCGTCTGTTCATCGCCAGCCGTGTTTGTGAGATCGAGGCTTCACCATTAGTTTCGCCACAATCGTGTGAATGAATCTATCGGTGAATGTACACGAATGACTTCAAATCCAATGACAAATTACTGTCATTTACCACGACTTTACACTCGTAATCTTTGTTTTTGAGTCTTAGAATTTCTGACTCTATCACATATAAGATGGCAAAACTATCACCTAATCCTAAGTTTCTAATGGAAGGCTTGTTGCAAAAGGAATAGATGGGACTCGTGCAATTACAAAATCTAATAATTCTTTTGAATAAGTGTTTGTTTGTCAATAGCGATGTGAGAGATCATAAAGACAGTCGTGTTAAACCGTATTCTACTAACAATGTGAAGACTTAAGTTCCTCCCCACACCTCAAACAGAACTTGCCACAGAACTACATAACCTCAATAGCTGAGCGGGGGCGGAGTGTGTACAGCTTATATTAGCTCGTCGTCTGTTCATCGCCAGCCGTGTTTGTGAGATCGAGGCTTCACCATTAGTTTCGCCACAATCGTGTGACTGGCTTAAACGGCGAATGTACGAAGAATGACAATTATATTATTTGTCATTTGATTTCAAAGAAAATGTTAAATGATTGTCATTAACCTACCAGTCTCGACTTCACAGTCACGCTTATTGTTTTTCAAATCGAATATACAAAATGTAGATACAGTTAGTTACAGATTACGAATCTTCGCCATTTATTGGTCATGTTTGTAAGTGATGAATCAATCAGAATATTTTCGTAGTTGTTATTACGTGCTACTTAACGTCAAATGCATTCAGTGCATTCGTAGTTCATACACGAGCATAGCGCTGAATGCAAGCAAGCTGAAGTGGCAATGTGAGCATATCTGCCATCGATCCGACCAACGTTGGAGTAAGCGACTACTAGCGTGAGACCGTTCTGGGCAAACGTAGCATGAATCACCCTGCTACTTGATAGCTCGATGATATGGGCAGCAGGAAATTGTAAAGAAGAAATGACAATAGCTAAAGATTGGCTATGACCAGCTGTGGACAAATTTAACGTTGGATGAAGTCCATGTAATCTATGTCATGTTTTTAATATTGAAACTAAAATGCCGATGATTTGTTTCACATTCGTCTTCCCTTTAACCGCAGAGGGTATTAGCCAGTTACTTAACCCTTGGCTGGAGCCGACAAACCGAAGCCGATTACAATACAACATCGACTACTCAATCAATACAACCTTCGTGTTTACACTTTTATTGCTCCTACACTAAGCTATCGACGATTGAAAATACATCTTATCACCTTACACATAAGGCTTCAAATGATTTAAGCGATATTCCAAAACAATTTGTTTTTGTAGCGCTTGTAGAAGCTAATGTATTGACATAGGCTTTGTTTTCGGCTTGTCAGGTAATAGTAACATTTTCACGATCACTCCAATTTTGTGTACCATATAGTTTCATCGTTATATCGTAAATGGGTTATGAAAACTATCCATGTATAAATCAGATTCTCATAGCTCTGTGAAGTTCTGCCCACACAAAAAAATGCGGTGAAAATGCTATCTTTTGTTATACTCCCAGAGGGTACAATCAGTAAAGTAGTTAAGTAACGTGTATTATACAGAATTATACGCCTATTTATAAGAGTAGTTAGTCTACACGTGGGGAATTATTGTTTGTGGGCAAGTTACAACTTCGTTGTACGTCAGCAAAATCGTTCAATTTCAAGGTTGGTTACCGACGCCCACAGTCTAACTGGATTCTTAAAATACGTGGACTATACGCTTTATCTCATAATAGAATGTTAGAAGAATCAGACCGTGGCAAAGGTATAAAAGTTCCAACACAGAAAGAATATAATGAACACCACTAACGAGTCAAAGAATTCAAACCATGAATGTGAAACGCGACCGAATACATTTTTTCTTATTTACCTTCGCGTGAGAGGTCATTAACACCTGGGCCACACATAATTATGTTACTTTTAAGTCTATGTAATAGAAACATTTAACACAAGGCCCCTCTCCAGCTGAGTGACGACCTGAAGGAGACAGCGGGAAAATTATTGTATTCAAAGGGTGCATTACTGAGTAGAGTAGCGTTGATTAGGGGAGGCCCATATCCAGCAGTAGAGTACTACAGAGGATTGGAGGTAGGAAGAGTTACAGTAACTTTATCTTTCATAGTCTTCAAAGAACATTTGTAGGACCAGGATAATGGTAAGAGCAAAGCCACGCTCCACCAATGCGGATCCAAATTGATTCATTCTAGCCTTACATAAATACGCCTTACAGAAATTACATCAGTTTTACTTGTTCGTAATACGGAATTTTAAGGTCTAATTTTCATCCAATTACCCCTGTAGGCTTCTGTCAGACTGTACTTATGACGAAATAAAGTCAAGTACATAATTATGTTTTTTAAGTATTTTAACTCTACATAAATACTCGTATAATATTTCAAAGATTTAACAACAACAAAACGATACCGTCAAATATTCAAAGTCGCCAAAGCACTTGAAGGATCGCTACACACTAGGTATACTCCCAAAGCAGCTTTCATTTTTACGTCTCATAATTCATATCGCTCCAATAACGCCCCACAACAAAATGTTTCCAAACAAGGTAATACTCAGCGAGCACCGTAAAGCAGATTTACAATAAATCGCGCGAGTTAAAAAGAGTGATTGCGTCATAAATTTAACGAAGAATATTGGGGCTTTTAAACAGAAAACGAGGTGCATTTTAGTGAATAGTGAATTGATTGCGGAACGGGGTGCAAGCCATTTACTGTAATTGCTATGTTTAAGCTCACTGCGATTGGACGATGCACGTGTAGGTTCTACCGGCTCTGCATAGTTTTGGCAGGTTGTAGGGCCATTGTAGCCCGCTTTACCATACCGTCATACTCTTGCTTCTTTGTGCTTCAGTTGGAGATAATATATTTTAGAAAATACATAATTTATTTTAGACGACCGTCAGTTCATACGAACGAAACAACGGCACCAAGTAGAAATTTAATTAGGTAAATCAAAAAACTTTTTTCATCATCCAATTTGGGGTTGTGCTACATTTTATCAATTCAATTAGTGTGTTGGCAACTTATATTGTTTTTCTGTCTAGTTTGAGTGATAATTAAAAAGTTAATCTATACTTATAATATTATAAAGCTGAAAAGTTAATTTGTTTATTTTTTTGTTTGTTTGTTTGAACGCGCTAATCTCAGGAACTACTGGATCGATTTCAAAAATTGACAAGAGAACCAAATGATGTACTACGAGTTTGTAGGTCTTATTAAGGTCTACAAAAAAGTCCGCGAGAGCATATCTAACTATCATAGTTTAGTCACAATAACCGCAAGTTCTAAAACCCACGCGGGCGAAGCCGCGCGCACTATCTAGTGAATGTATAAAATTCAGCCCCATGCAAATTATCACGGTCATAAAAATATATATCCAATGCTGCTCCTGACGTCTGACTGTATAATATTAATTATGTGTTTACTACAAACGGGTATTGTCTGTAGAATTTCCCAAAGGCGGACTCTCGGGTCCAATTCGTAAGAAAAATCAAATACACGCTGAACAATTAAATTCCGAAAAATCCTAGTCAACTAAAGTGTGTCAAAACTCAGCAGCTGTTAGATCGAGTTTGTCAGCGAGTCGAGAATAACTCTAGCAAGAGTCGCCGAGCTGCGAACTCGCTGAACACTCTGCAACTTCTGTACAGCACTTACTGACAGGCAACGAATCGGGAAGGAACATTTCCTGTATGTACGAGTATTAATTATCCGTTTTTCTTATGTTCAAATGTTTTTTATGATATATTCAATTCAGGAAAAGTAAATATATGTATTATTTATTTAATTAAGAAGTGATTATTACAATATCAATCAATCAAACCGCCTCTGATACCGTTATACCTACTGAAGGTATGCATGTTGCATTTGGATTTTTTACCCTAAGTACAAAATAACAGTATAATTGCAAAATAACAGTATAATTTTATTGAACTGATTAAGTATATTGGCATATTACATATTACCTTAAAGAACAATACACCAATAACGTTCAGAAGTTCCTTTTTCCACACAAACTAATATATATAATATTATGTCTCACTCTCTGTGAATTGAGAAATTCGCAAACATTCCGCAGAATTGAATCGCATAAACTGACATGGCTTCTGGGACCGAATTACGAAATATCAGTACAGCGAAAGTAGGTCCTAACAATACTATCTGGGATATTCTGTAACTCACATGTACTACGGCTGTTCGAGGTACTAAGAACTCGAATTCGAGTACCTATAGTTACTTAATTTTTATCTCTATGGAATTTTAATTTAAATTTTATGTGTTTAAGGTGAATTTTACTATTTTTATTTAAGTAATTAATTTATACTTTTATTAAAAAATTATTTTTTTCTTTGTTGGATGTTGATGGTGCTTTAGATAACAATAAAATCTTTTACAACACGTCAACGTTGTTAAGGCTAGGACTCGTCGGAGGATCCAAAATAGGATTCCCTGTGTCGTGGGTGCCATACACACACACAAGCCAAGAACACACACACCCAGACCAGAAACAGAAATTTAAACTCATCCTTCAAATTTCTGCTCCAGGCTACACTACGCCAATTGGTCACTGCGACCCACTGACACGCTTATCGAATTGAAGTAGATTATGCAGGTATTGCCACTCACGAAAACTAAAGCTCTGAGCATAATATTAGATACCACACTGGACCTTTACTTTATACATACTTTATATATACTTTGTACATACTTTATATATATACGTTATATACCTTTGCATGACGGGATCAGGGTTACTAAAATTACATGATGTACTCGTAAATAGGAAGAAGGACGCGTGAGTTAGGCATTCGTGTCATAGAGCAAGCTAAGTTTAGCTATTCCCAAATGTGAAGCAATATTCATGGAGCTACATAATACGGTTGCTGAGATTAAATTCATTTGCTTTGTGTATTATTATTGTAAATGGTTTTGAATGAAATCTAGAATGGAACAGGAGAGGTCCTGTTCCATTCTAGATTTCATCATTTCAACCACGTTTAATTAAAATGGCAGTCAATATTAAGTTCATTGGCATTACGAGTACCTACGCATTAATTTAGTGCCACCTTAAATAGGTATACCTAGGTACTAAATACTGTAAAGTAATGAAGGTATCGCGATATTTATTACTGTAAATCTCCGAAATACTGTTGTAAAAATATCGCAATATATGTGCACATGGCTAATAATAATATAGAATGAGCACATGATTTCTTCACCACCATTTATCCAAGTTTGATTTAACAGAGGATCAAAAACATATCCTTTAATTTACCTTTTAATACTTTTTTATAATAATTATAACCAAGGTGAGTTTTAAATCATTTCTTTTTTTGGTGACTTGTTATTAATGAAACGAATCTGAAAGACACTCGACAGTAAATTCCTTAATTGCTGCGATGAATGTAAGAGCTAGCTCCGTACATTGAATAGAAATCTTTAGTATAAGTACATGAGGGAGTAATTCCTCCCATCGAGGCAGTAGGCGGCTTAGCCCCGACACTGCCATCCCGATGGAGTGCTCTCCGGCTTGGAAAAATGTTCCCCTGCACACAGATAACACGGATACCGAGAATTAACTTAAACACAGAGCGACAGCGAGAAACACAAGCGATTATATAACATGTTGAGTTAATAATAAATGCTTCGTTTTCTATCATTTAACTATGGCGTCTATTTAATGGACGGGAAAAATGTTAACGCACGTTTTACTTCATTGTTTTCCTTTTAAGCATATTGCTAACAATACTATATAATAATGTTCTTGAAGTTGCTACAACAAATTTTCAGTTCCGTATATTGATGAGAATCTGCAATATATCGTACATGAGCGAATTCCTCAAGACTTCAATAAGAAATATCATCACATACCTATAAACCATAGAGTTATTCTTATTAAATCTAAGTCTCTGAATAATACATTTAAAATGTAATTTTACTCTTTATTACACACCAAAGACAGACAATAGACAAAGAAACGCAATACAATACAATGCAATCGGCGGTCTTATCGCTGAAGAGCGGTTTCCCGACAACCAATGAATTGGATATAAATGATAAGTATTGAAGAAAAATAGCTAAATAGAAAGCAAAAAAAAAATAAATGTAAATAGCGCCTACTAGGAGAAGGAATCCGTGGGAATATGTCTTAATTACAGCGAACTTGCAACACTTCAGAATAGTTTTTAAGAAAAGAAACCTTACGTATCCTTGCCTCAAGATTCCAAAGTGAATATTGATAGTAGACTGATGTTCAAGTCTACTCGTACTTGAAAGTTTTTAACCACTAGACTGCTGGAAGCTTGGTTCGCAGAAGAGAGTGGAAGTCAAACAAAATTCTGTACGGAAGCCAGTAACTGGCATATTCTTGATGGATCGAAAGTTATTAACGATTCGACGAAATGCGTATCAATGTGCAGTTCAGTTATTTTTAAGTGAATATTGAGGAAAATTGGAAATATTGTCGTTCTTGGCAACATCCTCAATCGATGAACATGATAATTATGAAACAAATATTCATCGTTGTACTTATAAAACGCGGATTGGTACCTTTCTGTAAACAAAATCGTTTCAAAACAAACAGCCGTAGCAAACAACAAACAGAAGTAGTTAAACAGGACCCATGGGTACTATTTAACCTAACCTAATATACCCCAATAAGTACTTTATAACTTTTAAGTCCAAGTCTCTGGAGGTACTTTAAAATTAATATGAAAACATATTTTTTTCTTTGAAAGTCATTCCAAAATAATCAAAGGTCAATTTATCAAGAAGCCTACAGGATTTCAACGACACTATACCCGAAGGAGTTGTAAATGTACTTATTTAGACGAATGGCTGCTCTGAGTCGCAGCCTCGGATTACGATGCTAAATTGATAATAATAAATTCAGACAAAATGCCCATAATTTTGGTGTTAAGGAATATCAAATTCTTTTGAAAAGGAATCTTAAGTTTTTAGAGCCACTGGAGTTTACACGGATAGTTACCTTACCGCCACCCTTGTTACCCGCCATGAAGGGATTCTTCATGTCAAATTGGAAAAGTGGAATTGCTGAAAAAACTTATTCGAATTCAGATCTCTCGTGTGAAATTACAACCGCTTATCTTTACTTTCGTCTCGAATATCACTAGTAAGTAGTGTTATAAAAATTTCGTCAGTTGATAAAAAGTCTTTGCCAAGTTACGAAGTGGCTAAGCGCGGGATGGTTAACACATTAATTAATCTGTCAACTTCACAATAAGTTAATCTATCATGCAAGTTCTCTAAGCAGAAAAAGTTTCAGGAAAACAAAACGAAATTCCGCTCGCAATTTTAAAACGCGAGCCAAGTTTACCCACATACCTACCTTCTTTGTGTATAAAATTAGCTAAAAAGTGTACATAATATGCACATATATTATGTACGTGCCACCTCCTGGTCACCTACCAGTATCCTTAGCTGAGTTTTAGAATGTCGCTACTACACACACACACAAAGATACGTAAATCATACATAGCTTACTACACAGGAGTCGCACAGTGTAATAACCCAAATAGGGGTAAGAGATTTCATTATAAGAGAGCACGTGATTGAAATGGAAAAATACGTTAGACTCACAATTAACGGCACACGGTGCGATGCAATCGAGTGGTCCACAAAATGTTTTCCATCAAACTCGGTTGTTGGTTTAACGGATACAGTTTGTTAAACCATTTACGAACCCCGTTAAAACGGGATGTTATAAGTTTAACGGTGACGTTTGTAAACATTTTACCGACTTTGACGGTTTTGTTTTCATTTCTAGTACCTAGATGGTTATTTAAATTATATTTATGGTACCTTTCGTCTTTCATTCGGTGAATTTTGATTGAGTAAGTTAGTGAATATTGAAGGGGCTCGGTATAATTTGGAAGGATAATAATTATCCTTTAGTAGAAAAGCCTGAAAAATCTGTCGCACACAGAGAAAATCACCGAATCCGACTTGATACCTACTACTATTAAAAAGCTGAAGTTTGTGATGATGTATGGATGGTGATTGCTTTTTCAAGAGTAGCTGAATGATGAAATTTGGTACACAGGTACCTATTTTAAAACTTGGATTAATACATGTACTATGTATAATGTATATTAATACGGTACTATTGATGTCTCTTGAGAACAAATCCTAAAGTCCTCGAGGATGAACTCGCGGTTTCAGCTAGTGCTAGTGTTATGTAAAGTGTTTTTCATCAAACTTCGCCGCTAGTTTTGAAAAACTACACCACACAGGTGCACCGCATCTCTTTTTTAACGGTTTCGAAAGTTCTATACCTTTTTCTTTAGCTTTAAGCTTTAATGTCTTTATATGTTATGTTGCGGAGAAATGACACTAAAAAATAAAAATAAAAAATCACGGTTAGTCGTTAAGAATACGAGAAAGGCGTCTTTACATTATAGGTACATAATTACAACATTACAAATAGTTAAATGACTTTAGAGGAGGTTAGGAAGGGCCTAAGTATTTTCAATACCTACCCTATAATTCATTTCACAATCTAAAACTGTAATCTCAAGAAGGAATAAGAAAGGGTGTACATCCGAAATTCATCGAAAATACTTGACATGAAATCATATTTTCCTGTATATAAAAACATTTATCTAAAGGAAAAAGGTTCAAGTCCCCTTAATCTTTCGATCGAAGGCACTCGATTTGTCAATAGCATACTTCAAAGGCGAGGTATTCAGGTAAATCTTGTGTACAATATCGCTCCAAAGTTCTGTGTACCTACCAAGGCAACCAACGGTTTCAGTTCAAGTAGCTTCAAACTATCTTAAATTGTTAAGAATTTTTGACTCACAAAATGCAATTTGGGTAAACAAAAGCGTCCGTAATATATTCCAAAGCCTCAATTCAAGTGGGTACCTGACGTCAGCGGAAAATATACGAATAATCCCAACTAAATCTCCACTAAGAAGCTTATGTTTTACGACAGCACCTCGGTACAATACATTTTAATACCTCGTCCCACTGCAATAGAGCCATGCAAATTAAGGATTATTATTCAATTTTGCGCTGAAAAGCGGCATTTTCTTGCACAAACTGTTAAGCTGTTTATTGCACGATAGTATGTGCATTAGTCAACTAAGCTGAGAAATGTGTGAGCGTTCAATAGGCATGATGACTAATTTTCAAAAACTCTTCTATGATATTCAGAAGTTTCTATTATGTCTAAAATATATCATATTTTTGTAGAAAATTAAGGTTTTTGTGTAATAAAAGTACATTTAAATTTTAAGTTTCAAATTCATTCCAAAACGCTCGCCCGTGTCATGGCGTCTGTCATTGCGCCACGGCTCAGTAAAAAATGACAGATCGCGCATAATATGCTTACGAAAAAAATGACGTTAACTAAGACGTGACGTAATTTGACGTAATTCGATCTGATGGCTGTTTTAGCTATCATGGCGGATTGTTGTATTTTGTAGATTTATTTTAACAAATAAATTATTAATCTCGACATTAATAAGTGAATAAATACATTTTTCAAAATCTTTGAATCCTATTTCATTAGATCAGATAAATATTTTGGCGATACTTGATTACTGTCATCATGCCTATTTTACGCTGCAAAGTGTTTTTGCATTTAAGTGCTGAAAGATTAATAAATCGAAGGCTAAAATCGATAATTGCATGCAGCAGTTGTATTGCACGATATATACAATAATTATGCATTATTTTGCAACTTAAGAGATTTACTGCACTACTTAATCTCTTCTCTTAAAAGTAGCCAATATAGTGGCCGTACAGAAAACTAGCGCCTCGCAATCTACTGCCATCAGTACGGCCCGTATACTACATAAGTAGTAATTATCTAGGCCTGAGCATGAAGGACCGTCAAAACAAAATTTCTAGTCCATCTTACGGCGGATTATAAGGGCGGTAAATCTTATGTCGCTACCTTTTAAGGCAGACAACTGGATATCTACTATTCGGTCAAACTCTAAAAAAACTTATAAAAGCAATGTGCCGTATTTGAAAAATTTCAACAAAATCTTCATTGCTCCCTTTCTGTCCGCTTTGACAAAGATCTAACTCTTCAAGGTTCGACTACGGAACCACCGTTTCTATTTCCGTCGCAAAGTAACTATTGGAAGCTTTGAACATTTTTAGCAATTTATTGTTGAAAATAATCAAAAATCCAATTGTAATCTAGATCTTGATGTCGTTACTGTCATAAATGGGAAAGTTTGTGAGAATGGGTGTATGCATGTTTGATATACGTAGGTAGTTCATGACCAAAATTAACACTCCTAAATACTCATGGGACACGTTTTATCGCGCTCTGGTCCAAGTTCTAAAATCCAAGCGTTCGAAGCCGCAGTCATTCTAGTTTGATATACCTAATCAGAAATCGTCTGCACCACGGGGCTACCCCACTTAGTAACAGTTCCACAGTTTTATCGCACCTTGATCTTGCGTCTGACTTTGTCATTTCAACACTCAGCCAAGGTCCCCGATACGGAGTGCTTCCCACGTTAAAATATTATGACGTCGTACCTGCCTAATTTATAACGCTAGAATCGAGTTTATCCAATCCGAATATAAATAGATACGGTTATTTCAGATAAACAACACGGAATTATGACATGTTCCCTCAAACACGTGTCGGGATGTTTCTTTAATCTGTCCGGCGAATGATGTTTTATTTGAGGGGAATGGTTTAATTACGCTCGCGAATTTCTTTGTGGCGTACGCAACTAGTTATTTTTTTCGCGTATTACATGTTTTTTTAAATTATCTAATTGGTGAATGAAGTGAAGTTCGAAATATTACATAATACGAAAACTCGATCGTTATGCCGAAGACTCATTTTCGTTGAATTTTCAAATAAATTGGCTAAGTTTGATAATAGCTTTTCTAAAGTATTAATTGGGTACTTAACAATATAAAAGTAACAATATATCAGATTCAATACCTATATGACTGTATGTATTTAAAAATAATTGTATGTATATCAGCTATCTGGTTACCATAACACTCCACTTTTATTACACAGGAGACGCATTCTACCTTCAAAACTGAAAACACCTAACCGACATGTTTTTTATATTTCGCAACTAAAAAAATCCACCACGATTTAAATTCCAACTCTGCAAAGGATTTAAATCTACAAGACGGTACCCACAAGAACACAACATTATATCTGGCTGTGAAACTCAAGCGATACCTAAACACTTACGTCAGAGCGGTTATACCCGGGTAGGTATGTGACAAGAACAGGGCCATGTCTAACGGGATCCGACGAATTCTCGCGGGGCCGACGAAATTCTTCCGGATTCCGGCAATTTCGTCTCAAATTTCGTCGTCTCGTCGGAGGTAACACCGCTCCGTCTTGCGGCGAACTTGTGTCGCAGTTATAATTGCACAAGCCGCATGCTGTGTCTCCGCTTGTCGGGATTTGCTTACACGGTTGCCAATATGGATGTTCCGGGATTAAGTAGGTTTGCTAGAACACTGTGAAACTTAATTTTGTGTAGGTACAGTGCCCTGAGCATGAACGCTATCGTCAAAGTATTCGTACAGTAAAAGTTGATCATTGGTAAGTATTGACATTTTCCCATAGTAATGGCATCTCGGTACGATTACTATACGAAATTCTCTAATCCATTCAGTATTGCATAGAAGTAACTATAAAATCCAAGTCAAAGTAAGCGTGCACTTCTTCAGTGATTTTTTCCCGTTCAACTCAAAGCTCCGTTCGGTTAAAATAGGAAATAAATATCCAAAGAGCTTAACAAGTTTGAGCCGCAATAGAACCGTTATCGAGAAAGAGGTTTGCACTGACCGTTTTATTCAAGTTTTGAAAAACACTTTGCAGTTAAATAAACTGTTATCTTTTTGAATCAAATTGTAATGTCTTTAATGAGTTCGTGTATTACATCAGCGTCGCTTAACAATGGACTCTGAGCCGTGCAAATTTCGTCAATATTTCCTCCCGGAAGCTGTGGTCGGAGGCCCGTTTCCTCCAAGCCCTAGTTCTAGTCTCTGAAGCATTTTACAAATTACTAGCCGGAATGAAATCACGAAAACCGGTCGCTGACTCAGGTACCACAATGCCTTTTATAATATCGTTGAAAATCCTCAATTTGATATTCAATGAATATTATAATTGGCAAAACTATTATTTTTTTAAATTTATTTTATTTTATTTTAATTTTATTAAATCGAATCAATCAACATTATTTTGTAATTGTATTAATTATCTATTTATTATCCGTAACAATATCAGACCGAAGGCAACGACAGCTACTCGTACAATTTAATTAGTTAATGCAATCCAATCGTCAAGTTGCCGGCTCATATTTGCCGGCTTAATCGATATGTTCTCGAGCAAAGTGAAGTCAAATGGAATTCATCATTAATTGGTGTCGGTTCCAGAAGGCATTAATGGAGGTATGTCTGGAATAATTAACAGCTTTACGCCTCGGCATTAATACCAACTATTATAGTACACATGTAGAGTGCTGAGATATTTAAAAGGGTAGTTTTATTCCCGTCATAAAACGGTATTATCACCGCTACGGATTGGGGTGTGCGAGTATCTATACACGTTTTCTATATTTTTCTTGAAAACCCGACGACTTGCGTGAATGATTCTCATACAAATAATTACATAAAATAATTAGGTGACATCAAAAAACGAATTACTAAACGTTATAAATCAAGTTTTATATTATTAAAGCTTACAAGATTTAAAGTAGTTTCAACGAACCAAATCACATCCTAAAATAAACATGGTTATATTTTTAATCACCGATTAATAACAGTAACAAAACTAACGGTTTAAACGCCCATTAAATCTAAATCCAGTGTTTTATGGCATATAAAGCTGAAGATTCGCAGCATTTATGTAGTGTCCGGTTTATCATGTTAATTGTCATGGCGGGTTTACGTTCAACTGTAAGAGAAACACCAGACGAGCGATGAATCCACCTTTATTATTATTGTATTACTTAGCTTATTATGATTGCTAACTCTTACTATTTGTCTCGATTGCGACAACGAGGTCGATCGGACGTCGGTCGATCGGTCGGTAAAATTTGCCGTACGACAACGTCATTGCGTAGCTTAAAATTGGTCGCAAGTCAGTGCGTATTGCCAGTTAGGACGGCTCCATTCAAAGACCTGTGTTTGAATTTTGTCGTGTTGGTCGGTCGGTCCGTTGTATTTGCGACAGCCAAGGCCTTACAAAAACAAATAACGTCTGAGGAACAGACTATGACGAGCATATAGGAAATAATGCGCCCAGTAGCTTTAAGCTACTAAATAAACTACTATTTTACTAAACAAATTTACTTAAGTCAATCAGCAGCAGTTGAATATAAATATCTGAATTTGTATATAGCAGATATATTTTTAGATGTTTTTACTCTGCCCCCTCACTGAGACACACACGGGATCAAATACTTAAATAAAAATTAAATATTAACGTTTATAAAAACGAAAATTGTCCTTCAAAACGTGTGGTAACTCTATCCCTAAAGCCGCTTAGCTGAATGGGCTAGATCTAATTCAGAAAGACGGTAGATTTATTTACCTCCGCTCTTAGAACAATAGCAGTCGCACGCTTTATACAAGATTTCTTGTCTGAGATAATTGCGAGTAGAGAAAATGTATGATAAACTTGTACTGTAAATGTTAAGCTGGGTTACAAATTAATTCATTTTGTGGGAATAGTCGATGATGCTGATCGCATCCTCCATCGATTCGCATTGACTACTCCAATTTTGGAGTATGCCTAGGCCTCTTCCTGATGTGGGGTCCAACCGTGGAACATAATAGGATTGCAGACAAGTTAATGATTTTGATGATCCATTTACTGTAGTCGGCAGACCCTTGGTAATTTGTAATCGATGATTATATCTCATTCATCGTAGTTATAGTCAATCTAATACGAAAGCATTTTACATATTATTGTGATGAATATTAGTCTTGATTTAGGCGAAAAAAGAAAATAATATCTTACCAAACCCATTGAGACCATAAATGTAGGTGTACCATGTACCATAAAATGTTTCCATATTGTTTCAATGCAGCATGACCCATTTAAGAGACGTACGAGTAGTTACATGTGCAAATACCATATTTTACTTCATACCATGTCCACCAACCTGCACTAGGCCAGCGTGGTGGACGAAGGCCTACAGCCTACATCTCATTGTAAGAGGAGACCCAACCCTACTGTGGGTCATTAATGGGTAATGTATTAATGGGGACATACATCTAAATAGTCCCCGAATTATTGACTGAGCCAAGTTGATTTCATTCGTATTAATCGCCAACATATGTACATAATATATAGCCACAAGACAGGAAGCATTAAGAACTAAAAGTAAACTATTTGCCTAACTTTCCACATTTAAAACTGAAAGTGGCAGTATGAGTCCAGTTTTTCCATTAGCCAGCTACTATCGAACGGCTGCGACTTTCAATTTATTCACTTCAGTTTAAAAACGCCGACCGCTCTCCTACGGGCTACGACTGAATAAGTTCTGTTCGACAAATTTTAAAAATATGCTAAGAGTATGCCTGGCTGCTGCCACTGGCATTGTTTGAAATAGGAGAACATAGAGCACACTAATTTCTCTTTTATCCAAGCTTGCTGTGGTTTTCGAAAACTCCATTCCATTATTTTTATTCCATTATTATCATAGAAATTAAATCGATCAGATTTTAAAAGTTAGGTATCTTTAAAATCTGTGTGTGATTACCGGGGATATTTTATTTGAACATGAGTTGCGATGCGCTCACATTCAACTTTCCATACTGTTTTATAACCATTACTTATCCTTTGACTTCTTATCGTGAATGCATTAGTAAAGATTCATTTACTACATAACGCGTCCACATTTTGTGAGTAAAATAGCTGTGACATACGGGAATCTAACTAGACATACGGTCATACACCTTTACCAATTCAGTTTGCTATTTCGCTAAGGAACTCAAAAAAGACTGCGCTGAAATAGCATAAAGAACGCATTTTCAGCTCCAAAAATTGTACAATTCTGCACAATAATTTATGCAGCTTAATAAGCTAAATTAAAAACTGTTGCAAAGAATGATTCAGTGGAAAATTTTTCATTAAGAATGAAGTAGGTATGCGGGGAGTGGTGGCAGCCTCTGTGAGAGCGTCGGATTGAATGGATTCTTTCATAGAGGTATTATATACGAGAGTAGGCGAGCCAAGCAAAAAGTTAGACCCTCGATCAGACATAGATAATGAATTAATTCTAAGAGAATAGATCTATAAATAGTTCTTTCTCTTTCGATTCAACTCCAGTGGGCATACAATACTTTAATCAAGGACTCTTCAGCATTCTTGATTAGAAAATAACTCGGCCTTTTTGTATGTATTGTAGAGTAACTCAGCTTGGGAAATAGGAATGTTTCAGGTTTGAAGTTAAACTTTGAAACTGTTGTGTCAACTGATTTCGGTGTCATTTGAATCTTAAGTTCAAAAATTATTACGAAAAATTGTTCGATATTAGAATATTAGCTACCTATGGGCATTGATAGAGAAGTTTAGATATATATAGAGATTTATGTATGGAAAATAATATAATATAGATGTGACTTAGTGAATTGGTATACATAAAAAAATTCAATCACATGATCGTCTAAAAACATATAAATTGCTTATCTGTGAAACAAGTCGGTTTTATACTCAAAGTTTACATCCAGAATGAACTTTATCTTCAAAATCCGAAAGATCATAAAACAAGTGATATCCAACCTAATGTGGGGTTTACTCGTATCGTCGATTCCTACTTGAAAGGAGTTGCAAGCTTGGAACTGAACGATTTCGAAAGAATAAAATATTTTACATTTTGATATTCACTGACAACATTTATACATTTTGAACCTTAATTATATATCTGAATCAGTATCCAGTTTCTTTCGGCTCTAAGTGCAAAAATTATATTTTCGTGGGGCATTCTTATTTGGAAGCGTTAAAAGTTGCTTCCATTCAATGCGAAGTGATTATCGCGAATCGATTGTAGTACTCTATTAAAAATCACCAATTCAATTTCACTGTTCATTTTTTCTACCTTCAAAGCTAAAAAAGTTTAAAGATTTCCTTTTTACATCACAATAATCACAAAATGCTATCGAGTGATGGTTCGGGAGTTCGGAAGCGACAGAAGTTGCTTCCTTTCAGCGCGGAATGATTTATCACGTCATTACATCGCGGAAGGGCTAACGACGCAGCGTCGCGTCCAATCCCGGAATCTCTCAAGGTCGTAGTGTTTTTGACGCCCTTGTTGCAATAGCTTGGAAAATAAAGTTGTTAAAAGCATTTAAAAAATTCCTCAAACAGCCGCTAATTTGAAGTGGAATTAGATGTTCAAAATTATTTAAGCTGTAATATAATTATCAGATATTTTTCATTCCTTCTTAATACGAGTAATACTTTTGTGTCATATATAAAATATGTATTTGGAGTACATAGGGCACTCTTATGAGTATTTTTGGGCGTTTCGTCGTATTTTTTGTGCACCTACTTACTTATGTATTTTTTATAAAAAAAATCAAATAGATACGAGTATAATCTTTTCTATTTATCACTTCTATTTTTTTCGGTGGAAACTATTTTCTATTCGAAAAATTTTTCCAATCAGTTTTTCTACCGGTCAATTTTGCTCAACCCTCACTCAGATCAACGTGGATGTATCACTATGCAATATGAGTATGTATAACGATCATTATTTCTGCCCATTTGCTACCATATAATGAACAAAAGCTTTGACTTAATTGTCTCATACGTCCCGCAAGTTATGCAAAGTGATTTTCGATAGACATGTGTGATAGTGTCAGTAACACAACGTACGAGGACGCGGTTGTCTGTAGTAGTCTGTACCCTTAGTCTGAGTTTCAGCAGTTCCGAAACAAAACGCACACATACACAGCTTACCAGACGAAAATGCACAGTGTAATAACCAACAGAGGAAAAAGATTTTTAGAAGAGTTAAAAAATTAATAAGGCATTAGATAAATCATCACAAAATTGCTTTATTTTTAATTAACACTCTTTTAATGTTTAATAATATTAATGAAACATAATAACCGTGAATTGGCAGTAATACACTGTAAAATTTCGAACTAGTAGTATCCCGTAGGTATTAAATATTTGTTAGTATTAGGTATAATGCCTAACGATAAGTATTCATATCTTTCACTCCATACAAAAATTTGATTTTCAATTTTTTAACTCCTCTAAAAATATTTTATCTCTATATGTTAAATACACTGTGGACTCCTGTGTAGTAAGCTGTGTATGATTTACGTATCTATGGATGTGTGTGTTTCGTTTCGGTATCGCTAAAACTCAGACTAAGGGTATACCGCTTGTGCCGTGTTCTGAAGCAAATACACGTAATGTCGTTCAACAGCATGTCCTCGATGAACTAAGACTGAGGGAAGCTGGTTCTCCGAAATCCTAAGTTCGATAACGTTACTAACGTAATGTAGTAGATACTCGATCGAGTAAGTCGTTTCGATTCTTGAGTCGCCACTGTCAAAATGACTCAAGACTCTGTTCCCTAGACGATGATTCAAAATATCTTGAAGATTTTTTCCGTTTCCACTTCTCTCGATTATATTTTGAACGATCTCTGTGAGTCCTATGTTTAATTAAGAGATATCAGATTCATTTTCTGTAATTGATACCAAACAAAAAATGTTACTACAGCAGACGCATATAAACTTGACAGAGTACTCGGCAATGGCGTTAGATTATATGGAATAAAACAATGTAGGTTACTCGGTAACTCGGTAAAACTTGTACACTCGGTAAAACTCGTAGAAACCACAACCACAAAACCATTCGTATTTGCACACCTTTTTGTTACAAAATCGATTCATGCCATCGTTAAATCTGTAACGACAATGCTTTTTAACCGATTGCTACGTTTTTTGCCCAAATTACTTTGTATATTTAAGCTTGTTATATTTTTTATTCCTAATAATTTATCATTATTAGCGTCGGTTCCAGAAGGTATTAATTGAACTATTAGTGCAGATATCGAGGCGGTGTTAACCTTCAGATATTATCATCATTTTCTCTCCATTGTCCTTTGAGTGACTTTAGGCTTATGAATAAGGCTTCTAGTAAAAGACCAGGTTTCAACATCAAAGGTTATCGCTACATTTAGACATATAATGGTGCTTTTAACGTTACATTATTTTACAATTTAAATGGCATAAACACAGTGAGATTGAATACTAACGTCGAAGTATTCGTAGAGTAAGAGTCAGTCATTAGTTATGTCATGTCAGTGTATCTGACATCTTCCCATACTAATGGCACACGTTAACGAAAATCGTCGTGTTCGACTTCGTGCTTAAGGCAAAGATAACACACAACATAGTTCGCCCATTGTTATAAACAATAACGGAATAAATAATAAAATAAATAAAGCAGGCCACACCAATTATCGAACGCTATTTTAAAAAGAACTTTGAAGCCAATTTCGCAATGTGCACATTGAAAAAGCAATCGTATAGCGGAAAAAACGACGGTCCCGTTACGAATGAATAGGGAATTCAATCAGTGTATCCGAGTTCTCGATTTATTTGCGAATACCATTTCGCTGACAGATGGTATCGATTTTAAACTATTAACGCATCAATAGCCTGGTTAAAGAGGCAATTCGTTTTTATTGAAGTGAGAAAATGTGGAGATAGCAATTGCATGTAGAGATTTTCTGCTTTTGTCTGCGGTTCGATCATACCATTTATGGGTCTTATTTCAGATCAAACCAAAACAATCAACGTGATACAAGACGTTGAAGTTATTTAATACACTTTTTTATTAAATTTCGGTCCTCAAAGACGCTTGGCTAGCTTCTAATTTAAGGGTACAAATATTTGAATATTTGATAAAGTTATCATGTATAAACCCTGCAGTCCTTGTTCTATTATAATAAAACTTATCTTATGAAGTATAATTTCGTTACCTAACTTTGTCTTGGAACTAATCTCCGCAACTGTTTTAAGCATAATTGGTATACTTTGAATAAACTGATATCATTCGTTATTATCTTTAGAAGAGTATTTTTATCTTTGTAAATCTAAGAGTAGCTAACTGCTTTAGTACTGAATGAGTTGCATAAAAGTGTCTGAAACCGTTAAGCGACGCCCGTTTGGAGTTGAATAAAGTTAAGCAGTCTTAAGCAGAGATAAAATGTATTGAATTTACAAAGGCAAAACTTGTCACGAGTAGAAGAACACGTATAGAAAAACATATTACATAATTATATGCAATACTAAATATCTTGTGAATTATTTGAGTCACAATGGCAATCATTTGATCAGGTGGTCGTTTTACTTAGAATTTGTGAGCCCTTGTCGTAATTGGCTGACATAACCAAGCAACCAACACGACAAAATTTAAACACAAGGCTTTGTATTGAGTTATTCTCATTGGACACCACTTTGACATGCAACATTGTTGTATACCATTAAGTTGCCGTACGATCAACTTTACATGCGGCATGGCATTAAGCACACGGGGTAATGTCAGAAAGTAACTAAGTGTAACGAAAAGTTCCAAGTTTTAAAATGATCAAAATTGTATAGAGCGTTAGAAGTAGAATATTTAGTTCCTCATAACAGCATAGCTCGAGGTTGTTACCCTGAAATTGAAGATAAGAACATCTAAATGAAATTGCTTAAATGGCTGAATTCAAATTGTCTTCTCTCAGATGTGATTGTTCGCGAATAGAATAATATCACTAAGTAAATTGAATACTGAACTGTCGACGTAACAGAGCCTAATTCCTTTTCATAATATATTGCTCTTATTAATGAAGTAAAGCAATTGAGAATCAAAAATTAATTTGACAAAAATTAAGATAGATTATTTATTTATGTTATTTTGTGCCAATCCGCGCATACTTCATATGGCTATATCTTCTTCACAGAGCTCAGAGGTAAAATATACATATGTATAGGCCCAAAACAGAGCATCATAATGTTATCTGGACTGAACAACGGTATGTTGCGAGTAAGAATGAAAGTACCTGAGAAAAATGAGTTTGTAACAGATACCAAATTTTATCACGATGAATAACAATCATAGCAACTTGAAAAGGGAAAAAGTATCAATCAAAGAAAATGGACGATAAAACCGAAGTGTTGAGAAACGAGGAAAATTAAGGTATGGAAATGAAAGTAAGAATAAGAAAGGGCAAGTATCAATTAGGACTGGCAATGTCTCTGCCTTTGTAACGGATGCCATTGGTGACGAATTTCAGAAAAATAAAGGGATTGTTTCTCAAGAAACCGTTTCGTTGGACGATATTTTCATTTCAGCGGTGAGAAAAACAACAAATACAAAGCCTAAAGAATTTTAAACTTTAAAAATGTAGGCAGTGCTTTGATAAGGAATTGAGTAACAAACAAGAATATTGTATTCGTTAACGTAACAAAAAATGGTGTAGATAAGCGTTATCGGTATTTAATGCTTAGGACACTTAACATAAGCTTTTTTATTCATTTTAATGTCCTTCAGTGTGCAGTGATGATGATATGATTTCTTGACACACTTACGTATAATCTGTTGCTTGTAGATTTGGTTCATTTTCGTAGGATTTTGAAACGATTTTTATCACATTTATAGTTCTTTTTTATTTAATTATAATTAAGTTGTTAAAACAGTTCCTAACCTCATAATATCGTTCATTTCTTTAAAATAAACGTCGGTACTTTTAAGTTAATTTATACCGTATGAAAATTTCACGATGTTAGGCCATTCTAAAATAACTTAGACCACGTGGACAGCTAATAGTTTCTACGAATGCAATACGATGTCTGACGATATTACGTAAAATTCAACCTACCACAATCAATCAACTGTGTACCTATATGTCAAAGACAATCTGATTTTAATGACTTACCTAAGTAGTATGTTGATCTTGCCAACGTGATCTTACTTAAACACTCATGTCAAGAAGATAAATAAAGGAATCGGAAAAGGTATTAAATTAACAAGAATCGAAGACTCCCACTGAGGAGTAAGATTGAGACAAGGTCGCGTTAGAATAATAAGGGGATGCTTAGTTATCTGACATTTGCCTACAAAGAGCCCCAAGGTGGCGGTGGGACGGTACGGGTGGAAATAGGCTTCGCACATGACTTATATTAATCCTCTCGCTTCTCGCCGAAAATAAGGCACAATAACGTGCGACATATTAAACTGTTCGTAGCTGATGTTTCAGCTTTGTCGGAATTCATTTTAAGGGCCATGTGATTTTGACAGCGCTTTATTTCTATGTTGTGATGTCTGACTTCTGTTAATAAAGGAGTCTCTATTTTTTATCAAATTTCAGCGCCTTATTATCTTATTAATTATCCATAACTGTTTGCCCCGCTTTGAATAACTTTTTGATCGGTCATTGCCTTTTAAAAGCTTTTGCAGTGCCCAAATGCTTGCACCCACATTAATTTCAAGAGGTTAATTTATCATTACCCTCTCGGAAATTTAATTTTGCGAAGTTTAATTACGTCGTAAGAAAGTTTGAGACTCATGATATTCATTACGACAATTGTATTATGTTGCGTCTGCGGAAACCAAACGTTTATTTTTAATAGAAAGGACAACATATTTAAAATATAGGTTAAACATTACGTAGGGGCTATCTTTACTTTAATGGCGCATTTTGGTGACATTAATCGGTGTGTAGATGGTGCTTTTTACTGATATCTTGGCGGCATTTCAAATACTACCGCAAACTATATTTAATATAACAAATTGGTCGTAATACTTTTAATAAAGGTGCGACAAGAATTTTATTTTAAGAGAAAATTTAAAATGCGATTTCATAGTGTAAAGTAAAACTTTGCGGAAATCTTTCTTCTTTTAAAACCTAACCGTAACTCTGTAAGCGCGGATTTCGCGGTTTACGTGGTCAGTCGGCATAACTTTCGGACACATTTCGGCCGCTCGTCTCGAGAAGATCGTTTAGAATATTTCGCAATGCAGGAACAATCTTTCGTACGCAAGTCAGCGGTGAAGTGAATGCGAGTTTTGTAACAATAAGCGTGAGGCGGGAGACGCAACAATAAGTACCGGCAACCCTTGCCCGCGCTTTGTCCGCGAAACTCCGTCGAAAAGTTGCACTGAACTTGGTGGAGCGAGAGGGCACACGCGATGCCGTGGGCTCGAGCGGGAACCACCAGCGACTACCGCGCGGGGAGCGAGCGCGCGTTGGAGCCGGTCAGCGCGGCGGGCTCGCTACATCGGGCGCGGCTGCCGGCTGCTGGTGTGACGAGCGTGGTCGGCGAGCGGCCGCGGCGGCGCCTCCACGCTACTGCGGCACGCGCCAACCCGCGCCTGCCCCGCACCACGACGCATCCCCCACCACCCCGCGCCCCGCGCACCCTACCGCACCATCGCCCCGCACGCACGCCGCATTCTTGCGATCCACCGTTCCACCGCTCCACCGTTCCACGGCTCCGTCGCACCGACGCTCCACCGTTCCTCGGCTCCGTACGCCGGATCCGCCCTCGCACCGAAACAATCCGCTTAAGCCTCTCCGGCCGCTCTCACTCCACATGTTGCTGCCGACGCGGCCGTCGACTTTACACGATCTCGAAACTTTTCACATACTTTTCAGAAATGATAACGCTTTCAAGTTTAATCCCCTTAAGTAACACTCTCAGTTTCCGACTAAAATTTCTAATTTGAGCCATTTGTTTTGGAGCTCAAAGTTAGGTTGAGACACCATTTGGGTCCTCGCGAAACAGGGAATCAGGAACAGAGTAAATCATAACTTTCGGAGTTCCTGTGGCTTACAGGAAGTGACGGGGGTAAAGTTTCCGGAAGCGAACGATTGTTTATGAGCGGAACACACGTGGCCGGGCTTAACTACCTCGGGCTTACAGGTGGAACTTGGAGTTGAAGCCAGATCGAGTTATTGCTCTATGAAATATCGTGCTCGCCACTTAATTTGACAGTTGAATATTATGAAGTGTTTGGCATTTAACTCGGCTTGGTATTGAACTTTGAGAGTGAACTGTTTTCGTTGAAGTTTAAACTTTGTTTGTAGTTACATATAAGCATCTAATATTTGTAACTTGAGTAAAAATGCTCTAGGTCAGCTATAATGACATCTTAGCTTGTATGCTGTAATTTATTATTATGGGTTTTTCTATTTTTCGGAAACAGGAAACAAGTCGAAACCATCGCCATCTCATCTCCGAGAGGCCTTGATAAGTCATAAAGTGTGTCAAAGCCGATATAAAACTCAAATCCACGATAGTTTTTGGCAGAATTTCCCACAAATGCAGTATACTATTAATGATGCAATCCAAATGAAAATGTAAAACGGACACGAAGAAAAGAGTTTGCGCCAAAACCGAACTGAGAGATTTACGATTCAGTCTCGTGGGAGTGTAATGCGGATATGACCTACGACCTCAAATAAAAACATACCTACTTAAAGGAAACGCCAACTTAAACCGCTATTTGTACGCAGTGAGCGCAACAGACTAGCGGTGATGATAGCCCAGTGGCTTAGAATTGGCAGCGGCACGCACCAATGACTTTGAATTAAAAAGTTATGTGCGCTTTATAAAACTAAATATCACCTGCTTTTACGGTGAAAGAAAACATCGTGAGGAAACCTGCATGCCTGAGAGTTCACAAATAAAAAATGTTCTCAAAGGCATGTGAAGTCCACCAACCGGCATTAGGCCAGCATGGTGGACTAAGGCTTACTTACCTCTCATTGTGGGAGTAGACCCGACCCTGTAGAAGGTCATCAATGGGTTACTGACGAGCCGAACAGAACTAGCAGATTAATGTGTATTGGACGGACCACATCGTTCGAATGACAGATAAACGATGGCCAAGAGAGGTCCTCGAATGGTACGAGTACCTACCTCGTGTTGGGAATAAGACTATAGAACACCCTCGACTCCGACTCGGTGGACTGAAGTCTTAAGGAGAGCAAGTAACTTTTTCTAGGGTCCAGGACCGATATAGGGAGACTTATGTCGAGCAATAAACATCAGAAGGCAAAATTACACACGGCCACGTGTTTTAGATCGATGTTTTTAAAAATTTGGAATTTAAAAATTAAACTGACTTCAAAAATTATGAAATAAAATTTGTTACATAACTTTAGACGTAGTTACTATTTTTTGAGGTAATAAAAATTTCATACTTTTTTGAAGCCAGTTTAATTTTTTAAAACGATTTATTTAACATTCCAGCTTTCCCCGGTAGAGTTTCAACCCAAACCTTAAACAAGCCACGATGGTTCACCGAATGCTTCTCAAGTGTACGTAGCGGCACCGTATGTTAGTAAATTCGATGAAAAACCGCACACTCGTATGAGAGAAATTTAGCAAAATATTAGCGAGATGAGATGTAAAATCTTAAACATATCTGCTTTTAACCCAGCACACGGATTTCAAACGTGAAATTGCATAATTTACAAGTACAGACGCGGGATATGCTTTAAAACTGCGGGCTAGATTTATGAAACCGAGTTACAAAGTCGTAAGATGCATTTAAGTTGAACTAGTGCTGAAAAATTGAGTTTATATCACAACTTTTCGTATTAATATATTTTGTGTGCGATTTATAGTATTGCGAATTATACACAGTAAACTAAACTAGATTAGGTGTATTTTGGGTGTCAGTGGTATTTGTTCCGACACCGACAAAGCTGTCGCGCGTCATTATCGCAGTTCAATCGGATGAAACGCAGAATCATTCGAAGCAGATAGCCGTATGATTGGATTAGTGAGTCAATCGCCTATTGACATTTCAAAGTCTATTTTAACATAACCTGAGTCTCCCCTCATTGATCTGCATGTAAGTGGCATTTAATGTTATTGGATAACAAACAGGTTCTTCCCGACCTTCTAGGGTATCTTATATGTAGACTAGCTGTGCCCGCGACTTCGCCCGCGAGGAATTATAAAATGAAAGTAGCCTATGTTACTCCTTATTAAATCAGCTATCTGTCAGTGAAAGTCCCGTCAAAATCGGTCCAGCCATTCCAGAGATTAGCAAGAACAAAGAGACAGACAGACAGAATTGTAAAATCTTATTTTGGTGGATTCGAACCTGGACTTCCGACTATCAAGAGTTTATTCGCGCTAGGCATAGAGATCTTCAATTCGAAACCACTTCTCCTGGTTCTGACTGTAACAGTATCTTCAATGTCTGTGTTACATATGTAATTAGTAAAAAAAAACAATATAGTCGCATCGAGTGAAATAAAAAAGATAAGTATAGAGTTTTGTTGTTAAGGTATAGACTTTTAGGAGTAAGTAAAGTCACAGTAAATGAGTTAAATGGAGAGCCCACTGAAGCTTTAAATTGGTTAATACTCGAAACTAATTACACTTAATCGTCGGTTCAAAGCTAACTAGTATCTATCGGAAGTTAGACCAACAAAATCTAAATTGAATCAGCATAATATGAAGTATTTGTTGGGTTCAGAATGTCTAATGGAGTTCGCTTCAGGTCACTGCACATACGTAGAATTTTGAATCAAATTTCCTTCGAATATAATACGAATGTGATGGCAATATTAATATACCTATGATTTAATTCTTTTATCCAGTGGTAGCACTAAACATGCTCTTAGCTATCTGTATTCTTTGTTACGTGGTGTCAATCATCACCTTCCTATCCCAATCTACAGTTGCCTTCACTGACATAGTAAGTTCCTTACTGTATGGCCTTAGCTACTGCTGGAAGCGATCCAGTGTCTTATTGAAGTATAATACGGCGCACGCTGGCCCATGCTAGCCATTTAAGTATTCTGCAAGCGAAGCATACCTTACGAAAGTAGTTTTTCTTAAAAATCATATATGATGGGCGAGTGGACCTGCAGGTCAACAGAAGTGGTCAGTGGAACCCATGAACATCCACGTTAAACCTCAAATACGATAGGAATCCACACCCTCCCAACCCTCTTTTATCTGTTCTGTGCTCCCAACCGCAACACAAACATGAAAGAAATGTTGCTTTACGGCGGGTTAAGAGGGTGGCGGTAAGGTAACTCGTGATCGGATCGGCAAATGATCATATTATCTGAACCCGCCTTTACTATTTCATCATATCAGTCATGAGTCAACCTGGTTGGTGTGCAGCCTACTCGTCGTCTTTTGGATGCCATTCGAAGACCTTTCGACCATCGGCTTTCATTCCAAATGATGTTCATTAGTGATATTATAATTATTAACACAAAAACTATACTTTAATTAGACAGAACAAAGAGCGCGGAACTTATGCCAATATTATCCCGTTGATTAGTACGACGTCGCCGCCTGAATTCAAAGTTTGCATGGTTTGAATGTTGGATCCTCGATAGCTACGAGTTCGTCCAACTCCGAAATTCCAAAACGTATTTGGAGCGTTAGCATATAAATGCACGTAAAGTTAGTTCTCATAAATGCATGATCCCTAATAGATATTCCGTATAGCTAGTTATGACAAATGCGGTTTATTTCGTGTTTATTATTCGTTTATTATATCGTTATACTTTAGGTTATAAACGTTTGCTGGAGATACGAATGTTTAGAATAGATCGTTGGTTTTGTATTGGTAGAAGTCGTTCTTAACATAACTTATTGGAATTAAGCAAAAATGGGTGTGCCAAGTGGCCTATTTGTGCCACTAGCATCAAAGTATTCGTGTAGTTAACGTATGCTTTAGTACAGGAAGATGTCAGACAAACATTATGACATAATGTTTACCGTAATACACCGACGATAGTCTTCATTCTCTGAACAGGACAAAGTACAGTCCGTAGTAGTTAGTGTTTATGGCCAAACATGACTGTCTGCCAACAAAGAGCAACTATTATTCAAAATAAGTGCCAAATGGAAAAGATACCAACCTGTTTTTTTCGAAATAGGTAAAGCAGGTGAAGCAGAATGAAGGTATGAAAAGAGGGAACGACAAAAGAAAGTTTTAAGAGCTTTCAAGAGCATGGGATAGTGTTGTGCTGTTTATACGGGAAGTTGTCGAGAATTTCAACATTTATTTTGTGCTGAACAAATGCTTTGGTGCGTTGAGATGGATTTCAATTAGTGACATTCTTAACACACTTTAAAACTTAAGACGCAGCGTTCTAAATAGGTGAAAATTTAATTTCCTAGTACCGAAAGGTTCTTACAGACATCCAAAGTATTTTAGTCGCTTCATAAAAGACAACGTGATTACAAAGTAATACAAAGAGTCACTGTAAATAAGGGAAACTACATCTACCTTCAAACAGAAGGGTCTGAGTATACCTCTTCAACCTGCAAAATTATCCCAAAAGATGAAATATGTCCATCTATAAGGGTACCATTCTACACAGTCTGAAACCCCATAACGACCATCTGCAGAGCTGAATCTGCTCTCTAAATGAGAAGAACTCATAGTTTACCATTCTGAACAAGGGTGGGTTAGTAGACACATCTTTGATAACGAAACGGAGAACTTCCAAGCACGAAAACATTGTAATAGACGGTGACATTTTTTAACACGAAACTATTTAACAGAGTAGTTTACCTTCCTATTTTGTTGCTTTAAATTAAACATTTTATCTAATAATAGTATTTTGCATTAAATATTAATTTGGTACCGTATAAACCTTTATTAACGAGCCAAAACCACTAAAACCGATGGTTTACCGGCTTACAGCCGTTATTCTCAATAATATTTACAGTTAAGTTCAAATAATGAGATTTATCCAAAACTATTCATATATTATGCATGAATGAGTTATTCTAACATTCAGGACCCAGGATGAACAGTGGAGAGTCCTATATCCAGCAGTCGCCTTCAAAAGGCTGGTATATAGAGGAGACAGATAAATCTTTCAGAGGCCAACGCTGAAACGAACTGAATCAAGCTTAAAAAATATAACCGTTCATTTATCTTTACGTTTTAGTCACGTTCTCTATAAACAAGATTCGCGCTTGGTCGTTTTTCAATTTTACACCACCTTAAAAAAATATCATGGCTATCATAAATGGTGCTGGTATTTAGTGAAAGGCTGGCTGGAATTTTCGGAATATCTCGCACCGTACCGAACGCGGTCTCGGCACAAAACACAGAATGTACAGAAAGAGAGTTCCATATGAAGGATTTTCGAGCGACCTTCACATATCGTAGAACGCTCACGGACGAGTTGTTTTCTTAAGAATTTTCAAGCTTGAAAATTATCGTCAAAGTATTCGTATAAGTAACGGGTGGCATTAGTATGGGAATGTCAGACAGACCGACATTTAACAATATTTAACATATTAATGTGACGTTTACTTTAACGATAATGTTCATGCACTTAGCTTTTTGAGAGTATTTCGTTCGAGCTTAAGTAAAAACTAATTGTGGTAAATTAAATAAATTAAGTAAATATATTTTGGCATGGAATCGTCGTTAAAGAGGGTAAAGATACGGTTAAGATAGGTAACTTATTAGTACTAGATTAGGTACAACTTAATAGTTGTACTTTGAAAATGGAGATCTACCATTAGGTGATCATGGCCGTGCCCTAATTACGTTATCTTGGATTTTTGTATACATAACATAATTATGCGATGTAGAAAACTTCGATAGCGTGATTCAGGATCCCCGTGGCGCCATCTCTTGACCAGTCGCGGAAGCCGCCACAACTACGAAAGTCACTTCACTTTTGTACTCTCGGTACTTCATGGTCTCAGTACGTGCGCGAACATATCGCTATTTCTCGGTACCCCACATTCTCGGTATCGCCGATTCGCATTTGAATAACGGCGATTTAGAATTCAAACACAGTTCAATGCAAAATGCAGTCATACGCGAATTTTAAAAATACTCTTCCTGTGTGTTGTAATGGCGTAAGAAGTAAGCAATTTTCAGTAGAACTTGTTTAGACATGGCTGAGGCTGATGATAAAAGGCTAGTGTAATCTCTGAGACAAAATTAATAGGTTCATATACATTATGTAGTAACGTTATGGTAAACGATTGTGTCATTCAAAATATTGTCGTAATTACCTATAATATGATGCCAGCTACCTTCGTATTTTTCACATTTATCTACAACGACCTTGGTTGTACTGCATAGTAAAGTACACCATCGTTTTTTACATTGTTGAGTAAATCAAAGTTAATTTACAATAAAAAAAAACATCAACCATTTTTACTTGTATTTAATAGTTTTGATCATGGATGATAAAAATTATTATAATGATAACATAATATAAAATTTCCAACTACATTTTGTACCAATATTATATAATCACATTTATCTACATCTATATTTCGTATTTCATCACATTGATCTACATCTACATTTCGTATTGTATAATTTTTTAAATAATGTATTATTATAATTCGAGCTGTTTTCAAAAAATAAGGTGAATTTTCATTTTTCTTACCGTATGCCACAGTCAATATTTCAAGTGTTTTGAGCACTTAATTTATTTTTTTACGATTAATTTGATGTAACTTTTTTGAAAAATTTTTTCGACATGTACGCGAAACTTGATAATTCACCTTTTTTGAGTACATTCCACAGGTTGTTACTTATGTACCTTTGTTATATAACATGCAAGCTACATTTCGCATTTTATCACATTTATCTACATCTAAAGTATACCATCATGCTTTTCATTGTTGACTAAACCAAAGTTCATGTACAAGAAGAAAACAAAAAGAAAGTAATTAATAATTTTTATCATATAGGATAAAAATTATTACCACAAACTACGAGTACACAACAACATAATCACAGTCACAACAAGGAAACACCTGATGGTCGGGCGTGGCACTGCACACTGATGCACTGCTTCACTGGTTCCACCGAAGAGCCCGAAGTCCTCCATAACTGCTGTAGTACGAGTAGGTCCCACTCAATCCGATGTTACTGCCTCGATTCCACCGTCGTACCACTTGAAGAAAAATACGAAATAGTGTTCCATACAAACCCATTCAGTAAGGATGGGTGTGCATGAGATGCCCTCCCCATTTCCGGGCTTGGGACCGACATCACAGCGGGCATTACCGCCGAGGCAATAATCCCCGCTGAGAAGGCTGGGTTACATCTCAATATGCATATTTAATCTGAAAATCTTTCTTTCCCTCTCCTCCCATTTATTTATGTATCTTTCTCCCTCTTAAGAATCACAAATAGATAATTTAACATAATCACATACACAAATAATTAACGATCACGATTAAAACAGTTAAGTTTCTTTCACATGAAATTTTGTAGGATAACAGGCATATTCGAATTAATTAACAATTGCAAGAGCCTTAATCACTACTTTTAAATATAACAAAAATCTGTCTGTATAATTTGTCAGGCAAACTTGTTAGTATGAGTAAATTACACATATGCTTGCGCACACTCACACACACGCACACACGCAAGCACATAATTTATTTTATCTTATGAATGATAATATAATTAGATATAATTAGATAATAGTTATTAAAATGCTGATTTTCATGACCACAGAAAATAGATAACGACAAATAATTCGAATTTTAAAATATTGGTGAAAAACGTTTTTTATTAATTAATATCATAGCAGCTGTTAACAAGTGGTGATTTTGACATTCCCTCAGGACTAAGAAAAAAATTTGGAGTATGTCACTGGGCCTTAAACCCGGGCCTATTGAGTAAGAAACCGAATTCTGAGCCACTAGGCTATCATTGCTTCCCACACCTGACGTAAGATACGAGTAGAGTCTCGACGCAACCGAAATAATTTTTAATTCATGAATGTCATAAATAGTTGGCAGTTTGTACAACGCGGAAGACGAGTAGTGCGTATAATCGAAATAACAGGAATAAAAAAATTCGTATTATTTTCAGATATCGAGATTCCGTACCTCAAAAGGGAAAATGAAAATTCGTGGGCTGTTTGCCTAAGCCGATAGTAAACAAAAAACCTTTTTCGGCTACAAATAATTACTTTGAGCAACTTATTATATAGGTGGATAGGTACTTTTTATTCCGGGCACCATGCCGCAGAATGAAATTTTAAAGGGTTTGTTTTTGTTGTAAACATATTTTTGTACTGAAAAATTCTTTAGCAGCGCTGTGCACTTTTTGGGATAGTTAAAAATGTTAAATTTAAGTAACCCTTATCGACAATGCGTAAGACGGGGAGAGTGTTTTTGTGATTAGCGCCATCTAGTGAAAAGTGCAGAAAGGATTACATGACGTTCGTGAAAGAGGGAAGAAATAGATTACTGCTATATAAGAAGATGGCATTTTTTTCTTAATCCTATCCGATACCTGTGACGTCATAAGGGGCGTTAATTAACTACAGTCCGTTTTTGAAGTGAAAACTTCTTTTAAGAGCGGCGTTGTGCAGTTTTTTTTTTTAAATATTAAACTCGCGTCAGGACACGTGACCTGATCGAAAATTCGTAAATTACATTTGGCCTAAGATATCATTAGAGGAAAGCCGATCCTGCTCCTAGCTGCCTAGGTTACTGCAAGATTAATCGAATATTGACATAATTTTTAAAATAAAAAACAAACATTGTCATTACTACCTTCTGTTATATAAACAGTGACCTTTAGACACCTAACATTTACAGTATCTTCGTAGCCATCCACTGCCATTATCTTAAAGGGCACCCGACTTCACATTTGTACAGAAAACGACCAATGTTCGCATTTAAAGAACCGTTCCAAATACCTTTTCAGGTATTGATATAAAAATGCCATAGAAATAAACTTTAAATTTAAACGTGGTATGCAGGTGAGGGAATGTTATAAATATTAGGGTTAGTCCTACCCTAGTACCTATTTGCTTTAATGTTACTGTTACCTTTAAGCCAAATATTCGAAAAACCAGTAAACGTGTCACATGATGATGGTCACTGCCGCCCATGGACGTCTGCAACGCTTGAGTCATAAGCGCGCTATCCAGCCAAGTTATCTTTTCGACAACAACCGGGACCGACGGCTTATAAGGCGCTTCGAAACACGGAAAAGCGTAATTAATTAGCCACGATCACCGATCCAAGTACTGACCGCGCCTGACGTTGCTCAACTCTTTCGAGCGCTTGCGCAAACTACTCAAGCAGTGAGGCTAAGGTAACGAAATACTAAATTTACTGAAAATCAGTCAGTGGACATTGGTCCAGTAGTGAAACTAAATGGAACGGAATCATTTTTAGACTGTGCGACGCTGACGCGCTGTCTGGTGCGTGGGAAATCCGAACGGTCGTACTTTCACGTGTAACGTCTCATTTATAATGACGTTACAAATAGAGACTAGATTTCAGGGTACAATTTTTTTCTCAAAGATTTTTTTAGAACGCGTTTAAGGGACACTTTATTGACGTCAGCGCGCACATTTCAGTACCTCGAGCATGTTAGCAAACTTACACAGTTTCGTATAGCAATCGTATCGATTTGCCATTAGTATGGGAAGATGTTAAGACAGACTGTCATAATTATGACATTCTAATGACTGATGTTTAGTACGAATACGAATACATTGACGATACTGTCCATTATCATATTTATCACGGCAGTTCTCTTCCGTAGCAATAAGACGGGTCTTGCTGGTTTCCTCACGATGTTTTCCTTTACCGTAACAGCAGACGATATTTAATGCTATAAAGCGCACATAACTTTTTTACTAAGTTGTTTGTGCGTGCCACTGGGATTCGAACCTGGACCCCTCGATTCGAGGTCAAATTCTAAACCACTGGGCTATCACAGCTTACTTAGATGCTTAGGTTTAAAGTTTTAAAGGTTTAATGAAACGTGACATCGTGCTACATTGTTTGGTGCATTGAAATGTCATTCATACGAGTAAGAAGGTATTAAATTTAAGAGATGTGGTTTAAAATAGGGATGATGATAATTATCTTAACTGCGAAGTGAATTAGTGATGATCAAATATACATATTGAGATATTGACGTTAACATAATAAGTATCGATGCAAAGGAATTAAGCAAATACGTATAATTATGTACAAAATTATAAGGTCGTAGCAATAACGTAGAATTAATTGATCACACCATAAAATGTTTATGATGTCCTTTCAAGCTTTCAAGCATTTCATGATGTGGTCAAATTTACGATGTATACATACATATAGGTCTAGAAAAAAATAATATTCACACATTTACGACCTTACAAAAATTATGTAAGTAAATAAAAAATATATTTACAGATTATGTTAATCAAAGGGTAGATATTACTATGATACAAATAACGAATTAAAAGAAAGAGACATAGTAAGTATCCAACGTACCTTATTTTACAAATTAGGTGCATTTAAAATATTTGTCTTATTATTATAAAGACAGACATTTTTTCAATACTTACTCCTTCATTTAAAAAATATATTTTCCATATTTTAAAATAGACATTTTTCTTCTCGTTCAGGCTCCGTTGTGGTTTAGATTAAACGGATCTGATGGTCCCTGAGCCGGGCGCAAAATTCGTCAAATATCTCTTCTCAGACGTTAATTCGTACAATGCTTAAGAGAGTAGAACTAAGAAGCTTGGTGATCGTCAGATACGGCTTCATGGGTGGGTTGAGCAGCGGCAGCTTTCATAGTATGTAAAGAAAAAGTAAATAGCAAGCTGACATTTTTATTTATTTACAGAAACATAATCATTATTGGGACGAAATCACTGAAAAAAATGTCATATATCTTTAATCCCCCGACATTATTCTTTTCGTTGATATTTGGCAAGTTATAAAAATTAAAAGTTTCAATGTAACTTACTAAACTTTGTTTTTCTACGTACTTCAAAGGCTGCGGCCCGATTATCTCACCCATGAAACCGCAGCTGACGATCAAGACCAAGCGTCTTAGTTCTACTCTCTTAAGCATTCTACAACTTTTGGCCGCGAGAAAATTGGTCACGAAAACCTCTCGTTGGCTTACGTACCACAATGGAAGTGGATGGAAAACACATTTTGTGTTGTGCTTCATTAACTTGTCAACAACAGATTATACAAGGTGACAAATTGTAATATGTTTCCTCATTTTTTCCTTTTTCCTCTGACCGATTATATGAAGTGTCCTTTTTTCCGCGTCGACGTACTCATAATCAAGGCTGGTCCCCCAAAGGATTATGTAAAAACCATCCAACCTAATAATCCGATGGTGGGGACCAAACCCGACTACGGTCTAAGAACGGGAGTCATGCCTTTTCACTTCTTTCTTCTGTCTTCTACTTTTCTGTAGATTTTGGACTTAAAAAAATTCTAAGTTAATAAATATCTACACCTGTTAGTATCCTCGGCAGCATGCCTCCCCATCCTTAACACAAGACATGAAGAACATGCTACTTGTACGGCGGGTTAGGACGGCGGCGGCGGGCGGCTGGCAGTATAGTACATCCCCGGACGAGCTACTGTGAATCTACCTCCTATAGACTATGTTTCACTTTCTTCTCTCTTCTTTCTTCTTTCTTCGTTGCTAATGCTTGTAGGCGTGTGACATGATAGTGCGATAGTGACGTTAAAGTGATGAAAATAATAAAATGACAATGATTATGTGCTGTGCGAGATATACGTGACTCTGAAGTAGTAAAATTAAGTGCGTAAAGGTCTTAATAATAATTATGTGCGAAATATTTTGTGACACAAAATTACCAATTTCATACAAATCAGTTGTAGTTTATAAGCGACGTTAGCACTTATTAATATAATACCAAAAATACTAAATACCTATTTTGAAAGTGCACAATTAATTGGCGCTTCAATAAGGTTTAAAACTTTATTGTTTTAATTTTTTTTAATAGCGTGCATTTAAAGTGCTATAATATACGAGTAAATACAAAGTAATATTTATGAACATAATACTTAAATATATAATATTGATGAAGTTATACAGTACCCCATTAATGACTCACTACAGGGTCGGGTCTCCTCTCACAATGAGAGGGATGTAGGCCTTAGTCCACCACGCGGGCCTTCTGCAGGTTGGTGGACTTCATATACCTTTGAGAACATTTTTTGTGAACTCTCAAGCATGCAGATTTCCACCACCATGACAAAATTTAAAGTGTTTAAATGAGAGCATGGAGTTGAACAAATGGAATGTGTGCAATGACGTTGTAGTACGAACAACTTTTGCGAGCAACATAGCAATAGGACAAAGGGGAAAGTATTAGTTGATTGATCCAATTATTGTATGGTAGATTGATCAATGATTGTTGGTTTGCTGACCGTTTAGCACCACCCGGGGGGCACGTGTAGGGTAATAAAGACCAATTTACACAAAAATACACTCAATTTCAATTGTAATTTACGTTCGCATCTTGGCAAGATACTTTTACTGTACTCCAATATTCACATAAAATGAATGTATGAATATTGGAGTCAATTTGCATGGCATATTATTATGGCAATGATGATTACACAAATGTATGAAATCCGTATAGTGGACAAACCGGAGTAACTGGCCACATACGAATGTCAAACAAATGTGCTAGCAATATTGTAAATTAGTCTTCAGGTCGAACCTACGGACGCGGCCAGCCTCACCCCCCGTGCTTCACAAAGCTTGCAAACATTTTACTTAATAAATAAATCTAACTTTACTACATAAAAAAAACTACGAAAAATGTTTGCTCTTTGTGAAACACCTAAAACATAATAATTATGTTTTAGGCACGCCTTAACTACGCACAGCACTTAACTAAACGCCAGTACACAGTCTTATGTATGAAAGATTCAATAGCTGATAACTTATTTGGAAGAATAGTCCTTGAATTGCGACCTCGTATCGGCAAAATGAATGCAGCCCTCGAAACAGGTGGACTGATTACCTAAAAATACAGGAGGAAACTGTAGGATTCAAAGGGTCCAGGAGTGTGGAATCGATTAGGCGAGGTCCATATCAATCAACGGACTGCAAAGGGCTGCTAGATAGTCCTAGATTGAATCGACGTGAATGAAACATTACTTCGTGAAATCTATAAATAGACTATCTGAAAAATCATTAGCTTATAATGGCCTCGTTCGATAATATCACACAGAGAAGGAAAAAACTAAACACATTCGATTGTTATGAAACAGATGCAAAAGACAACAGTCGTTCTCAGTCTTCAATATTATTATTATAATTGAGCCAGTACAGCTACAACAATCAAAATAATAGTTTAGTTAGCGAAATTAATGATCTACCACTACAACTCAAGATAGCTAACCAAGAAATTGACAACCTTAATAAAGGCGGAGCAAGTGTCTTCCGTGGTCTTCCCCTCCAGCGTGGTGTTGGTTTGTCTATCTGTGCTCCCAGTTCCTCGAAGGCATTTGATATTCCCCAAATGGACACTTGCTCCACCCAGCACTGATTCATTTTCAGCATGTCCTTCAGGCTGGAATAGAATCGGTGCTGGGCGGAGCAAGTGTCCTCCGTGGCCTTCCCCTCCTGCGTGGTCTTGGATTATCTATCTGTGCCCCCAGTTCCTCGAAGGCATTTGATATTCCCCCAATCTCCGACTAATAATCAGCTCGCTTACGCATTTGACAATCATACCGATCAGCGCCATTTTGTCTTAATTCGGTGAAAGTTCACTGACTCACACAATCTAGCTCAGTATGACTTCAGGCTTGCGAGTATTTAAATACGCATGGAGCCAAATTAAGCTCGATTGTGTGAGAATGATTAAACATGCTCGCATATTCTGCGTGTGATATCGCTATGCGAATTTCATCTAGTTTTTTAAAGATGGGGTTAAATAAATTTCGTCAACGTGGTACGAAAAATATATGTATTCTCCCCAAATGGACACTTGCTCCACCCAGCACTGATTCATTTCTAGCATGTCCTTCAGGCTGGAATAGAATCGGTGCTGGGCAGAGCAAGTGTCCTCCGTGGTCTTCTCCTCCTGCGTGGTGTTGGATTGGCTATCTGTGCTCCCAGTTCCTCGAAGGCATTTGATTCTCCCCAAATCGACACTTGCTCCACCCAGCACTGATTCATTTCTAGCATGTCCTTCAGGCTGGAATAGAATCGGTGCTGGGCGGAGCAAGTGTCCTCCGTGGTCTTCCCCTCCTGCGTGGTGTTAGAGTATCTATCTGTGCCCCCAGTTCCTCGAAGACATTTGATTCTCCCCAAATGGACACTTGCTCCACCTAGCACTGATTTATTTCCAGCATTTCCTTCAGGCTGGAATAGAATCGGTGCTGGGCAGAGCAAGTGTCCTCCATGGTCTTCCCCTCCTGCGTGGTGTTGGATTGGCTATCTGTGTTGACAGTTCCTCGAAGGCATTTGATTTTCCCCAAATGGACACTTGCTCCACCCAGCACTGATTTATTTCCAGCATGTCCTTCAGGCTGGAATAGAATCGGTGCTGGGCAGAGCAAGTGTCCTCCGTGGTCTTCTCCTCCTGCGTGGTGTTGGATTGGCTATCTGTGCTCCCAGTTCCTCGAAGGCATTTGATTCTCCCCAAATGGACACTTGCTCCACCCAGCACTGATTTATTTCCAGCACGTCCTTCAGGCTGGAATAGAATCGGTGCTGGGCGGAGCAAGTGTCCTCCGTGGTCTTCCCCTCCTGCGTGGTGTTAGAGTATCTATCTGTGCCCCCAGTTCCTCGAAGACATTCTCCCCAAATGGACACTTGCTCCACCTAGCACTGATTTATTTCCAGCATTTCCTTCAGGCTGGAATAGAATCGGTGCTGGGCAGAGCAAGTGTCCTCCGTGGTCTTCCCCTCCTGCGTGGTGTTGGATTGGCTATCTGTGCTCCCAGTTCCTCGAAGGCATTTGATTCTCCCCAAATCGACACTTGCTCCACCCAGCACTGATTCATTTCTAGCATGTCCTTCAGGCTGGAATAGAATCGGTGCTGGGCGGAGCAAGTGTCCTCCGTGGTCTTCCCCTCCTGCGTGGTGTTAGAGTATCTATCTGTGCCCCCAGTTCCTCGAAGACATTCTCCCCAAATGGACACTTGCTCCACCTAGCACTGATTTATTTCCAGCATTTCCTTCAGGCTGGAATAGAATCGGTGCTGGGCAGAGCAAGTGTCCTCCGTGGTCTTCCCCTCCTGCGTGGTGTTGGATTGGCTATCTGTGTTGACAGTTCCTCGAAGGCATTTGATTTTCCCCAAATGGACACTTGCTCCACCCAGCACTGATTTATTTCCAGCATGTCCTTCAGGCTGGAATAGAATCGGTGCTGGGCGGAGCAAGTGTCCTCCGTGGTCTTCCCCTCCTGCGTGGTGTTAGAGTATCTATCTGTGCCCCCAGTTCCTCGAAGACATTCTCCCCAAATGGACACTTGCTCCACCTAGCACTGATTTATTTCCAGCATTTCCTTCAGGCTGGAATAGAATCGGTGCTGGGCAGAGCAAGTGTCTTCCGTGGTCTTCCCCTCCTGCGTGGTGTTGGATTGGCTATCTGTGCTCCCAGTTCCTCGAAGGCATTTGATTCTCCCCAAATGGACACTTGCTCCACCCAGCACTGATTTATTTCCAGCATGTCTTTCAGGCTGGAATAGAATCGGTGCTGGGCGGAGCAAGTGTCCTCCGTGGTCTTCCCCTCCTGCGTGGTGTTGGATTGGCTATCTGTGCTCCCAGTTCCTCGAAGGCATTTGATTCTCCCCAAATGGACACCTGCTCCACCCAGCACTGATTTATTTCCAGCATGTCCTTCAGGCTGGAATAGAATCGGTGCTCGGCAGAGCAAGTGTCCTCCGTGGTCTTCCCCTCCTGCGTAGTGTTGGATTGGCTATCTGTGCTCGCAGTTCCTCGAAGGCATTTGATTCTCCCCAAATGGACACTTGCTCCACCTAGCACTGATTTATTTCCAGCATTTCCTTCAGGCTGGAATAGAATCGGTGCTGGGCAGAGCAAGTGTCCTCCATGGTCTTCCCCTCCTGCGTGGTGTTGGATTGGCTATCTGTGTTGACAGTTCCTCGAAGGCATTTGATTTTCCCCAAATGGACACTTGCTCCACCCAGCACTGATTTATTTCCAGCATGTCCTTCAGGCTGGAATAGAATCGGTGCTGGGCAGAGCAAGTGTCCTCCGTGGATTGGCTATCTGTGCTCCCAGTTCCTCGAAGGCATTTGATTCTCCCCAAATGGACACTTGCTCCACCCAGCACTGATTTATTTCCAGCATGTCCTTCAGGCTGGAATAGAATCGGTGCTGGGCGGAGCAAGTGTCCTCCGTGGTCTTCCCCTCCTGCGTGGTGTTGGATTGGCTATCTGTGCTCCCAGTTCCTCGAAGGCATTTGATTCTCCCCAAATGGACACTTGCTCCACCCAGCACTGATTCATTTCTAGCATGTCCTTCAGGCTGGAATATAATCGGTGCTGGGCGGAGCAAGTGTCCTCCGTGGTCTTCCCCTCCTGCGTGGTGTTAGTTTATCTATCTGTGCTCCCAGTTCCTCGAATGCATTTGATTCTCCCCAAATGGACACTTGCTCTACCCAGCACTGATTCATTTCTAGCATGTCCTTCAGGCTGGAATAGAATCGGTGCTGGGCGGAGCAAGTGTCCTCCGTGGTCTTCCCCTCCTGAGTGGTGTTGGATGGGCTATCTGTGCTCCCAGTTCCTCGAAGGCATTTGATTCTCCCCAAATGGACACCTGCTCCACCCAGCACTGATTTATTTCCAGCATGTCCTTCAGGCTGGAATAGAATCGGTGCTGGGCAGAGCAAGTGTCCTCCGTGGTCTTCCCCTCCTGCGTAGTGTTGGATTGGCTATCTGTGCTCGCAGTTCCTCGAAGGCATTTGATTCTCCCCAAATGGACACTTGCTCCACCCAGCACTGATTCATTTCCAGCATGTCCTTCAGGCTGGAATATAATCGGTGCTGGGCGGAGCAAGTGTCCTCCGTGGCCTTCCCCTCCTGCGTGGTCTTGGATTATCTATCTGTGCCCCCAGTTCCTCGAAGGCATTTGATATTCCCCCAATCTCCGACTAATAATCAGCTCGCTTACGCATTTGACAATCATATCGATCAGCGCCATTTTGTCCTAATTCGGTGAAAGTTCACTGACTCACACAATCTAGCTCAGTATGACTTCAGGCTTACCAGTATTTAAATACGCATGGCTCCAAATTAAGCTCGATTGTGTGAGAATGATTAAACATGCTCGCATATTCTGCGTGTGATATCGCTATGCGAATTTCATCTAGTTTTTTAAAGATGGGGTTAAATAAATTTCGTTAACGTGGTACGAAAAATATATGTATAACAAAATATTTTATAACATTATAATATAACAAACCAATCACTTTTTGGATAAGTATTTGAAAATATTGATTCTTACATCATCTTATCTACAAATAAATAAGCAAATAAAAATCTTTAACCCAATATAGACTTAAAATTAGTTGTTTTCCTATGTGCCACTCTTAACTTAAATCTATGGGTATATGTGGGATATTATATATTTAATGCTTCGTTTTGACGAAATCGGTTTAACCTTACTGACCTTGCTCTAACATGCAAGGGATAATCGACTGAAGGTGACTATATCTACTGGGCCCTGGACTTTCTGGGCCTCAAAGTATAATACTACAGCTTTTTGTCAGGTAACTTCTGGGCCCCAAAGTATAATACTACATTATTTTAAAATAATGTAGTATGGCACTTTAAGTAAAATACTCCTTTATTTTGTTCGGTGACTACTGAGCCTAGCCCTGGGTCCAAATGTTTAATACTACATTATATTACTGACCCTACTAACTTCTACTACATGTGAGGAGAAATGACTGAAGGTCACTTCTGTATTGCCCTACCGGGTTCCACCTGGGATTCCTATGATTTCAGGGGGACGGTAATCCTGAGATCATGGTCCCCAAGGGGAAGGTGACGCCCCCCCCCCGCGCTACTCTGTGGAGCACGACCTGCCCTGCTGCCCAAAATGTTGCTCCTCCACCACACTTTATCCATAATATTCATCCATATGGTGGCCAACTAGCTTATTCCCTTGACTTCATCTGCGTGAGATTTTAAATTTGGCAAAAGGGAAATAAAGCCCGTTTTTATCCCACCAAAGATTTGTAAAATGCACAGTCATAGATATCAAATGATTGCATTGAAACTTAATATTTTCTACCCCTCTTTACACCCGTTGGCGAAAAGTTTACATAAAATATGAAACACGCCTTCCATCAATTCTATTAGAGAATGTTATACAAAATTTGAAGTAGATTAGACCAAGGAATCACGTGGTCCCAACAAACTTTGTCACCTTTTTTCAGAAAATCCATTCCTATGATATGTAACACCGTCCAAGTTTCAACGGTACGTTAATCAGTCAGTCATTCAGGACAAAGCATTTTGTTATCATTATTACTAGCTGACCCCGCAAACGTTGTTTTGCCATATAAGTAATCAAGCTGGATGAAAAATAATTAAATCACTTAAATGACTATAAAAAATAGGGGTTGGACAATCCTTATCACTTAGGGGTGTGAAAAATAAATAGTACCCGATTCTCAGACCTACTAAATATGCATATAAAATTTCATAAATATCGGTCAAGCCGTTTTGAAGGAGTATGGTAACTAAAACTGTGACATGAGAATTTTATATATAAAGAAAGAAAGATTAATAAGATATTTTCATTTATTCATCCATTTGGGAATGAAATTTTTTCCCTCTTTTTTTGCTCTCTTTGTCTTTCTTTTTTTGCTCTCTTTGTCTTGGTGCTATCTATGTAATATATCTCCTTAATAATATATATCTCCTTTTCCTTGCGTTGCTACGACGTCAATAGGTGCAGTGCGAATAAGCGTATTGGAATCTGTTTTTTTTTTCATATAAAACTAGTTTTCAAGACGCTTACCCTCACTCGCCATACTTTTGCGGAAAAATATCTTTTGTCTTATAAAATTGGGTTCAGCAATGGCCATGAAAAAAATTGAAATAATATCATTTTAGAAACGAAGGATCACACAACTCACTAGATAGATTCTAGGATTGATATCTTGTTTCTTCTAAAGTTGTTGTGATGTGAGTAGGTGAAATGGAAAAAGCGTATTGATGTGTAGCTATTCAAATACTTGAAATTAAAGCTACGCATCATACGCTTAATCCCACTTACCATAACATATAAAATGTTTTGCTGACCTGTCAGAAAGACACCGACAATTTATTTTCATATTCTAATTTACATAAGTTCATTTCTTAAATACTGTTTGCTGCTGATTTCTTGTTTCTTCTGAAGTTGCTGTGACGTCAGTAGGTGAAATGGAAAGAAGCGTATTGATGTGTAGCTATTCAAATACTTGAAATTAAAGCTACGCATCATACGCTTAATCCCACTTACCATAACATATAAAATGTTTTGCTGACCTGTGAGAAAGACACCGACAAAGTATTTTCATATTCTAATTTAACATAAGTTAATTTAATAAATACTGTTTGCTGATAATTTCTTGTTTCTTCTAAAGTTGTTGTGATGTGAGTAGGTGAAATGGAAAAAGCGTATTGATGTGTAGCTATTCAAATACTTGAAATTAAAGCTACGCATCATACGCTTAATCCCACTTACCATAACATATAAAATGTTTTGCTGACCTGTCAGAAAGACACCGACAAATTATTTTCATATTCTAATTTACATAAGTTCATTTCTTAAATACTGTTTGCTGCTGATTTCTTGTTTCTTCTGAAGTTGCTGTGACGTCAGTAGGTGAAATGGAAAGAAGCGTATTGATGTGTAGCTATTCAAATACTTGAAATTAAAGCTACGCATCATACGCTTAATCCCACTTACCATAACATATAAAATGTTTTGCTGACCTGTGAGAAAGACACCGACAAAGTATTTTCATATTCTAATTTAACATATAGTTAATTTAATAAATACTGTTTGCTGATAATTTCTTGTTTCTTCTAAAGTTATTGTGATGTGAGTAGGTGAAATGGAAAAAGCGTATTGATGTGTAGCTATTCAAATACTTGAAATTAAAGCTACGCATCATACGCTTAATCCCACTTACCATAACATATAAAATGTTTTGCTGACCTGTCAGAAAGACACCGACAAATTATTTTCATATTCTAATTTACATAAGTTCATTTCTTAAATACTGTTTGCTGCTGATTTCTTGTTTCTTCTGAAGTTGCTGTGACGTCAGTAGGTGAAATGGAAAGAAGCGTATTGATGTGTAGCTATTCAAATACTTGAAATTAAAGCTACGCATCATACGCTTAATTCCACTTACCATAACATATAAAATGTTTTGCTGACCTGTGAGAAAGACACCGACAAAGTATTTTCATATTCTAATTTAACATAAGTTAATTTAATAAATACTGTTTGCTGATAATTTCTTGTTTCTTCTAAAGTTGTTGTGATGTGAGTAGGTGAAATGGAAAAAGCGTATTGATGTGTAGCTATTCAAATACTTGAAATTAAAGCTACGCATCATACGCTTAATCCCACTTACCATAACATATAAAATGTTTTGCTGACCTGTCAGAAAGACACCGACAAATTATTTTCATATTCTAATTTATATAAGTTCATTTCTTAAATACTGTTTGCTGCTGATTTCTTGTTTCTTCTGAAGTTGCTGTGACGTCATTAGGTGAAATGGAAAGAAGCGTATTGATGTGTAGCTATTCAAATACTTGAAATTAAAGCTACGCATCATACGCTTAATCCCACTTACCATAACATATAAAATGTTTTGCTGACCTGTGAGACAGACACCGACAAAGTATTTTCATATTCTAATTTAACATAAGTTAATTTAATAAATACTGTTTGCTGATAATTTCTTGTTTCTTCTGAAGTTGTTGTGACGTCAGTAGGTGAAATGGAAAGAAGCGTATTGATAATGTAACATTTCAAATACTTGAAATCTACACGCAATACGCTTAATCTCACTTACTTGTCCTTGTTTTCTTCCTTCCTTCCTTTCGGCCCTTTGTAGTCCACTTCACTATAGGTATAGGTCTCCCCTAATCGACGGCACCCCGCCTAGTCCTGAGTTTTGAATTCAACGGTATCCCGCCGTCTAAGCATATTAATTATCCACAAATGACCACAATCCCAGACCCAGCAGCTGTCAATAGTGTTGCGTAGTTGTAGCAGTCGCGCATTTCTTCCTTCCTTCCTTTCGGCCCTTTGTAGTCCACTTCACTATAGGTATAGGTCTCCCCTAATCGACGGCACCCCGCCTAGTCCTGAGTTTTGAATTCAACGGTATCCCGCCGTCTAAGCATATTAATTATCCACAAATGACCACAATCCCAGACCCAGCAGCTGTCAATAGTGTTGCGTAGTTGTAGCAGTCGCGCTACAAATAGCAAGTTGATGGGACTCCGTATGCCATAAATTTGTCTGATCGTGTGATTCTGTCGTATTCTTCCCGAAGATCAACACTCTTGAAATACTTCGTCTAGTGACCGACTTTCCGGTACTGCGCTTTAGTCTATCAATATAACTTAAATTTAACAATTCAAAATTTGACAATTATAGTCTGTTAGTTTTAAGTGTATGATACGAGTCAGAATTTTGGGAAACACTGGGAATACTGGGAATTAGCCTTAAGAAAACTTTGTTAAAAATCATAATCTTCTTTCTTTTTATCTTATATATAAAAATAAAATTCTCATGTCACAGTTATAGTTACCATACTCCTCCGAAACGTCTAGACCGATTTTTATGAAATTTTATATTATGCATATTCAGGTCTGAGAATCAGCTAACGTGTATTTTTCATATCCCTAAATGATAAGGGTTGTCCACATCTAACATTTTTATTTTATTTTTTGGACAATTTTCAATAATGTGGCATCAAAAATACATACAACCCTAAATTTTCACCCCTTGTATCAACAAACCCTATTTTGTAATAGTCGATTTTTAACGCTCCGTAACTTATATCGCAAAACAACGTTTGCGGGGTCAGCTAGTATTACATAATATACCATAAACCACAAATGTTTAACCCAATAGCAAAAGCATTTGATATTAACTTTTACTACCGTAATGTACAAATAATTATTGAATTGATTTCCTACGTCACCTATTCTATCTACGCCAGGTTATTCGCCACCGCTTAATAAGTTATTGGCATTTTAAGACCTACGATCATAGTGACTTCTCATCTAATCTTGAGTCATGGGGATTTTGGATAAAGATTTTACATAATGTGTAGATCAAATAAACTTCACTTAAATAGAATAATAATGCCAATAAGTTATTTAACAGTGCCCAGGGTGCACCACGAGGAGGTTACCGGCCCGCACCCCACCTACAATACCCTAACTATAACAAAACTGGTCGATCGGTTATGTCAGCCAATAATTAAATAATTTTTACTTAGTCATTTTTAGTTTTTAGTCGATATCACGAAAACTACGAATCCGATTTTGATAAAACTCTTACCATTCCCTAAGTTGAGAAAGATGCAATGAAACAAACGAAGAACGATTTAGATCCGTCAATTAGTTTCAGATATATGCGAGGACAAGCATTTATCTACATACGTACATACGTACACCTATAAAATTTGGTATAACTACTTGTTTGAAAGCCGTAATCGACCTACTTATTTAAATATTGTGCAGTTCTGTTAATATGACATGCATACGTGTCGAATTGATAACTTCCCTTTTTGAAGTCGGTAAAAACTAATCGTCTAACAGCAAGTGACACAGAGGTATTATGTTTTATTATGCCTAATCTACATTTACGAGATGGTTTCGGACCGTTTAAACGATTTATTGCTCGCAATGTTACAGTTTTATTTTCCGCTGACAGGTTATGATTATGAGTGCTTGGATTCAGATTGGTCTCGTTCGTCAAAAAAATTATTTCGAGATAATAATAATATGATGGTTACGTGATTGAAACTTTTTTCACATAATAAATATTATGAAACTCACTTGAAATAAAGAGCATAATTATCTACGTATAGGTTTAATTCATTTGTTCACAATAAAAACATACATCACCTACAATTATCTGAGACCGATAAATAAAATAAAAAAAATACAAAAATATACCTACTTATAATTACATTAATAATAAGTACCTAATTTATTGTTTACTATGATATCAGAAGAATAATAATATTATGTTATTAAACGTTATTCATTATTAAGTGCAGAAATAGCGCAAATTTTATTTTCGCGCATTTCAATTAACACAAAATTTAAAATATTAAAAATAAATATAAGTATAGCACAAGGAAGAAGTCAATTACAGTGTTATTTTATTTTTGGCGGGGAAGGTTATTTTACAAAAGTCATGTGCAAGCAAACAAATATTAAAAAAACACAGATTAATATTATATTAATTTCTTGCTAAATATGTATATAAATTCGAATGCTAAACTATAGTGTAGTGCCGATGCTGTAGTGCAGTGTAAACTACGACTGTCGATGAGCATATGTATGTCCCTCCATGTAAGAGCTAAAAAGGACGACGGACGTGTGCTCGCCGCCGGTCGTACGGCAGATTCTGATACTCCTGACCACTGACGACTTGATGGTGCTGCTGTTGTGTATGCCTCCCGGTGATAGGTTTTTATTAAAAATTAAAAACACAGATTAATGAGATATAAATATCGTGTCAGACAAATTCGAATGCTGAACTGTAATTCAATGGTAAACTGTAGTGCAGTGCCGATGCTGTTGTGCAGTGTGAACCGCGACCGTCGGTGAGCACAAGAACATCAGGCCATTTTAGAGCTAAACAAGGACTTAACGTACGTGTGCTCGCCGCCGGCCGAAGGGTAGATTTTGCTGCTCCTGGCCACTGATGACTTGATGGTGCTATATATGCTTAATACGGTGTTAGGTTTTTATTATTAATTGGGAACATAGATTAATAATAAGACATTAATATTTTGTGAGATAAATTCAAGTGATTAACTATACTGCAGTGCTGTAGCTGTAGTGCGGTATAAACCACGATCGTCGAAGAGCATACATACGTCCTGCCATGTTAGAGCTAAACAGGGACTGGTCGAATGTATGCACACCGCCGGTCGTAGGGCAGATTGTGATACTCCTGACCACTGACGACTTGATGGTGCTGCTGCTGTGTATGCTACATACGGTGCGATAATAGATTTTTATTAAAAATTAGAAACACAGATTAATGAGATATAAATATCGTGTTAGATAAATTCGAGTAATGAACAGTAATGCAATGAACTGTAGTGCAGTGCCGTTGCTGTTGTGCAGTGTGAACCACGACCGTCGATGAACACAAGAACGTCAAGCCATGTTAGAGCTAAACAAGGACTAAACGTACTTGTGCTCGCCGCCGGCCGAAGGGTAGATTTTGCTGCTCCTGGCCACTGATGACTTGATGGTGCTATATTTGCTAAATACAGTGTTAGGTTTTTATTATAAATTAGAAATATAGATTAATGTGATACAAACATCTTGTTATATAAATTAAAGATAAAATATGGTGAACTGTAAGATAGTGCTAAACAGCTGTAGTGCAGTGTGAACCACGACCGTCGATGAGAATAGGTACGTGGGTCCATGTAAGAGCTAAACAAAGACCGGACGTACTTGTGCTTACCGCCGGTCGCAGGACAGATTTTGCTACTCCTGACCACTGACGACTTACGGACATATGGAGCAATGTAGGATTTTCATTATTAATTAGAAACACAGATCAATGAGATATTAAAATTTTGTTACATAAATTCTAGTGATGAACTGTAGACTGCAGTGCTGTAACTGTGGTGTATTGTAAACCACGACCGTCGATGAGCACACGTTCGACGGTCCATGTTAGAGTTAAACAAGGACCGGACGTCCGTGTGCTCACCGCCGGCCGAAGGGTAGATTCTGATACTCTTGACCACTGACGATATGATGGTGCCTGTGCAGATAATAGTGAAATGTTAGGTTAACATAATAAACTAGAAACATAATTATTAATATTATATTTGTATAATTTGAGTACTGAAGTGATTTGAGTACTGTAGTGCAGTGCCGATGTATGAACCACCGATGGTGAACATACTGACGTCTATCCTTGTAAGAGCTAATCAAGGAATGGACATCAGTGTGTTCACTGCCGGTCGTAGGACAGATTCTGATACTCCTGACCACTGACGACTTGATGGTGCTGCTGCTGTATATGCTACAAACGGTAAGCTGGTAGGTTTTATTAAAATTATAAACACGGATTAATGAGATATTAATATCTTGTTAGATAAATTTGAGTGCTGAACTGCAGTGCAGTGCTGTAGCTGTGGTGCAGTGTAAGGCACGACCGTCGATGAGCACACGTTCGACGGTCCATGTTAGAGTTAAACAAGGACCGGACGTCCGTGGGCTCACCGCCGGCCGAAGGGTAGATTCTGATACTTTTGACCACTGACGACTTGATGGTGCCTGTGCAGATTACAGTGAAATGTTAGGTTAACATAATGAACTAGAAACACAATTATTAATATTATATTTGTATAATTTGAGTACTGAACTGTAGTGCAGTGCCGATGTATGAACCACCGACGGTGAACATACAGACGTCCATCCTTGTAAGAGCTTAACAAGAAATGGACATCGGCGTGTTCACTGCCGGTCGTAGGACAGATTCTTATACTCCTGACCACTGACGACTTAATGGTGCTACTGCTGTGTATGCTACATACGGTCCGCTGGTAGGTTTTATTAAAATTATAAACACGGATTAATGAGATAGTAATATCTAGTTAGAAAAAATTGAGTGCTGAACTGCAGTGCAGTGCTGTAGCTGTGGTGCAGTGTAAACCACGACCATCGATGAGCACACGTTCGACCGTCCATATTAGAGTTAAACAAGGACTGGACGTTCGTGTGCTCACCGCCGGCCGAAAGGTAGATTCTGATACACTTGACCACTGACGACATGATGGTGCCTGTGCAGATTACAGTGAAATGTTAGGTTAACATAATAAACTAGAAACACAATTATTAATATTATATTTGTATAATTTAAGTACTGAATTGTAGTGCAGTGCCGATGTATGAACCACCGATGGTGAACATACTGACGTCCATCCTTGTAAGAGCTAATCAAGGAATGGACATCAGTGTGTTCACTGCCAGTCGTAGGACAGATTCTGATACTCCTGACCACTGACGACTTGATGGTGTTGCTGCTGTGTATGCTATATACGGTCCGCTGGAAGGTTTTATTAAAATTATAAACACGGATTAATGAGATATTAATATCTTGTTAAATAAATTTGAGTGCTGAACTGCAGTACAGTGCTGTAGCTGTGGTGCAATGTAAACCACGACCGTCGATGAGCACACGTTCGACGGTCCATGTTAGAGTTAAACAAGGACCGAACGTCCGTGTGCTCATCGCCGGCAGAATGGTAGTTTCTGATACTCTTGACCACTGACGACTTGATGGTGCCTGTGCAGATTACAGTGAAATGTTAGGTTAACATAATAAACTAGAAACACAATTATTAATATTATATTTGTATAATTTGAGTACTGAACTGTAGTGCAGTGCCGATGTATGAACCACCGATGGTGAACATACTGACGTCCATCCTTGTAAGAGCTAATCAAGGAATGGACATCAGTGTGTTCACTGCTGGTCGTAGGACAGATTCTGATACTCCTGACCACTGACGACTTGATGGTGCTGCTGCTGTGTATGCTATATACGGTCCGCTGGAAGGTTTTATTAAAATTATAAACACGGATTAATGAGATATTAATATCTTGTTAAATAAATTTGAGTGCTGAACTGCAGTGCAGTGCTGTAGCTGTGGTGCAGTGTAAAGCACGACCGTCGATGAGCACACGTTCGACGGTCCATGTTAGAGTTAAACAAGGACCGGACGTCCGTGTGCTCATCGCCGGCAGAATGGTAGTTTCTGATGCTCTTGACCACTGACGACATGATGTTGCCTGGGCAGATTACAGTGAAATGTTAGGTTAACATAATAAACTAGAAACACAATTATTAATATTATATTTGTATAATTTGAGTACTGAACTGTAGTGCAGTGCCGATGTATGAACCACCGATGGTGAACATACTGACGTCTATCCTTGTAAGAGCTAATCAAGGAATGGACATCAGTGTGTTCACTGCCGGTCGTAGGACAGATTCTGATACTCCTGACCACTGACGGCTTGATGTTTTTGCTACTGTGTATGCTACATACGGTCCGCTGGTAGGTTTTATTAAAATTAAAAACACGGATTAATGAGATATTAATATCTAGTTAGAAAAAATTGAGTGCTGAACTGCAGTGCAGTGCTGTAGCTGTGGTGCAGTGTAAACTACGACCGTCGATGAGCACACGTTCGACCGTCCATATTAGAGTTAAACAAGGACTGGACGTTCGTGTGCTCACCGCCGGCCGAAAGGTAGATACTGATACACTTGACCACTGACGACATGATGGTGCCTGTGCAGATTACAGTGAAATGTTAGGTTAACATAATAAACTAGAAACACAATTATTAATATTATATTTGTATAATTTGAGTACTGAACTGTAGTGCAGTGCCGATGTATGAACCACCGATGGTGAACATACTGACGTCCATCCTTGTAAGAGCTAATCAAGGAATGGACATCAGTGTGTTCACTGCCGGTCGTAGGACAGATTCTGATACTCCTGACCACTGACGACTTGATGGTGCTGCTGCTGTGTATGCTACATACGGTCCGCTGGAAGGTTTTATTAAAATTATAAACACGGATTAATGAGATATTAAAATTTTGTTAGATAAATTCGATTAACTGTAGTGCAGTTCTGTAGCTGTGGTGTAGTGTAAACCACGACCGTCGATGAGAACACGTTCGACCGTCCATGTTAGAGTTAAACAAGGACCGAACGTCCGTGTGCTCATCGCCGGCAGAATGGTAGTTTCTGATACTCTTGACCACTGACGACTTGATGGTGCCTGTGCAGATTACAGTGAAATGTTAGGTTAACATAATAAACTAGAAACACAATTATTAATATTATATTTGTATAATTTGAGTACTGAACTGTAGTGCAGTGCCAATGTATGAACCACCGACGACGAACATACTGACGTCCATCCATGTAAGAGCTAAACAAGAAATGGACATCAGTGTGTTCACTGCCGGTCGTAGGACAGATTCTTATACTCCTGACCACTGACGACTTGATGGTGCTGATGCTGTGTATGCTACATACGGTCAGCTGGTAGGTTTTATTAACATTATAAACACGGATTAATGCGATATTAAAATTTTGTTAGATAAATTCGATTAACTGTAGTGCAGTGCTGTAGCTGTAGTGCAGTTTAAAGTAGATACGACCGTCGACGAACACACGAACGTCTTACGTTATGTTAGAACTAAACAAGGACAAGACGTACGTGTGCTCACCTCCGGCCGAACGGTACTCTGTTCTGATCCTCCTGACCAATGGAGACTCGATGGTGCCCATGACGATGATGCAATGTGAGTTTTTCATTTTAAATTTTATGCAACGGTTTTTTCTGTCCAATACGCTCTGTGAACAAACTATACATTATGCTTATACATTAAAAAAGATTGTCTGATTTAAAGATAGAGAAGATTTAAATGAGCCAATATGATTGTTTCTGTCTGTACTCTCTGTACAATTAAAAATGTACAGACATTTACAGACTCGTCGACACATATTGATTCGAATTCCAGTTTTCAAACTCAAACTGCGGTGGTTAGCAAGCGTTGTCATTAATCACCTACGAAGAACATAAACGATAGTATCCTTTCATAGAAACACAAAGATTTACTATCATTTATGTCCGTCGCGAATGTGATTTTGACTGTTTGATGAGGGTGTTTCATGTTTCAATGCAAAATATCATTCACAAGTTAAAAATGCACTGCCGCGCCCCCAGACACTGTTTTGAAAATGTGCAGACATAAAATGTAAATTTGAAGACTCGTCGACACAACTTTCGGCTTCCAGTTTCCAAATTCAAATTGCGGTGGTTGGCAAGCGTTGTCGTACGAAGTTGCATTAAGCACTACCATCAAGCATAAGAGTGATGGTATCCTTGGATAGGTAGACAAGAATACAATCGCTTATATCCTATGTGGGTGTGATTATAACCGTTTGATGCAGGAGCTAGTTGTGGACGTTTTCTATTAAATATGGATCTGGATGTGCTCATGCTGTGCTGTTTCGAAATATTATTTCGTATCAGAACCTCTTCTATTTATTGTTGTAGTTTTCAAAATATACTCTTGTGGATCACAACTCTTGTTTGACATTAGTTCATCAGACACTATTGATTTATGCTGATTGAATGATGACGCAGAAGCTGTGCCTGAAGTATGTGCATGGATTTGCGGTATTGGAGAACGGTGATGGTATCCTAATGACGTAGTCTTCTCTTCATTTTGGTTTTGCGCATAACAATCGGAATAGTAGAGAGATAACTCCAGAGTTTGACAGGAAGATTTATCTCTATACCTCTGACTGGTATGCACAGAGTTCCAACTAGCTGCCGGGTGCTCCTTCATCGCGCTGCTTCACGTTACGAATATAACCCTTGCAAATTGATAATGCACTGGAACCATGCCACATTAACGTTAATATAATGTAGTCAAAACAAAGATTGATAAATATTATTGATAGAGTGCATAAAATTTGGCAGCTATCTATAACATAATAAGTAATTAATTCATAATCAGGTGTCCCATCTGCGTGTTTTTTGGGCATAATTATATTACGTATATGTATACAAAAACATTCATTGATCAATTCAGTACTCCTGAAAATGTTTGTATTTTTTTTTCATAACCAGAATCAAAAAACCTTGACAATAATCATACCTATATTTCTGGGCATGTGTTCAAATAAATGTTTCTGAAAATTTAATGACTAACCAGGAATTAATTTAATGAGTCTTTTCTTGTTTTACAAAGTCAAACAAACGAGAGCTAACTGAAAAATTAAAAGATTTTTTTCAATATTTTGTTTTGTTCATAACGTAAAAACCTGTTTTGAATTTCATGGAACGTACATCATTAAAAGTTTCATGAATCTATTGTGCGCTAAATACCACATGCTACGGTGGTGAATGGCAGTCGATGACCACGTCATGCAAGCTTCCCTATCGATCGTTTGGTTAAGCTTTACTAGGATCAGTACGCACTGAAATTATAATTAAAAGCGTATCAGTACTGTAGTAAGCTGATAAGTAAATGAAAATTTTGAGTGTGATTTGAATGAATATTTTTTTATTAAGGAATGGCCTTAGAAACGATTTCTGTCCTTTTTGAGGTTTTTTGAATTTAATTGGATTTCTTTGATAAACTATTTGTAGTGTGCCTCATATGTATTCTTAATTTGTTTTTATACTACTATATATTGGGATGATTTAAACCTACTTATCTCTTATTAAAATCACGTCATTTATTCAAACAACTATAATGAACTATAAATTACTTAAATACGAGCATTGTTTCTAATAATTTGGCCAACCACTGTGGCACTGTTCATAAGAAACTAATAACGGGATTTAACTAATGAAGTTTCCTCTTGACACGTAGACCATCAGTTGATATTGGTAGCAGTCTAGCGACACACGCTCGCATCACTGTCGGTCCGTGCAGGCGCGGAAACCCCGTTTTTACCGCCACACAAGCCTGGCACGCGTTGCGTTTGCAATGATCGATTTCGGGGCTCTAATTTACTATGAAGTGTAGGCCGCAGTAAGCCAGCGTGGTGGATAAGGCCTACATCCCTCTCATTGTGTGAGGAGACCACTTTCGGCTTCCAGTTTTCAAATTCAAGTAGCGTTGGCAAGCGCTGTCGTACGAAGTTGTACACCTATTAAGCACTACCATCATGCACAAGAGTGATGGTATCCTTGGATAGAAGTATACCACCGCTTTTGAGCTTCGTGGGTGTGATTATGTTTGCTGTTTGATCCAGGTGCTGGGTGTGAAGTTGACGAGTACCTATTTTGCTGTACGCCCACGACTTTATCATTGCGTGTAGATGGTCCCCTTTTTAAGGCTCCTATAGTAGTTATATAAGCATTTAATTTTGGGATCATTTGAAGGGATCCCAAAAGAATCTATTTTTATTGTGTAAGATTAACAAACGGGCGTGCAAGCCTACTGATAAGTGGTCACTGCAGCCCATAGACAGATTAGACACTCACTTCCAACCTCAAATAGGGTAGACATTGTATCTGACATTGTATAATATGGGGCTATTGGTAAGGATGTTCGCCTCAAAAAAAGCATATCTAACCACTTCTCCAGTCTCAAAACAAGACATGAAGAACATGCTGCTTTCACACGTTCGACCGTCCGTGTTAGAGTTAAAGAAGGACTGGACGTCCGTGTGCTCACCGCCAGCCGAAGGGTAGATTCTGATACTCTTGACCACTGACGACTTGATGGTGCCTGTGCAGATCACAGTGAAATGTTAGGTTAACATAATAAACTAGAAACATAATTATTAATATTATATTTGTATAATTTGAGTACTGAACTGTAGTGCAGTGCCGATGTATGAACCACCGACGGTGAACATACTGACGTCCATCCTTGTAAGAGCTAATCAAGGAATGGATATCAGTGTGGTCACTGCCGGTCGTATCTGATACTCCTGACCACTGAAGACTTGATGGTGCTGCTGCTGTGTATGCTACATACGGTCTGCTGGTAGGTTTTATTAAAATTATAAATACGGATTATTGAGATATTAATATCTTGTTAGATAAATTTGAGTGCTGAACTCCAGTGCAGTGCTGTAGCTGTGGTGCAGTGTAAACCACGACCGTCGATGAGCACACGTTCGACCGTCCATGTTAGAGTTAAACAAGGACTGGACGTCCGTGTGCTCATCGCCGGCCGAAGGGTAGATTCTGATACTCTTGACCACTGACGACTTGATGGTGCCTGTGCAGATTACAGTGAAATGTTAGGTTAACATAATAAACTAGAAACACAATTATTAATATTATATTTGTATAATTTGAGTGCTGAACTGTAGTGCAGTGCCGATGTATGAACCACCGATGGTGAACATACTGACGTCTATCCTTGTAAGAGCTAATCAAGGAATGGACATCAGTGTGTTCACTGCCGGTCGTAGGACAGATTCTGATACTCCTGACCACTGACGGCTTGATGTTTCTGCTACTGTGTATGCTACATACGGTCCGCTGGTAGGTTTTATTAAAATTATAAACACGGATTAATGAGATATTAATATCTAGTTAGAAAAATTTGAGTGCTGAACTGCAGTGCAGTGCTGTAGCTGTGGTGCAGTGTAAACCACGACCGTCGATGAGCACACGTTCGACCGTCCATATTAGAGTTAAACAAGGACTGGACGTTCGTGTGCTCACCGCCGGCCGAAAGGTAGATACTGATACACTTGACCACTGACGACATGATGGTGCCTGTGCAGATTACAGTGAAATGTTAGGTTAACATAAGAAACTAGAAACACAATTATTAATATTATATTTGTATAATTTGAGTACTGAACTGTAGTGCAGTGCCGATGTATGAACCACCGATGGTGAACATACTGACGTCCATCCTTGTAAGAGCTAATCAAGGAATGGACATCAGTGTGTTCACTGCCGGTCGTAGGACAGATTCTGATACTCCTGACCACTGACGACTTGATGGTGCTGCTGCTGTGTATGCTACATACGGTCCGCTGGAAGGTTTTATTAAAATTATAAACACGGATTAATGAGATATTAAAATTTTGTTAGATAAATTCGATTAACTGTAGTGCAGTGCTGTAGCTGTGGTGTAGTGTAAACCACGACCGTCGATGAGAACACGTTCGACCGTCCATGTTAGAGTTAAACAAGGACCGAACGTCCGTGTGCTCATCGCCGGCAGAATGGTAGTTTCTGATACTCTTGACCACTGACGACTTGATGGTGCCTGTGCAGATTACAGTGAAATGTTAGGTTAACATAATAAACTAGAAACACAATTATTAATATTATATTTGTATAATTTGAGTACTGAACTGTAGTGCAGTGCCAATGTATGAACCACCGACGACGAACATACTGACGTCCATCCTTGTAAGAGCTAAACAAGAAATGGACATCAGTGTGTTCACTGCCGGTCGTAGGACAGATTCTTATACTCCTGACCACTGACGACTTGATGGTGCTGATGCTGTGTATGCTACATACGGTCAGCTGGTAGGTTTTATTAACATTATAAACACGGATTAATGAGATATTAAAATTTTGTTAGATAAATTCGATTAACTGTAGTGCAGTGCTGTAGCTGTAGTGCAGTTTAAAGTAGATACGACCGTCGACGAACACACGAACGTCTTACGTTATGTTAGAACTAAACAAGGACTAGACGTACGTGTGCTCACCTCCGGCCGAACGGTACTCTGTTCTGATCCTCCTGACCAATGGAGACTCGATGGTGCCCATGACGATGATGCAATGTGAGTTTTTCATTTTAAATTTTATGCAACGGTTTTTTCTGTCCAATACGCTCTGTGAACAAACTATACATTATGCTTATACATTAAAAAAGATCGTCTGATTTAAAGATAGAGAAGATTTAAATGAGCCAATATGATTGTTGCATTATGTTTAGGTGGTTCTTGCTACTCGCGGATCGTAATTTGATTTTACAATTATTCAGTGGTTCGAAGTTCGTTTCTTTAATAAATCGTATGTATTGGCAGGTAAGTTAAAATTCACCTATAGGTACAACTTCGGCGCAGACTTCCAAAAATATTAGACATATTCAAGAAAAAAAATTCGTCACACTTCGGGGTCGATTGAAGTGAAGTGATGTTCGTTCACGATCGTCACAGCTAGTGGACCGAAAATTGTCCTTGATACTACCTACAAGGACACCAATATTCCGACCACTAGCCGACGAACGTGCGGCGCTGCACCCAAGATGACTGCATGAGGCTCATGATGTGTGAGGAAGCAGAAGGATGCTGAAATAAATGCCAATTAACCCTAAGCGGTGGCAGCGGTAAGAGCGGTTATAGCCCAGCGGCTTAGACCTCGAATCGAGGAGTCCGGGTTCGCATCCCAGTGGTGAACCAATGACTTTGTTAAAAAGTTATGTGCGCTTTATAAAGTTAAATATCAGCTGCTGTTACCGTGAAATGTTTTCAAAGGTATGTGAAGTCCACCAACCCGCAGAAGGCCAGCGTGGTGAACTGAGGCCTACTTCATTCACATTGTAAGAGGAGACTCGATCACAGGATCCACTACAGAGTGGGACAATAATGGGTTACAACCTTTTAAGATGGATTAAAAGGAAAGTAACTTTAGAAAAACTCATAAGTAATTATTTTCTTCACTCAACCCCATGACTGCGTGATGATTACTGCAACTGAAATGAAATTAATGACACCTCAATATACCAAATTAATCACTTATACCGAAAGAAGCAAAAGCATGCTCGATTTTTCATAAAATAAATCACTTATTACAAAGGTGCGTAAAGAAGTATATCAATACAAATGTCAAATTTGCTGTTTTCACTAATTAGCAAAAACATTCCTGATGTCTATCGCGAATATGATTATGACTGTTTGACGCAAGTGTTCTGGAACAAAATACAGTTTCAAAAATTAAAAATGTACAGACATTTACAGACTCGTCGACACATTTTGATTCGAATTCCAGTTTTCAAACTCAAACTGCGGTGGTTAGCAAGCGTTGTCATTAATCACCTACGACGAACATAAACGATAGTATCCTTTCATAGAAACACAAAGATTTACTATCATTTATGTCCGTCGCGAATGTGATTTTGACTGTTTGATGAGGGTGTTTCATGTTTCAATGCAAAATATCATTCACAAGTTAAAAATGCACTGCCGCGCCCCCAGACACTGTTTTGAAAATGTGCAGACATAAAATGTAAATTTGAAGACTCGTCGACACAACTTTCGGCTTCCAGTTTCCAAATTCAAATTGCGGTGGTTGGCAAGCGTTGTCGTACGAAGTTGCATTAAGCACTACCATCAAGCATAAGAGTGATGGTATCCTTGGATAGGTAGACAAGAATACAATCACTTATATCCTATGTGGGTGTGATTATAACCGTTTGATGCAGGAGCTGGTTGTGGACGTTTTCTATTAAATATGGATCTGGATGTGCTCATGCTGTGCTGTTTCAAAATATTATTTCGTATCAGAACCTCTTCTATTTATTGTTGTAGTTTTCAAAATATACTCTTGTGGATCACAACTCTTGTTTGACATTAGTTCATCAGACACTATTGATTTATGCTGATTGAATGATGACGCAGAAGCTGTGCCTGAAGTATGTGCATGGATTTGCGGTATTGGAGAATGGTGATGGTATCCTAATGACGTAGTCTTCTCTTCATTTTGGTTTTGCGCATAACAATCGGAATAGTAGAGAGATAACTCCAGAGTTTGACAGGAAGATTTATCTCTATACCTCTGACTGGTATGCACAGAGTTCCAACTAGCTGCCGGGTGCTCCTTCATCGCGCTGCTTCACGTTACGAATATAACCCTTGCAAATTGATAATGCACTGGAACCATGCCACATTAACGTTAATATAATGTAGTCAAAACAAAGATTGATAAATATTATTGATAGAGTGTGAAGTTGACGAGTACCTATTTTGCTGTACGCCCACGACTTTATCATTGCGTGTAGATGGTCCTTTTTTTAAGGCTCCTATAGTAGTTATATAAGCATTTAATTTTGGGATCATTTGAAGGGATCCCAAAAGAATCTATTTTTATTGTGTAAGATTAACAAACGGGCGTGCAAGCCTACTGATAAGTGGTCACTGCAGCCCATAGACAGATTAGACACTCACTTCCAACCTCAAATAGGGTAGACATTGTATCTGACATTGTATAATATGGGGCTATTGGTAAGGATGTTCGCCTCAAAAAAAGCATATCTAACCACTTCTCCAGTCTCAAAACAAGACATGAAGAACATGCTGCTTTCACACGTTCGACCGTCCGTGTTAGAGTTAAAGAAGGACTGGACGTCCGTGTGCTCACCGCCAGCCGAAGGGTAGATTCTGATACTCTTGACCACTGACGACTTGATATTAATTTGTATAATTTGAGATATTAATATTATATTTGTATAATTTGAGTACTGAAATGTAGTGCAGTGCCGATGTATGAACCACCGACGGTGAACATACTGACGTCCATCCTTGTAAGAGCTAATCAAGGAATGGATATCAGTGTGGTCACTGCCAGTCGTATCTGATACTCCTGACCACTGAAGACTTGATGGTGCTGCTGCTGTGTATGCTACATACGGTCTGCTGGTAGGTTTTATTAAAATTATAAATACGGATTATTGAGATATTAATATCTTGTTAGATAAATTTGAGTGCTGAACTCCAGTGCAGTGCTGTAGCTGTGGCGCAGTGTAAACCACGACCGTCGATGAGCCAACGTTCGACCGTCCATGTTAGATTTAAACAAGGACTGGACGTCCGTGTGCTCATCGCCGGCCGAAGGGTAGATTCTGATACTCTTGACCACTGACGACTTGATGGTGCCTGTGCGGATTACAGTGAAATGTTAGGTTAACATAATAAACTAGAAACACATATTTAATATGTTTGTATAATTTGAGTACTGAACTGTAGTGCAGTGCCGATGTATGAACCACCGATGGTGAACATACTGACGTCCATCCTTGTAAGAGCTAATCAAGGAATGGATATCAGTGTGGTCACTGCCGGTACTGGTATAATATGGGGCTACTGGTAAGGATGTTCGCCTCAAATAAAGCATATCTAACCACTTCTCCAGTCTCAAAACAAGACACGAAGAACATTCTGCTTTACGACCGGTTAACTATGTAGAATCAACCATTGACAAAACACAAAATTATATTTTGCTGTGCCGCAAAAAAGAAGAATGCAAAAATAAAATTCTATTTAGGTAATATATCGAGCTAAACAAAACGTTTTTATTAATTTTATTATAAATAACAAATATCACATAACGAATAAATTAATATGTATGTAGTTTAATGTAAAAATAAAAATAAATTCCATGCAAAGGTTACCAAACGATGAATTATGCTGCTTAAATAAGTTAATTCTGAAACAATCTGTATTTTGTTCGAAGTCAAAGACAGTCAAAGTCAAAAGCTTTTAAGTACAATTTGTGCACACTTAATGAACCTCATTCATATATAAATTATACATTCTACATTCATCCGCTTTGATCGTCCCTTAGCCAAAACGTAGACAGGGAGAAAAAAGCGGACAAAAAAAACTCCCAGCACTCTTTTAAAAGGAAATAAAAATTATTCTACACGGCAATGATGATTATGATGATGACGAAGACGGCGCCGACGACGAAGATGATGATGATGGTGGTAATTGTAATGATGATAATGATAAACTGATGATGATGATGATGATATGCATTGTGGTTATTGGTATCTTTACCAGATTCCGGCTACCGTTGTGATTGTGCAATATAATTGGAATATTAGTGAGTCTCTTCGATACTAACTATACGAAACAGACCCACTAATTTTTCAATCGCTTGCAAAGTTTACCAAACGAAGATTATGATGCTTAAAGAGAGATAACAGATTATGCTCACGACTCGTGCCGACTTCTTAATACATTTAACTTGAGAATTTTAGATTGTGTTTTTTTTAATTTATAATTTTTGCAGTGTCAATAAGTTAAAATAAACAGTCAGTACATTACTACGGCCTCCTCCATCCCCATAGCCATACCCAAATCCTCCGGCAACACAACTGTTTATTGTAACAAATTAATTCAGAAATGTTTAAATACATACCTACATACATACATTCGTACGTACATACATGTCTGACGTTGTATAATATGGGGCTATTGGTAAGGATGTTCGCCTCAAATAAAGCATATCTAACCACTTCTCCAGTCTCAAAACAAGACATGATGAACATTCTGCTTTACGACCGGTGAGCTATGTAGAATCAACCATTTACAAAACACAAAATTATATTTTGCTGTGCCGCAAAAAAGAAGAATGCAAAAATAAAATTCTATTTATTATATCGAGCTAAACAAAACATTTTTGTTAATTTTATTATAAATAATAAATATCACATAACGAATAAATTAATATGTATGTAGTTTAATGTAAAAATAAAAATAAAATTTTATAAATAAAATGATGAGTCCAAACCACTGTCCTGCGGAAGGGTACCCAAGATGCTGGCTGCATCCCCCCTTTGGATAGCAATACTTATCTTTTGTCCAAAGAAGGATCCAACTCTTGAGTCGCCAGTAACGTGATTTAACCAAAATGATAATTCTTTAAAACATTTTCTAGCTTCCGGACCCCACAGACCCAGGGTTTCAACTCCAAAAGGCACAAACATGTAGCATTATATATTGATAATAATAGATATCAGCTGTATCTAACGGTGAACGAAAACATCGTGAGGAAACATGCATGGTGATAACGTTCCAAAAAAGCCATGTCAAGTCACTGGTGGACTAAATCGTTTATTCTTCTCATCGAAGTGACAGCTCGTTGCAGGCATGTTCATCTTCGATGCGGTGTCCACGCAGTCATCTCGTTGCGATTATGCAATGTGATTGGTAACACCAGGAGGTACAATAATTAAAACGAAATAAAATTATATCTGCAGCTGCTGGTGTAGCCAATTCCATGCAAAGGTTACCAAACGATGAATTATGCTGCTTAAATAAGTTAATTCTGAAACAATCTGTATTTTGTTCGAAGTCAAAGACAGTCAAAGTCAAAAGCTTTTAAGTACAATTTGTGCACACTTAATGAACCTCATTCATATATAAATTATACATTCTACATTCATCCGCTTTGATCGTCCCTTAGCCAAAACGTAGACAGGGAGAAAAAAGCGGACAAAAAAAACTCCCAGCACTCTTTTAAAAGTAAATAAAAATTATTCTACACGGCAATGATGATTATGATGATGACGAAGACGGCGCCGACGACGAAGATGATGATGATGGTGGTAATTGTAATGATGATAATGATAAACTGATGATGATGATGATTATATTATGCATTGTGGTTATTGGTATCTTTACCAGATTCCGGCTACCGTTGTGATTGTGCAATATAATTGGAATATTAGTGAGTCTCTTCGATACTAACTATACGAAACAGACCCACTAATTTTTCAATCGCTTGCAAAGTTTACCAAACAAAGATTATGATGCTTAAAGAGAGATAACAGATTATGCTCACGACTCGTGCCGACTTCTTAATACATTTAACTTGAGAATTTTAGATTGTGTTTTTTTTAATTTATAATTTTTGCAGTGTCAATAAGTTAAAATAAACAGTCAGTACATTACTACGGCCTCCTCCATCCCCATAGCCATACCCAAATCCTCCGGCAACACAACTGTTTATTGTAACAAATTAATTCAGAAATGTTTAAATACATACCTACATACATACATTCGTACGTACATACATACACACATACATTAATTATTCACGAAATTTGTTATACTTGTTTGGAAGCTTGTAATAGACCAAAAATGTAAATATTGTATTGAACAGGTAATCATAAAATCAGTAGCTATGGGTGATTTTCTGTGAAAACATATGGGTACCTATTATTATCTGTGCAGGCGGTGTTGCGGGCAGCCAAGCTTCGATGACAATTATGATGTTACAGTGACAACAGGTTCAGACTTGCCAATGCCTATTATGCTATTATACTAGTAGGCACTGATAAATCTCTAACCCGTTCAATCACAGTAGGTACTGATGAAGAAACCGGCTGCATTCCTGAGAGTTCAGAAAAAAATGGTCTCAAAGGCATGTGAAATGTGAAGTCCACTAACCGGCACTAGGCCAGCGTGGTGGACTAAGGCCTACATCCTTCTCATTGTGAGAGGAGACCCGACCCTGTGTCAGTAGCCTGCCTATTAATGACGCATTACAGCGACCCGAACCTGTAGTGGGTCATTAATGGGTTAAATTCAGTTGCTATGGATGATTTTCTGTGAAAACATAATTTATGGGTATTATCTGTGCAGGCGGTGTTGCGGGATGCCAAGCTTCGATGACAATCATGATGTTACGATGACAACAGGGATGACAGATGATCATGTGGGCAATTTAGTGTTCATAATATATTATTTTAGCTGCAATCAAAAGAGAATCGTTTTTATTGATTTCGTTTTCGTCGTTTTTGTGATTTCGTCTAGAAATAATTAGATCCCCTTCATTTTAATGTAGACAGTAATATACAAAGAAACTAAAAAGTGGTAATGACGATTGATTTAGGAAAATGAAAGAAATACGGTTGGGGAACAAACTTAAGAAGAAACGAATGAAAGAAATACAAAAATATAACATCACAAGTTGTAGAAAAAGTAGCGACATTTATAACACGCATAAAATAACAATAATTATAATAATACATTAATACAATGACTATTAAATGTTAAATGTCCGGGTTCGCATCCTAGTGGCACGCACTAATGACTGAAAAAAAGTTATGTGCGCTTTATAAAATTAAATATCACCTGCTATTACGGTGAATGAAAACATCTTGAAGAAACCTGCATGCCTGAGAGTTCAGAAAAAAAAGTTCTCAAAGGCATGTGAAATGTGAAGTCCACTAACCCGCATTAGGCCAGCGTGGTGGACTAAGACCTACAACTGTAAATCAGTAGTTGTGGATGATTTTCTGTGAAAACATATGGGTACCTATTATTATCTGTGCAGGCGGTGTTGCAGGCAGCCAAGCTTCAATGACAATCATGATGTTACGATGACAACGGGTTCGGAATTGCCAGTGCCTATTATGCTATTATACTATAATTTGCATTGATAATTCTCCAACCTGTTCAATCACAGTACTGATGACAGATTATGATCATGTGGGCAATTTGGTGTTAATTTATTTTAGCTGCAATCAAAAGAGATTAGTTTTCGTTGATGTTATGCGGTTAAAATTATACAATAATTTACTAAGAAACAATTTGATATCTTTCAGTTTAACGTTAAGAGAAGCTAAAAATAATAAAACGAAGCGAAATTTAAAAAAATGAACAGATTTTTTTTAAAGAAAGTTGTCATATTACTGAGAAAATTCTATTATTTACTAAAAACAAAATACATTTATATGCCTTATATTATATCATTCGTGTATTTAATTTAAGTGCAATTACTTCAACTTCAATAAGTTGAATTCATCAATCATTAAAGGACTTCAGTCCTGTCTATGGCCTCCTCCATCCCCTTAGCCATACCCGAACCTCCAAAAAAGTAGCTGTTTAATGTAAGAAATCCTAAAAAAAGTCCTTTGATAGTAACAATTAAATATTGTAAAATTTTATTTAAATAACAATAAAAAATCAATAACTTAATCAAAGTACCAATAAGAAAAATTTTTGCTGTCCCTATTTTTTGCTTTTAAGGATCTTATATTATGACAAGGATGAAAATTTTTATAATTTTGTATATTATTGTTTGTATTATTTATTTATTTGGCAAACCAATAGCGTTAAACGTAGAGATTAAAGGAGATTTATTATAATTTATAAAAATACTAGCTGACCCCGCAAACGTTGTTTTGCGATATAACTTATATCGAGCGTTAAAAATCGACTATTAAAAATTGGGGTTGGTGATAGAAAGGTGAAAATTTAGGGCTGTATATTGTATTTTAAAAGCCACATCACTAAAAAATAAAAATAAAAAAGATTTTCCAAAAAAATGTTAGTTGCGGACAACCCAACACTTAGGGGTATTAAAAATAAACAGTAGTCGATTCTTGGACCTACTGAATGTCCATATAAAATTTTATAAAAATCGGTCAAGCCGTTTTGGAGGAGTTTGGTTACTAAAACTGTGACATGAGAATTTTATAATATATAATAGGTATAAGAAAAAAAACAATAAAATAATTGTAAAATAACCATACTGATGGCACAACAACATGTCATCGTTAAACTGAAATTATTAAATCAAAAATACATCATTCTTTAATGCTGCGGCTGATAATAATGATCTCGGTTCTTGTGTTGTTGATACTGGAGACGACGTACTCGTGGCTATTATGCTATGGAAGTGGTGGTAACAAAATTGTTACCTCATTCTTTAACTTGAAGTAATAAAATTGTTACCGCCACACCCAGCATGATGATGAAGTCCTCGGAAACTGCTCGTACAGCTGATATCTCAGTCGCTGATATATCTTATTGTTCTCCTTTCCTGAGTAAAAAAACAGTATCGAAATGAAAATGTTATTTGTAATGGTACTCGACGAGTATCTTATTGAACACTTTGAAAGTTTATAAGGTTAGTTATCAACAGTTTACAGACAGAAAATTTGTGGACAAATCGATAAGTTATGAAGTAATGGCGATGGCAATGATGTAAGTAATCGGACCTAAAATTGTAGACTCATATTATTCTAACACTAATACGAATCAACAACTTCTATGTCCGCTTGACCACACCTTATCAATATATTCTTCTGATCCATTAGATATACAATCGGTACAAAAGCGACTTAATGGTATAAGCATTCTCCACCAGTCGAACCTTTGGGAGTGGGAGAGCATTGAAGGCGGTAACTTACTAGTAATGTGATGATAAGACTTACAGCCACTTTGCTTGAGTAGATCGCAAACGATCGAAAAGTTAAACAACGTCAGGCGCGGTCAGTACTCACCTGGATTGGTGACCTCTAGAAGCGAATCGAATGCGCGCTTCCGTGCTTCGGAAGGCACGTTAAGCCGTCGGTCCCGGTTGTGAGCTATACGATAGCAATCGCTAAACCGTGTAGGAGGCTCTATGGGCTGTTTGAAAACATCCGACACGACTTGGTCAATTGCCCGTTTCGCCACCAACTGTATGCGGAGTAAGCTCCAGGGCCTCTCCGTGGTCTGGGGAACAACCCGAGCCCAAAAGTGGGCCATGAAAGGGTTACAGGTTTCGAAGATGAGACCGTAGTCTCTCTTTAAGAGAAAGAGAGACTACGGTAATTTCCCCATGTATATCACATACATTTAGATGTTGAAATTCACATTCACATTAAAATAAAACATCTTTACCATTTTCAAGTTAAGAAATATTTTAATATAGATTTTATTAGTTAAAAGTGTTCCTTCTTCATTGCAAACCGTATAAATAGTAAAGGTTTCTTCACCACTGATGCAGTAACCTACAGAACAATACCTCTCTAACCGAATTTATTCAAAATCTGCATCAATAAATTTGGCAAGAAAAGTCTTTTCCTGTAAGCTATGGGTCACTCGAAGAATCCAACTCGGCTGGGCAGCGTTCGGGAATCTACGACACGTCTTGACGTCCGATATACCTCAGTGCCTGAAGTCGAAAGTTTTCGAGCAATGTGTGTTGCCAGTGATGACCTACGGTGCCGAGACGTGGTCCTTTACTGTGAGCCTAATCCATAAGCTCAGAATCGCTCAGAGGGCAATGTAGAGAGCTACGCTTGGTATTTATCTACGGGACAGAATCAGAAATTATGAAATCCGCAGAAGAACGAAGGTGACCGACAAAGCTCTCAAACCGGGTGGAGTGGCGTCGATTAGGGGAGTCCCATGTCCAGCAGCCACTCCCAGAACCACCGGCAAGGTAACTGTTTAGTGTCCTATAGTAAGTAACAAGCTTATTCACGCGTAATGTTTTGTACATTGAACTATCCAACACTAAACAGTCATCATTGGGACCACGACGTCCCAGCACTAGTGTGGCCTCCTCCTCCCCTACAGCCACTCCCAGAACCACCGGCAAGGTAACTGTTTAGTGTCCTATAGTAAGTAACAAGCTTATTCACGCGTAATGTTTTGTACATTGAACTATCCAACACTAATCAGTCATCATTAGGACCACGACGTCCCAGCACTACTGTGGCCTCCTCCTTCCCCTACAGCCACTCCCAGAACCTCCGGCAAGTTAACTGTTTAGTGTTCTATAGTAAGTAACAAGCTTATTCACGCGTAATGTTTTGTACATTGAACTATCCAACACTAATCAGTCATCATTGGGACCACGACGTCCCAGCACTACTGTGGCCTCCTCCTCCCCTACAGCCACTCCCAGAACCACCGGCAAGTTAACTGTTTAGTGTTCTATAGTAAGTAACAAGCTTATTCACGCGTAATGTTTTGTACATTGAACTATCCAACACTAATCAGTCATCATTGGGACCACGACGTCCCAGCACTACTGTGCCCTCCTCCTCCCCTACAGCCACTCCCAGAACCACCGGCAAGTTAACTGTTTAGTGTTCTATAGTAAGTAACAAGCTTATTCACGCGTAATGTTTTGTACATTGAACTATCCAACACTAATCAGTCATCATTGGGACCACGACGTCCCAGCACGACTGTGGCCTCCTCCTCCCCTACAGCCACTCCCAGAACCACCGGCAAGTTAACTGTTTAGTGTTCTATAGTAAGTAACAAGCTTATTCACGCGTAATGTTTTGTACATTGAACTATCCAACACTAAACAGTTATCCGCCACGCTCTTACGACGGATTAAGAGGCATGTTCCTGACGTGTTGTATTTCGGTCGGAGAATGCTGCCACTCATCAAACGATGGCCACAGATACTTTGAATCACACTATCGAAGCAGGTGTACCTTTAAAATCAGGTAAGCCCTTAATGCAAGAAGAGACCTATCTTTGCAGTTCTCACTAATTGGTTGGCGGTTGCAGACAGATTGTTTACACTCATACCGTAGACCAACATTCGATGTGAAACTTAGATTATATCTGAGGAAAAAAATATAAAACATACAAAATAGGTAATAATTTAAGAGGAAAAAGGGTATTGTTTAGAAGTAAAATACGAGTAAGAACACCAAAATATCGTGCCAAAAAAAATATATACATATAAAAGATAGTTGAAAAGACCTATTTAGTTTATAAATCCTCTCTTATTACCGGCCAATCAGTAGGTTAAGCCTAAGTTATGTAAGACTTCTTATTCATACGCATCATTATTCATACACACGTGTTTTTTCCGTAGAAAGTAAAAAAATACTTAATTAAATATCCGAAAAGATACGTAAGATAAGTTTAAATGAAATAAAGACGATCTGCTAAAAGAAGTTACTCGTAAAAAAACACGGAAATATACACAGAAAACAAGAAACAAATAAAATACAAAAACAAGTAAAATCAAAAGCCAAGAATGCGCGTCATCCACGATTTGAATTGAAACCAAAGATTTCAACGTAAATTCCACTTGAAAAATTCCACCTTGAAGAATTCTCGGCTGCTACGAAATTGAATCGGCATATTTGGTATCGGATACAATATTCGAGTTATCAGCCTTGGGGTAATTTTGATGGTTGGCGAAAACTGACTGTCCCATGGTTCAGGGACCGACACATACGAAGTTAGAGTGTAAAGCCTAAAAAAAGTCCTTTGATAGTAACAATTAAATATTGTAAAATTTTATTTAAATAACAATAAAAAATCAATAACTTAATCAAAGTACCAATAAGAAAAATTTTTGCTGTCCCTATTTTTTGCTTTTAAGGATCTTATATTATGACAAGGATGAAAATTTTTATAATTTTGTATATTATTGTTTGTATTATTTATTTATTTGGCAAACCAATAGCGTTAAACGTAGAGATTAAAGGAGATTTATTATAATTTATAAAAATACTAGCTGACCCCGCAAACGTTGTTTTGCGATATAACTTATATCGAGCGTTAAAAATCGACTATTAAAAATTGGGGTTGGTGATAGAAAGGTGAAAATTTAGGGCTGTATATTGTATTTTAAAAGCCACATCACTAAAAAATAAAAATAAAAAAGATTTTCCAAAAAAATGTTAGTTGCGGACAACCCAACACTTAGGGGTATTAAAAATAAACAGTAGCCGATTCTTGGACCTACTGAATGTCCATATAAAATTTTATAAAAATCGGTCAAGCCGTTTTGGAGGAGTTTGGTTACTAAAACTGTGACATGAGAATTTTATAATATATAATAGGTATAAGAAAAAAAACAATAAAATAATTGTAAAATAACCATACTGATGGCACAACAACATGTCATCGTTAAACTGAAATTATTAAATCAAAAATACATCATTCTTTAATGCTGCGGCTGATAATAATGATCTCGGTTCTTGTGTTGTTGATACTGGAGACGACGTACTCGTGGCTATTATGCTATGGAAGTGGTGGTAACAAAATTGTTACCTCCACACCCAGCATGATGATGAAGTCCTCGGAAACTGCTCGTACAGCTGATATTTCAGTCGCTGATATATCTTATTGTTCTCCTTTCCTGAGTAAAAAAACAGTATCGAAATGAAAATGTTATTTGTAATGGTACTCGACGAGTATCTTATTGAACACTTTGAAAGTTTATAAGGTTAGTTATCAACAGTTTACAGACAGAAAATTTGTGGACAAATCGATAAGTTATGAAGTAATGGCGATGGCAATGATGTAAGTAATCGGACTTAAAATTGTAGACTCATATTATTCTAACACTAATACGAATCAACAACTTCTATGTCCGCTTGACCACATCTTATCAATATATTCTTCTGATCCATTAGATATACAATCGGTACAAAAGCGACTTAATGCTATAAGCATTCTCCACCAGTCGAACCTTTGGGAGTGGGAGAGCATTGAAGGCGGTAACTTACTAGTAATGTGATGATAAGACTTACAGCCACTTTGCTTGAGTAGATCGCAAACGATCGAAAAGTTAAACAACGTCAGGCGCGGTCAGTACTCACCTGGATTGGTGACCTCTAGAAGCGAATCGAATGCGCGCTTCCGTGCTTCGGAAGGCACGTTAAGCCGTCGGTCCCGGTTGTGAGCTATACGATAGCAATCGCTAAACCGTGTAGGAGGCTCTATGGGCTGTTTGAAAACATCCGACACGACTTGGTCAATTGCCCGTTTCGCCACAAACTGTATGCGGAGTAAGCTCCAGGGCCTCTCCGTGGTCTGGGGAACAACCCGAGCCCAAAAGTGGGCCATGAAAGGGTTACAGGTTTCGAAGATGAGACCGTAGTCTCTCTTTAAGAGAAAGAGAGACTACGGTAATTTCTCCATGTATATCACATACATTTAGATGTTGAAATTCACATTCACATTAAAATAAAACATCTTTACCATTTTCAAGTTAAGAAATATTTTAATATAGATTTTATTAGTTAAAAGTGTTCCTTCTTCATTGCAAACCGTATAAATAGTAAAGGTTTCTTCACCACTGATGCAGTAACCTACAGAACAATACCTCTCTAACCGAATTTATTCAAAATCTGCATCAATAAATTTGGCAAGAAAAGTCTTTTCCTGTAAGCTATGGGTCACTCGAAGAATCCAACTCGGCTGGGCAGCGTTCGGGAATCTACGACACGTCTTGACGTCCGATATACCTCAGTGCCTGAAGTCGAAAGTTTTCGAGCAATGTCTGTATTGCCAGTGATGACCTACGGTGCCGAGACGTGGTCCTTTACTGTGAGCCTAATCCATAAGCTCAGAATCGCTCAGAGGGCAATGTAGAGAGCTACGCTTGGTATTTATCTACGGGACAGAATCAGAAATTATGAAATCCGCAGAAGAACGAAGGTGACCGACAAAGCTCTCAAACCGGGTGGAGTGGCGTCGATTAGGGGAGTCCCATGTCCAGCAGCCACTCCCAGAACCACCGGCAAGGTAACTGTTTAGTGTCCTATAGTAAGTAACAAGCTTATTCACGCGTAATGTTTTGTACATTGAACTATCCAACACTAAACAGTCATCATTGGGACCACGACGTCCCAGCACTAGTGTGGCCTCCTCCTCCCCTACAGCCACTCCCAGAACCACCGGCAAGGTAACTGTTTAGTGTCCTATAGTAAGTAACAAGCTTATTCACGCGTAATGTTTTGTACATTGAACTATCCAACACTAAACAGTCATCATTGGGACCACGACGTCCCAGCACTACTGTGGCCTCCTCCTCCCCTACAGCCACTCTCAGAACCACCGGCAAGTTAACTGTTTAGTGTTCTATAGTAAGTAACAAGCTTATTCACGCGTAATGTTTTGTACATTGAACTATCCAACACTAATCAGTTATCATTGGGACCACGACGTCCCAGCACTACTGTGGCCTCCTCCTCCCCTACAGCCACTCCCAGAACCACCGGCAAGTTAACTGTTTAGTGTTCTATAGTAAGTAACAAGCTTATTCACGCGTAATGTTTTGTACATTGAACTATCCAACACTAATCAGTCATCATTGGGACCACGACGTCCCAGCACGACTGTGGCCTCCTCCTCCCCTACAGCCACTCCCAGAACCACCGGCAAGGTAACTGTTTAGTGTTCTATAGTAAGTAACAAGCTTATTCACGCGTAATGTTTTGTACATTGAACTATCCAACACTAAACAGTTATCCGCCACGCTCTTACGACGGATTAAGAGGCATGTTCCTGACGTGTTGTATTTCGGTCGGAGAATGCTGCCACTCATCAAACGATGGCCACAGATACTTTGAATCACACTATCGAAGCAGGTGTACCTTTAAAATCAGGTAAGCCCTTAATGCAAGAAGAGACCCATCTTTGCAGTTCTCACTAATTGGTTGGCGGTTGCAGACAGATTGTTTACACTCATCCCGTAGACCAACATTCGATGTGAAATTTAGATTATATCTGAGGAAAAAAATATAAAACATACAAAATAGGTAATAATTTAAGAGGAAAAAGGGTATTGTTTAGAAGTAAAATACGAGTAAGAACACCAAAATATCGTGCCAAAAAAAATATATACCTATAAAAGATAGTTGAAAAGACCTATTTAGTTTATAAATCCTCTCTTATTACCGGCCAATCAGTAGGTTAAGCCTAAGTTATGTAAGACTTCTTATTCATACGCATCATTATTCATACACACGTGTATTTTCCGTAGAAAGTAAAAAAATACTTTATTAAATATCCAAAAAGATACGTAAGATAAGTTTAAATGAAATAAAGACGATCTGCTAAAAGAAGTTACTCGTAAAAAAACACGGAAATATACACAGAAAACAAGAAACAAATAAAATACAAAAACAAGTAAAATCAAAAGCCAAGAATGCGCGTCATCCACGATTTGAATTGAAACCAAAGATTTCAACGTAAATTCCACTTGAAAAATTCCACCTTGAAGAATTCTCGGCTGCTACGAAATTGAATCGGCATATTTGGTATCGGATACAATATTCGAGTTATCGGCCTTGGGGTAATTTTGATGGTTGGCGAAAACTAACTGTCCCATGGTTCAGGGACCGACACATACGAAGTTAGAGTGTAAAGCCGACAATCGTGGAGTACGCGCGTATATAAAAGTCCACCGACCTCGGCATAACGTCGCCGTAGATTGGTAAGATCTTCATAGTCTCAGGGCAATCCTTATCACAACCACCCAGAACTTTGGGCTGAAAGCACCAAGGGACCGTACTAGCCACATAGGTAACGTCATTCTACTCCTCCGTCGTACCCGACTGATGAATTTTAGCCTTGGTGCAGGCGACACGTGACTCCTTCACAGCGATTTACGCATGTTATCTCCGGCTAAGACGGCTTACCTCGCGAGCTCGAAGGCTGAAGGGTGTCATAGGCCAATAGAATGCGTGAGCCGCAATCATCGTTAACGCGAGTTACTATGCGTGGTGATTATAGCATACTCCACCTATGGAGTATTGTTACTTTACTTTTAGTCGTAAACAAATAGGGTATGATGATAAATTTCTTACTTTTGGTCGTATTTTAAGTTAATCAAACATTTTTACTAGAGTCTACTGTTGTTTTTAATTTTATATGAGTAGCTGACAGGCATGCAGGCCACCCTGGCCCCTGCAGCCCATGGACTCTCACATCAGAAAGGGCAGCCATCCTAATTTTTTTACTTAAAACTCTAGTGTTCTTCTTACTCGTGGCTAGGTTAACCTTAGATAGCTCAACCACCCCCAAAGCGCATTACTGACATTTTTCAAATTCAAAGGAGTCGTATCGCGATGAAGCCGGGGACCTTAAGTCTTGTCTGAAGAAGGATTATCTAGTAATAGATTTTTAAGCGCACCCACTCGCCGTTTACTTAGACTATGTCAGTAGACGGTGCAAGATTGATTGATGCGATTAGTCAAGTTGATACTGCTATGGTGATTGATGACTGATCAAAGATGTATCAGACGACACATGATGTATGATCGGACTGAACGTATGACTGAACATGATACTTGGTTGAATTGTGATTGAGGTCGAATGATGTGTGGCTCCGCTATGTTTAGGAAATTGCGAAACTGCTATGCCGTCAACATGAACGTATCGTCAAAGTATTCGTACTATCAACGTAATCCATTAGTATGGGAAAGCATCGGTACATCTTCCCGTACTAATGACACACGTTAACTATTAGAATACTTCGACAACTAGTGTTCATGAATCTACGTCACTCCGCCAGGATGCTACGTTAATATGCAATTTTTTGGAGTTGTGTCAGTCAGTTTCTCTATGCGTGACAGACTCTGAACTTAAAATGAACAATGAACGACGACGTACCTGGTTAGGTTCTATAAAAAACAGTTGAGGTTTATAAAGAAAAGTAAACTGCAAATAATAACGACTGCATGTATAGAATACAGAGCACACGACACGGTGATTTCACAGCTTAAGTGTCACTTGTGAGCCGAGATTAAAAATGAAAAAGTTTTGCACTCGGTGAAATGGTCATTCAATTAGCCGCTGCAACATAATAACTCCACTTACACGGGGATTAACTGGAAAGTCCTCTTAGCATGTATGTAGCTCCTAGACCTCTTTTTATGTCAACCTTAACTAGATTTTTTTAACTTTATCTATCTTTTGAAAATTGACTATGAAGTAAGAACTATTATACTCGTACTTTAGTGACGTTATCTTCTGTGTAGCAAATGGACGGACGTGGACTTCATTTGAGAAACAAATATATAGATTAGAGAGAGAGAAATATATAGATTAAAGAGAGAGAAATGAGAGGGATAAACACTTACCTATATTTCATTAATAAGTTAGTACAAACTACCGGTGTGTTACCCTTTATCCAAATTCGTTCAGCAGATGCGTGAAAGTGTAAAAAACATCAAAACAATTTCGCAGTGCCTAGTAGACCCGTAGGGTTATTTTTTAGGCTTGCGCACCACAATTTTGTTTTGATTCGATGCTTTTAATTGTCAAGATTTATTACTTTTATACAGAGTTATGTGCGCTTTAAAAAATTAAATATCACTTGCTGTTACGGTGAAGGAAAACATCGTGAGGAAACCTGCATGCCTGAGAGTTTACAAAAAATATTCTCAAAGGTATGCGAAGTCCACCAACCCGCAGTAGGCTATCGTGGTGGACTAAGGCCTACATATCATTGTGAAAGGAGACCCGACCCTGTAGTGGGTCATTAACATTGGTTTCTTGGCATTACTGTTATCGACTTTGTACTAATACTATAGGTAATATTGTCTCTACTCAGTCACCGTTAAATGTTGTATTTATTAGCCATAAATCAAACATAATAGCCTTTCGTGGGCTGATACCATTAACGAATATATTACAGGTCATAGGCGCCGGGTGTACGTGTAAGGCGATTACTCAAGTCTCGGCTACGGTCACAAACGAGTAGCTTTAGATGCACTTATGTATGTATAGCCAACGTAACATATAACTTGAAGCACGACTGAACATTTTTAAATAGTGAAAACTTCTTTAGCGGCGCTGCGCACTTATTGGTATGTAAAATGTTATACTCGCGACAGGACACGTGAAAATGCGGAAGGGAAAATGCGTAGTCGTAAGATGGTTACTATGGACACAGTTGAAAGGAAACATTCGCAAACAAAGTGCATCTAATTAGATGGTAACTATGGAAACGGTCGAAAGGGAACATTCATAAATAATAATAATAATTGTATTTTGTTATGGAAAAAAGCTAAATACTATAATTATTTTGATGTTTTAATTGAACTGTCGTCCAAATCACCAAGAAAACACAACTTATAAGTTTTCACTTCTGCCGGCACTCCCGGAGTGCAACCCGTTGTTTTTATATATTTATACTTATCTTTTTATTTAACATTTATTAGTAGTTTTTCGCAACAGTTGAGGTTGATACCGGTTTGAGTATAAAATTACATAAGAAGGTACTTTGTAGTATTACTTTAACCGTCTATTGTAACGTAGATAATTATCTACTTTAAAAAGACAGTTTCTATAATCACTGTCTTTTTAAAAATTATAATGCTTAATCAAAAATAAGACAAACTCTATACAAATAAAAATAAAAAACCGCAAATAATCATAAACAGTTAACTTAAAGAACTAACTAACATCCATTGATTTATGTGTAAGTATTACTGAAGGTCCAGCGTCATTCCATTGAATTAAAACCTTATTATTGCCAGATTTAATTTTTTATAATTCCATATAAATAACAGCCAGACTTAATTTTCTACAGATCCAAGTAATACACATAAATCAATGCCTACACCCCACATGAGTGGGTCCCTGCCGAACTTGGCCACTGAGACTCCCCGAGCTACTGAGGAGAACAGCGCCCACCCCCGCGACGTGGACGCGCCGGACAGGAATTACCCTGGTGAGCTGCAGACTCAGGAGACCCTGCGGCTCCCAGGGCCGGGTTAATGGTCTCCGCGCTACTACCACGGAGACCAAAGGCACCTAACACCTAATCTAATCACTCCCCGCCTGCCCCGCTGGTAACCAGAGTGACATGTTCACCAGTGGAACACCGGGAGTGATCCTATTCTAAACTCCTAAACTATGCACTTACAAATAAGTTACCCTTTTTTGCTGTTAATTCTAACAAACCAAAAAATTAACAACGGAAAAGGGATATGAGCAAAACTCCTCTATTCTAAACTATCGTAATTGATCATATTTCTTACCGCTAATCCTTTTGCGATGCAGAATAATAACAAAACGCCCTAAAGTGATCCACTGTTCCCAGATGAGCCGGGAACAGTGGATCATTGAGAACTATACTATTCTAAACTCTCCTTATTTATCACCTGTTACTGTTAATTCTGCAAACCAGAAGAATTAGTAGTAAAAGGTGATAATAACAAAATCTCATGTGATCCAATGATTTGGGCCCATTGGCCACCAGTGGATCACGCGAGAAGAGTTTCCATCATAAACTACAACACCATAAATTTAACAATAAAACAGTAATACCTTGAGCTAGAGTTTTTTTTTTTTTTTTTAACGCGGGTAGGAGGAAATCCTCATGGATATCAAATGGCCCGTGCCAAGTGACATGCCCGACTCCACTGAGAATTGAAATCTACTCAGTGACCTACGGACTAAAACCTCCTCCCGATTGGACTGAGTCCCGACGAAAGCAGGATTGTTCCAAAACAACAATAAGGAGAGTGCGAAGACCAAGAACAAGCTCCCAAATAAGGCAAAACCCTTAAGGGTTTGCTGTATTGAATAGATTAAAAGGTAATGAAAGATTTAATTAAGTACAAGAAATTTTTCAAGAAGAATTGATATTATCATGAAAGTGGAAATAATTATGTTCAAACACATCGACGAACACAAAGAAAGACAGGACAATCCGTTCTGCAAGACAATAACAAAAATCAATAAAATTAGAAACAATAATTATCATTCAATGATGACGAACAACAGGTTTTTTATTTGCTTATTTATTTGTAGATAAGATGATGTAGATATTGTAACATAGAATCAATATTTTCAAATATCTAAAAAGTGATTGGTGTATTGGTTTGTTATAAATTATTATGTTATAATATGTTTTATTACTTATATTATATTTCGTATTTTTTGTTTTTTTATCACATCATACAATCTTGTAATTTAAAAAAAGTTTAAATAGTTGTGACTTTTAACCCCCGATGCAAAAGGAGAGGTGTTATAAGTTTGACGTGTCTTGCCTGTGGCAACGTAGCTCGCGAACGGGTATAACGATTTTAATTTAGTTTTTTTTTTTTTGTATGAAAGGTGAGTTATGGGCGAGTGTTCTTAGATGTGTTTGATGAAAATCGGTTGAGTTGTTTCAAAGTTGGGGGGGGGGGGGGGGAAAGTGGGGAAGAATAACCGAATGTCAGAATAGCCAATTGTGTTTTTCTCTCTCATGTTTATTGTAAACCTGATTTTGTATGTATGTGCACAATAAAGAGTATTGTATTGTATTGTATTGTAAAATAGAAATGAAATTAAACTTAACAATTACAAATACGATACTCTAAACTAACCTAACCTAACTAAGCAACAGACGAATAAGTAACCCAACGCGATGTATTTTTTTAGAATTATTAATACTTACCCGTACATGATTAGGTACTTTCAGATTGAGTTTCTTTCATTATTTTTTTTAATTTTTAAAGGGAACGCAGATTGTTGTGTCGGGGGTTTATTAAATTTTTAATTTAATTTTTTATCTATTTTTAACCGACTTCAAAAAAAGGAGGAGGTTCTCAATTCGTCTGTTTGTTTTTTTTTATTTTCTATTTTTTATTTTTTTTTATTTTTATTTTTTTTACTTATAACATTTGCATACTTCAAAGTGGTAAAATAGATTGATCAAACTAATTTCTATTAACTGCATACCTATGTTTTAAATGCATACCTTAATTGAACTACATACCTAATAATAAATTAAACTGCATATCTACTCGTAAAACCTAAAAGGCAAGAAAATAATTATAATAATATGCATACTCGAATAACGTCACCTTTCTAACGCAAAACATTTCAACATTCGCAAACAAATCATAAAGTTCCCTTTCGGGTCGTCTATGCCTTATTAATGGTTTTCAAATCGCGACATACGCCCATCTCTTGTTTTTGACACGGGCTACCTTTGCGGTTTCAGGTCGATTAGGAACGCATTTCAGTCGCGTTTAAAATTGCCTATAAATCGTAATCATCATCGTTCCGACTTTAGGACATAAAAGTGAGTGTTTTTAATTATTTCAACGTTTTTAACTATTAAAGGAAACATGTACGGCAATAGGGAATAAAAATAAAAATATCATAATATATTATGTATGTATATGGGAGAAGTGGCATGAAAGAACAAGTTTTCTAAACAAAACGAAAAATATACTTTAAATTAAAGATATTATGTTTTTTTTTATTATTTATTTATTAAGGTAATTTCATATAAAAAGACCTTAAACATACTAAAAAAATCAATAAACTTTTTTTAAAAAATGTGTCATCTGGCTCTTGTAAGTACTGGCTTATCGGTTATGTATGTTTTCGGTTTAGTACCAGTAATACCATGAAGGAGCCAGTTTATATGTTAATGTGTAATTGCAAAAATATGCAAAATGAAAATTACTGCAGTATTAAAAAACAACAAATTGACAATTAAAAAAAAAACTACAAACGTTTTTAAGAGTTTTTATATTTTATTAGTTATTAAAAGTAATTCTATCAAACGCCTTAATCTTATTAATAAACAATTATTAGACATATTATTCAGTCATAATTCACACAATCTTAAAATTTTAAATCCGGATCCCATTTTTGATAATAACAATAAAATAATTTACAAAATAATAAATCTCATCTTCTACCAGAAACACCATACAAAGAGTCGGCTCCTTCGAGGCCTATATACCCGGCTCTTTCATAACCTATTCTTTAAATAAATATAAACTTCACAGTAAGAATAAAATTAAAACGTTTTTAGCTCAGTTTTTCCGTATCTACAAGGTCAAATATATGCACAAACTTAATTTATAATCCTTGTACCTACCATATTTATTTCCAATAAAATACCAAAAACAATTTAAAACAAGTGAAATACTTACTTTAGGTGTCAAAAACTTTAACTCGACGTACCGGCATCTAATGGTTTCGGAGATCTGCTAAATCTTTGTGGGTGAAAGAAAATCAGTGTTGCCACATATAATTTGCAACCAGATTGGACCCTAAACTACGGAAATAATGCAAGTGGCTCCTTCAAAACCTGGCTCCTTCATGCCACTTTTCCCCTGTTCATTCGATATTAAACTGTCCATTTAGAAGTAACTGACCCCGAGTGTATGCACCCCTATCAGAATTCCAACACGCATTGAACCCATGGGGGCAAGCACTCACGCCAGCTCAACAAAGCTACCAACCAACACCTGCACTCTGGAGGGCTATGGGGTTAGGCTTTAATCCGGTCGCGCCCTTTTTTGCGTTCTGCCAGACTCGGCCTCAATCAACTTCTGTCCGCTCCAGCTTAAGTATCTGGGAAAATATTGTGGAGCCTACTGAAACGTTCCGGTTCAAGGTGCTTTCGTACAACGTGTTGGCGAAAATGCTGCTCAAATCAAACAACAACGGATTTCCCACATCAATTTCACCATCAACCACAAGCCGTGGTGCACTACCTGAAAGCATAACATATTATAATTTTCGAGGTCGAACACCGCATTGAGAATTCTTTCAGACCGCTGAGAGAATTTTCAATCCACGCTTCGGCCGAGAGCTTCGTGATAAAATTGTCAGATGAGGGGAAATCTACGTCCCGATCAAGAAGAGCCTCTGGCAGCTCGGCCTTCCCGAGCAATACTTCGACCACGTGTACGGCGCAGATACTGGTGAGTTGAGGCAGTTGCCAGTACTCGAATATACGATTGTGAGTTATCCCTTTAACTTCTCATCTTTGTATGAGCTCGAGGGCGATCCGAGCGCCAAGAAAATTACAGTCGATTACATATTTTACACGAACGATAGCTTGAAACCGATCGAGCGTCTCGTTTGCTCTTCGCTTCGGGATAGAGGAGCGATGCCGAACAAAGTGTTCGGCTCCGATCACTTCTGTATTGCGGGAACGTTTGAATTGCTGGAATAAACGAACACGGAAAATCCATACAGCACAATGACAAACAAAATAACAATAAGAAAGGGGCATTTTATTTGAACAGATAACAAAGTGTATACAACAATTAGACTAGATTGAAATGAACGTTTGACGAATTTAACATATTTAATTTGAACTTTTTTAGAACGTGAAAAAGGGTCAACCTCAGAACATATGTAATAAGAAAGAAAGAAACACGAGGCTTTTTGCCAGATAAAATATATAAAAAGTTAAGTTACTTCTTATGCAATTGTGCTTAACTTGTTTCGTTAAAATGTAACTAACGTTTATAAATTATACAATTTGAAAGTGTTTTTGTTATTACTAATGACTGATACAGTTTCCGTGTTTTGTTCTCAAAACGAAAATAAATTGGTTGTCAAACTATTTTATAAAACTTTTTTGTACTTAATGGTATCAATGAAAGATTTAATTACGAGATTTTTTTCAAGAAGTTTGAAACATTCTTCAAAGAAAAATTTATTACATAGACAACATGGAACCGTTAAGAATGAGGCTTTCATTTTCTCATTATCAACATGCGGGACTAGCCACCTTGATGAAAATTTCAAAATTTGGGAACAAAGAGAGATTTCAATGCAGTCATGGATTTGGAGTCCACAACCATCAACTAGTACCTATGATCCATGAAGAGAACCTGATTCTAAAAATTAAAATTGGAGCGACAAAACGTTTATCTCTAAACAAGTGTCTTCGTCTTACTTTCCTGGATCAAGACCTAGGCAGCAAGGTTCCGATACACAAGAGGCAAGGGTCATGGCTGGGAAAACAGATTCTAGTCTGGATATGTCGATGAAGAAACTGACAACATCAGAAACATTCCCAGCATTACCGTCAACTTCCGAGCCAACAGCATCAACTAGCAATACTTGGTAGCATGTTGCTAGAGTACAAGAAATTAAAAGCACCATTCAGGCACCCGATGAAAAAATTCAAGAGCCGTCTACACCTAAACGGACTGAGAGTCGTACAGATACCTGCCTATTCGAAATTCCACCAAAAATTCGAAGCGGAAAAGCCGTGGTAAACGCTTATCAAAGTTTTAGTTAATTACTTGCCGATAGAAATTCAGCCAATAAAAATTGTAAGTCAGCCATTCTACGAGTTTTAGCGAGACTAACGAACAGCTATTCATTTTTTTATATAAAGATTGTTTAGTTTCGACTTTACATTTATTAGATTCCCAAAAAAAAATGAATACTTATTTCTATTGGCATCTCCTCCTTACTTCACCGGGATTCCATAGCCAACGTAATTAGCAACCGAAACTATACAAATTGTATTGAAATTAATGGTTTGGCGACAATAATTTGGTGTTTGTATACGCTGCCAGCGTCGTCGCCATGGCGTCCCGGTAAGGTACGGCTGTATGAAGTCCTATGTTTATCAATTTTCTTTTGAAGTTTAAGGATCGGAAAGATGTCATCACTACGCCATATAGACCCCTATCGGTCGTATGCTCAGCATAATAATATAATGCAGTTATGAAAAAGTAAAAAATAATCTATTGGGATTTGACCAAAATAAAATTTATTTGCTTAATATATTCTCCCCGGAATTTCACTGAAAGAAAGGGTTAGTTTTTTGGCTAGTTTATCAAAATCACAAAATTCTATCATCCTAGGCCTATTGGTTTAAAATATAAACGTAATATACTGGACAGCAAATAAACCGAGCCACCTGCCACCTATAACATAATCCGATTTACTCAGGAAGTAGAAAACGTACACCCATCAAACTCATAGCTACATAAAGGGTATTTAATAACGATTAAAATGACTATAAACTTTAAAGTACTGGCAACTGACACTGTAATCAAGCAACATACAATTTGCTCTGTTTTGACTAGAGTTTTGATATTGAAGGTGGTCGAATTTGCTAATCATTTCTTTAAATTATTTGCTCAAACGCTCTCGCTTTTATCAGTTAAAATGGATAGAACACCTCAGGAAACAGCTCAAGCTTACATTACTTCAAGCAGGCTTTGGGCAACGCGAGGTCGCTCGCAGACTTCGTTGACTAGCATAAAACGCACTTTCTGTAGATACAAATATGATCACTGTAAGTTTCATACTTCCTGAGAAAATCTGATACCTAAGTATTACAAGATGGCGGGTAGCTCGGTTTATTTGCTGTCCAGTGTATTTTAAACTTTGTTAATAAGTATGAACTTTACTACAATATTATGATGTTTGAAAGAAGCTTCTTAAAAATTTGTAGAATGGAATTGTGGAATTTTATTTTAAAAATAAGCATTTGCAATTCACACTGATTCCGAAAAAGTAATGTTTACTAAGATTTTAAAGTATTAAAAAAAGTTATTCATATGTAATCAATATCAGTGAGCATTCCACGTTGTAATATAACATTCACAATATAAATAAAAGAACTAATAATACTTACCCTAATGTACGAATCCACTGTACCCTGCTTTAGATACGGCCTGAATTGCTTCAGTGGGTGCCTGCATAGCAGAGCTGCCTTTACACATACATACATAAGAATAACTTGACTGAAAACAAATCAAAAAGTTGAAATGCCTTGGACCTCTTTTTGTCACAAGTTTAAACTTCCCTTATGGAAAGACAATCTACTCGTAGGACCAAAACGTATAATCTGTTTGAATCGCTTGCGTTTAAATAAAATTGGGGCTATGAAAATGCCTTATACAAAATGCTGAAAGCATAAATCCTGTATCACATTTTTACACGATGTAATGAACGGGCTCTAAAAAAAGCTACCGACTGTAACGATCTTAATGATTCTTATAACGCATTTACAAGTACATGAGAACAGATTTTCTGAAGGAAAAGCCTATCGAAGTTGGAACGTTAGAAAGATCTATACAATTAAGGGCAGAGCCATGCCTACCGGGTCGACTAGTTACCTAATAAAAAAACATTGGTTATCACTTACTCCACTATAGTGGTTAAGTCAACTAGGCCCGTATATTGAAATGAAACTTCTACTTTGATTTCTTCGTGTTTGTTACATCAACCTGTAATTCAAAAATATCTCTAAATCTGATATAGAGATAGAGTATTATTTAATGCGATGCTCGTAGAATTAGACTGAAAGTACATTAGTACTTTCATTTAATACCTATAGGCTGCAGAGAAAGTCACAATGAGAATATTGCCACAGTCCACCACGCTGGCATAAAGCGGGTTGATAGTCTACTTCAAACGTCTTTGAAAATCGAACAAATTGAGAACTCTCGGGCATGCAGGTTTCTTCACGATATTTCCTTCACCGACACAGCAGATGACATTTAATTATGTATAGATAGTATAGCGCATATAACTTGCGTACTTCAAATAGTAAGATAAACACCACAACATATTTTTGATAAACTTATCACAAAACTGACTCTTTCTTTCAGTGAAATTCCGGGGAGCTAATCGAAGGAAGGTTTAAGTTGGCAGAACAACGTGTGCCGGGACAACTAGTAACGACTAAAAACGTTACTTACAATATTTATTGGCTGATTTTCCATTGGCAAGTAGTTAACTAAAACTTTGGTGAGTAGTTGCGGCACCACGGCTTTTCCGCTTCGAATTTTGGGTAGAATTTCGAATAGGCTGGTATCTGTACTACTCTTAGTCTGTTTAGGTTTAGACGGCTCTGAAACTTTTTCATCAGATGCCTGAATGGTGCTTTTTGTTTCGTGTACTCTAGCAACATGCCACTAAGTATCTAGTTGATGCTGTTATCTCAGAAGTTGTAGGTAATGCTGGAAAGGTATCTGTTGTTGTCAACTTCTTCATCGAAATATCCACACTGGAATCTGTTTTTCCAGCGATGACCCTTGTCTCTTGTGTATCGGAACCTTGCTGCCTAGGTCTTGATCCAGAAAAATAAGACAAAGACACTTGTTTAGAGATAAATGGTTTGTCGCTCCAATTTTCATTTCTAGAATCGGGTTCTCTTCATGGATCGTAGGTACTGGTTGATGGTTATGGACTCCAAATAGATGATTGCATTGAAATCTCTCATTGTTGCCAAATTTTAAAATCGGCGTCAAGATTGCTAGTCCCCCGGATGTTGATGGTAAGAAAATCAGTGCCTCATTCTTAACGGTTCCATGTTACCTAAATAATAATTTTTTTCTTGAAGAATGTTTCAAACTTCTTGAAAAAATTCTCGAAATTAAATCTTTCTTTGATACCCTTAAGTATAAAAAGTTTTATAAAACAGTTTGAAAACCAATTAATTATCGTTTTGAAAACAAAACATGGAAACTGTATTAGTCATTAGTAATAACAAAAACACTTTCAAATTGTATAATTTGATTAAACGTTAGTTACATTTTAACGAAAGAAGTTAACCACAGTTGCATAAGTAGTAAATTTACTTTTAATATATTTTATCTGGCAAAACACCTCGTGTTTATTTCTTTCTTATTACGTATGGTCTGAGGTTGATCCTTTTTCAAGTTCTGAAAAAGTTCAAAATAAATGTGTTAAATTCGTCAAACGTTGATTTCAATCTTGTCTAATTATCGTATACACTTTGTTATCTGTTCAAATAAAATGCCCCTTTCTTATTGTTATGTTGTTTGTCATTGTGCTGTATTGACTTCCCGTGTTCGTTTATTCCAGCAATTCAAACGTTCCCGCAATACAGACGTGATCGGAGCCGAACACTTCGTTCGGCATCGCTCCCTTATCCCGAAGCGAAGGGCGAGCGAGACGCTCGATCGGTTTCAAGCTATCGTTCGTTTAAAATATGTAATCGACTGTACTCTTCTTGGCGCTCGGATCGCCCTTGAGCTCATACAAAGATGAGAAGTTAAAGGGATGACTCACAATCGTATATTCGAGGACAGGCAACTGCCTCAACCCACCAGTATCTGCGCCGTACACGTGGTCGAAGTACTGCTCGGGAAGGCCGAGCTGCCAGAGGCTCTTCTTGATCGGGACGTAGATTTCCCCTCATCCAACAATTTCATCACGAAGCTCTCGTGTGAAGCGTTTAGATCTCCAGCCAGGGCTATGAAATCTTGGTGAACGACGTAGGACATGCCAATAGAAGTTGCCAGGATATGCCATGTTTTGCGCGTCTTCTATGTCATCATTCTTATTTTCGTGTAGAAGCAGGCGAATTTGGGCGATGCGCGACGATTCGCGAAATTTGTGGCAAACTATGTAGGTGCGTGTTTGCGATCACTATGGGCTTGCTGGGAGTATCTTCCGGGATCAGTTTGACGATGAACCCGACGTTGTCAGCGGCGAGGATCCCGACGGTCGGGTGAGATGGTACTCCACGCCGACTTTATCGTCCAAAGAAAAGACGGGATCCGATTGGAAATTAGGAATCTATGTGGGCCTGCTGCTTTTCTTGAAAGCATAACACGTCAGCGTCGAGGTCGATCACCTTATAAAAGATTCTCTGAGACCAGGTTTCCGTTGACGTAGGCGATAATTCAGTATTGGTATGATGTCATCAATAATGCAGTTATAACCAAAGATATATTATGCTTTAAATATGCTCCCCGGAATTTCACTGAAAGAAAGAGTCGGTTTTTTGTGAAGTTTATCAAAAATATATTTTGGTTTTTAGCTTACTATTTGAAGTACGCAAGTCATAATTATGCACTTTATATAAAGTGAGTTCTCAATTTGTTCGATTTTCAAGACGTTTAAAGTCTATCAATCCGCTTTATGCCAGCGTGGTGGACTGTGGCCTACAACCTTATCATTGTGATTTTCTCTGCAGTGGGTCTAGTGGGTTGCAGCCTATGGGTATTAAATGAAAGTACCTACCTCAGTAAGGCATTAACCAACCGTGAGCGGGTTTCCTAGTTTCCTTCACCCCCGAGCATATAGCTCTAGCGGCTCCACTCTGGCCGGCCAGTTAAGGCAAGCCAGAGGTGGGGGCCTGTTCCTCTCGGTCTCCACTCCGCCTACCGGAGATGAGGAACAGGGGACCTCCCCCGTGAGCATTCAGGTCCGTGGTGTCGCTACTCACCAAAGGCTCGCCACAAGCCCCCCTGCGGGGTTTTATTAGTAGAAATGACTTAATATTCTCAGGAAAATGAGAAGAAAATAATAACGCAAGCTCCGTACTTATTCACTTATTAATATTGTGAATGTTATATTATATTGTGAAAAAAATGCTCCCTGATGTTGAATATATACATGAATCACTTTTTTTATTAGGTACCTACTATAAAATTTTAGTAAAGTTCCACACTTCCATAGGTACTACAATTTTTTTAGTGAGAAGTTTATTTTAATTTACAGACTGTTCCAGGAACCAGGGACGGTCATCGATACGGAAATTGTTCATCTCAATGAATTAGATTTCTATTTGTAGAGAAAATAATTGCCTTAATTAAAATTGATATACTCGTAGCTTATCGATTTTAAATTAAATGTGTACATTGGAAGTTCTTTTGTAAAAATTGATTAATACGTTTTGTATACTTTCATTTTTGTCATTTATATTTGATTTTCTCTTGTATCTTGTGGTTTACAACAAAGAGTTATTGTATTGTATTGTTAAAATATTTATAAAATTTGCCTTTGTATACTGTAGAAATGACATTAAAGTCGACGAAAACAATATTTTGACTGAATATTCAGTACACTAGCAGAATAATAATATAGTTTGTTGTTATGTTTATTAATATTTTTTATTTTTATTTCTGAACATTTACTAGTAATGTATGTACAAACATCGAGAAACTTAAAGAAAGACAGGACAACCCTTTTTACAAGACAAAACAATTGGAAACAATATCATTGATTGATGACGAATAGATATAAATCAAATATAAAAAAAACAAATCAAATATCCAAAAAAAAAATATTGTTGAATTATTTTTTGTTATAAAACAGTTTGTAATACATTTATTTTTATTAAAATTTTATAATAATCTATTGACTGTTCAAAATACTATGATTACAATATGTATACAAGGAAAAATGACAAAATGTCGACGAAAACAACAAAATTCTATTCGAATAGTTGGGCCCGCCTGGCCAAAGGTACGAGATAGGATTTTTCCAAAACAATTTTGTCGTTTCTCATTATGTGACCCAAATATTCGAATTTCCTGATTTGTATGATCTTAATGATCTCGACCCCACTGCCAATCATCTGCAGGACCTTCTCATTGGATATCCCATCCGTCCACGATATTTTCAGAATTCTCCTCACCCACATTTCAAATGCTTCTAAGCTTTTACTTGTTGCATTGAAGAACCGAAAACGCCTAGCATCTTGCCCTTGTGCTCCTAGTCCTTACAGCTCTATTAGAGTTTGAAGTAGAGATTGAAGTTTAAAAAAGGCCTGACGTTCTTGTTCTATTCGGCATTTAACTCAACGTTGTGATCACACTGATCATTGATAATACAGCCTGGGTAATTGTAGGAGCGAACTCTTTTTAAGACTTGGTTTTTACTTGCCCGAATACAATCGTTCAGAAATTGTGTTCTACCTTGTTCTTGTTGACGTTGATTTTGAGGCCATACTTGGTGCTGATTGTAATTATCTATCCTTTCTTTTAGTTTTTGAAGGTCTTCAGGTTAGGCAGCTAGCAAGATTGTAGTGTCAGCATTTCGTATGTTATTTATAGGATGTCCATTGACAAGTATGCCTGTGTCTGTTCCATCAAGAGCTTCTTTAAATATAGTTTCTGCATAGATATTGAAAAGCAGCGGAGACAGGATACAGCCCGGTCGTACTCCACGCAAAATATTGATAATAATAATAAAGCCCATTGAATTTCCAATCTTCCAATCAGCTTCTTCCATACCTCTCTATCCATAGCTTTCTCTCTCCATTCACTTCCTGCTACTCCTTCTATATCTTCTATCCACTTCTTTAGAGGGCGCCCTCTTTGTTGTTGTCTCTAGTGACTAGTTGATTCTAGCGTCCATCTTTTGTCTGTGTATCTTGTAAGGCGTCTATAACTTTCTTTTTTCGTCTTATGTTTTCGCTTTTAACTTTTTGTATTATTCTTAATTTCAGTACACTTCTCTCCATTACACTACTAGTTTAGTTTTTATTTTAGGGCTGTATTTGAAGTTTTCTTTCGATGGAGAGGATATTTCCTTTTTAAGATTTCCTTTAGGGACTAAAATTTTTTCCAGCTCATGTCAATATCTAACCACTTTTGTCTTCGAATGACAGTTGTTTTCCTAAATAAATATAATTGTTCACATATTCAAGCGGTTTCTCATTTAGGTTTATATTATTTATGTGGCTGTTTGTCAGTATTTTAGTTTTACTCTCGTTCATTTTGAGACCCACTTTTTCACTTTCTACAATTAAAGTACTTATCATTTTTTCTAATTTCTAACTTGTATTAGCGAACACAACAATATCGTCCGCAAATCTGACTCTAATACCTTCTGACTGCCAGTTAAGATTGTTAAAAATGAGTTGTAGTACCATTATGAATAGTTTGGGTGAGAGGGGGGTCTCCTTGTCTTACTCCTCTTTGGGTGGTTTGACAGTGTAAAATCATTTTTGTTTTTTATGTCGCCGCAAGGGGAGAACCAGGTCCATTTTCGATTTTTAGAGCTTACAAGAAGTAGTTCATTATTGTCAGTTTATATTCCAATGCGTGTTGAATTAGTTTCTCTCCTCTTTTACTTCTATTTCCGTATCCAACTTTTCCCAAAACAAAGTTTTCATTATCTTATGTTTTGTTTTGGCCCACTTTTACATTAAAATCACCGATAACCAATATGTTATCTCCTGCCTGGGGGTGCGTATACTTTTATTGTTGCAAGCAGATGGTTGTTGTATATCATTTTTAATAGAGCTATACGATCTGAGAACGCCTTATAGCTGTCAATGTTGCTTTTGTCCTTTTTTTACTTAAAATCCAACTCCATAAGCCGAGTGTTTCACCTTTGTAGCAGAATAGTAAATATTCTTCATGTTCCTCAATTGCATAGCTCTTTCTTTTGACTTCTGCTAAGCCGAATATATTTATTTTTATCTTTTTTAGCATATATGTTAATTATAAAAATCTTTATGTTGTTGCTTGTGATCTTCTTCCAATCTTGAGAGCTTGTTTTCCTATTCCATTTGTTTTTTCTGATCTTGCTGGAGGGTTGTAGTCATTTTCTCCTCGGAGACCAACCGACTTGGGGGAGAGTATTTCTTACCTCTTGTTTCTTTATGTGTTTTATTTTGGTTTTTGTTTTCGATCGCCGGTACTTACTTGTTATTGCTTCGTTGTTGTTAAAATTATTGAAAGGGAGTGATATCGGCCTCTCATTGCCTCAAATGCACTTATTCTATTGTTTTTAGCCGAGTTTAGTTTTTGTTGTTTCCTAAGCTGTAATAGAAGTGGCAGTGAGATGGATATCTCCCTCTTCCTTTTTTTATGGTCCTTGATTTTTCGTTTACAATGAGTTTATCATATTTTATGTACGCCAAGTTTCCTTTTTGCCTTTCTTCCTTTAGTTTGGGTTGCAATGACTTCCTAATTTATAAAGTTTTCTTTGATTGATCTTCTGTTATATATTTCTTTTTAACATTTTTTTTCCTCATTATTTCGGATTTTTTCCATCCACTAACCAATGAAAGCACCGTAGACCTCGGTTTCTTAATTTTATAATGCGGTAGATTTTATTTGTTTTATAATTTTCTATCGTTATGCCGAGTTCATCCAGGAAACACTTTTTAATGTGTTTGATTAAATTTAGCGTTGTCTGCTTCTTCTCTGTTAATCCATAAATAATAAATAATATTATTGCTCTTCTTTTCTCTTTGAAGAAGTACCACTTTATTTTCTAGATTTTTAACTTTCTGTTTCAATATTTGGTTATCTTCTAAGATGGGTTTTAATTTTTCATCCATTTTATCAAGTTTAAGTATTAACTTACACAATGTTAGTTAGTTCTATCGTTTGGTTCTGCATTTCCATTTTCATCCTGTCGAATAGTAGTTGAAATTGCTCTTCCATGTTTAGCGTTTTATGGAACGGATGTTCGTTTATGGATAATTTTCAGAAATATCTTTAAAAAGCGACTCATTAATGATATTAGCCTATATGCATTGCACATCTTAGCATTGCTAGTCTTTAGAAGTGTCACAAAGGTTGATTGTAGCCAGTATTTGGGTATGATACCTTTGTTATATTTACCATTAATCAGACGCAGTATAATTATTAGGCTTTCCTCCAACAGTAGTTTGAGAATTTTGCTCGGTATTTCTTCGGACCTATATATTTATTATATAATTATATATTTATTACTATATATTATATATTAGCTTTACCTATATATTATGCAAATTGAATAGCTTGAATAATTTCTTCTTTAGTTATATCAGGTACGCTTTTACCGATTCTGCCACTGTAACCGGATAGCTGCGATTCTCTTGGAATAATTGTTTTATATATTTTTCCCATATGTTAAGTTTTTCCTCAACCGTCATAGCAATTTTTGCTCTATCATCAAAGAGGGTAGGTCGAGGTTTCCGTCTTGGAGAACCTAAAAGTTTTTATGTTTTTTAAACATATTGAAATGATCATGCTTCTTTCGTAGTTTTTCCAATTCTTCACATTCACTGTTTAGCCACTCTTTAGCCTCCTTGCATTTTTGTCCAGTTTAGCTATGTAGCTCTTTTTATTTATTTTGATCTATGTCTTTCTCGTCTTTCAATCATTAATCTTATAATGTCATCATTTACCCAAGATTTCTTCTTTAATATAGGTGGTGGCTTCGATACTTCTAGTGACGTATCAACAAGAACTGATTTAAGGTTATTCCAGGTTCTGACAGGCTCGTCCGGAACATGCATTTCCTGATTTTGAAGTTCATGCACACGATTATTAAGCATTGCCTTCAGATTATGTTTTGTGTCTTTGTGTTTTAGCATTGCAGTGTTAATTATTGGTGGCTTTTTTGGTGGTAAGAGCTTCTTCATTTTGCAGTGCTTTTGAGCGACTACCGGATTATGATCGGAATAATGTCTGCTCCTGGGTTAGTTTTGACAGATTTAAAAGAAATTTTAAAGAGTTTGTTTACCAATATGAAGTCAATTTGGTTTCTAACTATATTTTGCGGTGTGTGGGCAGATGTGGTCCATGTATAAAGGCGAATGAGGTGGCAGTTTAAATAATGTGTTTGTTACTACTAGTTGTTCTTCTTGATAAAATTGTACAAGGCGATCTCCACGTTCATTTCTATTTTATAAGTCATATTGTACTACCTACAGTTTCGTTTAATTCCCTGTCTTATTTTCGAATTAAAATCTCCCATAACTGTATTGCATTCGTATGACTTCTGGTGTTTAAAGGTTTCTTAATGTTTTCATAGAATGGTTTAATGGACTCATCATAGTTTTTCCCAGCCATTGGAGCGTATACTTGAATTATGTATATTGATATTGAATGGTTTTGTTGCTCTAAATTGTAGCAACATGATTCTGACTTAGATGGGGAGAAAATTCAAAACAGAAGCTTCTAGGTAGGTGTTTTCTGATCATAATACTGCATTCTAATGATCTTTATCGTCATTACGCTATAATATACAATAATGTCATCCAAGGTTCCAGTTCCCGTATCATTTAAATTCGACTCGCAAATTCCTTAGATGTCCAAATTAAATCTTTGCATCTCTAATTCAACATTTTTTTCTTTTTCTGGAGTATATATTATGCTTCTTACATTTTACGTAGCAATTTTCATGACTCGCCCGGGGATTCTTCGCGCCATCCGACCATTTAAGGTATCGTGGGAACTGAGGGCCATTTCTTATTTTGTATTTGCCATTATGGTTCTTCTAGGAAAATATTATGTGGTGGTTTTCCGTTTGCCTTCCACATCGCTGTTTGTCATATGAGTTCTGGTCTTCCTGACCTCCACTTGATAGCGTACTGTAACTGCAACTGTCCAGGTACAGGGAGTGCTTATTTGATGGCGGCACTGACTCGCCATGTCATAGAGTTTTCATCGGGTCTTTGTAGCATTTTGTAAGTTATCCTTCCCCAAGGATACCCACTACACCCTCCAACATCTACCGCTGAATGTATCCCAAAATCCAGTGGGATTTAATTCTTTTTTTAATTCATAGTTAACATTAGGGACATATGGACCTCAGGCCATAAGGATATAAAGGACCGAAAATTTTTTAAGGACTAAAAATTTATAAACACAATATACTTGTGTGTGTGAGTGTTATGGACATAAGTCTACAGCGTCAGAAGTAGGCTTGGTGATTGTAATTAAATTGAAAAATGGTTGCTTACGATCTGTACAGCCCCCTATTAGTCGCCTCTTACGACAGGCACGAGATACCGCAGCTCTATTCTGATCCCGAGGTACAGGGATGATGATGACTTCATAGAAGAAACCAATGATCTAAGCGAAAGTACAGGTCCCAAGAAAGAAAGATCTCCCAACAGGAAGGCATGAATCTTGAATGTATCAATGAATGTACATACAGTACCAACAAGATTACCAAACCTTTTATGTTTTAAATAAATACCTTGATTTGTTAATAATATTATTTATGCAGTTGGTGTATCTAGAAAGTCAGTGAGTGACAAAATCAAGAAACTTTATCCAGTTCTAATTTTTAAACTACTGGTTCAAATTGAATAAAATTTTAAATATACGGTGTTTACCTGCCTGGTACTGAAAATTCAGGCTTCTAATTTTATCCACAACTACGGGGGGGTATTATAGGGTGTCCAAAATGGCCTGAATTATTTCAAGAAGAGGATGGTACGGCCGTGCCGCTTTTTTGCTCACCTTGGCGAGGGAACTACCGTGCACCTCGATTAAAAGCTCATATCAAATCGAAAATTTTATTGTAAGTTAAATAATGAAATCAAAATTATACAATGTGAAACGTAATCCATGATAGACTCTCAGATAGTTAATGTCGGTCTCACCGTCTCAGGTAATATGGTAAGCTTTGACAACTCATCAACTTTACAGCTACCACTCTACATCAATGCTTACATAATCTACTTAGATTTTAAATGATTAAATATGATGTAATAATGTTGGTATAACGTATAAGTGACTGAGAAGTGAGGGCATGGATCACTGCAACAATTAAACCAGACAAGCAAAAGAAATTACTTATATTATATTCCTTTTCGGCCCTTTTCTATTGCCTTTTTGAAGGTGGTTAATGGATTTGAGTAAAACATAGGGTATCGGCAACACTTTGCCAGCGGAAATCACAGTCTTAATATTAGGAGCTTTTGCAGGCAAATGTAGGACAGAGTTCGTGCTAATACTTAACCGTGTTCCCTCTGCAATTAACACTACAGACGGAGGTCTGCGCGACAGTTTGTAGGATAGAAACCTGCGTCTTATCGGTGATGACAATGCGCTTGGATGAATTTTGATAGAGCTGGCGCTGATGCCGCTGTGGGTGGTGGAGATGGAAGCCGTGGAGTGCCCTCCGGTTGAACGGATTTGAATGCAATTTTGTATAGAGGAAAACCGTCCGCAACACAAAGGCTATATTTTATTTTGTATAAAAAACATTTTCTCCAATTTTTACGCAAAAATGTTTTCGCATATTATTTTATTCTTTGTAGAATAGCAATTTCAACTAAGGGATGCGGTATTTTGATGCCATTACGATACGATATATCTAAATATCGATACAAAAAGAGACTTTAAAGGACAAAATGAGAATATCCTAGAGTCAATAAAACAACAAAAGCAATATAAATGCAGTTTAAATGGTTGTATATAGATGTTGTTATCATAATTATGCATCATGAATATGTGTGCACAAGAGTTTTATTTTTCATTGTATTGTGTACGAAGCAGCATGTATGAACGGCAAAGTAAAAACGCCCAAAAATTTTATTAGGGCATAAAATTTATAAACACAATATTAACTTATTAGTGTGAGTGTCATGGACATAAGCCTAGGGCGTCAGAGATAGGCTTGGTGATTGTAATTGAATTGAAAAATGTCGCCTCTTACGACAGGCAGGAGACACCATAGCTCTATTCTAATCCCGAGTTACGTGATGACTTTAACTTTTTTTAAAGCCATAAAAAATCTTAAACAGCTGGGAACATAACTTTAATTGGCAACATAAAGACCTACACCTAACATCCATTGATTTATATGTATTACTGAAGGTCTAGCATCATTCCATTGAATTATAACTTCATTATTGTTAGATTTAACATAAAACTTTATTTTAATAACTGCAAGATTTAATTTTCTGTAGAACCAAGTAATACACATAAATCAATGCCTACACCCCACATGAGTGGGTCCCTGCCGAACTTGGCCACTGAGACTCCCCGAGCTACTGAGGAGAACAGCGCCCACCCCCGCGACGTGGACGCGCCGGACAGGAATTACCCTGGTGAGCTGCAGACTCAGGAGACCCTGCGGCTCCCAGGGCCGGGTTAATGGTCTCCGCGCTAATACCACGGAGACCAAAGGCACCTAACACCTAATCTAATCACTCCCCGCCTGCCCCGCTGGTAACCAGAGTGACATGTTCACCAGTGGAACACCGGGAGTGATCCTATTCTAAACTCCTAAATTATGCACTTACAAATAAGTTACCCTTTTTCGCTGTTAACTCTAACAAACCAAAAAATTAACAACGGAAAAGGGATATGAGCAAAACTCCTCTATTCTAAACTATTGTAATTGATCATATTTCTTACTGCTAATCTTTTTGCGATACAGAATAATAACAAAACGTCCTAAAGTGATCCACTGTTCCCGGCTCATCTGAGAACAATGGATCATTGAGAACTGTACTATTCTAAACTCTCCTAATTCATCAATCCTGCAAACCAGAAGAATTAGCAGTAAAAGGCGATAATAACAAAATCTCATGTGATCCAATGATTTGGCCACCATTGGATCACGCGAGAAGAGTTTCCATCATAAACTACAACACCATAAATTTAACAATAAAACAGTAATACCTACCTTGAGCTTAAGTTTTTTTTTTTTTTTTAACGTGGGTAGGAGGAAATCCTCATGGATATCAAATGGCCCGTGCCAAGTGACATGCCCGACTCCACTGAGAATTGAAATCTACTCAGTGACCTACGGACTAAAACCTCCTCCCGATTGGACTGAGTCCCGACGAAAGCAGGATTGTTCCAAGACAACAATAAGGAGAGTGCGAAGACCAAGAACTAGCTCCCAAATAAGGCAAAACCCTTAAGGGTTTGATGTATTGAATAGATTAAAAGGTAATGAAAGATTTAATTAAGTACAAGAAGTTTTTCAAGAAGAATTGATATTATCATGAAAGTGGAAATAATTATGTTCAAACACATCGACGAACACAAAGAAAGACAGGACAATCCGTTCTGCAAGACAATAACAAAAATCAATAAAATTAGAAACAATAATTATCATTCAATGATGACGAACAACAGGTTTTTTATTTGCTTTGTTAGATAGAATCAATATTTTCAAATATCTAAAAAGTGATTGGTTTATTGGTTTGTTATAAATTATTATGTTATAATATGTTTTATTACTTATAATATTATATTTCGTATATTTTGTTTTTTTATCACATCATAAGTTAGTTTACTTCCAATAGTCAGTTGACAATCAAAATAAAATTAAAATAAAACAATCTTGTAATTTAAAAAAAGTTTAAATAGTTGTGATTTTTAACCCCCGATGCAAAAGGAGAGGTAATATAAGTTTTACGTGTCTGTCTGTCTTGCCTATGGCAACGTAGCTCGCGAACGGATATAGCGATTTTAATTTAGTTTTTTTTTTGTATGAAAGGTGAGTTATGGGCGAGTGTTCTTAGATGTGTTTGATGAAAATCGGTTGAGTCGTTTCAAAGTTGTGGAGACCCCCCCACAAGGTGTGAAAGTGGGGAAGAATAACCGAATGTCAGCAAGTATAATAGAGTGGGGTCTCGTAAAACTATGGGAGTAAAAGTGGGGAAAATACCCAATATCTGCAAATATATGTGGTGGGGAGAAAATGAGGATGGAAATCCGAAATTTCGACAAGAATCTATGTATTAACAACTTAACAAAATCTACATTACAATAAGTGTGTAGTGTTCCTATAAAAAGTATAAAATAGAAATGAAATTAAACTTAACAATTACAAATACGATACTTTAAACTAACCTAACCTAACTAAGCAACAGACGAATAAGTAGCCCAACGCGATGTATTTTTTTAGAATTATTAATACTTAGTCATACATGATTAGGTACTTTAAGATTGAGTTTCTTTCATAATTTTTTTAATTTTTAAAGCGAACTCAGATTGTTGTGTCAGGGGTTTATTTAATTTTTAATTTAATTTTTTATCTATTTTTAACCGACTTCAAAAAAAGGAGGAGGTTCTCAATTCGTCTGTTTGTTTTTTTTTATTTTCTATTTTTTATTTTTTTTTATTTTTATTTTTTTTACTTATAACATTTGCATACTTCAAAGTGGTAAAATAGATTGATCAAACTAATTTCTATTCACTGCATATCTATGTTTTAAATGCATACCTTAATTGAACTACATACCTAATAATAAATTAAACTGCATACCTAAAACCTAAAAGGCAAGAAAATAATTATAATATGCATACTCGAAGAACATCACCTTTCTTACGCAAAACATTTCAACATTCGCAACAGATCATAAAGTTCCCTTTCGGGTTGTCTATGCCTAATTAATGGTTTTCAAATCGCGACATCCGCCCATCTCTTGTTTTTGACACGGGCTACCTTTGCGGTTTCAGGTCGATTACGAACGAATTTCAGTCGCGTTTAAAATTGCCTATAAATCGTAATCATCATCATTCCGACTGTAGGACATAAAAGTGAGTGTTTTTAATTATTTCAACGTTTTTAACTATTAAAGGAAACATGTACGGCAATAGGGAATAAAAATAAAAATATCATAATATATTATGTATTTATATGGGAGAAGTGGCATGAAAGAACAAGTTTTCTTAACAAAACGAAAAATATACTTTAAATTAAAGATATTATGTTTTTTTTTATTATTTATTTATTAAGGTAATTTCATATAAAAAGACCTAAAACATACTAAAAAAAATCAATAAACCTTTTTTAAAAAATGTGTCATCTGGCTCTTGTAAGTACTGGCTTATCGGTTATGTATGTTTTCGGTTTAGTACCAGTAATACCATGAAGGAGCCAGTTTATATGTTAATGTGTAATTGCAAAAAATATGCAAAATGAAAATTACTGCAGTATTAAAAAACAACAAATTGACAATTAAAAAAAAAACTACAAACGTTTTTAAGAGTTTTTATATTCTATTAGTTATTAAAAGTAATTCTATCAAACGCCTTAATCTTATTAATAAACAATTATTAGACATTCAGTCATAATTCACACAATCTTAAAATTTTAGATCCGGATCCCATTTTTGATAATAACAATAAAATAATTTACAAAATAATAAATCTCATCTTCTACCAGAAACACCATACAAAGAGTCGGCTCCTTCGAGGCCTATATACCCGGCTCTTTCATAACCTGTTCTTTAAATAAATATAAACTTCACAATAACAATAAAACTAAAACGTTTTTGGCTCAGTTTTTCCGTATCTACAAGGTCAAATATATGCACAAACTTAATTTATAATCCGTGTACCTACCATATTTATTTCCAATAAAATACCAAAAACAATTTAAAACAAGTGAAATACTTACTTTAGGTGCCAAAAACTTTAACTCGACGTACCGGCATCTAATGGTTTCGGAGATCTGCTAAATCTTTGTGGGTGAAAGAAAATCAGTGTTGCCACATATAATTTGCAACCAGATTGGACCCTAAACTACGGAAATAATGCAAGTGGCTCCTTCAAAACCTGGCTCCTTCATGCCACTTTTCCCCTGTTCATTCGATATTAAACTGTCCATTTAGAAGTAACTGACCCCGAGTGTATGCACCCCTATCAGAATTCCAACACGCATTGAACCCATGGGGGCAAGCACTCACGCCAGCTCAACAAAGCTACCAACCAACACCTGCACTCTGGAGGGCTATGGGGTTAGGCTTTAATCCGGTCGCGCCCTTTTTTGCGTTCTGCCAGACTCGGCCTCAATCAACTTTTGTCCGCTCCAGCTTAAGTATCTGGGAAAATATTGTGGAGCCTACTGAAACGTTCCGGTTCAAGGTGCTTTCGTACAACGTGTTGGCGAAAATGCTGCTCAAATCAAACAACAACGGATTTCCCACATCAATTTCACCATCAACCACAAGCCGTGGTGCACTACCTGAAAGCATAACATATTATAATTTTCGAGGTCGAACACCGCATTGAGAATTCTTTCAGACCGCTGAGAGAATTTTCAATCCACGCTTCGGCCGAGAGCTTCGTGATAAAATTGTCAGATGAGGGGAAATCTACGTCCCGATCAAGAAGAGCCTCTGGCAGCTCGGCCTTCCCGAGCAATACTTCGACCACGTGTACGGCGCAGATACTGGTGAGTTGAGGCAGTTGCCAGTACTCGAATATACGATTGTGAGTTATCCCTTTAACTTCTCATCTTTGTATGAGCTCGAGGGCGATCCGAGCGCCAAGAAAATTACAGTCGATTACATATTTTACACGAACGATAGCTTGAAACCGATCGAGCGTCTCGTTTGCCCTTCGCTTCGGGATAGAGGAGCGATGCCGAACAAAGTGTTCGGCTCCGATCACTTCTGTATTGCGGGAACGTTTGAATTGCTGGAATAAACGAACACGGAAAATCCATACAGCACAATGACAAAAAAAATAACAATAAGAAAGGGGCATTTTATTTGAACAGATAACAATGTGTATACAACAATTAGACTAGATTGAAATGAACGTTTGACGAATTTAACATATTTAATTTGAACTTTTTTAGAACGTGAAAAAGGGTCAACCTCAGAACATATGTAATAAGAAAGAAAGAAACACGAGGCTTTTTGCCAGATAAAATATATAAAAAGTTAAGTTACTTCTTATGCAATTGTGCTTAACTTGTTTCGTTAAAATGTAACTAACGTTTATAAATTATACAATTTGAAAGTGTTTTTGTTATTACTAATGACTGATACAGTTTCCGTGTTTTGTTCTCAAAACGAAAATAAATTGGTTGTCAAACTATTTTATAAAACTTTTTTGTACTTAATGGTATCAATGAAAGATTTAATTACGAGATTTTTTTCAAGAAGTTTGAAACATTCTTCAAAGAAAAATTTATTACATAGACAACATGGAACCGTTAAGAATGAGGCTTTCATTTTCTCATTATCAACATGCGGGACTAGCCACCTTGATGAAAATTTCAAAATTTGGGAACAAAGAGAGATTTCAATGCAGTCATGGATTGGGAGTCCACAACCATCAACTAGTACCTATGATCCATGAAGAGAACCTGATTCTAAAAATTAAAATTGGAGCGACAAAACATTTATCTCTAAACAAGTGTCTTCGTCTTACTTTCCTGGATCAAGACCTAGGCAGCAAGGTTCCGATACACAAGAGGCAAGGGTCATGGCTGGGAAAACAGATTCTAGTCTGGATATGTCGATGAAGAAACTGACAACATCAGAAACATTCCCAGCATTACCGTCAACTTCCGAGCCAACAGCATCAACTAGCAATACTTGGTAGCATGTTGCTAGAGTACAAGAAATTAAAAGCACCATTCAGGCACCCGATGAAAAAATTCAAGAGCCGTCTACACCTAAACGGACTGAGAGTCGTACAGATACCTGCCTATTCGAAATTCCACCAAAAATTCGAAGCGGAAAAGCCGTGGTAAACGCTTATCAAAGTTTTAGTTAATTACTTGCCGATAGAAATTCAGCCAATAAAAATTGTAAGTCAGCCATTCTACGAGTTTTAGCGAGACTAACGAACAGCTATTCATTTTTTTATATAAAGATTGTTTAGTTTCGACTTTACATTTATTAGATTCCCAAAAAAAAATGAATACTTATTTCTATTGGCATCTCCTCCTTACTTCACCGGGATTCCATAGCCAACGTAATTAGCAACCGAAACCATACAAATTGTATTGAAATTAATGCTTTGGCGACAATAATTTGGTGTTTGTATACGCTGCCAGCGTCGTCGCCATGGCGTCCCGGTAAGGTACGGCTGTATGAAGTCCTATGTTTATCAATTTTCTTTTGAAGTTTAAGGATCGGAAAGATGTCATCACTACGCCATATAGACCCCTATCGGTCGTATGCTCAGCATATAATGCAGTTATGAAAAAGTAAAAAATAATCTGTTGGGATTTGACCAAAATAAAATTTATTTGCTTAATATATTCTCCCCGGAATTTCACTGAAAGAAAGGGTTAGTTTTTTGGCTAGTTTATCAAAATCACAAAATTCTATCATCCTAGGCCTATTGGTTTAAAATATATACGTAATATACTGGACAGCAAATAAACCGAGCCACCTGCCACCTATAACATAATCCGATTTACTCAGGAAGTAGAAAACGTACACCCATCAAACTCATAGCTACATAAAGGGTATTTAATAACGATTAAAATGACTATAAAATTTAAAGTACTGGCAACTGACACTGTAATCAAGCAACATACAATTTGCTCTGTTTTGACTAGAGTTTTGATATTGAAGGTTGGCGAATTTGCTAATCATTTCTTTAAATTATTTGCTCAAACGCTCTCGCTTTTATTAGTTAAAATGGATAGAACACCTCAGGAAACAGCTCAAGCTTACATTACTTCAAGCAGGCTTTGGGCAACGCGAGGTCGCTCGCAGACTTCGTTGACTAGCATAAAACGCACTTTCTGTAGATACAAATATGATCACTGTAAGTTTCATACTTCCTGAGAAAATCTGATACCTAAGTATTACAAGATGGCGGGTAGCTCGGTTTATTTGCTGTCCAGTGTATTTTAAACTTTGTTAATAAGTATGAACTTTACTACAATATGATGTTTGAAAGAAGCTTCTTCAAAAATTTGTAGAATGGAATTGTGGAATTTTATTTTAAAAATAAGCATTTGCAATTCACACTGATTCCGAAAAAGTAATGTTTACTAAGATTTTAAAGTATTAAAAAAAGTTATTCATATGTAATCAATATCAGTGAGCATTCCACGTTGTAATATAACATTCACAATATAAATAAAAGAACTGATAATACTTACCCTAATGTACGAATCCACTGTACCCTGCTTTAGATACGGCCTGAATTGCTTCAGTGGGTGCCTGCATAGCAGAGCTGCCTTTACACATACATACATAAGAATAACTTTACTGAAAACAAATCAAAAAGTTGAAATGCCTTGGACCTCTTTTTGTCACAAGTTTAAACTTCCCTTATGGAAAGACAATCTACTCGTAGGACCAAAACGTATAATCTGTTTGAATCGCTTGCGTTTAAATAAAATTGGGGCTATGAAAATGCCTTATACAAAATGCTGAAAGCATAAATCCTGTATCACATTTTTACACGATGTAATGAACGGGCTCTAAAAAAAGCTACCGACTGTAACGATCTTAATGATTCTTATAACGCATTTACAAGTACATGAGAACAGATTTTCTGAAGGAAAAGCCTATCGAAGTTGGAACGTTAGAAAGATCTATACAATTAAGGGCAGAGCCATGCCTACCGGGTCGACTAGTTACCTAATAAAAAAACATTGGTTATCACTTACTCCACTATAGTGGTTAAGTCAACTAGGCCCGTATATTGAAATGAAACTTCTACTTTGATTTCTTCGTGTTTGTTACATCAACCTGTAATTCAAAAATATCTCTAAATCTGATATAGAGATAGAGTATTATTTAATGCGATGCTCGTAGAATTAGACTGAAAGTACATTAGTACTTTCATTTAATACCTATAGGCTGCAGAGAAAGTCACAATGAGAATATTGCCACAGTCCACCACGCTGGCATAAAGCGGGTTGATAGTCTACTTCAAACGTCTTTGAAAATCGAACAAATTGAGAACTCTCGGGCATGCAGGTTTCTTCACGATATTTCCTTCACCGACACAGCAGATGACATTTAATTATGTATAGATAGTATAGCGCATATAACTTGCGTACTTCAAATAGTAAGATAAACACCACAACATATTTTTGATAAACTTATCACAAAACTGACTCTTTCTTTCAGTGAAATTCCGGGGAGCTAATCGAAGGAAGGTTTAAGTTGGCAGAACAACGTGTGCCGGGACAACTAGTAACGACTAAAAACGTTACTTACAATATTTATTGGCTGATTTTCCATTGGCAAGTAGTTAACTAAAACTTTGGTGAGTAGTTGCGGCACCACGGCTTTTCCGGTTCGAATTTTGGGTAGAATTTCGAATAGGCTGGTATCTGTACTACTCTTAGTCTGTTTAGGTTTAGACGGCTCTGAAACTTTTTCATCAGATGCCTGAATGGTGCTTTTTGTTTCGTGTACTCTAGCAACATGCCACTAAGTATCTAGTTGATGCTGTTATCTCAGAAGTTGTAGGTAATGCTGGAAAGGTATCTGTTGTTGTCAACTTCTTCATCGAAATATCCACACTGGAATCTGTTTTTCCAGCGATGACCCTTGTCTCTTGTGTATCGGAACCTTGCTGCCTAGGTCTTGATCCAGAAAAATAAGACAAAGACACTTGTTTAGAGATAAATGGTTTGTCGCTCCAATTTTCATTTCTAGAATCGGGTTCTCTTCATGGATCGTAGGTACTGGTTGATGGTTATGGACTCCAAATAGATGATTGCATTGAAATCTCTCATTGTTGCCAAATTTTAAAATCGGCGTCAAGATTGCTAGTCCCCCGGATGTTGATGGTAAGAAAATCAGTGCCTCATTCTTAACGGTTCCATGTTACCTAAATAATAATTTTTTTCTTGAAGAATGTTTCAAACTTCTTGAAAAAATTCTCGAAATTAAATCTTTCTTTGATACCCTTAAGTATAAAAAGTTTTATAAAACAGTTTGAAAACCAATTAATTATCGTTTTGAAAACAAAACATGGAAACTGTATTAGTCATTAGTAATAACAAAAACACTTTCAAATTGTATAATTTGATTAAACGTTAGTTACATTTTAACGAAAGAAGTTAACCACAGTTGCATAAGTAGTAAATTTACTTTTAATATATTTTATCTGGCAAAACACCTCGTGTTTATTTCTTTCTTATTACGTATGGTCTGAGGTTGATCCTTTTTCAAGTTCTGAAAAAGTTCAAAATAAATGTGTTAAATTCGTCAAACGTTGATTTCAATCTTGTCTAATTATCGTATACACTTTGTTATCTGTTCAAATAAAATGCCCCTTTCTTATTGTTATGTTGTTTGTCATTGTGCTGTATTGACTTCCCGTGTTCGTTTATTCCAGCAATTCAAACGTTCCCGCAATACAGACGTGATCGGAGCCGAACACTTCGTTCGGCATCGCTCCCTTATCCCGAAGCGAAGGGCGAGCGAGACGCTCGATCGGTTTCAAGCTATCGTTCGTTTAAAATATGTAATCGACTGTACTCTTCTTGGCGCTCGGATCGCCCTTGAGCTCATACAAAGATGAGAAGTTAAAGGGATGACTCACAATCGTATATTCGAGGACAGGCAACTGCCTCAACCCACCAGTATCTGCGCCGTACACGTGGTCGAAGTACTGCTCGGGAAGGCCGAGCTGCCAGAGGCTCTTCTTGATCGGGACGTAGATTTCCCCTCATCCAACAATTTCATCACGAAGCTCTCGTGTGAAGCGTTTAGATCTCCAGCCAGGGCTATGAAATCTTGGTGAACGACGTAGGACATGCCAATAGAAGTTGCCAGGATATGCCATGTTTTGCGCGTCTTCTATGTCATCATTCTTATTTTCGTGTAGAAGCAGGCGAATTTGGGCGATGCGCGACGATTCGCGAAATTTGTGGCAAACTATGTAGGTGCGTGTTTGCGATCACTATGGGCTTGCTGGGAGTATCTTCCGGGATCAGTTTGACGATGAACCCGACGTTGTCAGCGGCGAGGATCCCGACGGTCGGGTGAGATGGTACTCCACGCCGACTTTATCGTCCAAAGAAAAGACGGGATCCGATTGGAAATTAGGAATCTATGTGGGCCTGCTGCTTTTCTTGAAAGCATAACACGTCAGCGTCGAGGTCGATCACCTTATAAAAGATTCTCTGAGACCGGGTTTCCGTTGACGTAGGCGATAATTCAGTATTGGTATGATGTCATCAATAATGCAGTTATAACCAAAGATATATTATGCTTTAAATATGCTCCCCGGAATTTCACTGAAAGAAAGAGTCGGTTTTTTGTGAAGTTTATCAAAAATATATTTTGGTTTTTAGCTTACTATTTGAAGTACGCAAGTCATAATTATGCACTTTATATAAAGTGAGTTCTCAATTTGTTCGATTTTCAAGACGTTTAAAGTCTATCAATCCGCTTTATGCCAGCGTGGTGGACTGTGGCCTACAACCTTATCATTGTGATTTTCTCTGCAGTGGGTCTAGTGGGTTGCAGCCTATGGGTATTAAATGAAAGTACCTACCTCAGTAAGGCATTAACCAACCGTGAGCGGGTTTCCTAGTTTCCTTCACCCCCGAGCATATAGCTCTAGCGGCTCCACTCTGGCCGGCCAGTTAAGGCAAGCCAGAGGTGGGGGCCTGTTCCTCTCGGTCTCCACTCCGCCTACCGGAGATGAGGAACAGGGGACCTCCCCCGTGAGCATTCAGGTCCGTGGTGTCGCTACTCACCAAAGGCTCGCCACAAGCCCCCCTGCGGGGTTTTATTAGTAGAAATGACTTAATATTCTCAGGAAAATGAGAAGAAAATAATAACGCAAGCTCCGTACTTATTCACTTATTAATATTGTGAATGTTATATTATATTGTGAAAAAAATGCTCCCTGATGTTGAATATATACATGAATCACTTTTTTTATTAGGTACCTACTATAAAATTTTAGTAAAGTTCCACACTTCCATAGGTACTACAATTTTTTTAGTGAGAAGTTTATTTTAATTTACAGACTGTTCCAGGAACCAGGGACGGTCATCGATACGGAAATTGTTCATCTCAATGAATTAGATTTCTATTTGTAGAGAAAATAATTGCCTTAATTAAAATTGATATACTCGTAGCTTATCGATTTTAAATTAAATGTGTATATTGGAAGTTCTTTTGTAAAAATTGATTAATACGTTTTGTATACTTTCATTTTTGTCATTTATATTTGATTTTCTCTTGTATCTTGTGGTTTACAACAAAGAGTTATTGTATTGTATTGTTAAAATATTTATAAAATTTGCCTTTGTATACTGTAGAAATGACATTAAAGTCGACGAAAACAATATTTTGACTGAATATTCAGTACACTAGCAGAATAATAATATAGTTTGTTGTTATGTTTATTAATATTTTTTAATTTTATTTCTGAACATTTACTAGTAATGTATGTACAAACATCGAGAAACTTAAAGAAAGACAGGACAACCCTTTTTACAAGACAAAACAATTGGAAACAATATCATTGATTGATGACGAATAGATATAAATCAAATATAAAAAAAACAAATCAAATATCCAAAAAAAAAATATTGTTGAATTATTTTTTGTTATAAAACAGTTTGTAATACATTTATTTTTATTAAAATTTTATAATAATCTATTGACTGTTCAAAATACTATGATTACAATATGTATACAAGGAAAAATGACAAAATGTCGACGAAAACAACAAAATTCTATTCGAATAGTTGGGCCCGCCTGGCCAAAGGTACGAGATAGGATTTTTCCAAAACAATTTTGTCGTTTCTCATTATGTGACCCAAATATTCTAATTTCCTGATTTGTATGATCTTAATGATCTCGACCCCACTGCCAATCATCTGCAGGACCTTCTCATTGGATATCCCATCCGTCCACGATATTTTCAGAATTCTCCTCACCCACATTTCAAATGCTTCTAAGCTTTTACTTGTTGCATTGAAGAACCGAAAACGCCTAGCATCTTGCCCTTGTGCTCCTAGTCCTTACAGCTCTATTAGAGTTTGAAGTAGAGATTGAAGTTTAAAAAAGGCCTGACGTTCTTGTTCTATTCGGCATTTAACTCAACGTTGTGATCACACTGATCATTGATAATACAGCCTGGGTAATTGTAGGAGCGAACTCTTTTTAAGACTTGGTTTTTACTTGCCCGAATACAATCGTTCAGAAATTGTGTTCTACCTTGTTCTTGTTGAAGTTGATTTTGAGGCCATACTTGGTGCTGATTGTAATTATCTATCCTTTCTTTTAGTTTTTGAAGGTCTTCAGGTTAGGCAGCAAGCAAGATTGTAGTGTCAGCATTTCGTATGTTATTTATAGGATGTCCATTGAAAAGTATGCCTGTGTCTGTTCCATCAAGAGCTTCTTTAAATATAGTTTCTGCATAGATATTGAAAAGCAGCGGAGACAGGATACAGCCCGGTCGTACTCCACGCAAAATATTGATAATAATAATAAAGCCCATTGAATTTCCAATCTTCCAATCAGCTTCTTCCATACCTCTCTATCCATAGCTTTCTCTCTCCATTCACTTCCTGCTACTCCTTCTATATCTTCATTCCACTTCTTTAGAGGGCGCCCTCTTTGTTGTTGTCTCTAGTGACTAGTTGATTCTAGCGTCCATCTTTTGTCTGTGTATCTTGTAAGGCGTCTATAACTTTCTTTTTTCGTCTTATGTTTTCGCTTTTAACTTTTTGTATTATTCTTAATTTCAGTACACTTCTCTCCATTACACTACTAGTTTAGTTTTTATTTTAGGGCTGTATTTGAAGTTTTCTTTCGATGGAGAGGATATTTCCTTTTTAAGATTTCCTTTAGGGACTAAAATTTTTTCCAGCTCATGTCAATATGACACTCTAACCACTTTTGTCTTCGAATGACAGTTGTTTTCATAAATAAATATAATTGTTCACATATTCAAGCGGTTTCTCATTTAGGTTTATATTATTTATGTGGCTGTTTGTCAGTATTTTAGTTTTACTCTCGTTCATTTTGAGACCCACTTTTTCACTTTCTACAATTAAAGTACTTATCATTTTTTCTAATTTCTAACTTGTATTAGCGAACACAACAATATCGTCCGCAAATCTGACTCTAATACCTTCTGACTGCCAGTTAAGATTGTTAAAAATGAGTTGTAGTACCATTATGAATAGTTTGGGTGAAAGGGGGTCTCCTTGTCTTACTCCTCTTTGGGTGGTTTGACAGTGTAAAATCATTTTTGTTTTTTATGTCGCCGCAAGGGGAGAGCCAGGTCCATTTTCGATTTTTAGAGCTTACAAGAAGTAGTTCATTATTGTCGGTTTATATTCCAATGCGTGTTGAATTAGTTTCTCTCCTCTTTTACTTCTATTTCCGTATCCAACTTTTCCCAAAACATAAGGTAATGATTATGTTTTGTTTTGGCCCACTTTTGCATTAAAATCACCGATAACCAATATGTTATCTCGTGCCTGGGGGTGCGTATACTTTAATTATTGCAAGCAGATGGTTGTTGTATATCATTTTTAATAGAGCTATACGATCTGAGAACGCCTTCTAGCTGTCAATGTTGCTTTTGTCCTTTTTTTACTTAAAATCCAACTCCATAAGCCGAGTGTTTCACCTTTGTAGCAGAATAGTAAATATTCTTTATGTTCCTCAATTGCATAGCTCTTTCTTTTGACTTCTGCCAAGCCGAATATATTTATTTTTATCTTTTTTAGCATATATGTTAATTATAAAAATCTTTATGTTGTTGCTTGTGATCTTCTTCCAATCTTGAGAGCTTGTTTTCCTATTCCATTTGTTTTTTCTGATCTTGCTGGAGGGTTGTAGTCATTTTCTCCTCGGAGACCAGCCGACTTGGGGGAGAGTATTTCTTTCCTCTTGTTTCTTTATGTGTTTTATTTTGGTTTTTGTTTTCGATCGCCGGTACTTACTTGTTATTGCTTCGTTGTTGTTAAAATTATTGAAAGGGAGTGATATCGGCCTCTCATTGCCTCAAATGCACTTATTCTATTGTTTTTAGCCGAGTTTAGTTTTTGTTGTTTCCTAAGCTGTAATAGAAGTGGCAGTGAGATGGATATCTCCCTCTTCCTTTTTTTATGGTCCTTGATTTTTCGTTTACAATGAGTTTATCATATTTTATGTACGCCAAGTTTCCTTTTTGCCTTTCTTCCTTTAGTTTGGGTTGCAATGACTTCCTAATTTATAAAGTTTTCTTTGATTGATCTTCTGTTATATATTTCTTTTTAACATTTTTTTTCCTCATTATTTCGGATTTTTTCCATCCACTAACCAATGAAAGCACCGTAGACCTCGGTTTCTTAATTTTATAATGCGGTAGATTTTATTTGTTTTATAATTTTCTATCGTTATGCCGAGTTCATCCAGGAAACACTTTTTAATGTGTTTGATTAAATTTAGCGTTGTCTGCTTCTTCTCTGTTAATCCATAAATAATAAATAATATTATTGCTCTTCTTTTCTCTTTGAAGAAGTACCACTTTATTTTCTAGATTTTTAACTTTCTGTTTCAATATTTGGTTATCTTCTAAGATGGGTTTTAATTTTTCATCCATTTTATCAAGTTTAAGTATTAACTTACACAATGTTAGTTAGTTCTATCGTTTGGTTCTGCATTTCCATTTTCATCCTGTCGAATAGTAGTTGAAATTGCTCTTCCATGTTTAGCGTTTTATGGAACGGATGTTCGTTTATGGATAATTTTCAGAAATATCTTTAAAAAGCGACTCATTAATGATATTAGCCTATATGCATTGCACATCTTAGCATTGCTAGTCTTTAGAAGTGTCACAAAGGTTGATTGTAGCCAGTATTTGGGTATGATACCTTTGTTATATTTACCATTAAACAGACGCAGTATAATTATTAGGCTTTCCTCCAACAGTAGTTTGAGAATTTTGCTCGGTATTTCTTCGGACCTATATATTTATTATATAATTATATATTTATTACTATATATTATATATTAGCTTTACCTATATATTATGCAAACTGAATAGCTTGAATAATTTCTTCTTTAGTTATATCAGGTACGCTTTTACCGATTCTGCCACTGTAACCGGATAGCTGCGATTCTCTTGGAATAATTGTTTTATATATTTTTCCCATATGTTAAGTTTTTCCTCAACCGTCATAGCAATTTTTGCTCTATCATCAAAGAGGGTAGGTCGAGGTTTCCGTCTTGGAGAACCTAAAAGTTTTTATGTTTTTTAAACATATTGAAATGATCATGCTTCTTTCGTAGTTTTTCCAATTCTTCACATTCACTGTTTAGCCATTTATCTTTAGCCTCCTTGCATTTTTGTCCAGTTTAGCTATGTAGCTCTTTTTATTTATTTTGATCTATGTCTTTCTCGTCTTTCAATCATTCATCTTATAATGTCATCATTTACCCAAGATTTCTTCTTTAATATAGGTGGTGGCTTCGATACTTCCAGTGACGTATCAACAAGAACTGATTTAAGGTTATTCCAGGTTCTGACAGGCTCGTCCGGAACATGCATTTCCTGATTTTGAAGTTCATGCACACGATTATTAAGCATTGCCTTCAGATTATGTTTTGTGTCTTTGTGTTTTAGCATTGCAGTGTTAATTATTGGTGGCTTTTTTGGTGGTAAGAGCTTCTTCATTTTGCAGTGCTTTTGAGCGACTACCGGATTATGATCGGAATAATGTCTGCTCCTGGGTTAGTTTTGACAGATTTAAAAGAAATTTTAAAGAGTTTGTTTACCAATATGAAGTCAATTTGGTTTCTAACTATATTTTGCGGTGTGTGGGCAGATGTGGTCCATGTATAAAGGCGAATGAGGTGGCAGTTTAAATAATGTGTTTGTTACTACTAGTTGTTCTTCTTGATAAAATTGTACAAGGCGATCTCCACGTTCATTTCTATTTTATAAGTCATATTGTACTACCTACAGTTTCGTTTAATTCCCTGTCTTATTTTCGAATTAAAATCTCCCATAACTGTATTGCATTCGTATGACTTCTGGTGTTTAAAGGTTTCTTAATGTTTTCATAGAATGGTTTAATGGACTCATCATAGTTTTTCCCAGCCATTGGAGCGTATACTTGAATTATGTATATTGATATTGAATGGTTTTGTTGCTCTAAATTGTAGCAACATGATTCTGACTTAGATGGGGAGAAAATTCAAAACAGAGGCTTCTAGGTAGGTGTTTTCTGATCATAATACTGCATTTCAATGATCTTTATCGTCATTACGCTATAATATACAATAATGTCATCCAAGGTTCCAGTTCCCGTATCATTTAAATTCGACTCGCAAATTCCTTAGATGTCCAAATTAAATCTTTGCATCTCTAATTCAACATTTTTTTCTTTTTCTGGAGTATATATTATGCTTCCTACATTTTACGTAGCAATTTTCATGACTCGCCCGGGGATTCTTCGCGCCATCCGACCATTTAAGGTATCGTGGGAACTGAGGGCCATTTCTTATTTTGTATTTGCCATTATGGTTCTTCTAGGAAAATATTATGTGGTGGTTTTCCGTTTGCCTTCCACATCGCTGTTTGTCATATGAGTTCTGGTCTTCCTGACCTCCACTTGATAGCGTACTGTAACTGCAACTGTCCAGGTACAGGGAGTGCTTATTTGATGGCGGCACTGACTCGCCATGTCATAGAGTTTTCATCGGGTCTTTGTAGCATTTTGTAAGTTATCCTTCCCCAAGGATACCCACTACACCCTCCAACATCTACCGCTGAATGTATCCCAAAATCCAGTGGGATTTAATTCTTTTTTTAATTCATAGTTAACATTAGGGACATATGGACCTCAGGCCATAAGGATATAAAGGACCGAAAATTTTTTAAGGACTAAAAATTTATAAACACAATATACTTGTGTGTGTGAGTGTTATGGACATAAGTCTACAGCGTCAGAAGTAGGCTTGGTGATTGTAATTAAATTGAAAAATGGTTGCTTACGATCTGTACAGCCCCCTATTAGTAGCCTCTCACGACAGGCACGAGATACCGCAGCTCTATTCTGATCCCGAGGTACAGGGATGATGATGACTTCATAGAAGAAACCAATGATCTAAGCGAAAGTACAGGTCCCAAGAAAGAAAGATCTCCCAACAGGAAGGCATGAATCTTGAATGTATCAATGAATGTACATACAGTACCAACAAGATTACCAAACCTTTTATGTTTTAAATAAATACCTTGATTTGTTAATAATATTATTTATGCAGTTGGTGTATCTAGAAAGTCAGTGAGTGACAAAATCAAGAAACTTTATCCAGTTCTAATTTTTAAACTACTGGTTCAAATTGAATAAAATTTTAAATATACGGTGTTTATATAATACCTGCCTGGGTACTGAAAATTCAGGCTTCTAATTTTATCCACAACTACGGGGGGGTATTATAGGGTGTCCAAAATGGCCTGAATTATTTCAAGAAGAGGATGGTACGGCCGTGATGCTTTTTTGCTCACCGAGGGAACTACCGTGCACCTCGATTAAAAGCTCATATCAAATCGAAAATTTTATTGTAAGTTAAATAATGAAATCAAAATTATACAATGTGAAACGTAATCCATGATAGACTCTCAGATAGTTAATGTCGGTCTCACCGTCTCAGGTAATATGGTAAGCTTTGACAACTCATCAACTTTACAGCTACCACTCTACATCAATGCTTACATAATCTACTTAGATTTTAAATGATTAAATATGATGTAATAATGTTGGTATAACGTATAAGTGACTGAGAAGTGAGGGCATGGATCACTGCAACAATTAAACCAGACAAGCAAAAGACATTACTTATCGCACCTTGAAAATCAAAACGTCACTATGCCAAATTTTGGTATTTTGAGTTATCAACGCCATCTACCCATCCTTATTGTAAAGCTTGCGATGCAAAGACACCTGTCACTCTAAGTCCACTAGAAGCGACAGAGAACGCTAATGTCATTTTGTCGAATGGCGGGAATCGACGAGTGCGGCATTGGAACATCGACACATTTTCATTAGTGTCGGGGATGCCGAACATAATGCAGTGGTCTCTATGAAGAAGTCCGTCATATTTCGTTTAGGAACACTTTTCAATGAAATTTATCGGTTAGTACGATTATTTTTTATGGAATAATGTATCTATCAAAAATATGCCAGTTTTGATTTGAAAGATCTAGTACCATAATGAGATCTTAACTTAAAGCAATAGTGTTTTCTTTCGCTTAGTGTCAGTTTTCCTTAAGCACTCCTTAATATTTTTGTGTAGAATAATGATCTATAATTAACGTGTCACTTTTCATTTATAATTCACGAACTCTTAACTTAAAACAATGGTGTTTTTTTGCGTTTAGAGTCAGTTTTGATTGTTTTCGTTAATACTTTCGTGGGGAATAATGTATCTATCATTCATCAAAATAAATACCTAATGTTTGGTATCAATACCTAAGTAGTTGCAAAGTATTTGGCCGTTAAAAAAGGGGTATTGAATAAAATCAAACTACAGCCGAAAACAACTCGTTTGCCATCCAAATCCAGTACAAGTAGTTCCTCTTAAACGTCTTCGTCGTCATCCAGTTCATCCGACTCATCCGCTCAAGCTCAGAATCTGATTGTTTGGACGAGGCCGCTGCAACACCAACAAAACAAAAATGTTTCAATACGCCGAACATACAGACCAAAATTGTAAATTCTCTTCAAAATAAGTTGTCCTCCAGCGTGGTAGCGTGGTTTCGTTGCAACAGCTAGGTACCTCTTGTTTACCCCTTCGTCGTTTAGCTCTTCGTCCTCCAATGAGAACGAAGTGGACACTTCGGTGGTCTTTGACTATTCGCAAGAAGACAGGTTGGCAGCAAACTGTTCTCCTACATCTCCAGCTAAAGAAATCGACCAAGTTCAGGATACTTCGGGAAGTCCAAACATGCATGCATGCGTCCAGCATGTCAAGTGTTAGATGATTGTCAAGTCGCAGTGTTTACCGACAGTGATTTGACAAAATATTGCGAGAGGTGTGCAATTTCGGAGTCATCTGGAAATCAAGGCCAAAATGGCCTCTAAGAAGCTTGGTGTCCTCAACAGAGCGAGGCGGTACTTCACTGCGGGGCAACTCTTTACGCTTTATAAAGCACAGGTAAGACCCCACGTGGAGTACTGCTCGCACCTGTGGGCGGGGGCACCAACAAACCAGCTTAGTCCATTTGACTCCGTCCAGAAACGCGCTATCCGAATCGTCAATGACCCAAGATCGACCGATAGGTTAGAACCACTGAGCCTTCGCCGCGATGTCGGCTCTCTCTGTGTGTTCTACCGACTTTACTTTGTCGAGTGCTCCGCGGAGCTATACGGGATGATGCCGACATCGCCCTTTCTTCACTACACCACCCGCCGGAGACTGAAATTCCAACCTCATCATCTGGATTCAGTAGGCAACGGTGACCACTTACCGTCAGGTGGCCCGTCTGTCTGTTTGCTTGCTCTATTTATATTAAAAGCAAAATTTTATGTTTTAAAGCTTTTAATTGAAATTTATGCGTGCTTACTGTAAGTTTTTGGTACGTATTGTGATAAAAACTCATAATTTCTTAGTCAATAGAGACTAGAAGTTCATTATTCTTTGTCAAGTTTTTTAAATTTAGTTATATTTTTTATAATTTGGAGTAATTTGTTCTTCCATATGTATAACTATAAGACAATAAATGTTCTTTAAAATGTTAGGTTTTATTTATTTACTTTTATTTGCATTTATTTACTAAAATAATAAGTTTTTTATTCAAAATGATCTAACTCAGTGTCACTATTACTTCAAAAGTAGCTAAATTACGAGTAGATACATAGTGGAAAAGTGGCGTTTAGTGAGAATATGTCGAAAAATGACACTATATTTTTTTTCAAAGTGAAGTTACGAAGTAATTACTTAAAAAAGACAAAAAAATCTGTATTTGGTAGTAAGCTAGGGCATTCAAGTTGCCAAGTCAGCAAAAAAAACGAATACTTTCATCTTAAATAACCATTTTTTAGCCGTCATTTTAATTTGAGAATTTCAAACCCTCGTATTCAAAAACTGTGTTTTTCGTTTAGTGACGTTTTGATTTTCAAGGTGCGTTATATTATATTCCTTTTTGGCCCTTTTCTATTGCCTTTTTGAAGGTGGTTAATGGATTTGAGTAAAACATAGGGTATCGGCAACACTTTGCCAGCGGAAATCACAGTCTTAATATTAGGAGCTTTTGCAGGCAAATGTAGGACAGAGTTCGTGCTAATACTTAACCGTGTTCGCTCTGCAATTAACACTACAGACGGAGGTCTGCGCGACAGTTTGTAGGATAGAAACCTGCGTCTTATCGGTGATGACAATGCGCTTGGATGAATTTTGATAGAGAGCTGGCGCTGATGCCGCTGTGGGTGGTGGAGATGGAAGCCGTGGAGTGCCCTCCGGTTGAACGGATTTGAATGCAATTTTGTATAGAGGAAAACCGTCCGCAACACAAAGGCTATATTTTATTTTGTATAAAAAACATTTTCTCCAATTTTTACGCAAAAATGTTTTCGCATATTATTTTATTCTTTGTAGAATAGCAATTTCAACTAAGGGATGCGGTATTTTGATGCCATTACGATACGATATATCTAAATATCGATACAAAAAGAGACTTTAAAGGACAAAATGAGAATATCCTAGAGTCAATAAAACAACAAAAGCAATATAAATGCAGTTTAAATGGTTGTATATAGATGGTTGTCTGGAAAAGATCGTTATCATAATTATGCATCATGAATATGTGTGCACAAGAGTTTTATTTTTCATTGTATTGTGTACGAAGCAGCATGTATGAACGGCAAAGTAAAAACGCCCAAAAATTTTATTAGGGCATAAAATTTATAAACACAATATTAACTTATTAGTGTGAGTGTCATGGACATAAGCCTAGGGCGTCAGAGATAGGCTTGGTGATTGTAATTGAATTGAAAAATGTCGCCTCTTACGACAGGCAGGAGACACCATAGCTCTATTCTAATCCCGAGTTACGTGATGACTTTAACTTTTTTTAAAGCCATAAAAAATCTTAAACAGCTGGGAACATAACTTTAATTGGCAACATAAAGACCTACACCTAACATCCATTGATTTATATGTATTACTGAAGCTAGCATCATTCCATTGAATTATAACTTCATTATTGTTAGATTTAACATAAAACTTTATTTTAATAACTGCAAGATTTAATTTTCTGTAGAACCAAGTAATACACATAAATCAATGCCTACACCCCACATGAGTGGGTCCCTGCCGAACTTGGCCACTGAGACTCCCCGAGCTACTGAGGAGAACAGCGCCCACCCCCGCGACGTGGACGCGCCGGACAGGAATTACCCTGGTGAGCTGCAGACTCAGGAGACCCTGCGGCTCCCAGGGCCGGGTTAATGGTCTCCGCGCTAATACCACGGAGACCAAAGGCACCTAACACCTAATCTAATCACTCCCCGCCTGCCCCGCTGGTAACCAGAGTGACATGTTCACCAGTGGAACACCGGGAGTGATCCTATTCTAAACTCCTAAATTATGCACTTACAAATAAGTTACCCTTTTTCGCTGTTAACTCTAACAAACCAAAAAATTAACAACGGAAAAGGGATATGAGCAAAACTCCTCTATTCTAAACTATTGTAATTGATCATATTTCTTACTGCTAATCTTTTTGCGATACAGAATAATAACAAAACGTCCTAAAGTGATCCACTGTTCCCGGCTCATCTGGGAACAATGGATCATTGAGAACTGTACTATTCTAAACTCTCCTAATTCATCACCTGTTACTGTTAATCCTGCAAACCAGAAGAGTTAGCAGTAAAAGGCGATAATAACAAAATCTCATGTGATCCAATGATTTGGCCACCATTGGATCACGCGAGAAGAGTTTCCATCATAAACTACAACACCATAAATTTAACAATAAAACAGTAATACCTTGAGCTAGAGTTTTTTTTTTTTTTTTAACGCGGGTAGGAGGAAATCCTCATGGATATCAATCATGGCCCGTGCCAAGTGACATGCCCGACTCCACTGAGAATTGAAATCTACTCAGTGACCTACGGACTAAAACCTCCTCCCGATTGGACTGAGTCCCGACGAAAGCAGGATTGTTCCAAGACAACAATAAGGAGAGTGCGAAGACCAAGAACTAGCTCCCAAATAAGGCAAAACCCTTAAGGGTTTGATGTATTGAATAGATTAAAAGGTAATGAAAGATTTAATTAAGTACAAGAAGTTTTTCAAGAAGAATTGATATTATCATGAAAGTGGAAATAATTATGTTCAAACACATCGACGAACACAAAGAAAGACAGGACAATCCGTTCTGCAAGACAATAACAAAAATCAATAAAATTAGAAACAATAATTATCATTCAATGATGACGAACAACAGGTTTTTTATTTGCTTTGTTAGATAGAATCAATATTTTCAAATATCTAAAAAGTGATTGGTTTATTGGTTTGTTATAAATTATTATGTTATAATATGTTTTATTACTTATAATATTATATTTCGTATATTTTGTTTTTTTATCACATCATAAGTTAGTTTACTTCCAATAGTCAGTTGACAATCAAAATAAAATTAAAATAAAACAATCTTGTAATTTAAAAAAAGTTTAAATAGTTGTGATTTTTAACCCCCGATGCAAAAGGAGAGGTAATATAAGTTTTACGTGTCTGTCTGTCTTGCCTATGGCAACGTAGCTCGCGAACGGATATAGCGATTTTAATTTAGTTTTTTTTTGTATGAAAGGTGAGTTATGGGCGAGTGTTCTTAGATGTGTTTGATGAAAATCGGTTGAGTCGTTTCAAAGTTGTGGAGACCCCCCCACAAGGTGTGAAAGTGGGGAAGAATAACCGAATGTCAGCAAGTATAATAGAGTGGGGTCTCGTAAAACTATGGGAGTAAAAGTGGGGAAAATACCCAATATCTGCAAATATATGTGGTGGGGAGAAAATGAGGATGGAAATCCGAAATTTCGACAAGAATCTATGTATTAACAACTTAACAAAATCTACATTACAATAAGTGTGTAGTGTTCCTATAAAAAGTATAAAATAGAAATGAAATTAAACTTAACAATTACAAATACGATACTTTAAACTAACCTAACCTAACTAAGCAACAGACGAATAAGTAGCCCAACGCGATGTATTTTTTTAGAATTATTAATACTTAGTCATACATGATTAGGTACTTTAAGATTGAGTTTCTTTCATAATTTTTTTAATTTTTAAAGCGAACTCAGATTGTTGTGTCAGGGGTTTATTTAATTTTTAATCTATTTTTAACCGACGTAAAAAAAGGAGGAGCTTCTCAATTCGTCTGTTTGTTTTTTTTTTATTTTCTATTTTTTATTTTTTTTACTTATAACATTTGCATACTTCAAAGTGGTAAAATAGATTGATCAAACTAATTTCTATTAACTGCATACCTATGTTTTAAATGCATACCTTAATTGAACTACATACCTAATAATAAATTAAACTGCATATCTAAAACCTAAAAGGCAAGAAAATAATTATAATAATATGCATACTCGAATAACGTCACCTTTCTAACGCAAAACATTTCAACATTCGCAACAAATCATAAAGTTCCCTTTCGGGTCGTCTATGCCTTATTAATGGTTTTCAAATCGCGACATACGCCCATCTCTTGTTTTTGACACGGGCTACCTTTGCGGTTTCAGGTCGATTAGGAACGCATTTCAGTCGCGTTTAAAATTGCCTATAAATCGTAATCATCATCGTTCCGACTTTAGGACATAAAAGTGAGTGTTTTTAATTATTTCAATGTTTTTAACTATTAAAGGAAACATGTACGGCAATAGGGAATAAAAATAAAAATATCATAATATATTATGTATGTATATGGGAGAAGTGGCATGAAAGAACAAGTTTTCTAAACAAAACGAAAAATATACTTTAAATTAAAGATATTAATATTATGTTTTTTATCTCTCAAATTATAATTATAAAGGTAATTTCATATAAAAAGACCTTAAACATACTAAAAAATCAATAAACCTTTTTTAAAAAATGTGTCATCTGGCTCTTGTAAGTACTGGCTTATCGGTTATGTATGATTTCGGTTTAGTACCAGTAATACCATGAAGGAGCCAGTTTATATGTTAATGTGTAATTGCAAAAATATGCAAAATGAAAATTACTGCAGTATTAAAAAACAACAAATTGACAATTAAAAAAAAAACTACAAACGTTTTTAAGAGTTTTTATATCTATTAGTTATTAAAAGTAATTCTATCAAACGCCTTAATCTTATTAATAAACAATTATTAGACATATTATTCAGTCATAATTCACACAATCTTAAAATTTTAGATCCGGATCCCATTTTTGATAATAACAATAAAATAATTTACAAAATAATAAATCTCATCTTCTACCAGAAACACCATACAAAGAGTCGGCTCCTTCGAGGCCTATATACCCGGCTCTTTCATAACCTGTTCTTTAAATAAATATAAACTTCACAATAACAATAAAACTAAAACGTTTTTGGCTCAGTTTTTCCGTATCTACAAGGTCAAATATATGCACAAACTTAATTTATAATCCGTGTACCTACCTATATTTATTTCCAATAAAATACCAAAAACAATTTAAAACAAGTGAAATACTTACATTTTAGTGCCAAAAACTTTAACTCGACGTACCGGCGTCTAATGGTTTCGGAGAGCTGCTAAATCTTTGTGGGTGAAAGAAAATCAGTGTTGCCACATATAATTTGCAACCAGATTGGACCCTAAACTACGGAAATAATGCAAGTGGCTCCTTCAAAACCTGGCTCCTTCATGCCACTTTTCCCCTGTTCATTCGATATTAAACTGTCCGTTTAGAAGTAACTGACCCCGAGTGTATGCACCCCTATCAGAATTCCAACACGCATTGAACCCATGGGGGAAGCACTCACGCCAGCTCAACAAAGCTACCAACCAACACCTGCACTCTGGAGGGCTATGGGGTTAGGCTTTAATCCGGTCGCGCCCTTTTTTGCGTTCTGCCAGACTCGGCCTCAATCAACTTCTGTCCACTCCAGCTTAAGTATCTGGGAAAATATTGTGGAGCCTACTGAAACGTTCCGGTTCAAGGTGCTTTCGTACAACGTGTTGGCGAAAATGCTGCTCAAATCAAACAACAACGGATTTCCCACATCAATTTCACCATCAACCACAAGCCGTGGTGCACTACCTGAAAGCATAACATATTATAATTTTCGAGGTCGAACACCGCATTGAGAATTCTTTCAGACCGCTGAGAGAATTTTCAATCCACGCTTCGGCCGAGAGCTTCGTGATAAAATTGTCAGATGAGGGGAAATCTACGTCCCGATCAAGAAGAGCCTCTGGCAGCTCGGCCTTCCCGAGCAATACTTCGACCACGTGTACGGCGCAGATACTGGTGAGTTGAGGCAGTTGCCAGTACTCGAATATACGATTGTGAGTTATCCCTTTAACTTCTCATCTTTGTATGAGCTCGAGGGCGATCCGAGCGCCAAGAAAATTACAGTCGATTACATATTTTACACGAACGATAGCTTGAAACCGATCGAGCGTCTCGTTTGCCCTTCGCTTCGGGATAGAGGAGCGATGCCGAACAAAGTGTTCGGCTCCGATCACTTCTGTATTGCGGGAACGTTTGAATTGCTGGAATAAACGAACACGGGAAGTCAATAAATACAGCACAATGACAAACAACATAACAATAAGAAAGGGGCATTTTATTTGAACAGATAACAAAGTGTATACAACAATTAGACTAGATTGAAATGAACGTTTGACGAATTTAACATATTTAATTTGAACTTTTTTAGAACGTGAAAAAGGGTCAACCTCAGAACATATGTAATAAGAAAGAAAGAAACACGAGGCTTTTTGCCAGATAAAAAATATAAAAAGTTAAGTTACTTCTTATGCAATTGTGCTTAACTTGTTTCGTTAAAATGTAACTAACGTTTATAAATTATACAATTTGAAAGTGTTTTTGTTATTACTAATGACTGATACAGTTTCCGTGTTTTGTTCTCAAAACGAAAATAAATTGGTTGTCAAACTATTTTATAAAACTTTTTTGTACTTAATGGTATCAATGAAAGATTTAATTACGAGATTTTTTTCAAGAAGTTTAAAACATTCTTCAAAGAAAAATTTATTACATAGACAACATGGAACCGTTAAGAATGAGGCTTTCATTTTCTCATTATCAACATCCGGGACTAGCCACCTTGATGAAAATTTCAAAATTTGGGAACAAAGAGAGATTTCAATGCAGTCATAGATTTGGAGTCCACAACCATCAACCAGTACCTATGATCCATGAATTGAACCTGATTCTAAAAATTAAAATTGGAGCGACAAAACATTTATCTCTAAACAAGTGTCTTCGTCTTACTTTCCTGGATCAAGACCTAGGCAGCAAGGTTCCGATACACAAGAGACAAGGGTCATGGCTGGGAAAACAGATTCTAATCTGGATATGTCGATGAAGAAACTGACAACATCAGAAACATTCCCAGCATTACCGTCAACTTCCGAGCCAACAGCATCAACTAGCAATACTTGGTAGCATGTTGCTAGAGTACAAGAAATTAAAAGCACCATTCAGGCACCCGATGAAAAAATTCAAGAGCCGTCTACACCTAAACGGACTGAGAGTCGTACAGATACCTGCCTATTCGAAATTCCACCAAAAATTCGAAGCGGAAAAGCCGTGGTAAACGCTTATCAAAGTTTTAGTTAATTACTTGCCGATAGAAATTCAGCCAATAAAAATTGTAAGTAACGTTTTTACTTGTTACTAGCTATCTCGGCACACTTTGTTCTGCCAACTTAAACCGTCCTTGGATAAACATGAACATTTCAAAATCATAATTAACTAAATCGGTCCAGCCATTCTACGGGTTTTAGCGAGACTAACTCATTTTTTTATATAAAGATTGTTTAGTTTCGACTTTACATTTATTAGATTCCCAAAAAAAATGAATATTTATTTCTATTGGCATCTCCTCCTTACTTCACCGGGATTCCATAGCCAACGTAATTAGCAACCGTAACCAAACAAATCGTATTGAAATTAATGCTTTGGCGACAACAATTTGGTATTTGGTACGGCTGTATGAAGTCCTATGTTTATGAATTTTATTTTGAAGTTTAAGGATCGGAAAGATGTCATCACTACGCCATATAGACCCCTATCGGTCGTATGCTCAGCATATAATGCAGTTATGAAAAAGTAAAAAATAATCTATTGGGATTTGACCAAAATAAAATTTAATTGCTAATATATTCTCCCCGGAATTTCACTGAAAGAAAGGGTCAGTTTTTTGGCTAGTTTATCAAAATCACAAAATTCTATCATCCTAGGCCTATTGGTTTAAAATATATACGTAATATACTGGACAGCAAATAAACCGAGCCACCTGCCACCTATAACATAATCCGATTTACTCGGGAAGTAGAAAACGTACACCCATCAAACTCATAGCTACATAAAGGGTATTTAATAACGATTAAAATGACTATAAACTTTAAAGTACTGGCAACTGACACTGTAATCAAGCAACATACAATTTGCTCTGTTTTGACTAGAGTTTTGATATTGAAGGTGGTCGAATTTGCTAATCATTTCTTTAAATTATTTGCTCAAACGCTCTCGCTTTTATCAGTTAAAATGGATAGAACACCTCAGGAAACAGCTCAAGCTTACATTACTTCAAGCAGGCTTTGGGCAACGCGAGGTCACTCGCAGACTTCGTTGACTAGCATAAAACGCACTTTCTGTAGATACAAATATGATCGCTGTAAGTTTCATACTTCCTGAGAAAATCTGATACCTAAGTATTACAAGATGGCGGGTAGCTCGGTTTATTTGCTGTCCAGTGTATTTGAAACTTTGTAAATAAGTATGAACTTTACTACAATATGATGTTTGAAAGAAGCTTCTTCAAAAATTTGTAGAATGGAATTGTGGAATTTTATTTTAAAAATAAGTATTTGCAATTCACACTGATTCCGAAAAAGTAATGTTTACTAAGATTTTAAAGTATTAAAAAAAGTTATTCATTTATGTAATCAATATCAGTGAGCATTCCACGTTGTAATATAACATTCACAATATAAATAAAAGAACTGATAATACTTACCCTAATGTACGAATCCACTGTACCCTGTTTTAGAATAATACGGCCTGAATTGCTTCAGTGGGTGCCTGCATAGCAGAGCTGCCTTTACACATACATACATAGGAATAACTTTACTGAAAACAAATCAAAAAGTTGAAATGCCTTGGACCTCTTTTGTCACAAGTTTAAACTTCCCTTATGGAAAGACAATCATCTACGGTAGGACCAAAACGTATAATCTGTTTGAATCGCTTGCGTTTAAATAAAATTGGGGCTATGACAATGCCTTATACAAAATGCTGAAAGCATAAATCCTGTATCACATTTTTACACGATGTAATGAACGGGCTCTAAAAAAAGCTACCGACTGTAACAATCTTAATGATTCTTATACCTAACGCATTTACAAGTACATGAGAACAGATTTTCTGAAGGAAAAGCCTATCGAAGTTGGAACGTTAGAAAGATCTATACAATTAAGGGCAGAGCCATGCCTACCGGGTCGACTAGTTACCTAATAAAAAAACATTGGTTATCACTTACTCCACTATAGTGGTTAAGTCAACTAGGCCCGTATATTGAAATGAAACTTCTACTTTGATTTCTTCGTGTTTGTTACATCAACCTGTAATTCAAAAATATCTCTAAATCTGATATAGAGATAGAGTATTATTTAATGCGATGCTCGTAGAATTAGACTGAAAGTACATTAGTACTTTCATTTAATACCTATAGGCTGCAGAGAAAGTCACAGTGAGAATATTGCCACAGTCCACCACGCTGGCATAAAGCGGGTTGATAGTCTACTTCAAACGTTTTTGAAAATCGAACAAATTGAGAACTCTCGGGCATGCAGGTTTCTTCACGATATTTCCTTCACCGACACAGCAGATGACATTTAATTATGTATAGATAGTATAGCGCATATAACTTGCGTACTTCAAATAGTAAGATAAACACCACAACATATTTTTGATAAACTTATCACAAAACTGACTCTTTCTTTCAGTGAAATTCCGGGGAGCTAATCGAAGGAAGGTTTAAGTTGGCAGAACAACGTGTGCCGGGACAACTAGTAACGAGTAAAAACGTTACTTACAATATTTATTGGCTGATTTTCCATTGGCAAGTAGTTAACTAAAACTTTGGTGAGTAGTTGCGGCACCACGGCTTTTCCGCTTCGAATTTTGGGTAGAATTTCGAATAGGCTGGTATCTGTACTACTCTTAGTCTGTTTAGGTTTAGACGGCTCTGAAACTTTTTCATCAGATGCCTGAATGGTGCTTTTTGTTTCGTGTACTCTAGCAACATGCCACTAAGTATCTAGTTGATGCTGTTATCTCAGAAGTTGTAGGTAATGCTGGAAAGGTATCTGTTGTTGTCAACTTCTTCATCGAAATATCCACACTGGAATCTGTTTTTCCAGCGATGACCCTTGTCTCTTGTGTATCGAAACCTTGCTGCCTAGGTCTCGATCCAGAAAAATAAGACAAAGACACTTGTTTAGAGATAAATGGTTTGTCGCTCCAATTTTCATTTCTAGAATCGGGTTCTCATCATGGATCGTAGGTACTGGTTGATGGTTATGGACTCCAAATAGATGATTGCATTGAAATCTCTCATTGTTGCCAAATTTTAAAATCGGCGTCAAGATGGCTAGTCCCCCGGATGTTGATGGTAAGAAAATCAGTGCCTCATTCTTAACGGTTCCATGTTACCTAAATAATAATTTTTTTCTTGAAGAATGTTTCAAACTTTTTGAAAAAATTCTCGAAATTAAATCTTTCTTTGATACCCTTAAGTATAAAAAAGTTTTATAAAACAGTTTGAAAACCAATTAACTTTCGTTTTGAAAACAAAACATGGAAACTGTATTAGTCATTAGTAATAACAAAAACACTTTCAAATTGTATAATTTGGTTAAACGTTAGTTACATTTTAACGAAAGAAGTTAACCACAGTTGCATAAGTAGTAAATTTACTTTTAATATATTTTATCTGGCAAAACACCTCGTGTTTATTTCTTTCTTATTACGTATGGTCTAAGGTTGATCCTTTTTCAAGTTCTGAAAAAGTTCAAAATAAATGTGTTAAATTCGTCAAACGTTGATTTCAATCTTGTCTAATTATCGTATACACTTTGTTATCTGTTCAAATAAAATGCCCCTTTCTTATTGTTATGTTGTTTGTCATTGTGCTGTATTGACTTCCCGTGTTCGTTTATTCCAGCAATTCAAACGTTCCCGCAATACAGACGTGATCGGAGCCGAACACTTCGTTCGGCATCGCTCCCTTATCCCGAAGTGAAGGGCGAGCGAGACGCTCGATCGGTTTCAAGCTATCGTTCGTTTAAAATATGTAATCGACTGTACTCTTCTTGGCGCTCGGATCGCCCTTGAGCTCATACAAAGATGAGAAGTTAAAGGGATGACTCACAAACGTATATTCGAGGACAGGCAACTGCCTCAACCCACCAGTATCTGCGCCGTACACGTGGTCGAAGTACTGCTCGGGAAGGCCGAGCTGCCAGAGGCTCTTCTTGATCGGGACGTAGATTTCCCCTCATCCAACAATTTCATCACGAAGCTCTCGTGTGAAGCGTTTAGATCTCCAGCCAGGGCTATGAAATCTTGGTGAACGACGTAGGACATGCCAATAGAAGTTGCCAGTATATGCCATGTTTTGCGCGTCTTCTATGTCATCATTCTTATTTTCGTGTAGAAGCAGGCGAATTTGGGCGATGCGCGACGATTCGCGAAATTTGTGGCAAACTATGTAGGTGCGTGTTTGCGATCACTATGGGCTTGCTGGGAGTATCTTCCGGGATCAGTTTGACGATGAACCCGACGTTGTCAGCGGCGAGGATCCCGACGGTCGGGTGAGATGGTACTCCACGCCGACTTTATCGTCCAAAGAAAAGACGGGATCCGATTGGAAATTAGGAATCTATGTGGGCCTGCTGCTTTTCTTGAAAGCATAACACGTCAGCGTCGAGGTCGATCACCTTATAAAAGATTCTCTCAGACCGGGTTTCCGTTGACGTAGGCGATAATTCAGTATTGGTATGATGTCATCAATAATGCAGTTATAACCAAAGATATATTATGCTTTAAATATGCTCCCCGGAATTTCACTGAAAGAAAGAGTCGGTTTTTTGTGAAGTTTATCAAAAATATATTTTGGTTTTTAGCTTACTATTTGAAGTACGCAAGTTATAATTATGCACTTTATATAAAGTGAGTTCTCAATTTGTTCGATTTTCAAGACGTTTAAAGTCTATCAATCCGCTTTATGCCAGCGTGGTGGACTGTGGCCTACAACCTTATCATTGTGATTTTCTCTGCAGTGGGTCTAGTGGGTTGCAGCCTATGGGTATTAAATGAAAGTACCTACCTCAGTAAGGCATTAACCAACCGTGAGCGGGTTTCCTAGTTTCCTTCACCCCCGAGCATATAGCTCTAGCGGCTCCACTCTGGCCGGCCAGTTAAGGCAAGCCAGAGGTGGGGGCCTGTTCCTCTCGGTCTCCACTCCGCCTACCGGAGATGAGGAACAGGGGACCTCCCCCGTGACATTCAGGTCCGTGGTGTCGCTACTCACCAAAGGCTCGCCACAAGCCCCCCTGCGGGGTTTTATTAGTAGAAATGACTTAATATTCTCAGGAAAATGAGAAGAAAATAATAACGCAAGCTCCGTACTTATTCACTTATTAATATTGTGAATGTTATATTATATTGTGAAAAAAATGCTCCCTGATGTTGAATATATACATGAATCACTTTTTTTATTAGGTACCTACTATAAAATTTTAGTAAAGTTCCACACTTCCATAGGTACTACAATTTTTTTAGTGAGAAGTTTATTTTAATTTACAGACTGTTCCAGGAACCAGGGACGGTCATCGATACGGAAATTGTTCATCTCAATGAATAAGATTTCTATTTGTAGAGAAAATAATTGCCTTAATTAAAATTGATATACTCGTAGCTTATCGATTTTAAATTAAATGTGTACATTGGAAGTTCTTTTGTAAAAATTGATTAATACGTTTTGTATACTTTCATTTTTGTCATTTATATTTGATTTTCTCTTGTATCTTGTGGTTTACAACAAAGAGTTATTGTATTGTATTGTTAAAATATTTATAAAATTTGCCTTTGTATACTGTAGAAATGACATTAAAGTCGACGAAAACAATATTTTGACTGAATATTCAGTACACTAGCAGAATAATAATATAGTTTGTTGTTATGTTTATTAATATTTTTTATTTTTATTTCTGAACATTTACTAGTAATGTATGTACAAACATCGAGAAACTTAAAGAAAGACAGGACAACCCTTTTTACAAGACAAAACAATTGGAAACAATATCATTGATTGATGACGAATAGATATAAATCAAATATAAAAAAAACAAATCAAATATCCAAAAAAAAAAATATTGTTGAATTATTTTTTGTTATAAAACAGTTTGTAATACATTTATTTTTATTAAAATTTTATAATAATCTATTGACTGTTCAAAATACTATGATTACAATATGTATACAAGGAAAAATGACAAAATGTCGACGAAAACAACAAAATTCTATTCGAATAGTTGGGCCCCCCTGGCCAAAGGTACGAGATAGGATTTTTCCAAAACAATTTTGTCGTTTCTCATTATGTGACCCAAATATTCTAATTTCCTGATTTGTATGGTCTTAATGATCTCGACCCCACTGCCAATCATCTGCAGGACCTTCTCATTGGATATCCCATCCGTCCACGATATTTTCAGAATTCTCCTCACCCACATTTCAAATGCTTCTAAGCTTTTACTTGTTGCATTGAAGAACCGAAAACGCCTAGCATCTTGCCCTTGTGCTCCTAGTCCTTACAGCTCTATTAGAGTTTGAAGTAGAGATTGAAATTTAAAAAAGGCCTGACGTTCTTGTTCTATTCGGCATTTAACTCAACGTTGTGATCACACTGATCATTGATAATACAGCCTGGGTAATTGTAGGAGCGAACTCTTTTTAAGACTTGGTTTTTACTTGCCCGAATACAATCGTTCAGAAATTGTGTTCTACCTTGTTCTTGTTGAAGTTGATTTTGAGGCCATACTTGGTGCTGATTGTAATTATCTATCCTTTCTTTTAGTTTTTGAAGTTCTTCAGGTTAGGCAGCTAGCAAGATTGTAGTGTCAGCATTTCGTATGTTATTTATAGGATGTCCATTGACAAGTATGCCTGTGTCTGTTCCATCAAGAGCTTCTTTAAATATAGTTTCTGCATAGATATTGAAAAGCAGCGGAGACAGGATACAGCCCGGTCGTACTCCACGCAAAATATTGATAATAATAATAAAGCCCATTGAATTTCCAATCTTCCAATCAGCTTCTTCCATACCTCTCTATCCATAGCTTTCTCTCTCCATTCACTTCCTGCTACTCCTTCTATATCTTCTATCCACTTCTTTAGAGGGCGCCCTCTTTGTTGTTGTCTCTAGTGACTAGTTGATTCTAGCGTCCATCTTTTGTCTGTGTATCTTGTAAGGCGTCTATAACTTTCTTTTTTCGTCTTATGTTTTCGCTTTTAACTTTTTGTATTATTCTTAATTTCAGTACACTTCTCTCCATTACACTACTAGTTTAGTTTTTATTTTAGGGCTGTATTTGAAGTTTTCTTTCGATGGAGAGGATATTTCCTTTTTAAGATTTCCTTTAGGGACTAAAATTTTTTACAGCTCATGTCAATATCTAACCACTTTTGTCTTCGAATGACAGTTGTTTTCCTAAATAAATATAATTGTTCACATATTCAAGCGGTTTCTCATTTAGGTTTATATTATTTATGTGGCTGTTTGTCAGTATTTTAGTTTTACTCTCGTTCATTTTGAGACCCACTTTTTCACTTTCTACAATTAAAGTACTTATCATTTTTTCTAATTTCTAACTTGTATTAGCGAACACAACAATATCGTCCGCAAATCTGACTCTAATACCTTCTGACTGCCAGTTAAGATTGTTAAAAATGAGTTGTAGTACCATTATGAATAGTTTGGGTGAGAGGGGGGTCTCCTTGTCTTACTCCTCTTTGGGTGGTTTGACAGTGTAAAATCATTTTTGTTTTTTATGTCGCCGCAAGGGGAGAACCAGGTCCATTTTCGATTTTTAGAGCTTACAAGAAGTAGTTCATTATTGTCAGTTTATATTCCAATGCGTGTTGAATTAGTTTCTCTCCTCTTTTACTTCTATTTCCGTATCCAACTTTTCCCAAAACAAAGTTTTCATTATCTTATGTTTTGTTTTGGCCCACTTTTACATTAAAATCACCGATAACCAATATGTTATCTCCTGCCTGGGGGTGCGTATACTTTTATTATTGCAAGCAGATGGTTGTTGTATATCATTTTTAATAGAGCTATACGATCTGAGAACGCCTTCTAGCTGTCAATGTTGCTTTTGTCCTTTTTTTACTTAAAATCCAACTCCATAAGCCGAGTGTTTCACCTTTGTAGCAGAATAGTAAATATTCTTCATGTTCCTCAATTGCATAGCTCTTTCTTTTGACTTCTGCTAAGCCGAATATATTGATTTTTATCTTTTTTAGCATATATGTTAATTATAAAAATCTTTTTGTTGTTGCTTGTGATCTTACGTTAAATGTTCCAATCTTTAGAGCTTGTTTTCTTATTCCATTTGTTTTTTCTGGTCTTGCTGGAGGGTTGTAGTCATTTTCTCCTCGGAGACCAGCCGACTTGGGGGAGAGTATTTCTTTCTTCTTGTTTCTTTATGTGTTTTATGTTGGTTTTTGTTTCCGATCGCCGGTACTTACTTGTTATTGCTTCGTTGTTGTTAAAATTATTGAAAGGGAGTGAGATCGGCCTCTCATCGCCTCAAATGCATTTATTCTATTGTTTTTAGCCGAGTTTAGTGTTTGTTGCTTCCTTGGCTGTAATTCAAGTGGCAGTGAGATGGATATCTCTCTGTTCCTTTTTGTATGGTCCTTGATTTTTCGTATACAATGAGTTTTATGTACGCCAAGTTTCCTTTTTGCCTTTCTTCCTTTAGTTTGGGTTGCAATGACTTCCTAATTTATAAAGTTTTCTTTGATTGATCTTCTGTTATATATTACTATTTAAAATTGTTTTCCTCATTATTTCGGATTTCTTCCATCCACTAACCAATGAAAGCACCGTACACCTCGGTTTCTCAATTTTATAATATTTGTTGATTAAATCAAGCGTTGTCTGCTTCTTCTCTGTTAATCCATGAATAATAAATAATATTATTGCTCTTCTTTTCTCTTTGAAGAAGTTCCACTTTATTTTCTAGATTTTCAACTTTCTGTTTCAATATTTGGTTATCTTCTAAGATGAGTATTAATTTTTCATCCATTTTATCAAGTATTATGTTAGTTAGTTCTATCGTTTGGTTCTGCATTTCGATTTTCATACTGTCGAATAGTAGTTGAAATTGCTCTTCCATGTTTAGCGTTTAATGGAACGGATGTTCGTTTTTGGATAATTTTAAGAAATATCTTTAAAAAGTGATTAATGATATTAGCCTATATGCATTGCACATCTTAGCATTGCTAGTCTTTGGAAGTGTCACAAAGGTTGATTGTAGCCAGTATTTGGGTATGATACCTTTGTTATATTGACCACTAAACGGACGCAGTATAATTATTAGGCTTTCCTCCAACAGTAGTTTGAGAATTTTGCTCGGTATTTCTTCGGACCTATATATTACCTATATATTTTGCAGATTGAAAAGCTTGAATAATTTCTTCTTTAGTTATATCAGTTGCGCTTTTCTCCGATTCTACCATTGTAACCGGGTAGCTGCGATTCTCTTGGAATAATTGTTTTAAATATTTTTCCCATATGTTAAGTTTTTCCTCAACCGTCATAGCAATTTTTCCTCTATCATCAAAGAGGGTAGGTCGAGGTTTCCGTCTTGGAGAACCCAAAAGTTTTTATGTTTTTTAAACATTTTTGAAATGATCATGCTTCTTTCGTAGTTTTTCCAATTCTTCACATTCACTGTTTAGCCATTTATCTTTAGCCTCCTTGCATTTTTGTCCAGTTTCGCTATGTAGCTCTTTTTATTTATTTTGATCTATGTCTTTCTCGTCTTTCAATCATTAATCTTATAATGTCATCATTTACCCAAGATTTCTTCTTTAATATAGGTGGTGGCTTCAATACTTCCAGTGACGTATCAACGAGAACTGATTTAAGGTTATTCCAGGTTCTGACAGGCTCGTCCGGAACATGCATTTCCTGATTTTGAAGTTCATGCACACGATTATTAAGCATTGCCTTCAGATTATGTTTTGTGTCTTTGTGTTTTAGCATTGCAGTGTTAATTATTGGTGGCTTTTTTGGTGGTAAGAGCTTCTTCATTTTGCAGTGCTTTTGAGCGACAACCGGATTATGATCGGAATAATGTCTGCTCCTGGGTTAGTTTTGACAGATTTGAAAGAAATTTTAAAGAGTTTGTTTACCAATATGAAGTCAATTTGGTTTCTAACTATATTTTGCGGTGTGTGGGCAGATGAGGTCCATGTATAAAGGCGAACGAGGTGGCAGTTTAAATAATGTGTTTGTTACTACTAGTTGTTCTTCTTGATAAAATTGTACAAGGCGATCTCCACGTTCATTTCTATTTTATAAGTCATATTGTACTACCTACAGTTTCGTTTAATTCCCTGTCTTATTTTCGAATTAAAATCTCCCATAACTGTATTGCATTCGTATGACTTCTGGTGTTTAAAGGTTTCTTAATGTTTTCATAGAATGGTTTAATGGACTCATCATAGTTTTTCCCAGCCGTTGGAGCGTTTACTTGAATTATGTATATTGATATTGAATGGTTTTGTTGCTCTAAATTGTAGCAACATGATTCTGACTTAATTCAAAACAGAGGCTTCTAGGTAGGTGTTTTCTGATCATAATACTGCATTCCAATGATCTTTATCGTCATTACGCTATAATATACAATAATGTCATCCAAGGTTCCAGTTCCCGTATCATTTAAATTCGACTCGCAAATTCCTTAGATGTCCAAATTAAATCTTTGCATCTCTGATTCAAAATTTTTTTCTTTTTCTGGAGTATATATTATGCTTCTTACATTTTACGTAGCAATTTTCATGACTCGCCCGGGGATTCTTCGCGCCATCCGACCATTTAAGGTATCGTGGGAACTGAGGGCCATTTCTTATTTTGTATTTGCCACTATGGTTCTTCTAGGAAAATATTATGTGGTGGTTTACCGTTTGCCTTCCACATCGCTGTTTGTCATATGAGTTCTGGTCTTCCTGACCTCCACTTGATAGCGTACTGTAACTGCAACTGTCCAGGTACAGGGAGTGCTTATTTGATGGCGGCACTGACTCGCCATGTCATAGAGTTTTCATCGGGTCTTTGTAGCATTTTGTAAGTTATCCTTCCCCAAGGATACCCACTACACCCTCCAACATCTACCGCTGAATGTATCCCAAAATCCAGTGGGATTTAATTCTTTTTTTAATTCATAGATAACATTCGGGACATATGGACCTCAGGTCATAAGGATATAAAGGACCGAAAATTTTTTAAGGACTAAAAATTTATAAACACAATTTACTTGTGTGTGTGAGTGTTATGGACATAAGTCTACAGCGTCAGAAGTAGGCTTGGTGATTATAACTGAATTGAAAAATGGTTGCTTACGATCTGTACAGCCCCCTATTAGTCGCCTCTTACGACAGGCAGGAGATACCGCAGCTCTATTCTGATCCCGAGCTACAGGGATGGGGATATCTTCATAGAAGAAATCAATGATCTAAGCGAAAGTACAGATCCCAAGAAAGAAAGAGCTCCCAACAGGAAGGCATGAATCTTGAATGTATCAATGAATGTACATACAGTACCAACAAGATTACCAAACCTTTTATGTTTTAAATAAATACCTTGATTTGTTAATAATATTATTTATGCAGTTGGTGTATCTAGAAAGTCAGTGAGTGACAAAATCAAGAAACTTTATTCAGTTATAATTTTTAAACTACTGGTTTAAATTGAATAAAATTTTAAATATACGGTGTTTATATAATACTTGCCTGGGTACTGAAAATTCAGGCTTCTAATTTTATCCACAACTACGGGGGGGTATTATAGGGTGTCCAAAATGGCCTGAATTATTTCAAGAAGAGGATGGTACGGCCGTGCCGCTTTTTTGCTCACCTTGGCGAGGGAACTACCGTGCACCTCGATTAAAAGCTCATATCAAATCGAAAATTTTATTGTAAGTTAAATAATGAAATCAAAATTATACAATGTGAAACGTAATCCATGATAGACTCTCAGATAATTAATGTCGGTCTCACCGTCTCAGGTAATATGGTAAGCTTTGACAACTCATCAACTTTACAGCTACCACTCTACATCAATGCTTACATAATCTACTTAGATTTTAAATGATTAAATATGATGTAATAATGTTGGTATAACGTATAAGTGACTGAGAAGTGAGGGCATGGATCACTGCAACAATTAAACCAGACAAGCAAAAGACATTACTTATATTATATTCCTTTTCGGCCCTTTTCTATTGCCTTTTTGAAGGTGGTTAATGGATTTGAGTAAAACATAGGGTATCGGCAACACTTTGCCAGCGGAAATCACAGTCTTAATATTAGGAGCTTTTGCAGGCAAATGTAGGACAGAGTTCGTGCTAATACTTAACCGTGTTCCCTCTGCAATTAACACTACAGACGGAGGTCTGCGCGACAGTTTGTAGGATAGAAACCTGCGTCTTATCGGTGATGACAATGCGCTTGGATGAATTTTGATAGAGAGCTGGCGCTGATGCCGCTGTGGGTGGTGGAGATGGAAGCCGTGGAGTGCCCTCCGGTTGAACGGATTTGAATGCAATTTTGTATAGAGGAAAACCGTCCGCAACACAAAGGCTATATTTTATTTTGTATAAAAAACATTTTCTCCAATTTTTACGCAAAAATGTTTTCGCATATTATTTTATTCTTTGTAGTAAAGTAGAATAGCAATTTCAACTAAGGGATGCGGTATTTTGATGCCATTACGATACGATATATCTAAATATCGATACAAAAAGAGACTTTAAAGGACAAAATGAGAATATTCTAGAGTCAATAAAACAAGAAAAGCAATATAAATGCAGTTTAAATGGTTGTATATAGATGGTTGTCTGGAAAAGATCGTTATCATAATTATGCATAGTAAACAGACTTTGAATATGTGCACGAGAGTTTTATTTTTCATTGTATTGTGTACGAAGCAGCATGTATGAACGGCAAAGTAAAAACGCCCAAAAATTTTATTAGGGCATAAAATTTATAAACACAATATTTACTTATGAGTGTCAGTGTCATGGACATAAGCCTAGGGCGTCAGAGATAGGCTTGGTAATTGTAATTGAATTGAAAAATGTCGCCTCTTACGACAGGCAGGAGACACCATAAATCTATTCTGATCCCGAGTTACGTGATGACTTTAACTTTTTTTAAAGCCATAAAAATCTTAAACAGCTGGGAACATAACTTTAATTGGCAACATAAAGACCTACACCTAACATCCATTGATTTATATGTATTACTGAAGGTCTAGCATCATTCCATTGAATTATAACTTCATTATTGTCAGATTTAATATAAAACTTCATTTTAATAACTGCCAGATTTAATTTTCTGTAGAACCAAGTAATACACATAAATCAATTCCTACACCCCACATGAGTGGGTCCCTGCCGAACTTGGCCACTGAGACTCCCCGAGCTACTGAGGAGAACAGCGCCCACCCCCGCGACGTGGACGCGCCGGACAGGAATTACCCTGGTGAGCTGCAGACTCAGGAGACCCTGCGGCTCCCAGGGCCGGGTTAATGGTCTCCGCGCTACTACCACGGAGACCAAAGGCACCTAACACCTAATCTAATCACTCCCCGCCTGCCCCGCTGGTAAACAGAGTGACATGTTCACCAGTGGAACACCGGGAGTGATCCTATTCTAAACTCCTAAACTATGCACTTACAAATAAGTTACCCTATTTTGCTGTTAATTCTAACAAACCAAAAACTTAACAACGGAAAAGGGATATAAGCAAAACGCCTCTATTCTAAACTATCGTAATTGATCATATTTCTTACTGCTAAACCTTTTGCGATACAGAATGAGCAGTAAAGACTGAATCAGTCTTTACTGCTAATGATAACACAACGCCCTAAACAGTGGATCATTGAGAACTGTACTATTCTAAACTCTCCTTATTCATCACCTGTTACTGTTAATCCTGCAAACCAGAAGAATTAGCAGTAAAAGGTGATAATAACAAAATCTCATGTGATCCAATGATTTGGCCACCAGTGGATCACGCGAGAAGAGTTCCCATCATAAACTACAACACCATAAATTTAACAATAAAACAGTTATACCTACCTTGAGCTTAAGTTTTTTTTTTTTTTTTAACGTGGGTAGGAGGAAATCCTCATGGATATCAAATGGCCCGTGCCAAGTGACATGCCCGACTCCACTGAGAATTGAAATCTACTCAGTGACCTACGGACTAAAACCTCCTCCCAATTGGACTGAGTCCCGACGAAAGCAGGATTGTTCCAAAACAACAATAAGCAGAGTGCGAAGACCAAGAACAAGCTCCCAAATAAGGCAAAAAGACTAGCAATACTTGGTGGCAAGCCGCTAGAGTACAAGAAACAAAAAGCTCCATTCAAGTACCAGTTAAAGAGCCGTCTAAACCTACCCGGACAGCGAGTCATAAAAGTACCTGCCTATTCAAAATTCCACCTTAATTTGTTGGTTGACAGTTATATGTGTTTTACAGCAGGAGCTGATTCTCGATTTCGAAGACATGATGGTAGAACAACTAACCGAATATGAGGAGCGGCAACACAAACTGCCCACGAAAATATACACGTACCGATATATAGAGATATTTCTGAAGTAGCTATTTGTACAATAAAGCAGTGGTACCGCAATCGCTTACCAAAGTTTTAGTTAGTAGTTAACTACATTATACATGAAAATTCAGCCAATAAAAATTGTGTCGGTCGTACTCTCAGCATATTATTATACTCATTATGCAGTAATAAAAAAGTTTTAAAATATTCCATTAGGATTTGACCAAACAAGAATAATAAGGACATAAAGGACCAAAAATCTTATATGGACATAAAATTGATAAATACAATTTTAATTTGTCGCCTCCTACGACAGGCTGGAGATACCGTAGCTCTATTCTGATCCCGAACTACAGTGATGTGGATGACATACTTCATAAAAGATACCAATGATCTAAGCGAAAGTACAGATCCTAAAGACCGAACTCGAAAGGATCCAGAAAGAAGTCCCAACAGGAAGGCATGAATCTTGAATGTATTAATTAATGTAGATACGTAGGTACTGTACTACGTAAAAGAGACTTTTTATGACAAAATGGGAATATCCGAGAATTAATAAAACAAGAAAAGGGTCGTGAAGAGCCTTTACCCAAAACCTTGTGGGTAACATTGAAAATCTCGACGAAGTAAGAGAGCAACCTAAATATAGTATAAATGGTTTGTTAATAATTATGACGATGGTTGTCTGGAAAAAACTAGATGAAACTCGAATTGGAATAAAAGCAACACACGCAGAATATGCAAGCATGTTTCAATATGCGTGGAGTCGTATTGATCTCGATTTGGAATTTGCACCGGAACTAGATAAAATGTTGCAGATCGACGTGATTGTCAAATGCGCCAGCGAGATGATTATTAGTCGGAGATTGGGGGGAACATCAAATACCTTCGAGGAACTGGGAGCGCAGATAGACAATCCAACACCACGCAGGAGGGGAAGACCACGGAGGACACTTGCTCCGCCCAGCACCGATTCTACTCCAACACGCAACACTTGCAATATTTACAAATTCCTAGAGTTGCTACGACACAGGTATGAGTACATATTATTTCAAAGACTAACAGCAGATTTAATAAAACCTGTCAAGAAATAAGCGGAATTTCAAAATAAATTTCATTATTCGAATTTATATTGAAATTTTTGTCATTAGGTTGTCTGAGAACATTTTTGACATTTACAAATTAATGGAATAAGTCCATCTGCTTATTCAGCAGGAAAGTTGAGTGACTTGTTATCATTGAACATTAATGAATGTTTCTCAAAAACTACATCGATGAAAGGAGATACAGTATCATAAAAAGTAGACTTTCAAGGAGAAATTGAACAAGATAATTCAAGACAGTCCAGCGGAAACAATTCACGGAATAAAGAAAGATGATCTTCATGACCCAGAGTCAGTAAAATAAGAAAAGTTTCATGGAATGAAAATGCCCAAAATCCAGTAAGCAATAATTTTTCTTCCCAAAATTAATAGATATCATCGCATTGTTGATTGTCAATAAATATACCTCATCGACTATAATTATCCGAAGTATTTTCTCCGGAATTCGATATGAATTAAATAAATAGCGTTATGCCTTTACAGACATAAAATTTTCTCACTTAGAAAAATTGAACAATAATAAAGAGCTATAACGACGTCAATGGAAAGGAGGTACCTACAGTATCATAAAAAGACTTTTAGGGAAAATCTGAAACACTTGCAACCATTCCTTGAGAACTGCGAGAAAAATAAGGAATTGTTCTTACAAAATTTACAAATTAATGGGATCAAACCACGCCAATGAATCCGCAACAACGAATTTCAGAGGAATATATTGTCCGCATTTCAAGAATGATGCTCGAAAACCAACCGTGTCTTGGTAAAAAAGTACACGCCACTGAAAAAGCAGAATTTAAAAGTATTTTCGATGCATGAGTACACGATTAATAGAGTTTATGTTACATACACGTTGGAAAATATACACGTTCCGATATATAGAGATATTTCTGAAGTAGCTATTTGTACAATAAAGCCGCAATCGCTTACCAAACTGTTTTAGTTAGTAGTTAACTACATTATACATGAAAATTCAGCCAATAAAAATTGTGTTGGTCGTACGCTCAGCATATTATTATACTCATTATGCAGTAATAAAAAAGTTTTAAAATATTCCATTAGGATTAGACCAAAAAAGAATAATAAGGACATAAAGGACCAAAAATCTTATATGGACATAAAAGTGATAAATACAGTTTTAATTTGTCGCCTCTTACGACAGGCTGGAGATACCGTAGCTCTATTCTGATCCCGAACTACAGTGATGTGGATGACATACTTCATAAAAGATACCAATGATCTAAGCGAAAGTACAGATCCTAAAGACCGAATTCGAGAGGATCCAGAAAGAAGTCCCAACAGGAAGGCATGAATCTTGAATGTATTATTTAATGTAGATACGTAGGTACTGTACTACGTAAAAGAGACTTTTTATGACAAAATGAGAATATCCGAGAATTAATAAAACGAGAAAAGAGTCGTGAAGAACCTTTACCCAAAACCTTGTGGGTAACATTGAAAATCTCGACGAAGTAAGAGAGCAACCTAAATATAGTATAAATGGTTTGTAAATAATTATGTAGATGGTTGTCTGGAAAAAACTAGATGCAACTCGAATTGGAATAAAAGCAACACACGCAGAATATGCAAGCATGTTTCAATACGCGTGGAGTCGTATTGATCTCGATTTGGAATTTGCACCGGAACAAGATAAAATGTTGCAGATCGACGTGATTGTCAAATGCGCCAGCGAGATGATTATTAGTCGGAGATTGGGGGGAACATCAAATACCTTCGAGGAACTGGGAGCGCAGATAGACAAACCAACACCACGCAGGAGGGGAAGACCACGGAGGACACTTGCTCCGCCCAGCACCGATTCTACTCCAACACGCAACACTTGCAATATTTACAAATTCCTAGAGTTGCTACGACACAGGTATGAGTACATATTATTATTTCAAAGACTAACAGCAGATTTAATAAAACCTGTCAAGAAATAAGCGGAATTTCAAAATAAATTTCATTATTCGAATTTATATTGAAATTTTTGTCATTAGGTTGTCTGAGAACATTTTTGACATTTACAAATTAATGGAATAAGTTCATCTGCTTATTCAGCAGGAAAGTTGAGTGACTTGTTATCATTGAACATTAATGAATGTTTCTCAAAAACTACATCGATGAAAGGAGATACAGTATCATAAAAAGTAGACTTTCAAGGAGAAATTGAACAAGATAATTCAAGACAGTTCACCGGAAACAATTCACAGAATAAAGAAAGATGATCTTCATGACCCAGAGTCAGTAAAATAAGAAAAGTTTCATGGAATGAAAACGCCCAAAATCCAGTAAGCAATAATTTTTCTTCCCAAAATTAATAGATATCATCGCATTGTTGATTGTCAATAAATATACCTCATCGATTATAATTATCCGAAGTATTTTCTCCGGAATTCGATATGAATTAAATAAATAGCGTTATGCCTTTACAGACATAAAATTTTCTCACTTAGAAAAATTGAACAATAATAAAGAGCTATAACGACGTCAATGGAAAGGAGGTACCTACAGTATCATAAAAAGACTTTTAGGGAAAATCTGAAACACTTGCAACCATTCCTTGAGAACTGCGAGAAAAATAAGGAATTGTTCTTACAAAATTTACAAATTAATGGGATCAAACCACGCCTTGGACAGCGCCGCGTCCCTGCCTGCATCCATAACGCGAAAGGCATGATGTATGTATGTTATCAGTAATGACTTACTGTGAAGTTAAATACAAGCTTAAGGAGTAATGGTACCCGAATAGTTATTTTTCTACGAATGAATCCGCAACAACGAATTTCAGAGGAATATATTGTCCGAATTTCAAGAATGATGCTCGAAAACCAACCGTGTCTTGGTAAAAAAGTACACGCCACTGAGAAAGCAGAATTTAAAAGTATTTTCGATGCATGAGTACACGATTAATAGAGTTTATGTTACATACACGTTCGAAAATATACACGTTCCGATATATAGAGATATTTCTGAAGTAGCTATTTGTACAATAAAGCCGTGGTACCGCAATCGCTTACCGAACTGTTTTAATTAGTAGTTAACTACATTATACACGAAAATTTAGCCAATAAAAATTGTGTTGGTCGTACGCTCAGCATATTATTATACTCATTATGCAGTAATAAAAAAGTTTTAAAAAAATCCATTAGGATTAGACCAAAAAAGAATAATAAGGACATAAAGGACCAAAAATCTTATATGGACATAAAAGTGATAAATACAGTTTTAATTTGTCGCCTCTTACGACAGGCTGGAGATACCGTAGCTCTATTCTGATCCCGAACTACAGTGATGTGGATGACGTACTTCATAAAAGATACCAATGATCTAAGCGAAAGTACAGATACTAAAGACCGAACTCGAGAGGATCTAGAAAGAAGTCCCAACAGGAAAGCATGAATCTTGAATGTATTAATTAATGTAGATACGTAGGTACTGTACTACGTAAAAGAGACTTTTTATGACAAAATGAGAATATCCGAGAATTAATTAAACGAGAAAAGGGTCGTGAAGAGCCTTTACCCAAAACCTTGGGGGTAACATTGAAAATCTCGACGAAGTAAGAGAGCAACCTAAATATAGTATAAATGGTTTGTAAATAATTATGTAGATGGTTGTCTGGAAAAAACTAGATGCAACTCGAATTGGAATAAAAGTAACACACGCAGAATATGCAAGCATGTTTCAATACGCGTGGAGTCGTATTGATCTCGATTTGGAATTTGCACCGGAACAAGATAAAATGTTGCAGATCGACGTGATTGTCAAATGCGCCAGCGAGATGATTATTAGTCGGAGATTGGGGGGAACATCAAATACCTTCGAGGAACTGGGAGCGCAGATAGACAAACCAACACCACGCAGGATGGGAAGACCACGGAGGACACTTGCTCCGCCCAGCACCGATTCTACTCCAACACGCAACACTTGCAATATTTACAAATTCCTAGAGTTGCTACGACACAGGTATGATACATATTATTATTTCAAAGACTAACAGCAGATTTAATAAAACCTGTCAAGAAATAAGCGGAATTTCAAAATAAATTTCATTATTCGAATTTATATTGAAATTTTTGTCATTAGGTTGTCTGAGAACATTTTTGACATTTACAAATTAATGGAATAAGTCCATCTGCTTATTCAGCAGGAAAGTTGAGTGACTTGTTATCATTGAACATTAATGAATGTTTCTCAAAAACTACATCGATGAAAGGAGATACAGTATCATAAAAAGTAGACTTTCAAGGAGAAATTGAACAAGATAATTCAAGACAGTCCAGCGGAAACAATTCACGGAATAAAGAAAGATGATCTTCATGACCCAGAGTCAGTAAAATAAGAAAAGTTTCATGGAATGAAAATGCCCAAAATCCAGTAAGCAATAATTTTTCTTCCCAAAATTAATAGATATCATCGCATTGTTGATTGTCAATAAATATACCTCATCGATTATAATTACCCGAAGTATTTTCTCCGGAATTCGATATGAATTAAATAAATAGCGTTATGCCTTTACAGACATAAAATTTTCTCACTTAGAAAAATTGAACAATAATAAAGAGCTATAACGACGTCAATGGAAAGGAGGTACCTACAGTATCATAAAAAGACTTTTAGGGAAAATCTGAAACACTTGCAACCATTCCTTGAGAACTGCGAGAAAAATAAGGAATTGTTCTTACAAATTTTTACAAATTAATGGGATCAAACCACGCCAATGAATCCGCAACAACGAATTTCAGAGGAATATATTGTCCGAATTTCAAGAATGATACTCGAAAACCAACCGTGTCTTGGTAAAAAAGTACACGCCACTGAAAAAGCAGAATTTAAAAGTATTTTCGATGCATGAGTACACGATTAATAGAGTTTATGTTACATACACGTTCGAAAATATACACGTTCCGATATATAGAGATATTTCTGAAGTAGCTATTTGTACAATAAAGCCGTGGTACCGCAATCGCTTACCAAACTGTTTTAGTTAGTAGTTAACTACATTATACATGAAAATTCAGCCAATAAAAATTGTGTTGGTCGTACGCTCAGCATATTATTATACTCATTATGCAGTAATAAAAAAGTTTTAAAATATTCCATTAGGATTAGACCAAAAAAGAATAATAAGGACATAAAGGACCAAAAATCTTATATGGACATAAAATTGATAAATACAATTTTAATTTGTCGCCTCTTACGACAGGCTGGAGATACCGTAGCTCTATTCTGATCCCGAACTACAGTGATGTGGATGACGTACTTCATAAAAGATACCAATGATCTAAGCGAAAGTACAGATCCTAAAGAACGAACTCGAGAGGATCCAGAAAGAAGTCCCAACAGGAAGGCATGAATCTTGAATGTATTAATTAATGTAGATACGTAGGTACTGTACTACGTAAAAGAGACTTTTTATGACAAATTGAGAATATCCGAGAATTAATAAAACGAGAAAAGGGTCGTGAAGAGCCTTTACCCAAAACCTTGGGGGTAACATTGAAAATCTCGACGAAGTAAGAGAGCAACCTAAATATAGTATAGTAATAGTAAGAGCAACCTAAATATAGTATAGTATAAATGGTTTGTAAATAATTATGTAGATGGTTGTCTGGAAAAAACTAGATGCAACTCGAATTGGAATAAAAGCAACACACGCAGAATATGCAAGCATGTTTCAATACGCGTGGAGTCGTATTGATCTCGATTTGGAATTTGCACCGGAACAAGATAAAATGTTGCAGATCGACGTGATTGTCAAATGCGCCAGCGAGATGATTATTAGTCGACACCAACACCAACCAAACCACGCCTTGGACAGCGCCGCGTCCCTGCCTGCATCCATAACGCGAAAGGCATGATGTATGTATGTTATCAGTAATGACTTACTGTGAAGTTAAATACAAGCTTAAGGAGTAATGGCACCCGAATAGTTATTTTTCTACGAATGAATCCGCAACAACGAATTTTAGAGGAATATATTGTCCGCATTTCAAGAATGATGCTCGAAAACCAACCGTGTCTTGGTAAAAAAGTACACGCCACTGAAAAAGCAGAATTTAAAAGTATTTTCGATGCATGAGTACACGATTAATAGAGTTTACGTTACATACACGTTCGAAAATATACAAGTTCCGATATATAGAGATATTTCTGAAGTAGCTATTTTGTACAATAAAGCCGTGGTACCGCAATCGCTTACCAAAGTTTAAGTTAGTAGTTAACTACATTATACACGAAAATTTAGCGAATAAAAATTGTGTTGGTCGTACGCTCAGCATATTATTATACTCATTATGCAGTAATAAAAAAGTTTTAAAAAATTCCATTAGGATTAGACCAAAAAAGAATAATAAGGACATAAAGGACTAAAAATCTTATATGGACATAAAAGTGATAAATACAGTTTTAATTTGTCGCCTCTTACGACGGGCTGGAGATACCGTAGCTCTATTCTGATCCCGAACTACAGTGATGTGGATGACATACTTCATAAAAGATACAATGATCTAAGCGCAAGTACAGATCCTAAAGACCGAATTCGAGAGGATCCAGAAAGAAGTCCCAACAGGAAGGCATGAATCTTGAATGTATTATTTAATGTAGATACGTAGGTACTGTACTACGTAAAAGAGACTTTTTATGACAAAATGAGAATATCCGAGAATTAATAAAACGAGAAAAGGGTCGTGAAGAGCCTTTACCCAAAACCTTGTGGGTAACATTGAAAATCTCGACGAAGTAAGAGAGCAACCTAAATATAGTATAAATGGGTTTGTAAATAATTATGTAGATGGTTGTCTGGAAAAAACTAGATGCAACTCGAATTGGAATAAAAGCAACACACGCAGAATATGCAAGCATGTTTCAATACGCGTGGAGTCGTATTGATCTCGATTTGGAATTTGCACCGGAACTAGATAAAATGTTGCAGATCGACGTGATTGTCAAATGCGCCAGCGAGATGATTATTAGTCGGAGATTGGGGGGAACATCAAATACCTTCGAGGAACTGGGAGCGCAGATAGACAAACCAACACCACGCAGGAGGGGAAGACCACGGAGGACACTTGCTCCGCCCAGCATCGATTCTACTCCAACACGCAACACTTGCAATATTTACAAATTCCTAGAGTTGCTACGACACAGGTATGAGTACATATTATTATTTCAAAGACTAACAGCAGATTTTATAAAACCTGTCAAGAAATAAGCGGAATTTCAAAATAAATTTCATTATTCGAATTATATTGAAATTTTTGTCATTAGGTTGTCTGAGAACATTTTTGACATTTACAAATTAATGGAATAAGTCCATCTGCTTATTCAGCAGGAAAGTTGAGTGACTTGTTATCATTGAACATTAATGAATGTTTCTCAAAAACTACATCGATGAAAGGAGATACAGTATCATAAAAAGTAGACTTTCAAGGAGAAATTGAACAAGATAATTCAAGACAGTCCAGCGGAAACAATTCACGGAATAAAGAAAGATGATCTTCATGACCCAGAGTCAGTAAAATAAGAAAAGTTTCATGGAATGAAAAATGCCCAAAATCCAGTAAGCAATAATTTTTCTTCCCAAAATTAATAGATATCATCGCATTGTTGATTGTCAATAAATATACCTCATCGATTATAATTACCCGAAGTATTTTCTCCGGAATTCGATATGAATTAAATAAATAGCGTTATGCCTTTAGACATAAAATTTTCTCACTTAGAAAAATTGAACAATAATAAAGAGCTATAACGACGTCAATGGAAAGGAGGTACCTACAGTATCATAAAAAGACTTTTAGGGAAAATCTGAAACACTTGCAACCATTCTTGAGAACTGCGAGAAAAATAAGGAATTGTTCTTACAAAATTTACAAATTAATGGGATCAAACCACGCCAATGAATCCGCAACAACGAATTTCAGAGGAATATATTGTCCGCATTTCAAGAATGATGCTCGAAAACCAACCGTGTCTTGTTAAAAAAGTACACGCCACTGAAAAAGCAGAATTTAAAAGTATTTTCGATGCATGAGTACACGATTAATAGAGTTTACGTTACATACACGTTCGAAAATATACAAGTTCCGATATATAGAGATATTTCTGAAGTAGCTATTTGTACAATAAAGCCGTGGTACCGCAATCGCTTACCAAAGTTTAAGTTAGTAGTTAACTACATTATACACAAAAAATTTAGCGAATAAAAATTGTGTTGGTCGTACGCTCAGCATATTATTATACTCATTATGCAGTAATAAAAAAGTTTTAAAAAATTCCATTAGGATTAGACCAAAAAAGAATAATAAGGACATAAAGGACTAAAAATCTTATATGGACATAAAAGTGATAAATACAGTTTTAATTTGTCGCCTCTTACGACAGGCTGGAGATACCGTAGCTCTATTCTGATCCCGAACTACAGTGATGTGGATGACATACTTCATAAAAGATACCAATGATCTAAGCGCAAGTACAGATCCTAAAGACCGAATTCGAGAGGATCCAGAAAGAAGTCCCAACAGGAAGGCATGAATCTTGAATGTATTATTTAATGTAAGATACGTAGGTACTGTACTACGTAAAAGAGACTTTTTATGACAAAATGAGAATATCCGAGAATTAATAAAACGAGAAAAGGGTCGTGAAGAGCCTTTACCCAAAACCTTGTGGGTAACATTGAAAATCTCGACGAAGTAAGAGAGCAACCTAAATATAGTAATAAATGGTTTGTAAATAATTATGTAGATGGTTGTCTGGAAAAAACTAGATGCAACTCGAATTGGAATAAAAGCAACACACGCAGAATATGCAAGCATGTTTCAATACGCGTGGAGTCGTATTGATCCTCGATTTGGAATTTGCACCGGAACAAGATAAAATGTTGCAGATCGACGTGATTGTCAAATGCGCCAGCGAGATGATTATTAGTCGGAGATTGGGGGGAACATCAAATACCTTCGAGGAACTGGGAGCGCAGATAGACAAACCAACACCACGCAGGAGGGGAAGACCACGGAGGACACTTGCTCCGCCCAGCACCGATTCTACTCCAACACGCAACACTTGCAATATTTACAAATTCCTAGAGTTGCTACGACACAGGTATGAGTACATATTATTATTTCAAAGACTAACAGCAGATTTAATAAAACCTGTCAAGAAATAAGCGGAATTTCAAAATAAATTTCATTATTCGAATTTATATTGAAATTTTTGTCATTAGGTTGTCTGAGAACATTTTTGACATTTACAAATTAATGGAATAAGTCCATCTGCTTATTCAGCAGGAAAGTTGAGTGACTTGTTATCATTGAACATTAATGAATGTTTCTCAAAAACTACATCGATGAAAGGAGATACAGTATCATAAAAAAGTAGACTTTCAAGGAGAAATTGAACAAGATAATTCAAGACAGTCCAGCGGAAACAATTCACGGAATAAAGAAAGATGATCTTCATGACCCAGAGTCAGTAAAATAAGAAAAGTTTCATGGAATGAAAATGCCCAAAATCCAGTAAGCAATAATTTTTTCTTCCCAAAATTAATAGATATCATCGCATTGTTGATTGTCAATAAATATACCTCATCGATTATAATTACCCGAAGTATTTTCTCCGGAATTCGATATGAATTAAATAAATAGCGTTATGCCTTTAGACATAAAATTTTCTCACTTAGAAAAATTGAACAATAATAAAGAGCTATAACGACGTCAATGGAAAGGAGGTACCTACAGTATCATAAAAAGACTTTTAGGGAAAATCTGAAACACTTGCAACCATTCCTTGAGAACTGCGAGAAAAATAAGGAATTGTTCTTACAAAATTTACAAATTAATGGGATCAAACCACGCCAATGAATCCGCAACAACGAATTTCAGAGGAATATATTGTCCGCATTTCAAGAATGATGCTCGAAAACTAACCGTGTCTTGTTAAAAAAGTACACGCCACTGAAAAAGCAGAATTTAAAAGTATTTTCGATGCATGAGTACACGATTAATAGAGTTTACGTTACATACACGTTCGAAAATATACAAGTTCCGATATATAGAGATATTTCTGAAGTAGCTATTTGTACAATAAAGCCGTGGTACCGCAATCGCTTACCAAAGTTTAAGTTAGTAGTTAACTACATTATACACGAAAATTTAGCGAATAAAAATTGTGTTGGTCGTACGCTCAGCATATTATTATACTCATTATGCAGTAATAAAAAAGTTTTAAAAAATTCCATTAGGATTAGACCAAAAAAGAATAATAAGGACATAAAGGACTAAAAATCTTATATGGACATAAAAGTGATAAATACAGTTTTAATTTGTCGCCTCTTACGACAGGCTGGAGATACCGTAGCTCTATTCTGATCCCGAACTACAGTGATGTGGATGACATACTTCATAAAAGATACCAATGATCTAAGCGCAAGTACAGATCCTAAAGACCGAATTCGAGAGGATCCAGAAAGAAGTCCCAACAGGAAGGCATGAATCTTGAATGTATTATTTAATGTAGATACGTAGGTACTGTACTACGTAAAAGAGACTTTTTATGACAAAATGAGAATATCCGAGAATTAATAAAACGAGAAAAGGGTCGTGAAGAGCCTTTACCCAAAACCTTGTGGGTAACATTGAAAATCTCGACGAAGTAAGAGAGCAACCTAAATATAGTATAAATGGTTTGTAAATAATTATGTAGATGGTTGTCTGGAAAAAACTAGATGCAACTCGAATTGGAATAAAAGCAACACACGCAGAATATGCAAGCATGTTTCAATACGCGTGGAGTCGTATTGATCTCGATTTGGAATTTGCACCGGAACAAGATAAAATGTTGCAGATCGACGTGATTGTCAAATGCGCCAGCGAGATGATTATTAGTCGGAGATTGGGGGGAACATCAAATACCTTCGAGGAACTGGGAGCGCAGATAGACAAACCAACACCACGCAGGAGGGGAAGACCACGGAGGACACTTGCTCCGCCCAGCACCGATTCTACTCCAACACGCAACACTTGCAATATTTACAAATTCCTAGAGTTGCTACGACACAGGTATGAGTACATATTATTATTTCAAAGACTAACAGCAGATTTAATAAAACCTGTCAAGAAATAAGCGGAATTTCAAAATAAATTTCATTATTCGAATTTATATTGAAATTTTTGTCATTAGGTTGTCTGAGAACATTTTTGACATTTACAAATTAATGGAATAAGTCCATCTGCTTATTCAGCAGGAAAGTTGAGTGACTTGTTATCATTGAACATTAATGAATGTTTCTCAAAAACTACATCGATGAAAGGAGATACAGTATCATAAAAAGTAGACTTTCAAGGAGAAATTGAACAAGATAATTCAAGACAGTCCAGCGGAAACAATTCACGGAATAAAGAAAGATGATCTTCATGACCCAGAGTCAGTAAAATAAGAAAAGTTTCATGGAATGAAAATGCCCAAAATCCAGTAAGCAATAATTTTTCTTCCCAAAATTAATAGATATCATCGCATTGTTGATTGTCAATAAATATACCTCATCGATTATAATTACCCGAAGTATTTTCTCCGGAATTCGATATGAATTAAATAAATAGCGTTATGCCTTTACAGACATAAAATTTTCTCACTTAGAAAAATTGAACAATAATAAAGAGCTATAACGACGTCAATGGAAAGGAGGTACCTACAGTATCATAAAAAGACTTTTAGGGAAAATCTGAAACACTTGCAACCATTCCTTGAGAACTGCGAGAAAAATAAGGAATTGTTCTTACAAAATTTACAAATTAATGGGATCAAACCACGCCAATGAATCCGCAACAACGAATTTCAGAGGAATATATTGTCCGAATTTCAAGAATGATGCTCGAAAGCCAACCGTGTCTTGGTAAAAAAGTACACGCCACTGAAAAAGCAGAATTTAAAAGTATTTTCGATGCATGAGTACACGATTAATAGAGTTTATGTTACATACACGTTCGAAAATATACACGTTCCGATATATAGAGATATTTCTGAAGTAGCTATTTGTACAATAAAGCCGTGGTACCGCAATCGCTTACCAAACTGTTTTAGTTAGTAGTTAACTACATTATACATGAAAATTCAGCCAATAAAAATTGTGTTGGTCGTACGCTCAGCATATTATTATACTCATTATGCAGTAATAAAATAGTTTTAAAATATTCCATTAGGATTAGACCAAAAAAGAATAATAAGGACATAAAGGACCAAAAATCTTATATGGACATAAAATTGATAAATACAATTTAATTTGTCGCCTCTTACGACAGGCTGGAGATACCGTAGCTCTATTCTGATCCCGAACTACAGTGATGTGGATGACGTACTTCATAAAAGATACCAATGATCTAAGCGAAAGTACAGATCCTAAAGACCGAACTCGAGAGGATCCAGAAAGAAGTCCCAACAGGAAGGCATGAATCTTGAATGTATTAATTAATGTAGATACGTAGGTACTGTACTACGTAAAAGAGACGTTTTATGACAAAATGAGAATATCCGAGAATTAATAAAACGAGAAAAGGGTCGTGAAGAGCCTTTACCCAAAACCTTGTGGGTAACATTGAAAATCTCGACGAAGTAAGAGAGCAACCTAAATATAGTATAAATGGTTTGTAAATAATTATGTAGATGGTTGTCTGGAAAAAACTAGATGCAACTCGAATTGGAATAAAAGCAACACACGCAGAATATGCAAGCATGTTTCAATACGCGTGGAGTCGTATTGATCTCGATTTGGAATTTGCACCGGAACAAGATAAAATGTTGCAGATCGACGTGATTGTCAAATGCGCCAGCGAGATGATTATTAGTCGACACCAACACCAACCAAACCACGCCTTGGACAGCGCCGCGTCCCTGCCTGCATCCATAACGCGAAAGGCATGATGTATGTATGTTATCAGTAATGACTTACTGTGAAGTTAAATACAAGCTTAAGGAGTAATGGCACCCGAATAGTTATTTTTCTACGAATGAATCCGCAACAACGAATTTCAGAGGAATATATTGTCCGCATTTCAAGAATGATGCTCGAAAACCAACCGTGTCTTGGTAAAAAAGTACACGCCACTGAAAAAGCAGAATTTAAAAGTATTTTCGATGCATGAGTACACGATTAATAGAGTTTACGTTACATACACGTTCGAAAATATACAAGTTCCGATATATAGAGATATTTCTGAAGTAGCTATTTGTACAATAAAACCGTGGTACCGCAATCGCTTACCAAAGTTTAAGTTAGTAGTTAACTACGTTAGTAGTTAAATACACGAAAATTTAGCGAATAAAAATTGTGTTGGTCGTACGCTCAGCATATTATTATACTCATTATGCAGTAATAAAAAAGTTTTAAAAAATTCCATTAGGATTAGACCAAAAAAGAATAATAAGGACATAAAGGACCAAAAATCTTATATGGACATAAAAGTGATAAATACAGTTTTAATTTGTCGCCTCTTACGACAGGCTGGAGATACCGTAGCTCTATTCTGATCCCGAACTACAGTGATGTGGATGACATACTTCATAAAATATACCAATGATCTAAGCGCAAGTACAGATCCTAAAGACCGAATTCGAGAGGATCCAGAAAGAAGTCCCAACAGGAAGGCATGAATCTTGAATGTATTATTTAATGTAGATACGTAGGTACTGTACTACGTAAAAGAGACTTTTTATGACAAAATGAGAATATCCGAGAATTAATAAAACGAGAAAAGGGTCGTGAAGAGCCTTTACCCAAAACCTTGTGGGTAACATTGAAAATCTCGACGAAGTAAGAGAGCAACCTAAATATAGTATAAATGGTTTGTAAATAATTATGTAGATGGTTGTCTGGAAAAAACTAGATGCAACTCGAATTGGAATAAAAGCAACACACGCAGAATATGCAAGCATGTTTCAATACGCGTGGAGTCGTATTGATCTCGATTTGGAATTTGCACCGGAACAAGATAAAATGTTGCAGATCGACGTGATTGTCAAATGCGCCAGCGAGATGATTATTAGTCGGAGATTGGGGGGAACATCAAATACCTTCGAGGAACTGGGAGCGCAGATAGACAAACCAACACCACGCAGGAGGGGAAGACCACGGAGGACACTTGCTCCGCCCAGCACCGATTCTACTCCAACACGCAACACTTGCAATATTTACAAATTCCTAGAGTTGCTACGACACAGGTATGAGTACATATTATTATTTCAAAGACTAACAGCAGATTTAATAAAACCTGTCAAGAAATAAGCGGAATTTCAAAATAAATTTCATTATTCGAATTTATATTGAAATTTTTGTCATTAGGTTGTCTGAGAACATTTTTGACATTTACAAATTAATGGAATAAGTCCATCTGCTTATTCAGCAGGAAAGTTGAGTGACTTGTTATCATTGAACATTAATGAATGTTTCTCAAAAACTACATCGATGAAAGGAGATACAGTATCATAAAAAGTAGACTTTCAAGGAGAAATTGAACAAGATAATTCAAGACAGTTCACCGGAAACAATTCACAGAATAAAGAAAGATGATCTTCATGACCCAGAGTCAGTAAAATAAGAAAAGTTTCATGGAATGAAAACGCCCAAAATCCAGTAAGCAATAATTTTTCTTCCCAAAATTAATAGATATCATCGCATTGTTGATTGTCAATAAATATACCTCATCGATTATAATTATCCGAAGTATTTTCTCCGGAATTCGATATGAATTAAATAAATAGCGTTATGCCTTTACAGACATAAAATTTTCTCACTTAGAAAAATTGAACAATAATAAAGAGCTATAACGACGTCAATGGAAAGGAGGTACCTACAGTATCATAAAAAGACTTTTAGGGAAAATCTGAAACACTTGCAACCATTCCTTGAGAACTGCGAGAAAAATAAGGAATTGTTCTTACAAAATTTACAAATTAATGGGATCAAACCACGCCAATGAATCCGCAACAACGAATTTCAGAGGAATATATTGTCCGAATTTCAAGAATGATGCTCGAAAACCAACCGTGTCTTGGTAAAAAAGTACACGCCACTGAAAAAGCAGAATTTAAAAGTATTTTCGATGCATGAGTACACGATTAATAGAGTTTATGTTACATACACGTTCGAAAATATACACGTTCCGATATATAGAGATATTTCTGAAGTAGCTATTTGTACAATAAAGCCGTGGTACCGCAATCGCTTACCAAACTGTTTTAGTTAGTAGTTAACTACATTATACATGAAATTTCAGCCCATTAAAATTGTGTTGGTCGTACGCTCAGCATATTATTATACTCATTATGCAGTAATAAAAAAGTTTTAAAATATTCCATTAGGCTTAGACCAAAAAAGAATAATAAGGACATAAAGGACCAAAAATCTTATATTGACATAAAATTGATAAATACAATTTTAATTTGTCGCCTCTTACGACAGGCTGGAGATACCGTAGCTCTATTCTGATCCCGAACTACAGTGATGTGGATGACATACTTCATAAAAGATACCAATGATCTAAGCGAAAGTACAGATCCTAAAGACCGAACTCGAGAGGATCCAGAAAGAAGTCCCAACAGGAAGGCATGAATCTTGAATGTATTAATGTAGATACGTAGGTACTGTACTACGTAAAAGAGACTTTTTATGACAAAATGAGAATATCCGAGAATTAATAAAACGAGAAAAGGGTCGTGAAGAGCCTTTACCCAAAACCTTGTGGGTAACATTGAAAATCTCGACGAAGTAAGAGAGCAACCTAAATATAGTATAAACGGTTTGTAAATAATTATGTAGATGGTTGTCTGGAAAAAACTAGATGCAACTCGAATTGGAATAAAAGCAACAGACGCAGAATATGCAAGCATGTTTCAATACGCGTGGAGTCGTATTGATCTCGATTTGGAATTTGCACCGGAACAAGATAAAATGTTGCAGATCGACGTGATTGTCCAATGCGCAAGCGAGATGATTATCAGTCGACACCAACACCAACCAAACCACGCCTTGGACAGCGCCGCGTCCCTGCCTGCATCCATAACGCGAAAGGCATGATGTATGTATGTTATCAGTAATGACTTACTGTGAAGTTAAATACAAGCTTAAGGAGTAATGGTACCCGAATAGTTATTTTTCTACGAATGAATCCGCAACAACGAATTTCAGAGGAATATATTGTCCGAATTTCAAGAATGATGCTCGAAAACCAACCGTGTCTTGGTAAAAAAGTACACGCCACTGAAAAAGCAGAATTTAAAAGTATTTTCGATGCATGAGTACACGATTAATAGAGTTTATGTTACATACACGTTCGAAAATATACACGTTCCGATATATAGAGATATTTCTGAAGTAGCTATTTGTACAATAAAGCCGTGGTACCGCAATCGCTTACCAAACTGTTTTAGTTAGTAGTTAACTACATTATACATGAAAATTCAGCCCATTAAAATTGTGTTGGTCGTACGCTCAGCATATTATTATACTCATTATGCAGTAATAAAAAAGTTTTAAAATATTCCATTAGGCTTAGACCAAAAAAGAATAATAAGGACATAAAGGACCAAAAATCTTATATTGACATAAAATTGATAAATACAATTTTAATTTGTCGCCTCTTACGACAGGCTGGAGATACCGTAGCTCTATTCTGATCCCGAACTACAGTGATGTGGATGACATACTTCATAAAAGATACCAATGATCTAAGCGAAAGTACAGATCCTAAAGACCGAACTCGAGAGGATCCAGAAAGAAGTCCCAACAGGAAGGCATGAATCTTGAATGTATTAATGTAGATACGTAGGTACTGTACTACGTAAAAGAGACTTTTTATGACAAAATGAGAATATCCGAGAATTAATAAAACGAGAAAAGGGTCGTGAAGAGCCTTTACCCAAAACCTTGTGGGTAACATTGAAAATCTCGACGAAGTAAGAGAGCAACCTAAATATAGTATAAACGGTTTGTAAATAATTATGTAGATGGTTGTCTGGAAAAAACTAGATGCAACTCGAATTGGAATAAAAGCAACAGACGCAGAATATGCAAGCATGTTTCAATACGCGTGGAGTCGTATTGATCTCGATTTGGAATTTGCACCGGAACAAGATAAAATGTTGCAGATCGACGTGATTGTCCAATGCGCAAGCGAGATGATTATCAGTCGACACCAACACCAACCAAACCACGCCTTGGACAGCGCCGCGTCCCTGCCTGCATCCATAACGCGAAAGGCATGATGTATGTATGTTATCAGTAATGACTTACTGTGAAGTTAAATACAAGCTTAAGGAGTAATGGTACCCGAATAGTTATTTTTCTACGAATGAATCCGCAACAACGAATTTCAGAGGAATATATTGTCCGAATTTCAAGAATGATGCTCGAAAACCAACCGTGTCTTGGTAAAAAAGTACACGCCACTGAAAAAGCAGAATTTAAAAGTATTTTCGATGCATGAGTACACGATTAATAGAGTTTATGTTACATACACGTTCGAAAATATACACGTTCCGATATATAGAGATATTTCTGAAGTAGCTATTTGTACAATAAAGCCGTGGTACCGCAATCGCTTACCAAACTGTTTTAGTTAGTAGTTAACTACATTATACATGAAAATTCAGCCCATTAAAATTGTGTTGGTCGTACGCTCAGCATATTATTATACTCATTATGCAGTAATAAAAAAGTTTTAAAATATTCCATTAGGCTTAGACCAAAAAAGAATAATAAGGACATAAAGGACCAAAAATCTTATATTGACATAAAATTGATAAATACAATTTTAATTTGTCGCCTCTTACGACAGGCTGGAGATACCGTAGCTCTATTCTGATCCCGAACTACAGTGATGTGGATGACATACTTCATAAAAGATACCAATGATCTAAGCGAAAGTACAGATCCTAAAGACCGAACTCGAGAGGATCCAGAAAGAAGTCCCAACAGGAAGGCATGAATCTTGAATGTATTTATTAATGTAGATACGTAGGTACTGTACTACGTAAAAGAGACTTTTTATGACAAAATGAGAATATCCGAGAATTAATAAAACGAGAAAAGGGTCGTGAAGAGCCTTTACCCAAAACCTTGTGGGTAACATTGAAAATCTCGACGAAGTAAGAGAGCAACCTAAATATAGTATAAACGGTTTGTAAATAATTATGTAGATGGTTGTCTGGAAAAAACTAGATGCAACTCGAATTGGAATAAAAGCAACAGACGCAGAATATGCAAGCATGTTTCAATACGCGTGGAGTCGTATTGATCTCGATTTGGAATTTGCACCGGAACAAGATAAAATGTTGCAGATCGACGTGATTGTCAAATGCGCCAGCGAGATGATTAGTAGTCGGAGATTGGGGGGAACATCAAATACCTTCGAGGAACTGGGAGCGCAGATAGACAAACCAACACCACGCAGGAGGGGAAGACCACGGAGGACACTTGCTCCGCCCAGCACCGATTCTACTCCAACACGCAACACTTGCAATATTTACAAATTCCTAGAGTTGCTACGACACAGGTATGAGTACATATTATTATTTCAAAGACTAACAGCAGATTTAATAAAACCTGTCAAGAAATAAGCGGAATTTCAAAATAAATTTCATTATTCGAATTTATATTGAAATTTTTGTCATTAGGTTGTCTGAGAACATTTTTGACATTTACAAATTAATGGAATAAGTCCATCTGCTTATTCAGCAGGAAAGTTGAGTGACTTGTTATCATTGAACATTAATGAAAATTTCTCAAAAACTACATCGATGAAAGGAGATACAGTATCATAAAAAGTAGACTTTCAAGGAGAAATTGAACAAGATAATTCAAGACAGTCCAGCGGAAACAATTCACGGAATAAAGAAAGATGATCTTCATGACCCAGAGTCAGTAAAATAAGAAAAGTTTCATGGAATGAAAATGCCCAAAATCCAGTAAGCAATAATTTTTCTTCCCAAAATTAATAGATATCATCGCATTGTTGATTGTCAATAAATATACCTCATCGATAATAATTATCCGAAGTATTTTCTCCGGAATTCGATATGAATTAAATAAATAGCGTTATGCCTTTACAGATATAAAATTTTCTCACTTAGAAAAATTGAACAAATATAAAGAGCTATAAAGACGTCAATGGAAAGGAGGTACCTACAGTATCATAAAAAGACTTTTAGGGAAAATCTGAAACACTTGCAACCATTCCTTGAGAACTGCGAGAAAAATAAGGAATTGTTCTTACAAAATTTACAAATTAATGGGATCAAACCACGCCTTGGACAGCGCCGCGTCCCTGCCTGTATCCATAACGCGAAAGGCATGATGTATGTATGTTATCAGTATAGACTTACTGTGATGTTAAATACAAGCTTAAGGAGTAATGGTACCCGAATAGTTATTTTTCTACGAATGAATCCGCAACAACGAATTTCAGAGGAATATATTGTCCGAATTTCAAGAATGATGCTCGAAAACCAACCGTGTCTTGGTAAAAAAGTACACGCCACCGAAAAAGCAGAATTTAAAAGTATTTTTGATGCATGAGTACACGATTAATAGAGTTTATGTTACATACACGTTCGAAAATATACACGTTCCGATATATAGAGATATTTCTGAAGTAGCTATTTGTACAATAAAGCCGTGGTACCGCAATCGCTTACCAAAGTTTAAGTTAGTAGTTAACTACATTATACACGAAAATTTAGCCAATAAAAATTGTGTTGGTCGTACGCTCAGCATATTATTATACTCATTATGCAGTAATAAAAAAGTTTTAAAATATTCCATTAGGATTAGACCAAAAAAGAATAATAAGGACATAAAGGACCAAAAATCTTATATGGACATAAAATTGATAAATACAATTTTTATTTGTCGCCTCTTACGACAGGCTGGAGATACCGTAGCTCTATTCTGATCCCGAACTACAGTGATGTGGATGACGTACTTCATAAAAGATACCAATGATCTAAGCGAAAGTACAGATCCTAAAGACCGAACTCGAGAGGATCCAGAAAGAAGTCCCAACAGGAAGGCATGAATCTTGAATGTATTAATGTAGATACGTAGGTACTGTACTACGTAAAAGAGACTTTTTATGACAAAATGAGAATATCCGAGAATTAATAAAACGAGAAAAGGGTCGTGAAGAGCCTTTACCCAAAACCTTGTGGGTAACATTGAAAATCTCGACGAAGTAAGAGAGCAACCTAAATATAGTATAAACGGTTTGTAAATAATTATGTAGATGGTTGTCTGGAAAAAACTAGATGCAACTCGAATTGGAATAAAAGCAACAGACGCAGAATATGCAAGCATGTTTCAATACGCGTGGAGTCGTATTGATCTCGATTTGGAATTTGCACCGGAACAAGATAAAATGTTGCAGATCGACGTGATTGTCCAATGCGCAAGCGAGATGATTATCAGTCGACACCAACACCAACCAAACCACGCCTTGGACAGCGCCGCGTCCCTGCCTGCATCCATAACGCGAAAGGCATGATGTATGTATGTTATCAGTAATGACTTACTGTGAAGTTAAATACAAGCTTAAGGAGTAATGGTACCCGAATAGTTATTTTTCTACGAATGAATCCGCAACAACGAATTTCAGAGGAATATATTGTCCGAATTTCAAGAATGATGCTCGAAAACCAACCGTGTCTTGGTAAAAAAGTACACGCCACTGAAAAAGCAGAATTTAAAAGTATTTTCGATGCATGAGTACACGATTAATAGAGTTTATGTTACATACACGTTCGAAAATATACACGTTCCGATATATAGAGATATTTCTGAAGTAGCTATTTGTACAATAAAGCCGTGGTACCGCAATCGCTTACCAAACTGTTTTAGTTAGTAGTTAACTACATTATACATGAAAATTCAGCCCATAAAAATTGTGTTGGTCGTACGCTCAGCATATTATTATACTCATTATGCAGTAATAAAAAAGTTTTAAAATATTCCATTAGGCTTAGACCAAAAAAGAATAATAAGGACATAAAGGACCAAAAATCTTATATGGACAAAAAATTGATAAATACAATTTTAATTTGTCGCCTCTTACGACAGGCTGGAGATACCGTAGCTCTATTCTGATCCCGAACTACAGTGATGTGGATGAAATACTTCATAAAAGATACCAATGATCTAAGCGAAAGTACAGATCCTAAAGACCGAACTCGAGAGGATCCAGAAAGAAGTCCCAACAGGAAGGCATGAATCTTGAATGTATTTATTAATGTAGATACGTAGGTACTGTACTACGTAAAAGAGACTTTTTATGACAAAATGAGAATATCCGAGAATTAATAAAACGAGAAAAGGGTCGTGAAGAGCTTTTACCCAAAACCTTGTGGGTAACATTGAAAATCTCGACGAAGTAAGAGAGCAACCTAAATATAGTATAAACGGTTTGTAAATAATTATGTAGATGGTTGTCTGGAAAAAACTAGATGCAACTCGAATTGGAATAAAAGCAACACACGCAGAATATGCAAGCATGTTTCAATACGCGTGGAGTCGTATTGATCTCGATTTGGAATTTGCACCGGAACAAGATAAAATGTTGCAGATCGACGTGATTGTCAAATGCGCCAGCGAGATGATTAGTAGTCGGAGATTGGGGGGAACATCAAATACCTTCGAGGAACTGGGAGCGCAGATAGACAAACCAACACCACGCAGGAGGGGAAGACCACGGAGGACACTTGCTCCGCCCAGCACCGATTCTACTCCAACACGCAACACTTGCAATATTTACAAATTCCTAGAGTTGCTACGACACAGGTATGAGTACATATTATTATTTCAAAGACTAACAGCAGATTTAATAAAACCTGTCAAGAAATAAGCGGAATTTCAAAATAAATTTCATTATTCGAATTTATATTGAAATTTTTGTCATTAGGTTGTCTGAGAACATTTTTGACATTTACAAATTAATGGAATAAGTCCATCTGCTTATTCAGCAGGAAAGTTCAGTGACTTGTTATCATTGAACATTAATGATAATTTCTCAAAAACTACATCGATGAAAGGAGATACAGTATCATAAAAAGTAGACTTTCAAGGAGAAATTGAACAAGATAATTCAAGACAGTCCAGCGGAAACAATTCACGGAATAAAGAAAGATGATCTTCATGACCCAGAGTCAGTAAAATAAGAAAAGTTTCATGGAATGAAAATGCCCAAAATCCAGTAAGCAATAATTTTTCTTCCCAAAATTAATAGATATCATCGCATTGTTGATTGTCAATAAATATACCTCATCGATTATAATTATCCGAAGTATTTTCTCCGGAATTCGATATGAATTAAATAAATAGCGTTATGCCTTTACAGACATAAAATTTTCTCACTTAGAAACATTGAACAATAATAAAGAGCTATAAAGACGTCAATGGAAAGGAGGTACCTACAGTATCATAAAAAGACTTTTAGGGAAAATCTGAAACACTTGCAACCATTCCTTGAGAACTGCGAGAAAAATAAGGAATTGTTCTTACAAAATTTACAAATTAATGGGATCAAACCACGCCTTGGACAGCGCCGCGTCCCTGCCTGCATCCATAACGCGAAAGGCATGATGTATGTATGTTATCAGTAATGACTTACTGTGAAGTTAAATACAAGCTTAAGGAGTAATGGTACCCGAATAGTTATTTTTCTACGAATGAATCCGCAACAACGAATTTCAGAGGAATATATTGTCCGAATTTCAAGAATGATGCTCGAAAACCAACCGTGTCTTGGTAAAAAAGTACACGCCACTGAAAAAGCAGAATTTAAAAGTATTTTCGATGCATGAGTACACGATTAATAGAGTTTATGTTACATACACGTTCGAAAATATACACGTTCCGATATATAGAGATATTTCTGAAGTAGCTATTTGTACAATAAAGCCGTGGTACCGCAATCGCTTACCAAACTGTTTTAGTTAGTAGTTAACTACATTATACATGAAAATTCAGCCAATAAAAATTGTGTTGGTCGTACGCTCAGCATATTATTATACTCATTATGCAGTAATAAAAAAGTTTTAAAATATTCCATTAGGATTAGACCAAAAAAGAATAATAAGGACATAAAGGACCAAAAATCTTATATGGACATAAAATTGATAAATACAATTTTAATTTGTCGCCTCTTACGACAGGCTGGAGATACCGTAGCTCTATTCTGATCCCGAACTACAGTGATGTGGATGACGTACTTCATAAAAGATACCAATGATCTAAGCGAAAGTACAGATCCTAAAGACCGAACTCGAGAGGATCCAGAAAGAAGTCCCAACAGGAAGGCATGAATCTTGAATGTATTAATGTAGATACGTAGGTACTGTACTACGTAAAAGAGACTTTTTATGACAAAATGAGAATATCCGAGAATTAATAAAACGAGAAAAGGGTCGTGAAGAGCCTTTACCCAAAACCTTGTGGGTAACATTGAAAATCTCGACGAAGTAAGAGAGCAACCTAAATATAGTATAAACGGTTTGTAAATAATTATGTAGATGGTTGTCTGGAAAAAACTAGATGCAACTCGAATTGGAATAAAAGCAACAGACGCAGAATATGCAAGCATGTTTCAATACGCGTGGAGTCGTATTGATCTCGATTTGGAATTTGCACCGGAACAAGATAAAATGTTGCAGATCGACGTGATTGTCCAATGCGCAAGCGAGATGATTATCAGTCGACACCAACACCAACCAAACCACGCCTTGGACAGCGCCGCGTCCCTGCCTGCATCCATAACGCGAAAGGCATGATGTATGTATGTTATCAGTAATGACTTACTGTGAAGTTAAATACAAGCTTAAGGAGTAATGGTACCCGAATAGTTATTTTTCTACGAATGAATCCGCAACAACGAATTTCAGAGGAATATATTGTCCGAATTTCAAGAATGATGCTCGAAAACCAACCGTGTCTTGGTAAAAAAGTACACGCCACTGAAAAAGCAGAATTTAAAAGTATTTTCGATGCATGAGTACACGATTAATAGAGTTTATGTTACATACACGTTCGAAAATATACACGTTCCGATATATAGAGATATTTCTGAAGTAGCTATTTGTACAATAAAGCCGTGGTACCGCAATCGCTTACCAAACTGTTTTAGTTAGTAGTTAACTACATTATACATGAAAATTCAGCCCATTTAAATTGTGTTGGTCGTACGCTCAGCATATTATTATACTCATTATGCAGTAATAAAAAAGTTTTAAAATATTCCATTAGGCTTAGACCAAAAAAGAATAATAAGGACATAAAGGACCAAAAATCTTATATTGACATAAAATTGATAAATACAATTTTAATTTGTCGCCTCTTACGACAGGCTGGAGATACCGTAGCTCTATTCTGATCCCGAACTACAGTGATGTGGATGACATACTTCATAAAAGATACCAATGATCTAAGCGAAAGTACAGATCCTAAAGACCGAACTCGAGAGGATCCAGAAAGAAGTCCCAACAGGAAGGCATGAATCTTGAATGTATTTATTAATGTAGATACGTAGGTACTGTACTACGTAAAAGAGACTTTTTATGACAAAATGAGAATATCCGAGAATTAATAAAACGAGAAAAGGGTCGTGAAGAGCGTTTACCCAAAACCTTGTGGGTAACATTGATAATCTCGACGAAGTAAGAGAGCAACCTAAATATAGTATAAACGGTTTGTAAATAATTATGTAGATGGTTGTCTGGAAAAAACTAGATGCAACTCGAATTGGAATAAAAGCAACAGACGCAGAATATGCAAGCATGTTTCAATACGCGTGGAGTCGTATTGATCTCGATTTGGAATTTGCACCGGAACAAGATAAAATGTTGCAGATCGACGTGATTGTCAAATGCGCCAGCGAGATGATTAGTAGTCGGAGATTGGGGGGAACATCAAATACCTTCGAGGAACTGGGAGCGCAGATAGACAAACCAACACCACGCAGGAGGGGAAGACCACGGAGGACACTTGCTCCGCCCAGCACCGATTCTACTCCAACACGCAACACTTGCAATATTTACAAATTCCTAGAGTTGCTACGACACAGGTATGAGTACATATTATTATTTCAAAGACTAACAGCAGATTTAATAAAACCTGTCAAGAAATAAGCGGAATTTCAAAATAAATTTCATTATTCGAATTTATATTGAAATTTTTGTCATTAGGTTGTCTGAGAACATTTTTGACATTTACAAATTAATGGAATAAGTCCATCTGCTTATTCAGCAGGAAAGTTGAGTGACTTGTTATCATTGAACATTAATGAAAATTTCTCAAAAACTACATCGATGAAAGGAGATACAGTATCATAAAAAGTAGACTTTCAAGGAGAAATTGAACAAGATAATTCAAGACAGTCCAGCGGAAACAATTCACGGAATAAAGAAAGATGATCTTCATGACCCAGAGTCAGTAAAATAAGAAAAGTTTCATGGAATGAAAATGCCCAAAATCCAGTAAGCAATAATTTTTCTTCCCAAAATTAATAGATATCATCGCATTGTTGATTGTCAATAAATATACCTCATCGATAATAATTATCCGAAGTATTTTCTCCGGAATTCGATATGAATTAAATAAATAGCGTTATGCCTTTACAGATATAAAATTTTCTCACTTAGAAAAATTGAACAAATATAAAGAGCTATAAAGACGTCAATGGAAAGGAGGTACCTACAGTATCATAAAAAGACTTTTAGGGAAAATCTGAAACACTTGCAACCATTCCTTGAGAACTGCGAGAAAAATAAGGAATTGTTCTTACAAAATTTACAAATTAATGGGATCAAACCACGCCTTGGACAGCGCCGCGTCCCTGCCTGTATCCATATCGCGAAAGGCATGATGTATGTATGTTATCAGTATAGACTTACTGTGATGTTAAATACAAGCTTAAGGAGTAATGGTACCCGAATAGTTATTTTTCTACGAATGAATCCGCAACAACGAATTTCAGAGGAATATATTGTCCGAATTTCAAGAATGATGCTCGAAAACCAACCGTGTCTTGGTAAAAAAGTACACGCCACTGAAAAAGCAGAATTTAAAAGTATTTTCGATGCATGAGTACACGATTAATAGAGTTTATGTTACATACACGTTCGAAAATATACACGTTCCGATATATAGAGATATTTCTGAAGTAGCTATTTGTACAATAAAGCCGTGGTACCGCAATCGCTTACCAAACTGTTTTAGTTAGTAGTTAACTACATTATACATGAAAATTCAGCCCATTAAAATTGTGTTGGTCGTACGCTCAGCATATTATTATACTCATTATGCAGTAATAAAAAAGTTTTAAAATATTCCATTAGGCTTAGACCAAAAAAGAATAATAAGGACATAAAGGACCAAAAATCTTATATTGACATAAAATTGATAAATACAATTTTAATTTGTCGCCTCTTACGACAGGCTGGAGATACCGTAGCTCTATTCTGATCCCGAACTACAGTGATGTGGATGACATACTTCATAAAAGATACCAATGATCTAAGCGAAAGTACAGATCCTAAAGACCGAACTCGAGAGGATCCAGAAAGAAGTCCCAACAGGAAGGCATGAATCTTGAATGTATTTATTAATGTAGATACGTAGGTACTGTACTACGTAAAAGAGACTTTTTATGACAAAATGAGAATATCCGAGAATTAATAAAACGAGAAAAGGGTCGTGAAGAGCGTTTACCCAAAACCTTGTGGGTAACATTGATAATCTCGACGAAGTAAGAGAGCAACCTAAATATAGTATAAATGGTTTGTAAATAATTATGTAGATGGTTGTCTGGAAAAAACTAGATGCAACTCGAATTGGAATAAAAGTAACACACGCAGAATATGCAAGCATGTTTCAATACGCGTGGAGTCGTATTGATCTCGATTTGGAATTTGCACCGGAACAAGATAAAATGTTGCAGATCGACGTGATTGTCAAATGCGCCAGCGAGATGATTAGTAGTCGGAGATTGGGGGGAACATCAAATACCTTCGAGGAACTGGGAGCGCAGATAGACAAACCAACACCACGCAGGAGGGGAAGACCACGGAGGACACTTGCTCCGCCCAGCACCGATTCTACTCCAACACGCAACACTTGCAATATTTACAAATTCCTAGAGTTGCTACGACACAGGTATGAGTACATATTATTATTTCAAAGACTAACAGCAGATTTAATAAAACCTGTCAAGAAATAAGCGGAATTTCAAAATAAATTTCATTATTCGAATTTATATTGAAATTTTTGTCATTAGGTTGTCTGAGAACATTTTTGACATTTACAAATTAATGGAATAAGTCCATCTGCTTATTCAGCAGGAAAGTTGAGTGACTTGTTATCATTGAACATTAATGAAAATTTCTCAAAAACTACATCGATGAAAGGAGATATAGTATCATAAAAAGTAGACTTTCAAGGAGAAATTGAACAAGATAATTCAAGACAGTCCAGCGGAAACAATTCACGGAATAAAGAAAGATGATCTTCATGACCCAGAGTCAGTAAAATAAGAAAAGTTTCATGGAATGAAAATGCCCAAAATCCAGTAAGCAATAATTTTTCTTCCCAAAGTTAATAGATATCATCGCATTGTTGATTGTCAATAAATATACCTCATCGATAATAATTATCCGAAGTATTTTCTCCGGAATTCGATATGAATTAAATAAATAGCGTTATGCCTTTACAGATATAAAATTTTCTCACTTAGAAAAATTGAACAAATATAAAGAGCTATAAAGACGTCAATGGAAAGGAGGTACCTACAGTATCATAAAAAGACTTTTAGGGAAAATCTGAAACACTTGCAACCATTCCTTGAGAACTGCGAGAAAAATAAGGAATTGTTCTTACAAAATTTACAAATTAATGGGATCAAACCACGCCTTGGACAGCGCCGCGTCCCTGCCTGTATCCATAACGCGAAAGGCATGATGTATGTATGTTATCAGTATAGACTTACTGTGATGTTAAATTCAAGCTTAAGGAGTAATGGTACCCGAATAGTTATTTTTCTACGAATGAATCCGCAACAACGAATTTCAGAGGAATATATTGTCCGAATTTCAAGAATGATGCTCGAAAACCAACCGTGTCTTGGTAAAAAAGTACACGCCACCGAAAAAGCAGAATTTAAAAGTATTTTTGATGCATGAGTACACGATTAATAGAGTTTATGTTACATACACGTTCGAAAATATACACGTTCCGATATATAGAGATATTTCTGAAGTAGCTATTTGTACAATAAAGCCGTGGTACCGCAATCGCTTACCAAAGTTTAAGTTAGTAGTTAACTACATTATACACGAAAATTTAGCCAATAAAAATTGTGTTGGTCGTACGCTCAGCATATTATTATACTCATTATGCAGTAATAAAAAAGTTTTAAAATATTCCATTAGGATTAGACCAAAAAAGAATAATAAGGACATAAAGGACCAAAAATCTTATATGGACATAAAATTGATAAATACAATTTTAATTTGTCGCCTCTTACGACAGGCTGGAGATACCGTAGCTCTATTCTGATCCCGAACTACAGTGATGTGGATGACGTACTTCATAAAAGATACCAATGATCTAAGCGAAAGTACAGATCCTAAAGACCGAACTCGAGAGGATCCAGAAAGAAGTCCCAACAGGAAGGCATGAATCTTGAATGTATTAATTAATGTAGATACGTAGGTACTGTACTACGTAAAGGAGACTTTTGATGACAAAATGAGAATATCCGAGAATTAATAAAACGAGAAAAGGGTCGTGAAGAGCCTTTACCCAAAACCTTGTGGGTAACATTGAAAATCTCGACGAAGTAAGAGAGCAACCTAAATATAGTATAAACGGTTTGTAAATAATTATGTAGATGGTTGTCTGGAAAAAACTAGATGCAACTCGAATTGGAATAAAAGCAACACACGCAGAATATGCAAGCATGTTTCAATACGCGTGGAGTCGTATTGATCTCGATTTGGAATTTGCACCGGAACAAGATAAAATGTTGCAGATCGACGTGATTGTCAAATGCGCAAGCGAGATGATTATTAGTCGGAGATTGGGGGGAACATCAAATACCTTCGAGGAACTGGGAGCGCAGATAGACAATCCAACACCACGCAGGAGGGGAAGACCACGGAGGACACTTGCTCCGCCCAGCACCGATTCTACGCCAACACGCAACACTTGCAATATTTACAAATTCCTAGAGTTGCTACGACACATGTATGAGTACATATTATTGTTTCAAAGACTAACAGCAGATTTAATAAAACCTGTCAAGAAATAAGCGGAATTTCAAAATAAATTTCATTATTCGAATTTATATTGAAATTTTTGTCATTAGGTTGTCTGAGAACATTTTTGACATTTACAAATTAATGGAATAAGTCCATCTGCTTATTCAGCAGGAAAGTTGAGTGACTTGTTATCATTGAACATTAATGAAAGTTTCTCAAAAACTACATCGATGGAAGGAGATACAGTATTATAAAAAGTAGACTTTCAAGGAGAAATTGAACAAGATAATTCAAGACAGTCCAGCGGAAACAATTCACGGAATAAAGAAAGATGATCTTCATGACCCAGAGTCAGTAAAATAAGAAAAGTTTCATGGAATGAAAATGCCCAAAATCCAGTAAGCAATAATTTTTCTTCCCAAAATTAATAGATATCATCGCATTGTTGATTGTCAATAAATATACCTCATCGATTATAATTATCCGAAGTATTTTCTCCGGAATTCGATATGAATTAAATAAATAGCGTTATGCCTTTACAGACATAAAATTTTCTCACTTAGAAAAATTGAACAATAATAAAGAGCTATAACGACGTCAATGGAAAGGAGGTACCTACAGTATCATAAAAAGACTTTTAGGGAAAATCTGAAACACTTGCAACCATTCCTTGAGAACTGCGAGAAAAATAAGGAATTGTTCTTACAAAATTTACAAATTAATGGGATCAAACCACGCCAATGAATCCGCAACAACGAATTTCAGAGGAATATATTGTCCGAATTTCAAGAATGATGCTCGAAAACCAACCGTGTCTTGGTAAAAAAGTACACGCCACTGAGAAAGCAGAATTTAAAAGTATTTTCGATGCATGAGTACACGATTAATAGAGTTTATGTTACATACACGTTCGAAAATATACACGTTCCGATATATAGAGATATTTCTGAAGTAGCTATTTGTACAATAAAGCCGTGGTACCGCAATCGCTTACCAAACTGTTTTAGTTAGTAGTTAACTACATTATACATGAAAATTCAGCCACTAAAAATTGTGTTGGTCGTACGCTCAGCATATTATTATACTCATTATGCAGTAATAAAAAAGTTTTAAAATATTCCATTAGGATTAGACCAAAAAAGAATAATAAGGACATAAAGGACCAAAAATCTTATATGGACATAAAATTGATAAATACAATTTTTATTTGTCGCCTCTTACGACAGGCTGGAGATACCGTAGCTCTATTCTGATCCCGAACTACAGTGATGTGGATGACGTACTTCATAAAAGATACCAATGATCTAAGTGAAAGTACAGATCCTAAAGACCGAACTCGAGAGGATCCAGAAAGAAGTCCCAACAGGAAGGCATGAATCTTGAATGTATTAATGTAGATACGTAGGTACTGTACTACGTAAAAGAGACTTTTTATGACAAAATGAGAATATCCGAGAATTAATAAAACGAGAAAAGGGTCGTGAAGAGCCTTTACCCAAAACCTTGTGGGTAACATTGAAAATCTCGACGAAGTAAGAGAGCAACCTAAATATAGTATAAACGGTTTGTAAATAATTATGTAGATGGTTGTCTGGAAAAAACTAGATGCAACTCGAATTGGAATAAAAGCAACAGACGCAGAATATGCAAGCATGTTTCAATACGCGTGGAGTCGTATTGATATCGATTTGGAATTTGCACCGGAACAAGATAAAATGTTGCAGATCGACGTGATTGTCCAATGCGCAAGCGAGATGATTATCAGTCGACACCAACACCAACCAAACCACGCCTTGGACAGCGCCGCGTCCCTGCCTGCATCCATAACGCGAAAGGCATGATGTATGTATGTTATCAGTAATGACTTACTGTGAAGTTAAATACAAGCTTAAGGAGTAATGGTACCCGAATAGTTATTTTTCTACGAATGAATCCGCAACAACGAATTTCAGAGGAATATATTGTCCGAATTTCAAGAATGATGCTCGAAAACCAACCGTGTCTTGGTAAAAAAGTACACGCCACTGAAAAAGCAGAATTTAAAAGTATTTTCGATGCATGAGTACACGATTAATAGAGTTTATGTTACATACACGTTCGAAAATATACACGTTCCGATATATAGAGATATTTCTGAAGTAGCTATTTGTACAATAAAGCCGTGGTACCGCAATCGCTTACCAAACTGTTTTAGTTAGTAGTTAACTACATTATACATGAAAATTCAGCCCATTAAAATTGTGTTGGTCGTACGCTCAGCATATTATTATACTCATTATGCAGTAATAAAAAAGTTTTAAAATATTCCATTAGGCTTAGACCAAAAAAGAATAATAAGGACATAAAGGACCAAAAATCTTATATTGACATAAAATTGATAAATACAATTTTAATTTGTCGCCTCTTACGACAGGCTGGAGATACCGTAGCTCTATTCTGATCCCGAACTACAGTGATGTGGATGACATACTTCATAAAAGATACCAATGATCTAAGCGAAAGTACAGATCCTAAAGACCGAACTCGAGAGGATCCAGAAAGAAGTCCCAACAGGAAGGCATGAATCTTGAATGTATTTATTAATGTAGATACGTAGGTACTGTACTACGTAAAAGAGACTTTTTATGACAAAATGAGAATATCCGAGAATTAATAAAACGAGAAAAGGGTCGTGAAGAGCGTTTACCCAAAACCTTGTGGGTAACATTGATAATCTCGACGAAGTAAGAGAGCAACCTAAATATAGTATAAACGGTTTGTAAATAATTATGTAGATGGTTGTCTGGAAAAAACTAGATGCAACTCGAATTGGAATAAAAGCAACAGACGCAGAATATGCAAGCATGTTTCAATACGCGTGGAGTCGTATTGATCTCGATTTGGAATTTGCACCGGAACAAGATAAAATGTTGCAGATCGACGTGATTGTCAAATGCGCCAGCGAGATGATTAGTAGTCGGAGATTGGGGGGAACATCAAATACCTTCGAGGAACTGGGAGCGCAGATAGACAAACCAACACCACGCAGGAGGGGAAGACCACGGAGGACACTTGCTCCGCCCAGCACCGATTCTACTCCAACACGCAACACTTGCAATATTTACAAATTCCTAGAGTTGCTACGACACAGGTATGAGTACATATTATTATTTCAAAGACTAACAGCAGATTTAATAAAACCTGTCAAGAAATAAGCGGAATTTCAAAATAAATTTCATTATTCGAATTTATATTGAAATTTTTGTCATTAGGTTGTCTGAGAACATTTTTGACATTTACAAATTAATGGAATAAGTCCATCTGCTTATTCAGCAGGAAAGTTGAGTGACTTGTTATCATTGAACATTAATGAAAATTTCTCAAAAACTACATCGATGAAAGGAGATACAGTATCATAAAAAGTAGACTTTCAAGGAGAAATTGAACAAGATAATTCAAGACAGTCCAGCGGAAACAATTCACGGAATAAAGAAAGATGATCTTCATGACCCAGAGTCAGTAAAATAAGAAAAGTTTCATGGAATGAAAATGCCCAAAATCCAGTAAGCAATAATTTTTCTTCCCAAAATTAATAGATATCATCGCATTGTTGATTGTCAATAAATATACCTCATCGATAATAATTATCCGAAGTATTTTCTCCGGAATTCGATATGAATTAAATAAATAGCGTTATGCCTTTACAGATATAAAATTTTCTCACTTAGAAAAATTGAACAAATATAAAGAGCTATAAAGACGTCAATGGAAAGGAGGTACCTACAGTATCATAAAAAGACTTTTAGGGAAAATCTGAAACACTTGCAACCATTCCTTGAGAACTGCGAGAAAAATAAGGAATTGTTCTTACAAAATTTACAAATTAATGGGATCAAACCACGCCTTGGACAGCGCCGCGTCCCTGCCTGTATCCATATCGCGAAAGGCATGATGTATGTATGTTATCAGTATAGACTTACTGTGATGTTAAATACAAGCTTAAGGAGTAATGGTACCCGAATAGTTATTTTTCTACGAATGAATCCGCAACAACGAATTTCAGAGGAATATATTGTCCGAATTTCAAGAATGATGCTCGAAAACCAACCGTGTCTTGGTAAAAAAGTACACGCCACCGAAAAAGCAGAATTTAAAAGTATTTTTGATGCATGAGTACACGATTAATAGAGTTTATGTTACATACACGTTCGAAAATATACACGTTCCGATATATAGAGATATTTCTGAAGTAGCTATTTGTACAATAAAGCCGTGGTACCGCAATCGCTTACCAAAGTTTAAGTTAGTAGTTAACTACATTATACACGAAAATTTAGCCAATAAAAATTGTGTTGGTCGTACGCTCAGCATATTATTATACTCATTATGCAGTAATAAAAAAGTTTTAAAATATTCCATTAGGATTAGACCAAAAAAGAATAATAAGGACATAAAGGACCAAAAATCTTATATGGACATAAAATTGATAAATACAATTTTAATTTGTCGCCTCTTACGACAGGCTGGAGATACCGTAGCTCTATTCTGATCCCGAACTACAGTGATGTGGATGACGTACTTCATAAAAGATACCAATGATCTAAGCGAAAGTACAGATCCTAAAGACCGAACTCGAGAGGATCCAGAAAGAAGTCCCAACAGGAAGGCATGAATCTTGAATGTATTAATTAATGTAGATACGTAGGTACTGTACTACGTAAAGGAGACTTTTTATGACAAAATGAGAATATCCGAGAATTAATAAAACGAGAAAAGGGTCGTGAAGAGCCTTTACCCAAAACCTTGTGGGTAACATTGAAAATCTCGACGAAGTAAGAGAGCAACCTAAATATAGTATAAACGGTTTGTAAATAATTATGTAGATGGTTGTCTGGAAAAAACTAGATGCAACTCGAATTGTAATAAAAGCAACAGACGCAGAATATGCAAGCATGTTTCAATACGCGTGGAGTCGTATTGATCTCGATTTGGAATTTGCACCGGAACAAGATAAAATGTTGCAGATCGACGTGATTGTCCAATGCGCAAGCGAGATGATTATCAGTCGACACCAACACCAACCAAACCACGCCTTGGACAGCGCCGCGTCCCTGCCTGCATCCATAACGCGAAAGGCATGATGTATGTATGTTATCAGTAATGACTTACTGTGAAGTTAAATACAAGCTTAAGGAGTAATGGTACCCGAATAGTTATTTTTCTACGAATGAATCCGCAACAACGAATTTCAGAGGAATATATTGTCCGAATTTCAAGAATGATGCTCGAAAACCAACCGTGTCTTGGTAAAAAAGTACACGCCACTGAAAAAGCAGAGTTTAAAAGTATTTTCGATGCATGAGTACACGATTAATAGAGTTTATGTTACATACACGTTCGAAAATATACACGTTCCGATATATAGAGATATTTCTGAAGTAGCTATTTGTACAATAAAGCCGTGGTACCGCAATCGCTTACCAAACTGTTTTAGTTAGTAGTTAACTACATTATACATGAAAATTCAGCCCATTAAAATTGTGTTGGTCGTACGCTCAGCATATTATTATACTCATTATGCAGTAATAAAAAAGTTTTAAAATATTCCATTAGGCTTAGACCAAAAAAGAATAATAAGGACATAAAGGACCAAAAATCTTATATTGACATAAAATTGATAAATACAATTTTAATTTGTCGCCTCTTACGACAGGCTGGAGATACCGTAGCTCTATTCTGATCCCGAACTACAGTGATGTGGATGACATACTTCATAAAAGATACCAATGATCTAAGCGAAAGTACAGATCCTAAAGACCGAACTCGAGAGGATCCAGAAAGAAGTCCCAACAGGAAGGCATGAATCTTGAATGTATTTATTAATGTAGATACGTAGGTACTGTACTACGTAAAAGAGACTTTTTATGACAAAATGAGAATATCCGAGAATTAATAAAACGAGAAAAGGGTCGTGAAGAGCGTTTACCCAAAACCTTGTGGGTAACATTGATAATCTCGACGAAGTAAGAGAGCAACCTAAATGTAGTATAAATGGTTTGTAAATAATTATGTAGATGGTTGTCTGGAAAAAACTAGATGCAACTCGAATTGGAATAAAAGTAACACACGCAGAATATGCAAGCATGTTTCAATACGCGTGGAGTCGTATTGATCTCGATTTGGAATTTGCACCGGAACAAGATAAAATGTTGCAGATCGACGTGATTGTCAAATGCGCCAGCGAGATGATTAGTAGTCGGAGATTGGGGGGAACATCAAATACCTTCGAGGAACTGGGAGCGCAGATAGACAAACCAACACCACGCAGGAGGGGAAGACCACGGAGGACACTTGCTCCGCCCAGCACCGATTCTACTCCAACACGCAACACTTGCAATATTTACAAATTCCTAGAGTTGCTACGACACAGGTATGAGTACATATTATTATTTCAAAGACTAACAGCAGATTTAATAAAACCTGTCAAGAAATAAGCGGAATTTCAAAATAAATTTCATTATTCGAATTTATATTGAAATTTTTGTCATTAGGTTGTCTGAGAACATTTTTGACATTTACAAATTAATGGAATAAGTCCATCTGCTTATTCAGCAGGAAAGTTGAGTGACTTGTTATCATTGAACATTAATGAAAATTTCTCAAAAACTACATCGATGAAAGGAGATATAGTATCATAAAAAGTAGACTTTCAAGGAGAAATTGAACAAGATAATTCAAGACAGTCCAGCGGAAACAATTCACGGAATAAAGAAAGATGATCTTCATGACCCAGAGTCAGTAAAATAAGAAAAGTTTCATGGAATGAAAATGCCCAAAATCCAGTAAGCAATAATTTTTCTTCCCAAAATTAATAGATATCATCGCATTGTTGATTGTCAATAAATATACCTCATCGATAATAATTATCCGAAGTATTTTCTCCGGAATTCGATATGAATTAAATAAATAGCGTTATGCCTTTACAGATATAAAATTTTCTCACTTAGAAAAATTGAACAAATATAAAGAGCTATAAAGACGTCAATGGAAAGGAGGTACCTACAGTATCATAAAAAGACTTTTAGGGAAAATCTGAAACACTTGCAACCATTCCTTGAGAACTGCGAGAAAAATAAGGAATTGTTCTTACAAAATTTACAAATTAATGGGATCAAACCACGCCTTGGACAGCGCCGCGTCCCTGCCTGTATCCATAACGCGAAAGGCATGATGTATGTATGTTATCAGTATAGACTTACTGTGATGTTAAATTCAAGCTTAAGGAGTAATGGTACCCGAATAGTTATTTTTCTACGAATGAATCCGCAACAACGAATTTCAGAGGAATATATTGTCCGAATTTCAAGAATGATGCTCGAAAACCAACCGTGTCTTGGTAAAAAAGTACACGCCACCGAAAAAGCAGAATTTAAAAGTATTTTTGATGCATGAGTACACGATTAATAGAGTTTATGTTACATACACGTTCGAAAATATACACGTTCCGATATATAGAGATATTTCTGAAGTAGCTATTTGTACAATAAAGCCGTGGTACCGCAATCGCTTACCAAAGTTTAAGTTAGTAGTTAACTACATTATACACGAAAATTTAGCCAATAAAAATTGTGTTGGTCGTACGCTCAGCATATTATTATACTCATTATGCAGTAATAAAAAAGTTTTAAAATATTCCATTAGGATTAGACCAAAAAAGAATAATAAGGACATAAAGGACCAAAAATCTTATATGGACATAAAATTGATAAATACAATTTTAATTTGTCGCCTCTTACGACAGGCTGGAGATACCGTAGCTCTATTCTGATCCCGAACTACAGTGATGTGGATGACGTACTTCATAAAAGATACCAATGATCTAAGCGAAAGTACAGATCCTAAAGACCGAACTCGAGAGGATCCAGAAAGAAGTCCCAACAGGAAGGCATGAATCTTGAATGTATTAATTAATGTAGATACGTAGGTACTGTACTACGTAAAGGAGACTTTTTATGACAAAATGAGAATATCCGAGAATTAATAAAACGAGAAAAGGGTCGTGAAGAGCCTTTACCCAAAACCTTGTGGGTAACATTGAAAATCTCGACGAAGTAAGAGAGCAACCTAAATATAGTATAAACGGTTTGTAAATAATTATGTAGATGGTTGTCTGGAAAAAACTAGATGCAACTCGAATTGGAATAAAAGCAACAGACGCAGAATATGCAAGCATGTTTCAATACGCGTGGAGTCGTATTGATCTCGATTTGGAATTTGCACCGGAACAAGATAAAATGTTGCAGATCGACGTGATTGTCCAATGCGCAAGCGAGATGATTATCAGTCGACACCAACACCAACCAAACCACGCCTTGGACAGCGCCGCGTCCCTGCCTGCATCCATAACGCGAAAGGCATGATGTATGTATGTTATCAGTAATGACTTACTGTGAAGTTAAATACAAGCTTAAGGAGTAATGGTACCCGAATAGTTATTTTTCTACGAATGAATCCGCAACAACGAATTTCAGAGGAATATATTGTCCGAATTTCAAGAATGATGCTCGAAAACCAACCGTGTCTTGGTAAAAAAGTACACGCCACTGAAAAAGCAGAGTTTAAAAGTATTTTCGATGCATGAGTACACGATTAATAGAGTTTATGTTACATACACGTTCGAAAATATACACGTTCCGATATATAGAGATATTTCTGAAGTAGCTATTTGTACAATAAAGCCGTGGTACCGCAATCGCTTACCAAACTGTTTTAGTTAGTAGTTAACTACATTATACATGAAAATTCAGCCCATTAAAATTGTGTTGGTCGTACGCTCAGCATATTATTATACTCATTATGCAGTAATAAAAAAGTTTTAAAATATTCCATTAGGCTTAGACCAAAAAAGAATAATAAGGACATAAAGGACCAAAAATCTTATATTGACATAAAATTGATAAATACAATTTTAATTTGTCGCCTCTTACGACAGGCTGGAGATACCGTAGCTCTATTCTGATCCCGAACTACAGTGATGTGGATGACATACTTCATAAAAGATACCAATGATCTAAGCGAAAGTACAGATCCTAAAGACCGAACTCGAGAGGATCCAGAAAGAAGTCCCAACAGGAAGGCATGAATCTTGAATGTATTTATTAATGTAGATACGTAGGTACTGTACTACGTAAAAGAGACTTTTTATGACAAAATGAGAATATCCGAGAATTAATAAAACGAGAAAAGGGTCGTGAAGAGCGTTTACCCAAAACCTTGTGGGTAACATTGATAATCTCGACGAAGTAAGAGAGCAACCTAAATGTAGTATAAATGGTTTTTAAATAATTATGTAGATGGTTGTCTGGAAAAAACTAGATGCAACTCGAATTGGAATAAAAGTAACACACGCAGAATATGCAAGCATGTTTCAATACGCGTGGAGTCGTATTGATCTCGATTTGGAATTTGCACCGGAACAAGATAAAATGTTGCAGATCGACGTGATTGTCAAATGCGCCAGCGAGATGATTAGTAGTCGGAGATTGGGGGGAACATCAAATACCTTCGAGGAACTGGGAGCGCAGATAGACAAACCAACACCACGCTGGAGGGGAAGACCACGGAGGACACTTGCTCCGCCCAGCACCGATTCTACTCCAACACGCAACACTTGCAATATTTACAAATTCCTAGAGTTGCTACGACACAGGTATGAGTACATATTATTATTTCAAAGACTAACAGCAGATTTAATAAAACCTGTCAAGAAATAAGCGGAATTTCAAAATAAATTTCATTATTCGAATTTATATTGAAATTTTTGTCATTAGGTTGTCTGAGAACATTTTTGACATTTACAAATTAATGGAATAAGTCCATCTGCTTATTCAGCAGGAAAGTTGAGTGACTTGTTATCATTGAACATTAATGAAAATTTCTCAAAAACTACATCGATGAAAGGAGATATAGTATCATAAAAAGTAGACTTTCAAGGAGAAATTGAACAAGATAATTCAAGACAGTCCAGCGGAAACAATTCACGGAATAAAGAAAGATGATCTTCATGACCCAGAGTCAGTAAAATAAGAAAAGTTTCATGGAATGAAAATGCCCAAAATCCAGTAAGCAATAATTTTTCTTCCCAAAATTAATAGATATCATCGCATTGTTGATTGTCAATAAATATACCTCATCGATAATAATTATCCGAAGTATTTTCTCCGGAATTCGATATGAATTAAATAAATAGCGTTATGCCTTTACAGATATAAAATTTTCTCACTTAGAAAAATTGAACAAATATAAAGAGCTATAAAGACGTCAATGGAAAGGAGGTACCTACAGTATCATAAAAAGACTTTTAGGGAAAATCTGAAACACTTGCAACCATTCCTTGAGAACTGCGAGAAAAATAAGGAATTGTTCTTACAAAATTTACAAATTAATGGGATCAAACCACGCCTTGGACAGCGCCGCGTCCCTGCCTGTATCCATAACGCGAAAGGCATGATGTATGTATGTTATCAGTATAGACTTACTGTGATGTTAAATTCAAGCTTAAGGAGTAATGGTACCCGAATAGTTATTTTTCTACGAATGAATCCGCAACAACGAATTTCAGAGGAATATATTGTCCGAATTTCAAGAATGATGCTCGAAAACCAACCGTGTCTTGGTAAAAAAGTACACGCCACCGAAAAAGCAGAATTTAAAAGTATTTTTGATGCATGAGTACACGATTAATAGAGTTTATGTTACATACACGTTCGAAAATATACACGTTCCGATATATAGAGATATTTCTGAAGTAGCTATTTGTACAATAAAGCCGTGGTACCGCAATCGCTTACCAAAGTTTAAGTTAGTAGTTAACTACATTATACACGAAAATTTAGCCAATAAAAATTGTGTTGGTCGTACGCTCAGCATATTATTATACTCATTATGCAGTAATAAAAAAGTTTTAAAATATTCCATTAGGATTAGACCAAAAAAGAATAATAAGGACATAAAGGACCAAAAATCTTATATGGACATAAAATTGATAAATACAATTTTAATTTGTCGCCTCTTACGACAGGCTGGAGATACCGTAGCTCTATTCTGATCCCGAACTACAGTGATGTGGATGACGTACTTCATAAAAGATACCAATGATCTAAGCGAAAGTACAGATCCTAAAGACCGAACTCGAGAGGATCCAGAAAGAAGTCCCAACAGGAAGGCATGAATCTTGAATGTATTAATTAATGTAGATACGTAGGTACTGTACTACGTAAAGGAGACTTTTTATGACAAAATGAGAATATCCGAGAATTAATAAAACGAGAAAAGGGTCGTGAAGAGCCTTTACCCAAAACCTTGTGGGTAACATTGAAAATCTCGACGAAGTAAGAGAGCAACCTAAATATAGTATAAACGGTTTGTAAATAATTATGTAGATGGTTGTCTGGAAAAAACTAGATGCAACTCGAATTGGAATAAAAGCAACACACGCAGAATATGCAAGCATGTTTCAATACGCGTGGAGTCGTATTGATCTCGATTTGGAATTTGCACCGGAACAAGATAAAATGTTGCAGATCGACGTGATTGTCAAATGCGCAAGCGAGATGATTATTAGTCGGAGATTGGGGGGAACATCAAATACCTTCGAGGAACTGGGAGCGCAGATAGACAATCCAACACCACGCAGGAGGGGAAGACCACGGAGGACACTTGCTCCGCCCAGCACCGATTCTACGCCAACACGCAACACTTGCAATATTTACAAATTCCTAGAGTTGCTACGACACATGTATGAGTACATATTATTGTTTCAAAGACTAACAGCAGATTTAATAAAACCTGTCAAGAAATAAGCGGAATTTCAAAATAAATTTCATTATTCGAATTTATATTGAAATTTTTGTCATTAGGTTGTCTGAGAACATTTTTGACATTTACAAATTAATGGAATAAATCCATCTGCTTATTCAGCAGGAAAGTTGAGTGACTTGTTATCATTGAACATTAATGAAAGTTTCTCAAAAACTACATCGATGAAAGGAGATACAGTATTATAAAAAGTAGACTTTCAAGGAGAAATTGAACAAGATAATTCAAGACAGTCCAGCGGAAACAATTCACGGAATAAAGAAAGATGATCTTCATGACCCAGAGTCAGTAAAATAAGAAAAGTTTCATGGAATGAAAATGCCCAAAATCCAGTAAGCAATAATTTTTCTTCCCAAAATTAATAGATATCATCGCATTGTTGATTGTCAATAAATATACCTCATCGATTATAATTATCCGAAGTATTTTCTCCGGAATTCGATATGAATTAAATAAATAGCGTTATGCCTTTACAGACATAAAATTTTCTCACTTAGAAAAATTGAACAATAATAAAGAGCTATAACGACGTCAATGGAAAGGAGGTACCTACAGTATCATAAAAAGACTTTTAGGGAAAATCTGAAACACTTGCAACCATTCCTTGAGAACTGCGAGAAAAATAAGGAATTGTTCTTACAAAATTTACAAATTAATGGGATCAAACCACGCCAATGAATCCGCAACAACGAATTTCAGAGGAATATATTGTCCGAATTTCAAGAATGATGCTCGAAAACCAACCGTGTCTTGGTAAAAAAGTACACGCCACTGAGAAAGCAGAATTTAAAAGTATTTTCGATGCATGAGTACACGATTAATAGAGTTTATGTTACATACACGTTCGAAAATATACACGTTCCGATATATAGAGATATTTCTGAAGTAGCTATTTGTACAATAAAGCCGTGGTACCGCAATCGCTTACCAAACTGTTTTAGTTAGTAGTTAACTACATTATACACCAAAATTTAGCCAATAAAAATTGTGTTGGTCGTACGCTCAGCATATTATTATACTCATTATGCAGTAATAAAAAAGTTTTAAAATATTCCATTAGGATTAGACCAAAAAAGAATAATAAGGACATAATGGACCAAAAATCTTATATGGACATAAAATTGATAAATACAATTTTAATTTGTCGCCTCTTACGACAGGCTGGAGATACCGTAGCTCTATTCTGATCCCGAACTACAGTGATGTGGATGACGTACTTCATAAAAGATACCAATAATCTAAGCGAAAGTACAGATCCTAAAGACCGAACTCGAGAGGATCCAGAAAGAAGTCCCAACAGGAAGGCATGAATCTTGAATGTATTAATTAATGTAGATACGTAGGTACTGTACTACGTAAAAGAGACTTTTTATGACAAAATGAGAATATCCGAGAATTAATAAAACGAGAAAAGGGTCGTGAAGAGCCTTTACCCAAAACCTTGTGGGCAACATTGAAAATCTCGACGAAGTAAGAGAGCAACCTAAATATAGTATAAACGGTTTGTAAATAATTATGTAGATGGTTGTCTGGAAAAAACTAGATGCAACTCGAATTGGAATAAAAGCAACAGACGCAGAATATGCAAGCATGTTTCAATACGCGTGGAGTCGTATTGATCTCGATTTGGAATTTGCACCGGAACAAGATAAAATGTTGCAGATCGACGTGATTGTCCAATGCGCAAGCGAGATGATTATCAGTCGACACCAACACCAACCAAACCACGCCTTGGACAGCGCCGCGTCCCTGCCTGCATCCATAACGCGAAAGGCATGATGTATGTATGTTATCAGTAATGACTTACTGTGAAGTTAAATACAAGCTTAAGGAGTAATGGTACCCGAATAGTTATTTTTCTACGAATGAATCCGCAACAACGAATTTCAGAGGAATATATTGTCCGAATTTCAAGAATGATGCTCGAAAACCAACCGTGTCTTGGTAAAAAAGTACACGCCACTGAAAAAGCAGAATTTAAAAGTATTTTCGATGCATGAGTACACGATTAATAGAGTTTATGTTACATACACGTTCGAAAATATACACGTTCCGATATATAGAGATATTTCTGAAGTAGCTATTTGTACAATAAAGCCGTGGTACCGCAATCGCTTACCAAACTGTTTTAGTTAGTAGTTAACTACATTATACATGAAAATTCAGCCCATTAAAATTGTGTTGGTCGTACGCTCAGCATATTATTATACTCATTATGCAGTAATAAAAAAGTTTTAAAATATTCCATTAGGCTTAGACCAAAAAAGAATAATAAGGACATAAAGGACCAAAAATCTTATATTGACATAAAATTGATAAATACAATTTTAATTTGTCGCCTCTTACGACAGGCTGGAGATACCGTAGCTCTATTCTGATCCCGAACTACAGTGATGTGGATGACATACTTCATAAAAGATACCAATGATCTAAGCGAAAGTACAGATCCTAAAGACCGAACTCGAGAGGATCCAGAAAGAAGTCCCAACAGGAAGGCATGAATCTTGAATGTATTAATGTAGATACGTAGGTACTGTACTACGTAAAAGAGACTTTTTATGACAAAATGAGAATATCCGAGAATTAATAAAACGAGAAAAGGGTCGTGAAGAGCCTTTACCCAAAACCTTGTGGGTAACATTGAAAATCTCGACGAAGTAAGAGAGCAACCTAAATATAGTATAAACGGTTTGTAAATAATTATGTAGATGGTTGTCTGGAAAAAACTAGATGCAACTCGAATTGGAATAAAAGCAACAGACGCAGAATATGCAAGCATGTTTCAATACGCGTGGAGTCGTATTGATCTCGATTTGGAATTTGCACCGGAACAAGATAAAATGTTGCAGATCGACGTGATTGTCCAATGCGCAAGCGAGATGATTATCAGTCGACACCAACACCAACCAAACCACGCCTTGGACAGCGCCGCGTCCCTGCCTGCATCCATAACGCGAAAGGCATGATGTATGTATGTTATCAGTAATGACTTACTGTGAAGTTAAATACAAGCTTAAGGAGTAATGGTACCCGAATAGTTATTTTTCTACGAATGAATCCGCAACAACGAATTTCAGAGGAATATATTGTCCGAATTTCAAGAATGATGCTCGAAAACCAACCGTGTCTTGGTAAAAAAGTACACGCCACTGAAAAAGCAGAATTTAAAAGTATTTTCGATGCATGAGTACACGATTAATAGAGTTTATGTTACATACACGTTCGAAAATATACACGTTCCGATATATAGAGATATTTCTGAAGTAGCTATTTGTACAATAAAGCCGTGGTACCGCAATCGCTTACCAAACTGTTTTAGTTAGTAGTTAACTACATTATACATGAAAATTCAGCCCATTAAAATTGTGTTGGTCGTACGCTCAGCATATTATTATACTCATTATGCAGTAATAAAAAAGTTTTAAAATATTCCATTAGGCTTAGACCAAAAAAGAATAATAAGGACATAAAGGACCAAAAATCTTATATTGACATAAAATTGATAAATACAATTTTAATTTGTCGCCTCTTACGACAGGCTGGAGATACCGTAGCTCTATTCTGATCCCGAACTACAGTGATGTGGATGACATACTTCATAAAAGATACCAATGATCTAAGCGAAAGTACAGATCCTAAAGACCGAACTCGAGAGGATCCAGAAAGAAGTCCCAACAGGAAGGCATGAATCTTGAATGTATTAATTAATGTAGATACGTAGGTACTGTACTACGTAAAAGAGACTTTTTATGACAAAATGAGAATATCCGAGAATTAATAAAACGAGAAAAGGGTCGTGAAGAGCGTTTACCCAAAACCTTGTGGGTAACATTGATAATCTCGACGAAGTAAGAGAGCAACCTAAATATAGTATAAACGGTTTGTAAATAATTATGTAGATGGTTGTCTGGAAAAAACTAGATGCAACTCGAATTGGAATAAAAGCAACAGACGCAGAATATGCAAGCATGTTTCAATACGCGTGGAGTCGTATTGATCTCGATTTGGAATTTGCACCGGAACAAGATAAAATGTTGCAGATCGACGTGATTGTCAAATGCGCCAGCGAGATGATTAGTAGTCGGAGATTGGGGGGAACATCAAATACCTTCGAGGAACTGGGAGCGCAGATAGACAAACCAACACCACGCAGGAGGGGAAGACCACGGAGGACACTTGCTCCGCCCAGCACCGATTCTACTCCAACACGCAACACTTGCAATATTTACAAATTCCTAGAGTTGCTACGACACAGGTATGAGTACATATTATTATTTCAAAGACTAACAGCAGATTTAATAAAACCTGTCAAGAAATAAGCGGAATTTCAAAATAAATTTCATTATTCGAATTTATATTGAAATTTTTGTCATTAGGTTGTCTGAGAACATTTTTGACATTTACAAATTAATGGAATAAGTCCATCTGCTTATTCAGCAGGAAAGTTGAGTGACTTGTTATCATTGAACATTAATGAAAATTTCTCAAAAACTACATCGATGAAAGGAGATACAGTATCATAAAAAGTAGACTTTCAAGGAGAAATTGAACAAGATAATTCAAGACAGTCCAGCGGAAACAATTCACGGAATAAAGAAAGATGATCTTCATGACCCAGAGTCAGTAAAATAAGAAAAGTTTCATGGAATGAAAATGCCCAAAATCCAGTAAGCAATAATTTTTCTTCCCAAAATTAATAGATATCATCGCATTGTTGATTGTCAATAAATATACCTCATCGATAATAATTATCCGAAGTATTTTCTCCGGAATTCGATATGAATTAAATAAATAGCGTTATGCCTTTACAGATATAAAATTTTCTCACTTAGAAAAATTGAACAAATATAAAGAGCTATAAAGACGTCAATGGAAAGGAGGTACCTACAGTATCATAAAAAGACTTTTAGGGAAAATCTGAAACACTTGCAACCATTCCTTGAGAACTGCGAGAAAAATAAGGAATTGTTCTTACAAAATTTACAAATTAATGGGATCAAACCACGCCTTGGACAGCGCCGCGTCCCTGCCTGTATCCATAACGCGAAAGGCATGATGTATGTATGTTATCAGTATAGACTTACTGTGATGTTAAATACAAGCTTAAGGAGTAATGGTACCCGAATAGTTATTTTTCTACGAATGAATCCGCAACAACGAATTTCAGAGGAATATATTGTCCGAATTTCAAGAATGATGCTCGAAAACCAACCGTGTCTTGGTAAAAAAGTACACGCCACCGAAAAAGCAGAATTTAAAAGTATTTTTGATGCATGAGTACACGATTAATAGAGTTTATGTTACATACACGTTCGAAAATATACACGTTCCGATATATAGAGATATTTCTGAAGTAGCTATTTGTACAATAAAGCCGTGGTACCGCAATCGCTTACCAAAGTTTAAGTTAGTAGTTAACTACATTATACACGAAAATTTAGCCAATAAAAATTGTGTTGGTCGTACGCTCAGCATATTATTATACTCATTATGCAGTAATAAAAAAGTTTTAAAATATTCCATTAGGATTAGACCAAAAAAGAATAATAAGGACATAAAGGACCAAAAATCTTATATGGACATAAAATTGATAAATACAATTTTAATTTGTCGCCTCTTACGACAGGCTGGAGATACCGTAGCTCTATTCTGATCCCGAACTACAGTGATGTGGATGACGTACTTCATAAAAGATACCAATGATCTAAGCGAAAGTACAGATCCTAAAGACCGAACTCGAGAGGATCCAGAAAGAAGTCCCAACAGGAAGGCATGAATCTTGAATGTATTAATTAATGTAGATACGTAGGTACTGTACTACGTAAAGGAGACTTTTTATGACAAAATGAGAATATCCGAGAATTAATAAAACGAGAAAAGGGTCGTGAAGAGCCTTTACCCAAAACCTTGTGGGTAACATTGAAAATCTCGACGAAGTAAGAGAGCAACCTAAATATAGTATAAACGGTTTGTAAATAATTATGTAGATGGTTGTCTGGAAAAAACTAGATGCAATTCGAATTGGAATAAAAGCAACAGACGCAGAATATGCAAGCATGTTTCAATACGCGTGGAGTCGTATTGATCTCGATTTGGAATTTGCACCGGAACAAGATAAAATGTTGCAGATCGACGTGATTGTCCAATGCGCAAGCGAGATGATTATCAGTCGACACCAACACCAACCAAACCACGCCTTGGACAGCGCCGCGTCCCTGCCTGCATCCATAACGCGAAAGGCATGATGTATGTATGTTATCAGTAATGACTTACTGTGAAGTTAAATACAAGCTTAAGGAGTAATGGTACCCGAATAGTTATTTTTCTACGAATGAATCCGCAACAACGAATTTCAGAGGAATATATTGTCCGAATTTCAAGAATGATGCTCGAAAACCAACCGTGTCTTGGTAAAAAAGTACACGCCACTGAAAAAGCAGAGTTTAAAAGTATTTTCGATGCATGAGTACACGATTAATAGAGTTTATGTTACATACACGTTCGAAAATATACACGTTCCGATATATAGAGATATTTCTGAAGTAGCTATTTGTACAATAAAGCCGTGGTACCGCAATCGCTTACCAAACTGTTTTAGTTAGTAGTTAACTACATTATACATGAAAATTCAGCCCATTAAAATTGTGTTGGTCGTACGCTCAGCATATTATTATACTCATTATGCAGTAATAAAAAAGTTTTAAAATATTCCATTAGGCTTAGACCAAAAAAGAATAATAAGGACATAAAGGACCAAAAATCTTATATTGACATAAAATTGATAAATACAATTTTAATTTGTCGCCTCTTACGACAGGCTGGAGATACCGTAGCTCTATTCTGATCCCGAACTACAGTGATGTGGATGACGTACTTCATAAAAGATACCAATGATCTAAGCGAAAGTACAGATCCTAAAGACCGAACTCGAGAGGATCCAGAAAGAAGTCCCAACAGGAAGGCATGAATCTTGAATGTATTAATTAATGTAGATACGTAGGTACTGTACTACGTAAAGGAGACTTTTTATGACAAAATGAGAATATCCGAGAATTAATAAAACGAGAAAAGGGTCGTGAAGAGCCTTTACCCAAAACCTTGTGGGTAACATTGAAAATCTCGACGAAGTAAGAGAGCAACCTAAATATAGTATAAACGGTTTGTAAATAATTATGTAGATGGTTGTCTGGAAAAAACTAGATGCAACTCGAATTGGAATAAAAGCAACAGACGCAGAATATGCAAGCATGTTTCAATACGCGTGGAGTCGTATTGATCTCGATTTGGAATTTGCACCGGAACAAGATAAAATGTTGCAGATCGACGTGATTGTCCAATGCGCAAGCGAGATGATTATCAGTCGACACCAACACCAACCAAACCACGCCTTGGACAGCGCCGCGTCCCTGCCTGCATCCATAACGCGAAAGGCATGATGTATGTATGTTATCAGTAATGACTTACTGTGAAGTTAAATACAAGCTTAAGGAGTAATGGTACCCGAATAGTTATTTTTCTACGAATGAATCCGCAACAACGAATTTCAGAGGAATATATTGTCCGAATTTCAAGAATGATGCTCGAAAACCAACCGTGTCTTGGTAAAAAAGTACACGCCACTGAAAAAGCAGAGTTTAAAAGTATTTTCGATGCATGAGTACACGATTAATAGAGTTTATGTTACATACACGTTCGAAAATATACACGTTCCGATATATAGAGATATTTCTGAAGTAGCTATTTGTACAATAAAGCCGTGGTACCGCAATCGCTTACCAAACTGTTTTAGTTAGTAGTTAACTACATTATACATGAAAATTCAGCCCATTAAAATTGTGTTGGTCGTACGCTCAGCATATTATTATACTCATTATGCAGTAATAAAAAAGTTTTAAAATATTCCATTAGGCTTAGACCAAAAAAGAATAATAAGGACATAAAGGACCAAAAATCTTATATTGACATAAAATTGATAAATACAATTTTAATTTGTCGCCTCTTACGACAGGCTGGAGATACCGTAGCTCTATTCTGATCCCGAACTACAGTGATGTGGATGACATACTTCATAAAAGATACCAATGATCTAAGCGAAAGTACAGATCCTAAAGACCGAACTCGAGAGGATCCAGAAAGAAGTCCCAACAGGAAGGCATGAATCTTGAATGTATTTATTAATGTAGATACGTAGGTACTGTACTACGTAAAAGAGACTTTTTATGACAAAATGAGAATATCCGAGAATTAATAAAACGAGAAAAGGGTCGTGAAGAGCGTTTACCCAAAACCTTGTGGGTAACATTGATAATCTCGACGAAGTAAGAGAGCAACCTAAATGTAGTATAAATGGTTTGTAAATAATTATGTAGATGGTTGTCTGGAAAAAACTAGATGCAACTCGAATTGGAATAAAAGTAACACACGCAGAATATGCAAGCATGTTTCAATACGCGTGGAGTCGTATTGATCTCGATTTGGAATTTGCACCGGAACAAGATAAAATGTTGCAGATCGACGTGATTGTCAAATGCGCCAGCGAGATGATTAGTAGTCGGAGATTGGGGGGAACATCAAATACCTTCGAGGAACTGGGAGCGCAGATAGACAAACCAACACCACGCAGGAGGGGAAGACCACGGAGGACACTTGCTCCGCCCAGCACCGATTCTACTCCAACACGCAACACTTGCAATATTTACAAATTCCTAGAGTTGCTACGACACAGGTATGAGTACATATTATTATTTCAAAGACTAACAGCAGATTTAATAAAACCTGTCAAGAAATAAGCGGAATTTCAAAATAAATTTCATTATTCGAATTTATATTGAAATTTTTGTCATTAGGTTGTCTGAGAACATTTTTGACATTTACAAATTAATGGAATAAGTCCATCTGCTTATTCAGCAGGAAAGTTGAGTGACTTGTTATCATTGAACATTAATGAAAATTTCTCAAAAACTACATCGATGAAAGGAGATATAGTATCATAAAAAGTAGACTTTCAAGGAGAAATTGAACAAGATAATTCAAGACAGTCCAGCGGAAACAATTCACGGAATAAAGAAAGATGATCTTCATGACCCAGAGTCAGTAAAATAAGAAAAGTTTCATGCAATGAAAATGCCCAAAATCCAGTAAGCAATAATTTTTCTTCCCAAAATTAATAGATATCATCGCATTGTTGATTGTCAATAAATATACCTCATCGATAATAATTATCCGAAGTATTTTCTCCGGAATTCGATATGAATTAAATAAATAGCGTTATGCCTTTACAGATATAAAATTTTCTCACTTAGAAAAATTGAACAAATATAAAGAGCTATAAAGACGTCAATGGAAAGGAGGTACCTACAGTATCATAAAAAGACTTTTAGGGAAAATCTGAAACACTTGCAACCATTCCTTGAGAACTGCGAGAAAAATAAGGAATTGTTCTTACAAAATTTACAAATTAATGGGATCAAACCACGCCTTGGACAGCGCCGCGTCCCTGCCTGTATCCATAACGCGAAAGGCATGATGTATGTATGTTATCAGTATAGACTTACTGTGATGTTAAATTCAAGCTTAAGGAGTAATGGTACCCGAATAGTTATTTTTCTACGAATGAATCCGCAACGACGAATTTCAGAGGAATATATTGTCCGAATTTCAAGAATGATGCTCGAAAACCAACCGTGTCTTGGTAAAAAAGTACACGCCACCGAAAAAGCAGAATTTAAAAGTATTTTTGATGCATGAGTACACGATTAATAGAGTTTATGTTACATACACGTTCGAAAATATACACGTTCCGATATATAGAGATATTTCTGAAGTAGCTATTTGTACAATAAAGCCGTGGTACCGCAATCGCTTACCAAAGTTTAAGTTAGTAGTTAACTACATTATACACGAAAATTTAGCCAATAAAAATTGTGTTGGTCGTACGCTCAGCATATTATTATACTCATTATGCAGTAATAAAAAAGTTTTAAAATATTCCATTAGGATTAGACCAAAAAAGAATAATAAGGACATAAAGGACCAAAAATCTTATATGGACATAAAATTGATAAATACAATTTTAATTTGTCGCCTCTTACGACAGGCTGGAGATACCGTAGCTCTATTCTGATCCCGAACTACAGTGATGTGGATGACGTACTTCATAAAAGATACCAATGATCTAAGCGAAAGTACAGATCCTAAAGACCGAACTCGAGAGGATCCAGAAAGAAGTCCCAACAGGAAGGCATGAATCTTGAATGTATTAATTAATGTAGATACGTAGGTACTGTACTACGTAAAGGAGACTTTTTATGACAAAATGAGAATATCCGAGAATTAATAAAACGAGAAAAGGGTCGTGAAGAGCCTTTACCCAAAACCTTGTGGGTAACATTGAAAATCTCGACGAAGTAAGAGAGCAACCTAAATATAGTATAAACGGTTTGTAAATAATTATGTAGATGGTTGTCTGGAAAAAACTAGATGCAACTCGAATTGGAATAAAAGCAACACACGCAGAATATGCAAGCATGTTTCAATACGCGTGGAGTCGTATTGATCTCGATTTGGAATTTGCACCGGAACAAGATAAAATGTTGCAGATCGACGTGATTGTCAAATGCGCAAGCGAGATGATTATTAGTCGGAGATTGGGGGGAACATCAAATACCTTCGAGGAACTGGGAGCGCAGATAGACAATCCAACACCACGCAGGAGGGGAAGACCACGGAGGACACTTGCTCCGCCCAGCACCGATTCTACGCCAACACGCAACACTTGCAATATTTACAAATTCCTAGAGTTGCTACGACACATGTATGAGTACATATTATTGTTTCAAAGACTAACAGCAGATTTAATAAAACCTGTCAAGAAATAAGCGGAATTTCAAAATAAATTTCATTATTCGAATTTATATTGAAATTTTTGTCATTAGGTTGTCTGAGAACATTTTTGACATTTACAAATTAATGGAATAAGTCCATCTGCTTATTCAGCAGGAAAGTTGAGTGACTTGTTATCATTGAACATTAATGAAAGTTTCTCAAAAACTACATCGATGAAAGGAGATACAGTATTATAAAAAGTGGACTTTCAAGGAGAAATTGAACAAGATAATTCAAGACAGTCCAGCGGAAACAATTCACGGAATAAAGAAAGATGATCTTCATGACCCAGAGTCAGTAAAATAAGAAAAGTTTCATGGAATGAAAATGCCCAAAATCCAGTAAGCAATAATTTTTCTTCCCAAAATTAATAGATATCATCGCATTGTTGATTGTCAATAAATATACCTCATCGATTATAATTATCCGAAGTATTTTCTCCGGAATTCGATATGAATTAAATAAATAGCGTTATGCCTTTACAGACATAAAATTTTCTCACTTAGAAAAATTGAACAATAATAAAGAGCTATAACGACGTCAATGGAAAGGAGGTACCTACAGTATCATAAAAAGACTTTTAGGGAAAATCTGAAACACTTGCAACCATTCCTTGAGAACTGCGAGAAAAATAAGGAATTGTTCTTACAAAATTTACAAATTAATGGGATCAAACCACGCCAATGAATCCGCAACAACGAATTTCAGAGGAATATATTGTCCGAATTTCAAGAATGATGCTCGAAAACCAACCGTGTCTTGGTAAAAAAGTACACGCCACTGAAAAAGCAGAATTTAAAAGTATTTTCGATGCATGAGTACACGATTAATAGAGTTTATGTTACATACACGTTCGAAAATATACACGTTCCGATATATAGAGATATTTCTGAAGTAGCTATTTGTACAATAAAGCCGTGGTACCGCAATCGCTTACCAAACTGTTTTAGTTAGTAGTTAACTACATTATACATGAAAATTCAGCCCATTAAAATTGTGTTGGTCGTACGCTCAGCATATTATTATACTCATTATGCAGTAATAAAAAAGTTTTAAAATATTCCATTAGGCTTAGACCAAAAAAGAATAATAAGGACATAAAGGACCAAAAATCTTATATTGACATAAAATTGATAAATACAATTTTAATTTGTCGCCTCTTACGACAGGCTGGAGATACCGTAGCTCTATTCTGATCCCGAACTACAGTGATGTGGATGACATACTTCATAAAAGATACCAATGATCTAAGCGAAAGTACAGATCCTAAAGACCGAACTCGAGAGGATCCAGAAAGAAGTCCCAACAGGAAGGCATGAATCTTGAATGTATTAATTAATGTAGATACGTAGGTACTGTACTACGTAAAGGAGACTTTTTATGACAAAATGAGAATATCCGAGAATTAATAAAACGAGAAAAGGGTCGTGAAGAGCCTTTACCCAAAACCTTGTGGGTAACATTGAAAATCTCGACGAAGTAAGAGAGCAACCTAAATATAGTATAAACGGTTTGTAAATAATTATGTAGATGGTTGTCTGGAAAAAACTAGATGCAACTCGAATTGGAATAAAAGCAACACACGCAGAATATGCAAGCATGTTTCAATACGCGTGGAGTCGTATTGATCTCGATTTGGAATTTGCACCGGAACAAGATAAAATGTTGCAGATCGACGTGATTGTCAAATGCGCAAGCGAGATGATTATTAGTCGGAGATTGGGGGGAACATCAAATACCTTCGAGGAACTGGGAGCGCAGATAGACAATCCAACACCACGCAGGAGGGGAAGACCACGGAGGACACTTGCTCCGCCCAGCACCGATTCTACGCCAACACGCAACACTTGCAATATTTACAAATTCCTAGAGTTGCTACGACACATGTATGAGTACATATTATTGTTTCAAAGACTAACAGCAGATTTAATAAAACCTGTCAAGAAATAAGCGGAATTTCAAAATAAATTTCATTATTCGAATTTATATTGAAATTTTTGTCATTAGGTTGTCTGAGAACATTTTTGACATTTACAAATTAATGGAATAAATCCATCTGCTTATTCAGCAGGAAAGTTGAGTGACTTGTTATCATTGAACATTAATGAAAGTTTCTCAAAAACTACATCGATGAAAGGAGATACAGTATTATAAAAAGTAGACTTTCAAGGAGAAATTGAACAAGATAATTCAAGACAGTCCAGCGGAAACAATTCACGGAATAAAGAAAGATGATCTTCATGACCCAGAGTCAGTAAAATAAGAAAAGTTTCATGGAATGAAAATGCCCAAAATCCAGTAAGCAATAATTTTTCTTCCCAAAATTAATAGATATCATCGCATTGTTGATTGTCAATAAATATACCTCATCGATTATAATTATCCGAAGTATTTTCTCCGGAATTCGATATGAATTAAATAAATAGCGTTATGCCTTTACAGACATAAAATTTTCTCACTTAGAAAAATTGAACAATAATAAAGAGCTATAACGACGTCAATGGAAAGGAGGTACCTACAGTATCATAAAAAGACTTTTAGGGAAAATCTGAAACACTTGCAACCATTCCTTGAGAACTGCGAGAAAAATAAGGAATTGTTCTTACAAAATTTACAAATTAATGGGATCAAACCACGCCAATGAATCCGCAACAACGAATTTCAGAGGAATATATTGTCCGAATTTCAAGAATGATGCTCGAAAACCAACCGTGTCTTGGTAAAAAAGTACACGCCACTGAGAAAGCAGAATTTAAAAGTATTTTCGATGCATGAGTACACGATTAATAGAGTTTATGTTACATACACGTTCGAAAATATACACGTTCCGATATATAGAGATATTTCTGAAGTAGCTATTTGTACAATAAAGCCGTGGTACCGCAATCGCTTACCAAACTGTTTTAGTTAGTAGTTAACTACATTATACACCAAAATTTAGCCAATAAAAATTGTGTTGGTCGTACGCTCAGCATATTATTATACTCATTATGCAGTAATAAAAAAGTTTTAAAAAATTCCATTAGGATTAGACCAAAAAAGAATAATAAGGACATAATGGACCAAAAATCTTATATGGACATAAAATTGATAAATACAATTTTAATTTGTCGCCTCTTACGACAGGCTGGAGATACCGTAGCTCTATTCTGATCCCGAACTACAGTGATGTGGATGACGTACTTCATAAAAGATACCAATGATCTAAGCGAAAGTACAGATCCTAAAGACCGAACTCGAGAGGATCCAGAAAGAAGTCCCAACAGGAAGGCATGAATCTTGAATGTATTAATTAATGTAGATACGTAGGTACTGTACTACGTAAAGGAGACTTTTTATGACAAAATGAGAATATCCGAGAATTAATAAAACGAGAAAAGGGTCGTGAAGAGCCTTTACCCAAAACCTTGTGGGTAACATTGAAAATCTCGACGAAGTAAGAGAGCAACCTAAATATAGTATAAACGGTTTGTAAATAATTATGTAGATGGTTGTCTGGAAAAAACTAGATGCAACTCGAATTGGAATAAAAGCAACACACGCAGAATATGCAAGCATGTTTCAATACGCGTGGAGTCGTATTGATCTCGATTTGGAATTTGCACCGGAACAAGATAAAATGTTGCAGATCGACGTGATTGTCAAATGCGTGAGCGAGATGATACCGTTAAGATAGTTTACATAATAATATTATGTAGTTTAATTTATAAATCCATTTAAATTAAAACAATCGAAAACCAGTGAATTACTCTTTAGCCTGGGGTTCTTCAAGAAAGGCTTAAAAGAGCACTCCTTTTAAGCCTTCAACGCACTGCAAACCCCCCTTCTGGTGCCCTTGCCTATAGGCAACTTTTATGTAAAAAAATATTAATTTGATGAATACTCTATTCACATTACAACATATTATTATGTAAGTACTTTTAAATGTCAACAGAAAGTTTTTGATCATTGTAGGTAGTAGTCGGTGCCAGGTAAGGAATTATTCTACCCAATTCGTATTGTTATATTTCACAGATCAATGCCAAATTAATGGGATCAAACCACGCCTTGGACAGCGCTGCGTCCCTGCCTGCATCCATAACGCTAAAGGCATGATGTATATATGTTATCAGTAATGACTGACTGTGAAGTTAAATACAAGCTTAAGCAGTAATGGTACCCGAATAGTTATTTTTCTATGAATGAATCCGCAACAACAAATTTCAGAGGAATATATTGTCCGAGTTTGAAGAATGATGCTCGAAAACCAACCGTGTCTTGGTAAAAAAGTACACGCCACTGAAAAAGCAGAATTTAAAAGTATTTTCGATGCATGAGTACATGATTAATAGAGTTTATGTTACATACAGTTTTATGTGTTTTATAGCAGGAGCTGATTCTCGATTTCGAAGACACGATGGTGCAACAACTAACCCAATATGAGAAGCGGCAACGCAAACTGCTCACGAAAATATACATGTTCCGCGATGTGGTTTCAGAGGGACAGTTTGCTCAGATATTTCTGAAGTAGCTATCTGGACAAATAACTATTTGGTTCAGAAAGGACCGAGAAATATAATAATAATAACATAGTTGATTATTATGTTTATTTTTTTTCTGAACATTTACTGACAGTTTATGCACAAACATATCGAGGATGTTAAAGAAAGACGACCTGCCCCTTTCCTATGATTATTTATTTGAAAATACGAGTACAAATAAATAATCAATAAAAATTAAATCAATTATCCAAAAAATATTTAATCTATTTTTTGTTATGAAATAGTTTGAAATAACAATTGGAAACAATATCATTGAAAGATGACGAACACGTTTTTTATTGATTACCTATTTATTTACCTATTAAATAAATAATAATCAATAAAAATCAAATCCATTATAAAAAAAAATGTCTTAATTAATTTTTGTAATTATAATTTTTTGAAATAACAGTTGGAAACAATATCATTGAATGATGAGGAACTTGTTTTTTAATGAATTATTTATTTGAAAATACAAATTAATAATAATTAAATAAAAAAATTATTATTGATTTGAAAATACAAATAAATGTCATGTCATGTCAGTACCCATTAATGACCCACTACAGGGTCGGGTCTCCTCTCACAATGAGAAGGATGTAGGTCTTAGTCCACCACGCTGGCCTACTGCGGGTTGGTGGACTTCGCATGCCTTTGAGAATTATCACCTTAGAACTAATGCATTACTTTAAATAAATAATGCAAAATCACATTTATTTCAATTAAAAAAAGAATATAACTACTTGTAAATACACAAACACAAACGATCATCAGCCCAGTGGCGGAGAGATCGGGCTCTTCACGAGGGGTCCAGGTTCGAATCCCAGTGGTCCCAATGTCTTTCTAAAAAGTAATGTACGCTTTCTAAAATTAAATATCACTGTATCGACAAAGGAAAAGGCATTTAGGTAAAGTCCACCTACCTTTAACCACCTACCGTTAACCATCCCTCTCACATTTCAGGTGAATGTGAGAGGGATGGTTAACAGACATATTATATTGATTACTTTGTAAACATTATGCGTCTGTTATTTTATATGTCAAAAATCGGGACCCCATAGACCGCAGGATTCAAAAATCCAAGGACTGTGCGTAATTATTATTATGGTAGCTCAATTTGGAATGGCTATTATTGAAAACTCTGAGTAAATTTGAATTTGTGTAAAATTTTATTTAAGTAACAAATTCACTGAAACTGAGATTTGCTCACATTTGAGAGTTTTTTAAACAGCCTTGCCAAATCCAGCTACCGTATGGGCAGTGCTAGAATTTATGAATTCTACGGCTCAACGAGGCTTAGCTAGTTCTAACAATAATCTTTTTCATAATACTAAAAATGTAGATGGTATCATTTTTTTCTAACTTTGAGGAACATTTGTTTTGCCTCAAAAGTTTTTGTTTTCGAGGCATTAAAAGTTGTTATAACAACGCATTTATGTTGTTATTATTTTCCTTTAATTGTACTCAAAATGCTATAATAATTATAATGCAAGTAGGTACTAATTTTGTCTCAGAGATTCGTTAATGAACTTCACTAAGATCACATCGCCTATTATATCAGTAATATAATGAGCGTGTGGTCATTACGACATCAACACGTCATTTATAAAGCCGTGTTAACGCACAAGCGGCGTTGCTGAGTACCTACAATACGTTAAAACTTGGCACAACGCCACACGTGTAACATACGAGTACGTTGTAGCCTCAGATACGACCGGTTCGTGGTCGTGCCCTAGCTTATTGCTTTCAGACATCCATGATGTCTTATGGTTTGCTTAAACCTTCATTGACGCATAGGGTGTATAGAGCCCAGTGCATCCTTGAAGGCCTAGGCTTCTAACTTTAACTTTGCTGTTAGCTTCTGTTACATGGTAAACCCTGGGTAGGTTTGAAATACTTACATCCTTTGAAGTTCATAAATCGAATAAACTTATGACCCTGAAAGGAGTATTCATAGATTTCATAGATAATTTCATAGATAATTTCGCTCGCTTACAGTCAAATTGTTAGCGAGTGAAATTTTATGGGGCAAACAAGAGGGTTTGTAAAAATGAAAGTTGTTTCATATGTTATATCACTTTTATTTGTCTTATTCCCTGTAAATGGAACACGGAGTGTTAAATTGTGTATGTTATATGTGTTTAGTATATTAGTATTGTGTGCTTACATACTACCACTTACTTGGTTTCCCGACGCCGGACTGGATATTAGCGTGAAGCGAATACTTGTTAGCAAGAAGCACTTACCTGAAAAAAAAAGAAATACATATTAGTATATAGAGAAAATCCTACCAGCCAATCTCCAACTAACCTTTGGAGATTGGCTCGTAGTTAACAATAGAGATATCTACACTTTACGGCATTACAAGTCGTTTCATATTTGATTTTTTTATAAGAGAAGCAGACAAATGCTCGACGGGCGACCTAAAGATTATTACCGTCCAAACATAATAATAAGGAAACTACTGATAAAGTAGCTATTTGATAAATATAGGTTACATTTTTAGTATTTTTAGTCACTTGTAATATCGTAAAATGCTGTAAAATGCAGAGACAATATGATTAAAAATTACGAAACAGATACATAAACAACCAATAGATTTAAAAAATACACTTTGAAATCGCATTCAAAATCATTCGCCATATGAAAGTGGATGCGATTGATGACATCCGCGATTTTGCCGTATAATCCCAATCATCTGTAGTCGATTCCAATTACTCTTCTTCATGTCGAAATTTCAGCTTCACCCTTCCCTTGTGTCTTCTTCCATGGTGGCATAGATGGTCCATCATTTTGGTCATCATTTACATAATATATAAACCTGAAATTGATTGGAATTATACGAACGTTGTGAGTTTCCAGGAGCCATCTATTGCATCAACGTTCATAAAACTACGAGATTGACCACAATATCATCAAGAAAAGAAGAGTTTGATGATAATTATGGTGACTAATATGAATAAGATTTCCAAGTGTCGTTATGTCGAAAGTGAAAACAATAATCTTGACTTAAAACAATCAACAATACCTCTTAAGTTTAAGTACAATTGATTACCTCAAAAACCAGAATACCAGGTAGGAACTAGGACTAGGGTAAGGTAAGAAATTCCTTTATTGATTTAATCATACAATGAACAGTTACACAACAATATTTTAATTAAATATATACAGAAAACGTCCCACAGATACACAAATACAATTTTACAGACAGATTTCAATATACCTTATCACATTTATTTAAAAAACATTCATTAATTTCTATAGTCACAGTAAAAGCAGTCATAATGGGTAAAATAATTAAAACTCATAAACAACATCGATTTACAAACGTTTTAGACTGAGGCGCAGCCCCTACACTATTATTTTACTCGTATACAGCTACCATTTTATATTTCTAGTTTAACATTTAAGATGATTATATGCGTGCTCATTGTGTTCTAAATTCCAGTGAGAATTTATTACACTTGATATGAGACACTGATTTGGCTACAAGATTAAAAAACACCAATAGCAAAGTTATATTATACTCGTATGTCCTAATCTCTCGAATAGGGAAGAGATTAATCTACAGACAAACTACGGTCTTCTGAATCAGACGAGTCACTACTAGACATCAGAGTTGATGTCGACGATATGCTTTGCCTATCTTTGCTCGGATATTCTTCATAGCTGCATATGCCCCTAGCCCTTGCACACGACTTGCTTAGATCCAGGTTCCTCCCAACGAGGTCATGGGAAAAACGCCTTCGACTGTCCAAAACTTTAGGTTCTGTGGAAAAACCGACCTTTGAGACCTTTTCAAAAAAAGCTTAATAAGCTTAGTAGTACTTTAGTCTAGGGACGAAAATATTTAAGGGTCATTTTTACACAAAAAAAGACTACTAAAATAACTATGTAATCGGATAAAAAGGTTCTGTATATTTTTAATTTTAGATTTTTTTATGTAATATTTTAAATTGAAATCTTATATCCTACTCAGATTTAGATATTTACTGAAATTTTATATTCTACTAATAATCACATGAATAACATCTATTTAGACAGTTACATATACGAGTATACTTGCTTAACGTCCACACGGACGAAGTTAGTGTTTTATATATCTAAAGTAAAACAGGCAGCCATTTTTAAATGAATGCGTTTTCTGCGGGAAGGTGGTGGTGATTCTAAGAAAGGCTCAATCCAGTCAGCTATATCGGACTGCAGAAAATCTGTTGAACATCCAATTGCATCCAATGTTTCTGTTACATCGCAAGCTAACGAAGAATCGTTGCAAAAGAGCCACGCCGACATCTTCTCCCTCATCTTCTCCAAATATTGCCTGTGTGCTTCCTCGTACCAGCTGTAACTCAGCATTTCAGCAGCTGAAAGGAAAGAGAACGCTTTAACATCTGCCGATGTTTCCTTTTACAGTTGATTGAAACTCCCCGGATTCAGAGGCCAATGCCTCTGTATATAATATTTTTGTAAAACGAACGCTGAAAACTACATATCCATCCCCTAACAAGACACGGTCGTGGTGCTCACAAATGGACGCTATGCTACTTTTGAAGAAACTAATTCATCTAAAGACAACTTTATCTATACTTCACTTGATGACGATTCTTCTGTCGTCAAACTTATCAAAGGAACGCTCTCAAACTACCTTCGAGGAGTAAGATATAACTTATTATAAGGTTCAAATGGCAAATTAGAACTTTTGTGTTTCGTGTACTTCTAATGACCAGTCTTGTTAAAAATAGACTACTTTTGCTAAAGCAATATTTTTGTTCCAAGCTGAATGATCTCAATGGTATTAATTTAAATTGATGGCTTTTGTTCCAAGCTTTGCAATTGTTAACATTTGTACAATAAAATGTTACTAACGAATACGCAATATAAGTACAAAATTATACTAATTATAAACTAATTCAACCTCAAACAGGATGTAGATACAAGACGCATGACTACTTCAAAGCAAAGATATCCAACTTTCAACTTGTAAGTGCTTTTTGACGTAGCCACTTCTTAGAACTCAGCGCAAGAACTCGTTAAATACGATATATCCAACCATCAAATAGGACAGAGGTGCCATCTGTTGTGGACAGGGTGACATAAGTGGACGCAGCTCTACTTTTGAGGACTATGAGAGTTAACTCATATTTACTATGTGTCTAAAATGCATATCCAACCTCCTACAGGATGGTGATGGCACCTTGAGGTTGCGGTACCCTGTTCCCTATATTAGTCGCCTTTTACGACACCCACCACTATTTGATGGGGTGGAGCTATTCGTTCCCGGCTCCACACGGGTACAAAAATCTTGTGGCTTAGAATGCCATCTATCCCTTCGAATCCCAGTGGCACGCACCAATGCCTTTTTAAAAAAGTTATGTGCACTTTATAAAATTAAATATCATCTGCTGTTACGGCGAATAAAAACATGAGGAAACCTGTTCTCTGAGAAAAAATGTTCTCAAAGGCATGCGAAGTCTACCAACCCGCAGTGGGGCGGCGCGGTGGACGGCGGTCACATCCCTCTCATTGTGAGACCGGACCGGACCCTGTAGTGGGTCATTAATGGGTTCCTGATACTGAATCCCATGGCTCCACGTCTTCAGGTAGCCTGTATGGTTTCTATCCTGCATGTTGAAGACTGACGACAGACGACGGCGACTTTGGAACTCGAAGCTAACAGCGGTTTTGTAACTTCGGTGCCGTGACCCCAGAGCATCATAACGTCTTCGGTTACGACACCAAAGATACAAGCCGCGTCTGGCGTCTTGTCGCTCAACATCTACCTTGTAGCGTGCGTGTGGCTTTCGGCGTGTGGCGCTACAGCCTGTAGCTTGCGGCGTGTGTCCTGTGGAGGGCGGCTTGTGACGTGCGGCTTGAGGTACGCAGCTTGAGGAGTGCGGCTCTGTCTTCATTTCTCCATCGTGCTACCATGTAAGACTGAGATTCCAACCACATCATATTATGTGATTTGTGGTAACGGCCCATATTTCGCCTTTCACGTTAATTTCTTCCTTGCACTATTACTATTTGTTAATTAACTGTTAATTTTACTTTTGATGTTTATCATCAAAACTTGTAAACCGAATCCAAATATTGTAATTTAAGAATGAAATTATTGTTTTTTGAAGAAAAAAAAAATACATATTTTTAAAACAGAAATCATCACATAATGCACGATTAAATAAGATCTTTCTTCCTTAGATCTAAGTATAACCACAGCAAAATAAGTAGGTACATTTACACGTTAATAACCAGAAAAATAAAAGTGAGTATTCAAAACGGCTGTGGTGTTGGAAAGCAAATAAAAACCTTTGCGACATATGGAAACTTGTTATGCAAAGTCAAAAGCTTTGTTTGGGTTGAAATACAACTGAAATTTCGCCGCGTCCAACGAACAAGTTTTACGTAACTGAGAACAAAGGGTACGCTCAGTATTGAGATGCGATGAAATAGCTGTTTTGGCTGAGTTTTAACACGCTTTATATTATGTATGTATATTGTATGTATATCCAGGTGTACATACATACGTAGAGATTTATGAGCTGTATACAATGTAGGTACTAAAAAGAGAAAAGCAAACGCCCATGCACCCATAACTTGCATTGTATTGAGTTTACTCCCTTGTAGATAGTCGTCCATCTAAAAGCAGTTTTCCTTGCTGTTGCTATTGTTTGCCTTCCTCTTATCGCCTTCCCTAGGTCACTAACAACGTGCTTACAGAGAGCGACCCATAGAGTTCCCATTTAGTCGCCTCTAACGACAGGCAGAAGATACCGTCGCTCGTATTCTACTCCTGAGCTACAAAGATAACTCTCGTACTACAAGAATAACTCCGTAGATAACTCTCGTGCTGCAAGGATAACTCCTCACCTACAGGGTAAATCATGGGTTTAAACTAAATGAAGCAAGTGACTTAGCCACTGACAAAACGCTAGTCGTCTTCAAAGCAATACGGTAGTATAGTGGTTTCTGTCTTTCTGCCTTATGATGATGAGAGATGATGACTCCATAAAATTTTAGCACCATCGAGCTGGTTTGATTCTGGAGACGAAAGGTAGGTAATGGAACTCCGTAACTGATCAACGTAGGTAGATGTTTGTCTAAGATTTGTTGGTTCGAAAGATGATGAGTAAAGCACAATACCTAGTTATTGGATTGAATTTGCAAATTAATTATATATATCCCAAGCAATTCAATTATTCAATGTTGTCAGTTAAAATCTTTTATTCAACGGAAAAACTGTTTTCTCAACTGTTACAAATTTAAATAAAAAATACTTCTTTCCTAATTCGAATATTAGCTTCATTGTGTACAATTAATATTCACTACCCGTAATCAAACAGGCTAATTCGAGTTAATTTATAAAGGCTCAAGTTTGCCAAACAACTTAAATTGAACTTTTTGGCCTAGTCGATATTGTCTACGCAGGGGTACCCAGCGCCATCTAGGAGCGAATAGTGTAGATTAATACCGCCACGTTGCACGTATACCGCGTAAACTAGAACCACTCACAGAAAAGCGGCATCTGTTAGCGAATAGACGTACCGCTATATTCCAGTACACTCCGCTAGGTGGCGCTATAAAACGAGCTCTATTAAAAGCTTCAAACAATTTCGTAGAGAGGGCGCTGTTCCCAGTATCCTGTATTTAAACATAATATTAACGAAAAATTAAAATTGTAATCTTGTTATTGTCCAAGGACGAAAATCAAATATTTGTGAAGTAAGTTGCAATGTAATTAAATAAACTCGTGAGAAGGGTAAATAAACAATTTTCGATTTTACATTTTCCGAAAATGTCTTTATGTACAGCTGAAATTGAAGAAGTTAAATAGGGAATATTCTACTAAAGGTATCCGTAACTTTACATTGTCACTCATCTTTTCAACAAATTATTAAATGTGAAAATACTCCTAAGTTCAATAGCGCCACCTAGCGGAGCATCGGTGAAGTCACTTTAATTCCACGCAAGTGGCGCTACCATTGCTGCATGTGTTATTTGTTTCCAACATGCCCCAATAGATGGCGCTGTAATGTTACTTTTTATAATTATTAATTTCCGCACTGTAGTAAAATAAAGTACTGAGCCGGATTTTAGCACCAGAAATGATTTTCCTGCGGAAAGACAGCAAAGTGAAAATTTCAATGTAAATTCGAAAACAATAAAAATGTATCGAACATAATATTAGCCCATCCCAGGTGCCACAACTGAAATTTGTTTATAATCTGCGCACTTTCTAAAGAGCTTGAAAAGGCAAGTAGATAGATATCTGTAAGGGAAAATAATGTCTTCATGCTAGTACATTTATCAATATAATCTAGCGGTTACTGATAGGCTACTATTTCTATTAGAAGGAGCACACTCCACCACGCTGCTCCACTGCGAATGGATGGAGAAACGGTATAACTAAACGTGCGCTCAGAAGCACAAACCACGCATTAAATTCGCCACTAACGATCACCCATCCAGGTACCTTCTACGCCAGACATTGCTAAATATTTTCAAATGCTTGCGATCTACTCTAGCATCTTCAAATGCAGCGTGTAGCTTACGAGTTCACGAGGGAACAAATCTTCACCCTCCATCTGATTAAAGCAATGTATGCGTGCTGTGTCGTGAGGAACAACCATAAAATTCTACGGTGTATGCATTACTTATTTCCGTAAACTTGTGCACATATGGATTTTATGTGTGTCCTGAAGCTGTACCAATAATACTTGGTAAATAATTTCTTTCAACGTTGCCTGTAACGTGTTCTTCTGTTCCGATTATATTATAGGTATTCTAAGTAATTGAATGGAAAAATATTTTTTTTAGTTATTTAGTTGCACTTTATGCTATTCCGTCATTGTCTATTTTTCTTTTTGTTTTCATTTTGTTTATAAGTGTCATTTTATATTAGACATTGATGAAAACTGCGGTAGATAGAGGAGTTTAATGGTTGCTATGATACCTTAAATGTGATGTATTTGCATTAGTATTAACGGGACATTAACCGCCATACATGTTGGTTTCGTCAGACAACGTCTATTGTGACAAATAAATTGGGAATATCTTGGCAACCAAAGTGAAGTGAGGCTATTGTCGATGATGATAACAAGATTTAGAAAGCTATTAATAAAATTCACCATTAGTTAAAAATACTGTGTACATTTGTAGCTGGCTCTACATCGTAGCGCTGCTACGACAACTGTCTCGTTCGTAGAACTGTAGATACGTCTACACCTCTACGGAGATTTGTTACTTGCTTAAAGATTTCACCGCCCCACTCAGAGATATTCATTAACGTTAATGGTTCATTATGAAAGTAACAATGACACTTATGTCAATACGAATAAAGACGATTTTATTTGTTTATTAATGAACATTACGTTAAATGACGTCTCTGAGTGCGGCCGTTAGAGGTAATTGATTCATTATTAATGAAGTTTGTGTCCACCAACCCGCTTTAGACCAGCGTGGAGGACTAAGGCCTACATCCCTCTCATTGTGAGAGGAGACCCGACCCTATAGTGGGTCATTAATGGGTTAATGACAATGTAGTTTGTTATCTATTTACATTATTTTCAGCACATACCTAATGATATGATATTTAAGCGGTGGTATCAGGTCATTATAATGTGAGGATATTTATCCCAGTGGCGAAAATTCGGTGTCGAAATTTCCAGGTTCTAATCACAACAGCACAAACTAACAACGTTTTAACGTGTCAGTATAACATACAGTAAAACATTACGTGATAACCTCTTGACGGGATCTTTCAATGATGTGTAGTCCAATAACAGGCAATTGACAACCGTGATGAAGCCTACGAGTATCTCTCTCATTGTCAGATAAGACCCGACTTTGCAATAGGTAATTTTTGGGTAGCAGATGACCAACTATAATGCTACCTAATTAGGTTACAGGTGGTGCCAAAGGCATTTGGCTGCGGTTTACTTCAGTTTAAGTTTTCCGGTACCCAGATGACGCACATGTGCCGTCCGGTAGCCAAGTTTTGTATTCAAGCTGCTAGTACATTTTACCTTTAGTGGTCAATTAGTGTTAATTTAAGTAAGGGTCAGTAACCCATTAATCACAGGGTCGAGTCTCCTCTCACAATGAGAGGTGATGTAGGTCTCAGTCTGCCACGCTGGCCTACTGCGGGTTGGTGGACTTCACATACCCTTGAGAATTTTTTTTTGTGAACTCTTAGGCACGCATGTTTCCCCACGATATTTTCACCGTAAAAACAGGTGATGTTTAATTTAGGTAATATTTAACAAAGAAGACTCTTATCATGATTAGTTTATTAATTTTTTAGTAGTCTTATTATCTTTTTTTATAGATGAGGTTCGTACCTAATTATAGAGGCAGCTAGTTAAAGCTAGGCAAAGGCCATTAGGTCACTGTGACATTCTGCCGCAAATTGTGTTTATAAAACTATTCAAACATTCTCTTTCGTATGGCGAAATCGGATTGAAACTTTAAAATCTCATTATCTACTATTGACAGAACCGTGGATGTTTTGAGTTCAAAATTTTGCTCACTCTTAGCGATGGTAAATATTGAAGCATATAATATCTGGATAAGATAAATGGATGAAGGATGATGAGGAAATGAACTATCAATAACCGACGGAAAAGATAGGTCTTCAAGTGGCGACGTCGTCTTCTCAACAGGAGCGTAGACCATCCTCCAACCACCTGCTATTATATCATCAGTCTATGGATGACAGGATCTGATGACCTGAAGATAGCAGATCGACGTTGTGTTCAGGAGGCCCAGGACCGGATAAAGTAGTGTCGATTTGGGCAAATATAACAAGGCACATGAAAACAAACAAAAAAGAAAGCGGAAAATAAATTTTAATGGCGAAGCTGAAAAGCATGAAGGTCGCAGTTAGAATTATTGAGCACAGCGATAATATGAAATAATGAGCCCCGTAGTTGACAAGGCTGAAAACAGCCGAAGACAGTGGAGTCTTAGAATAGGTCCATTTACAGCACTGAATAACACTTCGCCAAGACAAAAGAGGATATATCGTTAGCATCAACAAAATGTTGATTTTGGTGGGGATTTCAATTAATGGATGAAGGATAAGGCAATGAAATAACATTCACCAGGCTGTGCGAATCATTAAGATAAATCGAAAGATGAACAGCTGCAGAAGCAAAAGTTTCAATGGTGTTATGAAATAGTTGTGAAGAAAAATTAAACCGTAACGCAAACTATTGTCAGTAACCCGTTAATGACTCACTACTGGGTCTGGTCTCTTCTCACAATAAGAGGGATGTTCGCCTTAGTCCACCACGCTGGCCTAGTGCGGGTTGGTAGACGAACGCAAACTATTAACCGTAGCGATTTTTTTAAATATAGCGCTGCTGCACCTCAGGATATCTTATACAATACAACATTTTGTATCAATACTTCTTGAAAGAAATTTGTAAGAGTTGCAAGATGCCAAATCTGCGACATGTTGCTACTTACATACGTTTATATAATTTTGTCGCGTCGTCAGGACGGTGGGGTTCGTGAAAACACCAGTTGGTTCCGCAAGTACTTTATTCAACGTCCACACAATGAATTACTACTCTTCAAATACAGCCAAACACGTATACACATTTTAACTGAACGCACTAAATTAACTCACTCACTAAGTTGCAGTAGTATCGCTGGTTATCGCCTGGATAGTTCGCTTCGATCGCTGATCAAGGAATGACTCAATCACAATACCCGCCACGCATTTATTTATACCCGGACTACAGATACTAGAAATTTCCGGAGCGATCCCGAACAATATAGACTAGAGTAGAAAGTACCAAAGTTGTAAACAACATGCTATTTTGAACCTTAACGTATTTAGCATAGGGTTGAGATTCCATTACAAGGTCGGCCAAACAATATATGACCTTCACGAAATCGCCGTGCTATGTATTCCTGTAATGTATTTCTCGAATCTTCCAGCTGTCTCGCGTAACAATATTATGTATTAGGTTCAATCCCTTATGCCCCATTTGTGGGCAAAAAAGACTTAGTGCACTCGTCACGACGTTCCTACACGAAATTGGTTTAAGAGCATAGTGAGAAAACGTGCATGACATCTGATGTAAAGTGATCAGACTATACATTTACAATCGCATGATATTGATGATTATCGCATGATATGAATGAAGCACTGGCTGGTTTGTCAATGAACAATCGCATAAAAAAGCAGATGAATACAAGCGTAAATGAAATCGTGGGTGCGCCAAAGACTGGTGTCTGCAATACGTTAGGGTCCCAGTACATAGACATACTCGTACCTCTCCTCACAATGGGTAGTATTTAGGCCTTAGACCTTCACACTGGCATTTTGCAGGTGGACACTCCCTAAGGTGTTCCACACTGGCCTATGACGTTTACAATGAAACATAATGATTGACTCGTGATATAATATAATATAACAGCCCCACACTAGGATTCCCTGTGTCGTGGGTGCCATGGACACACACAAGACATGAACACAACACACCCAGACCAGAAACAGAAATTCAAATTCATCATGAAAATTACTGTTCTGCTGGGAATCGAACCCAGGACTTTCCGCGCAGCGCATCGGCGTCTTAACCACTGCGCCACTCAGGTCGTCAAATCATTATGTTTCATTAAGGCTTCAAGGACAAACTAAAACACATTGCAGTTTTATGTAAATTACACTGGTATTGTATCACACGCAAGAGATAATCGCAAGCAATGAGATGGAATATATGATTCGCAGTATGAAGAAGGAGAAGCAGCACCCTTAGTCTGAGTTTTAGCATTACCGTAACTAGACACACACATGCACAGCTTACCACACGGAGTCGCACAGTGTAATAACCCAATAAAGGTAAAAGATTTTTAGAAGAGTTAAAAAATTAATTAATCATTACATAGATCATGATAAAATTGATTTGTTTTTAATTAAAACTCTCTTTCAATGTTTAATAATATTAATGAAACATAATAACCGTGAATTGGCCGTAATGCACTGTAAACTTTCGAACTGATATTATCCCGTAGGTATTAAATATTTGTTAGTATTATAATGTCTAAGGATGTGTATTCATATCTTTCACTCCATACAAAAATTTGATTTTAATTTTTTTAACTCTTCTAAATATCTTTTACCTCCATTGGGTTATTACGCTGTGCGACTCCAGAGTAGTAAGCTGTGTATGATTTACGTATCTATATATGTGTGTGTAGTTACGGTATTCTAAGACTAAGGGTACAGTTCCCACGTACAAAAGCGACCTGAAAATACATGTCCTCTCTTAGGTATCCCATTTTTAAACATAAAAATCTTTCAATTTTAGTACAGGTAGCTTAGAAAAATTATAAAATTACGGTTAGATAGTTAGTAATAACTTACCCGCCACCAGCGGCCAGTATCATTTGCATCTTGGCAGGTTTGTTGTCTCGCTCGCACTCGAAGCAGTTAGTATAGCTGTCACTCACTCGGCACGCATGTCATTTTTGTTTTATAGCCCACCACCACTGATTGATACATGCACGAACTTATCTATCCAAGCGGACTGTCCCAAAGCACACAGAAGTATAAATCACATTGAGTATTAACACAGAATTACGGTTTTATTGTCTTCGTTACAGTATAATAATAATAATATGTGCTAATGATATTTATAGAAAGAGGTATATATCGTATCTTTCTATTTAACAATATCATTGGCAAGAGCAGAACCAAATACCTACACATCTGATGTGAAGTGATCGTTTCAGTTATTGGATGGAAAGAATCGCTCCTATATTTTGAGACAAAAACTATGGTAAGTAGTTACTCGGACATGGTCAGCACATTAGTGTAGCGCGAGACAGCTGGAAGATTCGAGAAATACATAACAGGAATACATAACACGGCGAGTTCGTGAAGGTCATATATTATTTGGCCGACCGCCGCTGACAAGTACATACATGACCTTGAATGGCCGCGTACATGACCTTGTAATGGAATCACAACCCTATGCCTAATACGTTAAGGTTCAAAATGGCATGTTGTTTACAACTTTGGTACATTCTACCCTAGTCTATATTGTTCGGGATCGCTCCAGAAATTTCTAGTAATCTCTATTTCGGGTATAAATAGATGCGTGGTAGGCATTGTGATCGATTCATTCCTTGATCAGCGATCGAAGCGAACTATCCAGGCGATAACCAGCGATACTACTGCGACTTAGTGAGTGGTTTAGTGGATAAAGTACTTGCGGAACCAACTGGTGTTTTTACGAACCCCATCGTCCTGACGACGCGACAGTACCTATAAACCTGGTGAAATAAGAATTTTGATCGAAAAGATCGACACGTCTCTATAAGAGGAACACAAGATCTCACCCTTATAGCATATGGACTCACGATCCGAAATATATTTTTATAGGAGATAGGTAGATCAAAAACTGGAAGTAAGCAGCGGACAATAATAAATTTTGTATTAAGAAGATACAGGACGGGGTAAGCGTCGATAGAAGATGGCATTAATTCAAAAGCAAGCAGTAGCGCTGCTAGTTATGAAGAAAGTTGCCAAACCATCCTCGATTATAAGACAACAAAAAACCTACTCACTACACTTGGTAATGACAGTTATATGTACCAAACTTGATTGATTTTGTTAACTGGCTGTAGCAAGAAGTCTCTCTTGAGCTTCCCAAATACGAGCCACAACAAAACCACGATTTTGTAGAGAAGACAGCGAAAGAGCATATCGTTGAAAATATTGCGTTTTAGCAAACCTTATGCGTGCTTGATTCAAGTTCCCTGACCCCATTTAAGCGAAGTTATGAACTAAATCTCATAGAGACGGATTTTCATTTAGTAACACGTTGGTACATACTGTCTATACACTCGTACGCTCGCTTCGAAACTGGTTCACTCGCTGACTTCTGAGTTCTATCATCTTCATGCAAAGCAGTTCTAAAATGCTTTTATGATTTAATGTATTCATATGAAGGACTCAATTTTGATTTGACAACAAAAGGTCTTATCGATCACAACCAGGACTGACTAATTTGCCACTAACGGTCACCACCGCGCCCGACGTTCCTTTTTTTTCGATCGCTAGCGATCTACGCAAGCAGCGGGGCTATGCGTTAATGAATGTCATTAATAATTAAAGAATAATTTGAAATTATCTTTAATTGATGGATTTATAAAAATATGCGAAGAAACTTTAAAAAAAAACCAGCACTAGAATTAAGCAGTTATCGTGTAACAAAATTGCTATAAATTATGTACTCCTGATATAAATGTAAAAGTGCTATAGGAACTTGAACCGCTTATATTTTTAACCTTCCGTTGAACTCGCTCCCTGGGGACCTCAATTAGTTTCATGGACTTGAACAAATATCCGACAATACTTTAATACGGCTGTTACACTGAAAAGCGCAATATTTTTCCGCCATTTTGTTTTTAGGAAGGAAAAGAAATTTGACTGTTGGAAAAAAATCTCCGTATAATGACATCTATGCGGTGAGCGTGAACACCGTCATCAAAGTATTCTAAAAGTAAATGTCAGTCATTAGTATGTATCAGTTTGTTCACATCTTCTCATACTAATGGCAGCTCGATACGATTAATATAAGAAACTGCGTAAGTTCATGTTCGACGTACTGATTTTCAATGAAACCCTTTGAGGTTTAAAGAGATACGGCCGAGAGAATATCGTATAATCCTATCCTGTCCTATCCTATCCTACCCTACAAATTTTAAGGACTATAACAGTCAACAACAATAACAGGACAATCAGGTACCAAGCTGCACGAGAAACCACCTATGATTGACACTGACCATGCCTGAGGTAACGTATCTTGATTTATAGTTATCGTACCTTTTACTGCTATGACCACACTCACATCAAACAAGTATGGGTAGTTCAAAGGTCGGGGAATCTTAACAGGCTTGAAGTAAAACAATTTGTAAACACATAATAAGGGCTATCCCGATAAGGAGTGATGACGTCATCAAACAACGACACTCAATGGCGACATCTGTGTTAATTAAAATTTTAACTGAAGCATAAAAAGACTAAAATCCGCGTAAGACGGTCAAATTTTAATTGATTTGCTTCCAAGCCTGTAGGATCTCTTTGAATGTACATACGACTATTATCAGAGATTAATTAGTACGTGACTAAAGCTACGGCAACAATGGAACTGAAAAGAGTGGGCTTTTCCCTCTGTTCACCATAACCAAGTCAGAAGTATTTACAGCTGGTGAAAAGATATAATACGCAAGTCCAAATTTCGATAATTATATCTTTATTATTCATCAGCTATAGGTACAACAACGGTCTGGTTAACCGAAAGAAAATAGGCCAGGCGGAAAATAATTTTCAACTCTTTTCAAGCAGGTACGTATTCCATATTACAAAGTAACTTTAGCCCGTTTCAAATCATCTGTAATAGCGTTGTACTAGAGTCAGATATCAATAGTTTCAAAATAAAGAGATTTTCTTAGATTAAACCGACGACTATTAAGAGAGATCGATAGCATATGACTAAAGACACTGTAACAATGGAACTGAAAAGAGTAGGCTTTTCTCTCAGTTCACCATAATCAAGTCAGAAGTGCTTAAAATTGGTAAAACGTATAAATATCATGCGCAAGTCCAAATTCTCAGAATCTTATAGTTTTCAACAGTTTTATGCGCCTCAACAAAGATCTGGTTTACCGATAGAAAACAGGCCAACGGAACATCTTTTAATACTCTTTTCACCAGGCAGGTATGATTATTCCATATTACGGAGTTACTTTAGCCACATGTCGATTATCTTTAACAGTCGTGGTTTAATTAGTTCACTTACAACATAGCGGAGTCCAAATTCAAATCCCAGTGGCACCATTGACTTTAGAAAAATTTATATGCGGTAATAAGGCTGTAAAGACGCGCTCGGTTTAGACGCAATTTCGTACGAATTCGTGCGTATACGTACGTTTACGAAATAATCAGCGGGGCCCAAAGCTGAAGGAAGCCATCGCGAGGAAACCTGCATGCCTGAGGGTTCACAAGAACATCTCAAAGGCATGTGAAGTCCACCAAGGTGCATTAGGCGAGCGCGGTAGACTAAGGCCTACATCCTTCTCATTGTGAGAGGAGACCATATGTACAGTTTGTGATTACTGCAGTAACTTATCCAAGTGCAATCCATGGTCTAATGTAAATTCAATGCCTACTTGTTTTATTCTTTTTATGACGACTAAGGACAGCTGTAAGAGTATGTTTGTTTCTCTTCCAGGGAACCTCAGATTCCGGTCCTCCGAGTCGGCTTGACCGATTTTTAGGAAATTGAAATTATATGCATATTCAGTAGGTCTGAGATTCGGCTACTGTCTTTTTCATACCCCTAAGTGATACGGGTTGTCCACACCTAACATTTTTTTTACAATTTTTTTATTTTTATTTTTACACGAGCACATATGAAACTTTTATGCGCGTGAGTTTAATATGTGTGAGTCTGTAAGTAGGTACCTACATTTGAAACGTTTATTTGTGTGGGTGTGAACATTCGTATTTACCTATGTATCAACGTTGGTTTGAGGTCTGGATTGTGTTCTCGGTGCAGTATATTACTGTAAACGTCATTGTACAGAAATTCAATCCGAATGTAATCAAGGCAGGCTGTACATCAGTCGAATTGTACGTCGTGCCACTGATTACATGGGTGCAATATCTAACACGAGTTATAAAAGGCTTTCAGGGTTATTTGATTGGGAGGACTGATTGCATAATTATATGGTTGATGAATTATACGCTGCACTGGAAACACTCTTTTTCGATTAGAGACACTGTAACATTTGTAAGATATTTTGTCAATCTTTAGCAATAGAATCACATTTGTTCTTGACTTTGTTCAAAGTAACAAAGTTGCTTGAGTGTTGTCTAACTAAAGTGGCTACGGACTAGCCACATCATACGAAGGACTGATAAAATTAGCGGTAAAGAAAGATTCGCAAATGGTCGCTTGCTAGGTCCGGTCTCCTCTCACAATGAATAGGATGTAGACCTTAGTCCGCCACGTTGGCCTATTGCGGGTTGGTGGACTTCACATGCTTTTGAGATCTATTCCTGATTTCCTCACGAAGTTTTTGTTCACATAAATTTGTTAAAAAGTTATTCGTGCGTGCGTGGATTCGAACCTGGTCTAGAGTAAGAAGCCGAACCTAAGCTACTGGGTTAGGACCGCCACATATATTCGTACAATATTTCCTTGAAATTTCTAACTTTATTATCCAGTTCCCCAGTTTTAATCTGAAACTCGTGGAATAGCGGGAAAAATCCGTCTCTACTAAATTAAAATGCACGGTACACGACGAATGTGGAATAAAAAACTACAGCTTACAAAACAACTTGGTAGTTAGATTATAAGTACAATCACGTCCTATTCTTGCTAGAAGACAGGCAGATAATCTTATATATAACTAGCTGAACCTGCAAACGTTGTTTTGCGATATAAGTTATCGAGCATTAAAAATCGACTATTAAAAATAGGGGTTGTTGATAGAAGATAAATTATATTTCTTCTTATTTATATATAAGAAGATATACACTCTATAAGTCACGAGCACCTGAAACGCTGTACTCAGTAGCTGTAATTTAAAACTTTCAGTCAAAGTTGCCCACCGATACCCACTGTTAAGTTTAAATTATTTAATTTCAGGTTTCGATGCTCGGCACTTTCAGCCGTACGTTGAAAAGACGGACGATTTAATGTTGATGAATTTATAAACTTAATAATTACATTAAAACTACGAAGAACTACGTTCGGGAAACTAGGAAGCGTCTACTAAACTTCAGTGACTGAAGTCGAAAGTTTATGATGAATGTGTGATCGAAGTGATAACTCGCCATGACTTAATCTATTAGATTAAGTCGCTCAAAGGGCAATCCATTCATAGACGCAAAAAGTAGCCGAAATAGTTCTGAGAATAGCAAATCTTAGTAATATGGCTACATGCTTCGCAGGACGCATAACCAATGGGGAAGAAAGGTCCTAGAATGACGGCCGTGTTTTAGCATCGACTCGGTGGACTGGCGATCTGAAGAGTTAAAGGGGTAAACATTGAGTACAAAGGGCCCTGCAGGACCGAGTGGAGAGCGTCGATTAGAGAAAGCACTACTGCTATATCTTCTTTCTTCCTCTTCTTTCTCCCTTTCAGTCCTCCTTAGTCCATTTAAGTTGCATTTATATTTCTTTGGAACAATCCGCACACGTGGAACTTGTTTTGGTATGGACCCACCACCCTCCCTTATCTCTCTGAGTAGGTATACACCATAACAACTGATTCCAATAGTACACGACACGTGTTTCGCCCCAAAACGGAGCATCATCAGGTGATGTGGACTCTACAACGGTTGGTTGCTGAGTGAGTGAGTCTCATTAAATAACAATGGATTTCCGCAAAGTAACGCCTGATACAATATATTACTCCTTAGTCAACTCTAAAACGGGCTGAAAGAAAGAAAGAAGAAGAAAACAGCAGTGGGATTCCAAAGTCTGTTCGATGAATAGTGAGTGCATCTATAAAAGTATGTCATAATGTACAGAGCTAATAAATTCTGAGACTCCGGAAAGAATTTTACGTAGGTAATATATAAGCTGAGTTACGAAACGCGCTGTCCGGTTCGGAATTCTTTTTAATGCAACAGTTTATTGCGAAACTCTGTCACATTAGCTGTACATACCAGCGACAACTAGACAACTTCTAGTAAATAGCTGCATGCTTCGGACATATTACAAGGATACTAAGAGTACTTCATATATTTTACAAGGCAATGGAACTGAGCGTGAAAGTTTAAGACAAAGACAAAAACGTTTATTTGCACAAATATGCGTTAATTAAAGATTTTACATTCCATATTTTAGATTCCATTATTAACCTTTTAAGGTGTGTAAATTCTATCTTAGAGCTAGAGAAATAAGAATAAATATAAGTTACTTTCGTTGATATCACTTTATTTAATATGATTTTAATCACTTTCTACACTAACAAGACGACTAGATCATATAAAGTTCACCTTGATTAATTCATATTTTGACTAAGAAATTATACTTTTTCAAGTTATTTGTTTACTCTCCAAGTTATTATATTTTAGTTAAAGTCTTATCGTCTTAAGATATCTTTTTCCAAGATTTCGAATACTTTACCACAGGTGAACATTAACTCTTAGAAGTTTTCAATAGGTTTGCCAGAGTAAATGTAAAGAATGTTTGTTTTTCACTAAACATCGTAGAAAAACTGTAGTTCTTCCAGATGTTTTCATTGAAATGTGAAGTACACCAAACCGCACTAGGCCAACGTGGTAGAGTAAATCATTCCTTCTCATTGTGAGAAGAGATCCAACTGCTTTGGTCATTCATGGGCACATCCCAACACAATTGTCGCTAAGAGATACATGGCACAGAACAGCAAACAATGTCGTAACCTAAGATTCAATATATCGTGAACAAAGGCAGAATCGAATGTCTGAATTGAACTCTAGACTTGTAAACACAATAATAGCCTTAAGATACAGAGATTGAGCCTAGAGCTTAGAAAAAGACAAGATTCAAAAAACCATAGTAGTAGTAGTTCCGGGGAAATAGATTACCGATTATTTGCGCGCAAGGTAGGCGGCTTAGTCGCTGCAGTATGAGCGCTCTCATAGTATAACTTCTCATACTACGTACGTATTACTCACAGTACTAGTTGAGTTCATAAGAACACGCGTCAAAACTGAGCGTGGTCTAAGGCCTACACCCTCCTCATTGTGAGAAGAGGCCCGTCTGCAATGGGTCAATTTGGGTCACAACTAAGACTGTGCTTTAGAAGCGCAGTTCATAGATGTTGTCTTACTCACACGCATCAGCTACCATCATGCCCTCTCACGTATCCTTGTCTCCAACTATTCCGAAGATCGTAGGTTCGAACCGTACCTAGGACAGATATCTACTTGCGCGATGACCACGAATTTTTATCTGTGTGTGTATAAATTATCTACACCAGAATGACGTATATTACGATTCATACCAATATCAGAAGATTTCCAAATCAGACGTTCAATATTTTAAACATTATTCACAATAAAACTCGATCTAAGTTCTGCCTAACAGTGAATCTTGACAAGTAAACAGAAGTAAATCTAGATTTTATTGAATATCCTATCCTGTCCGTTCACCGGAAATATACTGCAAGGAGAGGAAATCGAAATTCAAAGGCCCTTCAAGTCTATGACATTTGAAAGCAGGTTTATCAAACAGGCATTGTAAAGGGTCTGAGAAGACTGGTAAGTGTGTTTAGAAAACTTCGAGTAAAAATGGAAACATCTCTAAATGAGATTTCAATCGAAATATTTGCTGTAAATGTATCGTATATATATGTGATTCAACACAATATGTGGTAGGTTTTTAGATGGATTAGTTTATTGTTGCCTTGTAAGCTTTAAAAAAGGAAGGTAAGCGACATAGCTCTCAAAGTGTGGAAATCAAAGTGAATAGGCGGTCTGAGTCTGAGACAGAATGAGACAAATCACTTTAGTCAGAGAGGTAAACTAAGGCCTAGATCATTCCTACTCAGTGTAAAAGGGGACCTGACTTTGCCGATAAATCATTATTTAATCCTCTTTTGAAGTATCTATTCTTGGTTGAAACAAAAGGGCTCCTGAAGGTACTGACAGTTTAAGACAGTCAATATAAAAGGAATTCGATCAAACTTCGCGAAGACGGTATGGTTTATGAGGTTACCATAGATCAGAGAAGTATGAGAAAGAACTGCAATTTTTTCACTATAGCTGAACACAAAAAACATTGGGATAGGGACGAATAGTCTCCTACACGTTTATTTAATAGAAGTATTATTATGAAAGGAAAACTGGCATGGAGGTTTAACACCGATTTAGACTACGATATTCTTAATTGTACACTCACTTGAAACTGTGTGTGGCACACTTGTTTTCAGGTGTTTAATCCTAGTTTTTATTGTGCCACTCGCGTTCACACATAAACACAAGGAGAGGAGGATTCAACTGAGTGTACCATTAAAAGTGTTGTAGTCGAAATGTAACCTTGGGTGAGGCTGGTAAGTGGAAGTGTAAGTGGAGGTTATCGCGTAGGTAGCGCGTTGCTACCTGCGAAGGGAAGCTTTTTTATACTCTCGTGTCCCGTAAACAGAAAATTTTGATGTAACTATCTTTTCAATTAAATTTAAATTCTTTTCAATTGTTTTAAAATGTTTGCATTTTAAATTTTCGTGATCTATAACAGCATCTTAAGCATAAGGACATCTCTGCGATGTTTATTCAATGCTGAGGCATACGAGTTCACTATCGGGTCAAGTTCGTGAATAATCGAATGGGTTGGCTGCCCCATGATTTGACAACTTAACCTTTGTTCACCTTTATCTACTTTAGTAGACTTCAGTGTGCCTATAGACACAAATAAAGTTACGAATAAAATTGTAATTTAGTCTTCAATGTAATATCCATGTTATGTATAAGAAATCTGCTTAAATTACTCTTTTATGTACCTTTTGAGACTGGTAGACATAATATATAGTCTTCTGTATACGACCAGTATGGAATCTTATTTATTTATTTATGCTATTGCATGGATGCAACTCTACCAAAACATATACTAAATCCAACGGAAAATCTACTCTTGTAGTATACGAATTCTAATTTACTGCGCGGGATACGCGTGCTTCTCTTAAAGTCTAGAAGATTCTAAACTCTAAAAAGACTGAAGCATTATTGCTTGAGCCACGCAATCGCGAATTTCAGCGAGCTGTCAACATCATAACGACTTCAGACCTCGTTTATCGTTGCATACATACTTCAACTTCGAGTAGTTTGTCCAAGTTTAGAACTACAAGCAGTAAGTTTGAAGTAAATATCACTCGCAGATAAAAATATTTTGAGTGACATTCGGACAAAATTAAATGTGCGCCCATAACTTAATTTGTTCTAAACTGAAGATCGTCAAATTCTACGAGTCGTGATTAGTTGGAAAAAGAAAATAACATACAAAAAAAGAACCATAAAAACTATTTATTCATCGTTTCCTAGGAATTGATCTCTTCAGTTCTCAGCCAAGAAGACAAACAAAATATTGTTACTCAATACTTTCTTCAATAACAGAACATTACAGGCATATAATGTTATTAAGATTTTCAATATGGAAGAGCCGTCATCAGAAAGTTCGATCAAACCTTCGATCGTGGGAAATCACAGGCAACACTGACATAAAATGATGGCAAACGTAGCAGTTATCCATGTCTTTAAATAAGAAAAGTATTGCGATTGAGCCATGAATCAGAGTTCGATGCTGCTATAAAATTAACGATCCACTCGCTATGAAAATTACATGCAACCTGCTTAACACAATTGCCTTCTTAGAATAGGTAACCTGAATAATAAATAAAGTAATGATTCGCTGACGGATGTCATTGCGTTTCTTTGAGTTAAGTTTCTTTCACTTCACATTTTTTATCGTTTTTATTTATTTGTTTAATTATTTTTATAATTATATAAAACAATGGTAGACAAATGCTACAATAACATTATCTGCTTATCTCTATTTTCTTTATTCTGTATCGTATTTTTTATTAGTACATGTTTAATGTGTTTAACGGATATTTATGTTTTACGGCTTTTTACGTATCCATGATGATGAAAAAGATTCAAGTGTGCCGAATACACGCGCCAATAAACAATTAATTTGAAAATAGAGTTCCATGATTTCGATTTCGAAATAAAATTAATTAGAAATTAGAATTCTTAGCCAAACAAAAATATTTGATTCTAAAAGGCTAGCAATGCAGAACAGAAACCACATAGGTATCTATTGGTATGGGCACACTACGTGCACTCTACATCTCAACATCTACCTGCTACCTACATGCCTGCACTATCCAGCGAATTCGGTAACTTTGTGGAAAGTTTCGTTTCAACGAGAAATCCTTTTATAATCCATCAAGCTAGTTGATGTTCACGCCGAATGAATGGATGCATGAGTGATGACGTAGTCGCAATGGTCGCCATTATTTTTTCGACGGGCGGCTTTTTAAACCGACAAGCCAAAAATACAAGCTGGATTGAAATGAATCGAATAGGCTCGTTAGTGGTGTGACAGTTTTAAATTTTTGACTGATTAGACTGTATTCATTAACGTAGCCATAAATGCAAGACAGATGCGAGTGGTAAAGATCGTCGGTTATAACAACATATTTATATATTGGTAGATGGTCTATCAGTGTTTGAGAGATGTGTGATGATAGAATGGTTAGTTTTTAGTGTCAAGTTTTCTAAAAATCGTGTTTATTTGTACCCGATTTCTGACAAATTTTATTATTCTTTTATAGTCACGTGGTCTGTATTTTTTTTAAATAAGTTAATCAGAGAGATAGTAAACATTACAAATGTTACAACAGAGGAACTGAATCTATCCTTAGTTCAAGATGTAGTTTTTATGTCAAGACGTGTGAAAAAAACGAAGTGATGATGATATGAACTTCAATATTAGAATGAGTATTGAGCCATTAGGAGATGTATAGACACTATAATTATTATTGCCATACCAATTTGAAGGTAGTATCAATTGTTCGAGGCCAAAAATCTTTCCATCTTTCAAAAAAAATAGCAATTCTTAAACTTGGATTTGAACATCGGATAAACTCCCATACTTAATATATCCGATGAAGCTGAAAAGGTATCTATAACGCTACACACTTTAAATACTGAAACACACCTGCATTTTTGCCATCATAAAACGGGCCAGGTGACTTCCGAAGAAGAATTTTAACGCTGACAAGATAGTCCAGTCATTTTGAACATTAAAAATCGAAAATTTAACAATAATTCCAAAAGTTTTCAAACTTCGGTCAAGTGAATGGTACATTGGGACGACAATAAATCTCATTTTGCAACCTTGTCCGCAGTCCGGAACATTACTAAAATTGCAATTAAATTAATTTTTGCTATATGGTCGTGAAAAAAATTCCAAAAGTTCTGCAAACTTGGAGTGGTGTTAAATATATTATTTTACATCACGTGTCAAATTTGCAACCAATTTAAATGTACGGAACATTTTTTTTATTAAAAATTAATGTTTTTCTTTATTAAACTGAAGGAAAACGTTCCAAAAGTTCTGCAAATTTGACAGATATATCGGAAAAATATACCGAACGATTGTATAAATTTGCAACCTTTTACGTTGACCGGAACATATTTATTTATAATTCTTTTTAATTCGTGGTCATTTTTTCGAGTAAGGTGGTCTCGGAATAATTACAAAAGTTTTGAAACTTGGTTGCAAACTTCGAAAACATCTATTCTGATGCATTTGCAAATTTGCAACCTCATACGCGATCCGAAACTTTATGCAATTTGCAAAAATGTAATTTTTTTATTTTATCACCTTATTACATTTTTGCAAATTGCATAAAGTTCCGGATCGCGTATGAGGTTGCAAATTTGCAAATGCATCAGAATAGATGTTTTCGAAGTTTGCAACCAAGTTTCAAAACTTTTGTAATTATTCCGAGACCACCTTACTCGAAAAAATGACCACGAATTAAAAGGAATTATAAATAAATATGTTCCGGTCAACGTAAAAGGTTGCAAATTTATACAATCGTTCGATATATTTTTCCGATATATCTGTCAAATTCGCAGAACTTTTGGAACGTTTTCCTTCAGTTTAATAAAGAAAAACATTAATTTTTAATAAAAAAATGTTCCGTACACTTAAATTGGTTGCAAATTTGACACGTGATGTAAAATAATATATTTAACACCACTCCAAGTTTGCAGAACTTTTGGAATTTTTTTCACGACCATATAGCAAAAATTAATTTAATTGCAATTTTAACAATGTTCCGGACCGCGGAACAGGTTGCAAAATTTTATAGTTTGTTTTAATACCATTCCCGACCTTACATCAAAATTTGAAAACTTTTGGAATTATTGTGAATTAAATGTTCAAACTGACTGGACTAAGAGTCAAGACCGGAATTTTCTGTAAAATTCTTCCTGGATACTTGATATTTCCTTCAATATTAAATTTATAAACAAAAATTTCAGCGCTGTGTGTCAAAATATTAAAGTACACTGATCGCTTACGTGACGTAAACATTGTATGTTAAACTTTACTTGCGATCGTCCAGTAGTTGATATTCGACAGTAATTTATTAAATTTACATTTCAATAACATTAATTAAATTTCAACGGATTGTAACGGATTGTTATCTTCATAACAGGCTGTTTAGGCACGTATAGTATGACAAACGTGACGTGTACGCTCATTCCGTTACGTATCCAATTCAAATTTCGATAAATTACTGCGTTGTAATACGGGCGAAACATTCAAGCATTTCGCTACCGGGCTTATTGAAATGCTTCTGCATTTCAACTACATTACCTTGTTTCCAATACCAGACATTAGTTTAACACGTTGTCATTGTTGTTTTAACGTGTCATTAACAGTTATTCGTAAAGCTGTTTCAAGACGGCTATCGCAATAGAGTTAGCGTTATGGAGTATCATATAATTGTACGTATTGAAAACTGGTGGGGTCGGCGGTCCCATGCCGCTATGAAAGTAGGCGCACAATAAAACCTTATCGTTGTCATGCAACGCTATAGAAAGTATATTTTACTATGTCGAAGTCAATGAATCGACAGCATCGTAGAGGGGAACTGTTTTAAATAACATAACATTAAATATTTGCATACCAACAAATGCTAAATGTATATTGATCTACACAATTTGTAACAACTCTATAGGTACCTACGAGATATTTGTGCAAATAAACGTTTTGTCTTTGTCTTATAGTTATTGCGAACCTAAACTTGTAATCAAATACTTTTAAATACGCCTTCATTTGATTTATTATAAAGGGTTCGATATATTTATTACTTGAAGTTTAACCTAATGAAAACGCGCAGACAATCTAAATTGGGGAATGCCTAAAAGCATTCCCACCTGTGCTGTCGATTCCAATTAATAAATTTCATGACAATTCAGAAATGGCTTAGTGTTTAATTCAGGGCATCATAATAATATTAATATTGTAGAATGATTATATAAATAAATATATTTAGATTCTTGTTTTTAGGCTGCGTCCATTTTGGCGAGAACTGCAGTTATGTCACTTTTTGTGATACATAACCTCTACCAAAATATTTTTTCGAAACTTTACAGTAATTTTCTTACTGTGGTATTACTCCTACTTTAACTTTTCCTCAAGTATAGTATCACTCTATCTAGTCATATAAAAGTCTCTGTTAAATTAAATCACTAGCAACAGAGTAGCTATTTCTGCCTATCTGCACTCAAATTTTCATAAATTGGTTACGGCATCGATCGGAAACTGTCTGGCTCCTGTCTTATTAATTTATCGAATCAGTCCTATTAGAAACAACAAGATGGCGGTGGTGAGGTGACATTCACCATAGTACGAGTACTTATTGAGAAACCCTTTCAGCTACGGTTTTACTGTCAAGAGTGTACAGCATTTTGAAGTTCAGTGCATTTATGAAACCAAAATGAAGAAGGCTATTCCCGGTATTTCGTTGCGTGACAGAGTCAGAAAAAATTAAATCCATACAAAAACGAACGAAATACTCGTAGCTCCCAAAGTTTGATACTCGTAAAAGTGGCAATGGGCTGGCCTAGTCGTTTGCGGGACTTGCTATCGTTTTTTTTTCACCGAGTTGATCACCTTTTTATGTAATTGTAAAATCTAAACTTTTCAATTTTACTCATTACAAGGTATCCCAAACATTTAAATTTATGATCAGATTTAATATATTTGCTAACTGATATATTTAAATGAAGGGTAAAGCCAGGAATATGTTGAGTTTAAAACATGATTGCTACATTTATAGCACTGAATCTGAACCAAAAAAAGATCATAAAACAATTGCAATTCAAATCGGTTTCAATCAATTACCAATGATTGCAATCACAACGACATCGAAACGACACGTAAATCCCTTAGAGGGGTTTGCTAGTACGCAGCACTAATCAGCTCGATCTGTTGGTGATGAGCTGTAATGATATGACCGCCACGTACTCGTACATTTCACGGGTTAACTACACGCTCTAATGAATTTGGAAATTTAAATATTTGTTTAAACGTAACACAATTTTCTTTTTAATATTAAATTGTGAGGGTAGCTTAAGTATGAATTATTATTAAAAACTTAAAAGTTATCACCAATTGAGTTATATTAGACAATATAAACTTCGATTCACGATTCGTTTTGATTTATTAAATAGAATGTTAATTGACTGGATGTAGATGATGACAAAGGCATTAGAGGCATAATATTAAATAATAAGAGTTATTTTCTGATTTAGTAACAGCCTTCTAAGCGTTATTCACATTGGTTCATTTCACAGGTAAATTTTGTTCCTGGGCTTGTAGTCTAAAAGCGCATAAGGAACTTTTAATAAAAAGCATAAGAGAGCAAAATTACACCACCTTAAGTTGAGTGGTTGAGTTCAACAAAAGCGGTAGGCATGTGAAGTCCACCTAAGAGTGTAACCAGAATGAAACTAAGGGGTTGTTGTCGTTAAAAATGACCCCTTAGATCAATACTGTATTAGCCTCTAGTACTTTTAGGACAGATGGCAATGAGTAAAAGCTTTTAAAATCATAATGGAACAGTTGGATTTAAGAAGATCTAAGAGGGAGTGAACTCGTTTATAAAAGGGTTCAGCAATAAACTTGAAAGGGTAATGTGGGCATATTCAGAATCCGACATCCCTGCTTACATGATATTCATTACTGAACATCGGATTAATTATTGTGGAATTTCATCTTGTCATTGAATATGGAATCTCTGAGTCTATTAGGCGTATAATTAAGCGTTCAGACATCAGCTATGGTTATTGAATGATTGCTTGTGTATTTGTGTCCAAAGATTTAATGGAATACGTTGACGAAATTGGTAAGATAAAAATAATGGTTAGTATTTTTAATGATTTACATCTTGAGCATGTTTAGATATATCTTGAGATATATCATATCTTTTAGATATATTGTGTTGTAAAAACTTGTACTGAAGGTACCTAAATAAAACGAAAGAAATGATTGAAAAGAGTGTGGTAATTTTACAGCTACCAAAGGCTATACAATAATAAGTATGAATATAGAAGATAATAGAAAACCTATCGATATCAATTAAATTACTTTCTTAATAGAAACTTCATGTTAACGAATTTTTGTCTTGTTTCCCTTTCCTACTCATTTAGAAACATTATATTATTTATGTATTGTAGACGTCGGTCCTCGCATTTTGTTCTACTTTCGTAAAGTCCGCGTGCAAAACACATCAGCGCGTTTGCATAGAATTATCATACGTCTGAAAGAATGTTTTTATAAAACAATAGTATACATTTAATTTTATAATATAGCGACAGATGCAAAAAATAATACTGTTTAGTACTATCTTTAAACATTTTGTACACCATTGTAACAAAGATGATTTTTTCACTATTATAAGATCATATTCTTGGTAAAGAATCATTTGAATCGATTCAAATCAATTCATTTCATTAGATACGATGTAAGAAAAAAAATGTCGCATTCTTTAATGTTTTAAGGACTTCTTAAAGAGACAGAATAAATACAGAAAAAGCTCACAATGTGAGCTCACATTGCCAGTGAGCGAAATTGAAAAACTACCGAGATGTACTCAGATACCTAAGATACCTAAATAAACATTTAAATAAGTTTCAGAATATCTTATGCAGAACTAAATTTTTCTGAATCAACTGAATTAATTTCATTGTAATGATAGCTAAATATTTGAACTATTATTATGGATAAATTTCAACTTCATTTAAATTTTCGTATTCTCTTGAATTTCAATATTGAGTACTTTGGGAACTTATCCTAATATTTCCGCCGAATATTGTTCCAAACACTTTCAATTATTTATTGTATAATTTACCGATAAAGAAGCATACGTAAAGAAGTTTTGTAAAGTTTAAATATTAGTACACACACCACAGTACCCTCAAAGGTAAAGGTTGTTTATTTGAAAGCTTTGATAATAAAAATCAGTTCTATATTCAGCATGAAAAATGACCCGATGACGAGAATCATTAAAAACTAGAAAAACATAAATTGGTCATTCAAATGTCATTGTGTGCTCTCCACCAAATAATATATGATATTTGTTTAAATATAAAGAGGTGCTCTATTTGGTGATTAATAACGACATTTAATCATCGGTCTTCTTATTTGTCTCGTTTAGAAAGGCTCCCTTAAGGGAAAATGGTGTAAAATGATGATTAATACAGTTACTGTTCATCACAAAATATATCGTTTGACATAGTTTGTCACCAAGCAACAACAGTCTTACCATAATTGGTTAAAATATATGATTATTGTCCTGATTGGATGTTCAACTTTGACGATGTGATTGATGTGAATTTCTCTACCAATCCTGAACTTGCTCTGTTTGACTCATAAGTGTCATTACTCTTTGTATATTTTATTTATAGTGTTATTTTTATTTTTCCTGTATATTTAATTAATGATTTAATTTAAGTTTTAATTTTTTTTTAAACAATTAAGTTTATTGCTCTATATTACGAGTATACATATAATATATGTCAAGTCAATCAATCCTATCCGCAGGTAACTGTAGCCAAATCAGCAATGTATCACATCGTAGTACAATTTTAATGCAATGCAATCAGTGTTCTCAACCTCGATTCTTTAAAGGTACAAAAGGTTTAAACATACACATTGGAAAAGTCCATAAAAATATTTCTCATAATAGTTTAAATATCCAAAATTCACAATCCAGTAGTCAGGTTCATAATATACCAAGTCAATGTTCAGATAACCAGTCTTCAATATTATCTTACACCTTAAGCCGTTTGAAGGGTTCTGTAGCAACGGTGAAGCGAATCCCTCGCGGAGCGCGTATCACAGTAGCTACATGCCTTTCAAGTGTAATTCGAGAGGTCGTCTCTAAAAATTCTGTGGATAGTTGGAAACACTTGTTGACATTCGCTTACTTTAAACTACATGCAAAGAGGGATGGTCGCAGCTCTCTTACAAATATCATAAAATCTAACTGTTATAATTCTCTCACCCTACTTGATGTTATTTCACATAGAACATTTTCCCAGTCTGACATTCGTAGAAAAATAGAACAAAAAGTGAATGATGGAGATTTAAAGGGCGCTGCGACTCTCCTTTTTTCTTGTGATACCATTGCACCTGACTCTCCTGAAACCATTTCGGCACTAAAAGATAAGCATCCATCTCCTTTAACAACAATTCACCTTCCAGATCCTCCTTGCAATGATGACGCTTGCCTTCAGGTTAGTAAAAAAGATGTTTTGGCTGCTTTGATGTCTTTCAAGGGTGGTTCCGCTGCTGGCCTAGACGGACTATCCCCGCAACATTTGAAAGATTTAGTCTGCAACTCCACGGGTGAAGCAGGCGTGTCGCTCTTGGAAGACATCACTAAGTTAGTAAACCTAATGTTGGAGGGTAGAGTACATCATGAAATCACAAACATCTTATATGGTGCAAATCTATGTGCCCTCAAAAAAAAGGATGGAGGAATACGTCCGATCGCCGTGGGGTGCACTTTTCGCCGCCTTGTTTCTAAAACCTGCTGTCGACATATAAATGCAACAGTATCTTCAGAGTGCTCACCTGTACAGTTAGGTTTTGGAATCAAGGGAGGCTGTGAGGCTGCGGTCCACGCTGCTCGTACTTTTTTGTCAAACAACGGAGGTGAAGTTTTGTTAAAGTTAGATGTGAAAAATGCTTTTAACTCCGTTGATAGGGGCGCCTTGCTACAAGAAATTAAAAAAATAACACCTTCAATTTATAAGTACCTTTGGCAATGTTATGGTTTTCCTTCTAAATTAATGTACAAATCAAATGAAATTTTTTCTTCCGTTGGCTGTCAGCAAGGTGACCCTCTTGGGCCGGCAATATTCAGTCTTGCAATACAGCCTATTATTTCGGGTTTAAACTCAAAATTTAATATTTGGTATTTAGACGACGGCACCATAGGAGGTGAAGTGAGTTCTGTTCTCAGCGATTTACACACAATCATTCAAAAATTTTCTTCAATAGGTCTTGATATTAACCCTTCAAAATGTGAACTATATATAAATGAAGCATTAGATGATTTTGAAAAATCAAAAATAGTTCAAAAATTTTCTGATGTCACTCCAGGTATCAAAATTTTAACCAAAGATTCACTTCAACTCCTAGGTGCCCCAGTTTTTTTGGAATCCATCACACCTGTTATCGATCGCCAAATTCAAAAGTTTAATCAAGTTTCTGATCGTCTTTATAGTATAAATTCCCATATGGCCTTTTTTATTATACGAAATTGCCTTTTTGTTCCAAAATTCACGTATATTTTAAGATGCAGTCCCACTTTCAAATTTTTTACTGTTTTGAATTCAGTTGACTCTCTTATAAAAAATACTCTCTCCAATATTTTAAACTGCCAACTTTCGGATCGTGCCTGGACCCAGGCTTCCCTTCCCATACGCTTCGGAGGTCTGGGAATCCGCAAAATTTCCAGTGTTTCTACACCAGCTTTTCTCGCCTCAGTACACAGGACGCAGCCTCTTGTTGATGACATTTTGAGTAAATCATTTGTCAATAATATTGAGGTTGCGTTCTTGAGTGAGGCCCGAGCTGCTTGGTGTTTGGCCTGCCCAAGTGAACCTTTCCCAAGTTCAAAACACATCCAGAGGCTTTGGGACGAGCCTATCTGTTCAAAAATGTTTGATAACATTTTAGAATCTTCCGCAGATCAATCGGAACGGGCTCGTCTCTTAGCTGTCTCTGAGAGGGAGTCAGGTTTTTGGTTACAGGCATTACCATCTTTTTCTTTAGGTACTTTTTTAGATAATACTTCTTTTTCTATATCTATTTGCTTGCGGTTAGGATTAAAAGTGAATGAGCCACACCGCTGCCCTTGCGGCGAGAACGTAAACGCTCTCGGACATCACGGACTTTCGTGCCGTCGTAGTGCTGGTCGCTTATCGCGACACGCCTGCCTGAACGATGTCATCCGGAGGGCCCTTGTCACCATCAACGTACCGGCTTGTCTAGAGCCGAATGGTATTGTACGTGATGACGGCAAGAGGCCCGATGGTATGACACTCGTACCTTGGAAACAAGGCAGGTCGCTTGTGTGGGACGCCACTTGTGTGGATACCCTGGCTCCGTCCCATATTCCGGCGACCGCTTCACGGGCAGGCGCAGCGGCCGAGGCGGCTGAGAGCGCCAAGAGGCGCAAATATGCAGTTCTAGGCGAGAGCTACATGTTTGTGCCTTTTGGAGTTGAAACTCTGGGTCCGTGGGGTCCAGAAGCTAAAAAATTTTTTAAAGACTTATCTTATCGGTTAAGTCACGTTACTGGGGACCCAAGAGCTGGATCCTTCTTTGGACAAAGGATAAGTATTGCTATCCAAAGGGGGAATGCAGCCAGCATCTTGGGTACCCTGCCGCAGGACAGTGGTTTGGAATCATTATTTTATTTATAAAATTTTATTTTTATTTATTTTTATTCTATTCCCTTATTTTGTTATAATGTTATGTAAATAGTTATGTATAAATAAATTACAGCTTAATTTAGAAAATTTTGTTTTAGGCCAATTTAGTTTTTGGTCTAGTTTGAATGGTAATGAAATTTTGCACATAACTAACCCTACCTTATTCGTAAAAATTAAGTCTTCTTCACAAGACATTGAAATTTAGCGTAAAAATGGTATTTAGTTTGAAAAAAAATTTTTTTTCGTACTTTATTTTTTAAAGCAGGAAATAATGATATTTGTAAATTTTTTACAAATATATTTTGTAATAGATCGGATTTGGTCAAAAATATATAATAAGGTGCCATTTGAAAATTGAATGTTATCTTGTTTTAAAAATAGTGTTACAAAGTTGTCAGCTGAATTTTTCTGAAGGGGATCGTACTTTATACGAGCAAGAACTGGGACTAATTTGGGTATTGTTTTTGGTAGCTTTTAGGAAGAAGTTCTGTTTTTGTTGTAAGAGCCAAAAGCTCGAACTTTTGCGACTTCCACATTTAACGAAAATATAGGACAATTGTTTTACACAAAAGTAAAAGGTAATTACTTTGTTAAATATAATAATAGTGTTTCGAATTGGACTTTTTAGCACAAAAATAATGTTTCTCTGTAATTAACAGTTCTGTGTTACTTTTTGTAATATAACAAATTTTGTTTTATTGTTATGCATGTAACGTAAAGTTAATGCCATTTTGATCATTTGTCAATTGAGCAATTAACGAATATTGTAATAAAATTTTTTGAAAGCCGTATTACAAATATTAAAGATATACAATAATTTCATTTTTGCCGTTTTTTTTCTACCAATCATTTATTTGTAGTGGAATAAAGAGTCAATTAATAGCCTGCCGTAATTACATCGGAAGCATTAGTAGAATTATTTTTATCGACGTTATAAGGTATATGAATGGCAAAACATGACTGTGTCTAGACAATAATTATTACGAGTAAACATAAACTGGACTCATCGCGGTAAAGTCGTGTCAACTTAATTATTTATTACCACGGACGCACTACGCAAATTAACTTTCAACTTCAGGAAACAAGTGATGTTTTTAAATAACATTTTAAAATAACAGCAGCGCTCTTAAATTTTTTATTTAAGGAATTATGATTGGTTTTTAAATTTTTTTATCTATAACTTTTGAAAAACATAAAAGTTATAAATAGTTTATGAATTCAGCTCAATCAGATTTATTTAAATTGAAATTTTTAATTAATTAGAGGGTAAATAGTTAAGGTTGGAAGTCTCCTGAAAGTTTTCAAATACCCGTAACTTCAGTGCGAAATTTAAATAACCAATGTTCCGCGGGTCCGTCGGCGGCATAAAGTGCCAAATATAACCCGAAGAAACACGCTCAACACCTTAAAATAATACAGTACAGGAAAAAGAAGAAATCGCAGCACCTGAAACTTTTCTTAAAAACTTAAAATTTTGTTAAATTATCTTTAACAAAAAAAAAAGAAGTTCTCCGTCAAAATCCTGCAAATAAAATAAAATTCCAGAAAACCTAAAGACAATAAAACCATAACTCAATATTAAATACTCAATATCAAGATGCAACTCACCGTGCCGAGATGAATCACTGAATTTAAAGCCAATAAATTTTAAAATTGCAAATTACGTTTCAATTAAATTTCAAATTTTAAATTTAAATACACCATTGGATTCTAACACTACAAACCCAGGATGGGAACTTAAGAGAAATTTTGAATAAATCCTGGACTTGTGACTACTTTTCGGGGTAGTCGAGAGGTGAGTTCCGCACGTGCACCTCGAACGGTAGTCTCGTCTGAACTGGCGCGCGAACCCGGGTGCCAACCAAGTGGCGGTCTAAGAGCCCCTCTACGCATGCGCCCTTCAACCCCCATAGAATATTCCATGCAAAGATGTCCATATAACCCGAAATTTAATTAATTTAAGTGTAAGAGTGATCGACCATCGTGTCACTACGACCTTTGTTCTGCCACACGTGTGTAATACGATGTCATTTTCAACATTGCGATTTTATTCGAAACCGCTGCAGGCTCATTTATTTCATCGTTTAATTTAATTTCATCATTTTGTTTTTTAAATTTCATCTTCACTTTAATTTTTATTACTACCCACTAGGTTTGCTAAGTACCTATCACGGCGCCAATAGTTCAGCGACTTTTGTAAATCAAAAGCTGTCGAATTTAGCGAAGTCCGAACACTGCCATGCCTCGGCGGGCAAGTTACCATCTGCCTCGGTACCGATACACAGATTGGTTGGTAACATAAGTAACTTCAATTTTCTATAAAATATTGCATACTTTTTAATCGGCGTGCAGTGTTACAATTTTTTTCTATTTTAATATGGAACGACGTTGTTTTTGTGAATTCCTCCGACGTTTACTTACGAGGTACCTTGGTGCCAGCCTCTACATCCGTCGTTAAGCATCATGTTCTTCAATGTCTTGTGTTTCAGCTGAATATGATATCTCATTTCTGTCTATTTGCATATTTGTAAAATACTAATTTTGAGAAAAACTAAAATAAATTTGATTGGGTGGTCATCAAGCAGTTTTTCGTTTACCGCCTTTAATTTTTATGGTCATTTGGAATATTTTTAAAATGCTGTCATTATGTTATCAACCACTGTCCCTTTTATAATCCCTTGTCCTTATTGTGACGTCAAAATCGGTCGTTTAAGCCAAGTTTATCGTACGACAAAGCCGCTGGGCGAGATACTATACGGCTCAACCATTGGACTAGACTTTACCCACGGCTTCGCCCCCTTTGATTTCAGAACACTCAGAGAGGAATACAAAAGTGTTCTATACATTCATATCACGGTTACCTACCAGCATACCAAATTTTACAAAATGAATGAAGGACACGTAAAGGTAAAGGGTACTGATAAATTTCTTCTTTCTTGATTTAATTCATATTTCTTGGTTATTCTTTCTTGGCTATTCTTCTTTCTTGATTGAGGCTGAGATCAAGCACATCGTCCGGAACTAAGCTGTGATATAGAATTTAAGCTACATCACAACAAAGTTCGAGACGACGTACCTGTCTGAGGCACGTTCTGTCTTCTGTTTAGAGCTCCACGCAAATCCTGATAAATTCTGTAAACATAGCACAATAACGCTACAATACTGCTGTACCCCTAGTCTGAGTTTTAGCAGTTCCGACAGCTTACCAGATGAAAATGCACAGTGTAATAACCAACAGAGGAAAAAGATTTTTAGAAGAGTTAAAAAATTACCTCTATTTGTTATTACACTGTGGACTCCTGTAGTAAGCTGTGTATGATTTACGTATCTAAGTTGTATTTATATTTCTTTGCAACAATCCGCACACGTGGAACTTGTTTTGGTATGGACCCACCACCCTCCCTTATCTCTCTGAGTAGGTATATACCTACTCAGAGAGATAAGGGAGGGTGGTTGCTCAGCAACCAACCGTTGTAGAGTCCACATCACCTGATGATGCTCCGTTTTGGGGCGAAACACGTGTCGTGTACTATTGGAATAAGTTGTTATGGTATATACCTACTCAGAGAGATAAGGGAGGGTGGTGGGTCCATACCAAAACAAGTTCCACGTGTGCGGATTGTTGCAAAGAAATATAAATACAACTTATAACAATGGATTTCCGCAAAGTAACGCCTGATACAATATATTATTTACGTATCTATCCGAAACGAATTTCGTTTCTGGTATCGCTAAAACTCAGACTAAGGGTACTGTAAGCATGATCACTGGCTTCAAAGTAACCATAGGGTAAACGTTAGACGTTAGTATGTCATATGTCAGTGTGTGACATCTTCCCATACTAATGGCACACGTGAAATAAACAAATACTTTGGTTGAACGGATTTGAATGAAATCAAATTTTTTTCGTAGCGCTAAACGTTTTTGAAAACTGTATAAAAGATTTTCTTAAAACCGTCGTATACAATATTCTTTGAAAACCTTTTTTGTATGTACGTTTTTATTTTATTCAATGTAAGTAAATCAAAAACTCTCAAAAATATCTACCAGCCCATGAACTATTGGACTATTAATGTCATTCAATACCTCATTCTATTTCTTTTAAAATATGCGTATCCTTATCGTACGTGTTCATCCCGTTATAAGTCCGAATGTACTGTTAGTTTGAAGTTGTTCCGTGTTTATCGATAACATTTGAATTTGAATTTAAGACTCGAATAATTTAGCGAAGTCCGAACACTGCCGTGCCTCGGCGGGCAAGTTACCATCTGCCTCGGTACCGATACACAGTTTGGTTGGTAACATAAGTAACTTCAATTTTCTATAAAATATTGCATACTTTTTAATCGGCGTGCAGTGTTACATTTTTTTTCTATTTTAATATGGAACGACGTTGTTTTTGTGAATTCCTCCGACGTTTACTTACGAGGTACCTTGGTGCCAGCCTCTACATCCGTCGTTAAGCATCATGTTCTTCAATGTCTTGTGTTTCAGCTGAATATGATATCTCATTTCTGTCTATTTGCGTATTTGTAAAATACTAATTTTGAGAAAAACTAAAATAAATTTGAGTGGGTGGTCATCAAGCAGTTTTTCGTTTACCGCCTTTAATTTTATGGTCATTTGGAAGATTTTTAAAATGCTGTCATTATGTTATCAACCACTGTCCTTTTTATAATCCCTTGTCCTTATTGTGACGTCAAAATCGGACGTTTAAGTCAAGTTTATCGTACGACAACGCCGCTGGGCGAGATACTATACGGCTCAACCATTGGACTAGACTTTACCCACGGCTTCGCCCCCTTTGATTTCAGAACACTCAGAGAGGAATACAAAAGTGTTCTATACATTCATATCACGGTTACCTACCAGCATACCAAATTTTACAAAATGAATGAAGGACACGTAAAGGTAAAGGGTAAGTACTGATAAATTTCTTCTTTCTTGATTTAATTCATATTTCTTGGTTATTCTTTCTTGGCTATTCTTCTTTCTTGATTGAGGCTGAGATCAAGCACATCGTCCGGAACTAAGCTGTGATAAAGAATTTAAGCTACATCACAACAAAGTTCGAGACGACGTACCTGTCTGAGGCACGTTCTGTCTTCTGTTTAGAGCTCCACGCAAATCCTGATAAATTCTGTAAACATAGCACAATAACGCTACAATACTGCTGTACCCCTAGTCTGAGTTTTAGCAGTTCCAACAGCTTACCAGACGAAAATGCACAGTGTAATAACCAACAGAGGAAAAAGATTTTTAGAAGAGTTAAAAAATTACCTCTATTTGTTATTACACTGTGGACTCCTGTAGTAAGCTGTGTATGATTTACGTATCTATCCGAAACGAATTTCGTTTCTGTATCGCTAAAACTCAGACTAAGGGTACTGTAAGCATGATCACTGGCTTCAAAGTAACCATAGGGTAAACGTTAGACGTTAGTATGTCATATGTCAGTGTGTGACATCTTCCCATACTAATGGCACACGTGAAATAAACAAATACTTTGGTTGAACGGATTTGAATGAAATCAATTTTTTTTCGTAGCGCTAAACGTTTTTGAATACTGTATAAAAGATTTTCTTATAATCGTCGTATACAATATTCTTTGAAAACCTTTTTTGTATGTACGTTTTTATTTTATTCAATGTAAGTAAATCAAAAACTCTCAAAAATATCTACCAGCCCATGAACTATTGGACTATTAATGTCATTCAATACCTCATTCTATTTCTTTTAAAATATGCGTATCCTTATCGTACGTGTTCATCCCGGTATAAGTCCGAATGTACTGTTAGTTTGAAGTTGTTCCGTGTTTATCGATAACATTTGAATTTGAATTTAAGACTCGAACCTCTGGAGACTACTTCAGAAGGAATTTCTTTGAACAAGCGTAACTGTCCCAAATCTAATTCATTTTAAACGTTCTTTAAAATTATACTAATGGTCAAGGTCAAGAGTCAAGAGATTCTGCTTTCTTCAGATGGCTGTTCAGCCAACACGTACGCAGTCAGATGTTGCGAACGAGTAGAATAGAACTACGCTTTCATACAGCATCCAGCCACGTACCTGTTGTCTGCCGATGGCTCCTCCCGCTGCTGGCATCACTGATGATCAGCTTCCGTTCCGACCAAGTTATGTAAAGTCCATCTAATTTTAAAATGAACGCCCCTCCAGGTTCAGACAGTTCATATTTACATGCAATGTGGGTGCTTGGACATAGAAGTCCAAATTGATCGTTTAGATTGGCTATTTGGTTAATTGTTACGGTTATTTTACTGGACACCGGAGCAGATGGCCAACTATTGTATTAATAACGCGAACACAGGATAAAGAAGTCGTGACTTCCCAAAAAAAACGCCCTCCTCAAAAAAATCAAGTGTTTTTGATTGATTGGCTGCTCGAATAATTAGTTGATTGACAAGAACGCGTAACAGTGTATGTAGTAAAAAAAATAATAGTAAGTACCTAAAGTCCTCTCACTAGTATAAACTATAAAAATGAGTAAGCGTTCATCTTAGAATAAGACGGACCATACGACTGTACTAATACAAACTACTGAACATGCAGACTTTAAAAAAATAACTCCTCACTCGGACAGACGACTAACTGGTCACCGACACTCAGCGCACGTCTATCCTAAAATGAACTAAATACATTTAAGTAACTAATTTTAATGTTTACATAAGGTTGAGTATTTAAAGTTAACTAAAGTAACTAAGAGAACCGTTGGACGACAGCCTCCATGCTTCCCCAGTGCTAGTCCTAAAATGTTTAAGATGAATACAAATCATTAATTTAGTCCTCCTCATCGATTTCGATGACGGCGACCCCGGCAGTATGGTTTTACTATTGTCTAGCGTGAGCCCTGATATGACTTGCTAGACCAAACTTTGTCTTGAAAGTGCGGTTACAGACTACGCAATATAGCTAATTTAATTTATATCATAAAGGGCCCTTTACAAACGCTATTTCTTCCACTATTGCTATTATAACTTGATCTTTTATTTAACGATACGATAACGAAACGATAACTATACGGCGTTGGTCTGGATTACAGATCCTCCCGGTGATCGTTGTGAAGAATGGCTATGATAAAGATTAGTAAACATTTGATTAGAAGTCAGCTAACCGCAACTGCTACACTCCTCTCGCAACTCCTAAAGGGCTTTTAGAGTGAATAAAAACATTAGTTATAACTGACGGTGATAGATGAGGAATACGACTACGTTTCTCCAGCGTCCTAGAAGGATTATAAGATAACAAAGATATAATATTAGGTTTAAATGTTGATGGCAGCTCAGCGCAGAGACTATCCTAAAAGGGTTATAAGAAAAAAAGATGTCATTAACGTTAGGTTCAACAACCTCTCACGATAACTTGTAGGTAGAAGGCTGCAACCGCACTTTTCAGTATCTACCCTGAAACGATTATAAGATAAACAAAAGGCTTTATTAAGGTTATGTAGATACCTATGTTTGTCCGATAATTACGACGTTGAAGGCTGCGACGTGAACCAGCGCTCGAAAAGAATTATAGAATAATTAAAAGGTAAAGATATAAAGGTAAAAATGTTCAGATTATATGCGGCAAGCCCTTTCCGTCGACGACTAACACGGAGGCTGCAACAGCAATTCAGCAGTGCCTATCCTAAAAGGAAATTAATAAAAAAAGTTATGTTACTAAGGTTATTTGCAGTCAGCCGGCGGCCGCTAGAATACTGAAGACTGCGTATACGCCTTTCCAGTGTCAATCCTGAGAAGATTATAAGAAAAAAAAAATATTAAAATTATTAAATTTGTTGCGATGCCCGCTCCTTACGACTATAGCAGGTTGACGGCTTTGATCACGTGTCAACAGCACCTATTCTAAAAGAAAATTATAAAAAAATATTTTATGAAGATTAAGAGTTAGCATTGATGCTAATCCCTCACCACGATAACAGGTTCAAGATTACAAAAATGATCCTTCAGTGCCTTTAATTAAATAGAAGGAGTTTTTTACAGGTAACTGTTCACGACGACAAGTGGCAGGTCGATGTAAACACAAAACCAAAATTTTATAATTTCTCTAAGAAACGCGGTCGTTTAGCGATAGTGACACGATAGTCGTAATAAAAGATTTAATAGATAACCTACTAAGATTTATAATATAACCAATAATCTATAACCTCTTCCTTACGTTCTCTGAATAGATTATCTATAACTTTCAGCGCCTAGCCATTTTTACCGGGCGCTAAATACATCGGTAAAATATTTGAATGGAAACATAAATAAAAGACAAAAAAGGTGGGAAAAGATTTATTGACACGAACACAGGTAACATTTACATAGAGTAACTATTTAATAAATAAGAATACATAAAAACATTTTCATCCAATTGAATGCTAAAAGTATAACATTGAACGAAGACTACAATAATTGTGTTTTTATTTTAAGTTGTAATAGGGTGTTTATTATTAACTGGCGCGAAAGGTATAATATAATGTGCAGATAAGAAACTAACGGTACTACCGTACATGTACATTAGGTTTCTTTACCTATATCTACTATTACCTCACCTGCCACAAAAATAGATGAGGCAGGTAAGCGATAGATAAAGATGAAATAATGTGTGATGAAATAAGAAATTAAATTGCTAGTAATAATAAACTCACCTACCATACAAATGAGCAGATGGTTATTTATTAATGATGATTTGATGATTGTCAGTAAAGATTGCCTCACCTGCCACGCAAATGTACAAGGCAGGTGAGCAATATGTGACAATGATGAGATAATGATGAGAAATGGGCACCCTCACCAACCGCGCAAATGGGCGTGGCAAATGATAAGTCAAATATATGATGGTTATGAAATTGTTATGATATGGATATGGTTATGATATTATTATGATTATTTAAAGATGCCGTAAAGCGTAGCGGTTTGCAAATGATTGGCAAGTGCACTTAAATGTACAAAAGCTATATAAGTGAAAAGTAAGAATTGGCAATATATTGCTTTTCTCTAAAATTACGCTGTGATACTACATTATGTAAGTTTTCCACAAACCGTAAATTATGAATAATAAAATATGTCAGACGAGGGAAACATGATGGTGACCTGAATGTGAATGATATTAAAGACATTCGATTGTTGATGGAGAAAGGTGACTGATAAGGAATGACAGATAAAAGATGAATAAAAAGTAAGTTGTGATGAATGAAAGGCACTAATTAATAAATGGTTCTCATATTTTTATCAAAGTTGAGAAGTGATGGAGTGATACATGAATTATGGCAGGTGATATGTCGAACTTGAATTTATTGTTAATAAGATTCTAGATCACAATGCAAGGATGAAATGCTTTATAGCGAACTCGTGTAGCTGGTTTAGTTATGGTTGCAATGTTAGTAATCTTTCCCTTCCCGTCACCGTATTGAATGTGAAATTAAATGACAAAATAACGAAAAATGACAGCTACTTTCGGGTTGACCACTTAACTTTCAAACAATTTTGTGTATTATAGTTTCAAGCTAAGGGAACAACCGTTCCTTTGGTCTGTTCGCTTTTCTCATAGAGCCAAATGACATTAGTATTGCCAAATGAGCATAAGAGTTACGACCCCTTCTTCCATGCTGTGTGTCACTTTCATGTGACAGGACTGTGCAAACACAGGGTTATGCTGGACTCCATCAGCTATAAACCCATGTGGTTCCACCACATTATATGGTCGGGGGCACGGGAACACTTTCGCATTCTTCCGCATCCCCAACAGCGATGGCTCCCTCGAGGACGTCTCCTCATTGAAGGGTGAGATCCCATCATTTCTGCTTTGAAAGGCACACTTTGGGGGTTGCAACCCTACAGTGACCTCCATCCTCCCCTTCCAGTCACCCCTTACCTCACCAATTGAAAATAAAGACAAAAAAGTAGGTAATTAAATTATAAAATAAAGCTGTTTAAAGTTTCAATCTTAAAAAAATAATTTCATTGGATTAAATTTTTTTATAAGGGTTGCTACCCTTTTAGTGACCTCCAACCTCCCCTTACAGTCACCCCTTACCTCACTGAATAAAAAAATACGACTATGGAAATGACACTGACAATTTTGCTTCTTTAACACTTTGAATGTCCAATTAATAGACACAATAGTTAAACTGAATTATTTCAAGTATAGTGCCAAATAGCTGCAGCCGATAGTACCAACCATGATAATACATATTGAAGTCGCCCTAAAAGATTTTAATTTAATCATCAAATGTCTAAATATCGTTTAGATATGACACCATTTACTTAATTTTGAAATTAGAGTTCCGTTAGAATAAATCCTGACTTGCATTTAATTCCTTTTAAACACTAAGTTCTTGCTGCTTCACAGCGGGTTAAGAGGATGGCGGTAAGCTACCTCCACAAGTGGGCTACCATGGCTAAGAGTAAACATCGATAAAATATAACCATATTTTTTCAATGATACCTTTTAACTTTACAGATGGTTTCGAAAATGTATCGAATACAAATGTTAAATTCCTTCATCACCAGACCAGCCAGACTGAATCAAACTTCAAACTTCTTAAGATCTTCGTTGATCAGTTCTTTTTATACTCCATTTATCCTACCGATCCCCTCGTCGGTACCAAAGTCGTACGTTCTACGCGGTTGCTACGGCGCGTAGCCCTTGCATACGTTGCTACGCTACGGCGCTACGGAGAGTAAAGTTATGTTATGAAGTGTACAGAAATAATGTCACATCTTTGAAAGAACCCTACGATTTTGTGTATATCATAGATGTTCATATTTATATCATTGTTATTATATATGTTTTAATGAATATGCCTTATAAACTACTGAACAAAGTAAGTAGTAAGTAAGTGGTTTATAAAGAGTATATTAAAACACAATACGTCACATAAGACGTAGAAGGCCGTTTGTTAAAAGTTAATAATAATGCATATTGTATTCACTTTACCGTCATGTACAACTTTAACATCAATATTAAAATTAACAAAATAGTGTTTAAATGTTACAAAACTGCAAATATATTATAATCAGTCATGATTCCGTTATGATCACGATATAACTACAAAATCACTATCTAATAAGTAAAAAACGCACGAATTGTTATCTATATGAAACACAAGACACAAAGACCTGCTTTACAACGGGTTAAGAGGCTGGCGATAAGGTACCTCACCGGTGAGTAATAATATGGCTCTACCAACTATTGTTATAATTTAAGTTGTTATAAATTGTATAATAAATGAGAGTTGTCAAGGGACACCCGGAAGGAACGAAGTTCATGACGTAAATGACAATGTCATTTTCACTTTTTGCTGTCATGACGTAACTGAAGTTCATGACGTAACTGACGTAGTCATGAACTTCAGTCATTGTCATTTACGTCATGACTTACGTCATGACAGCAAAAAGTGTCGTGACAACTTTTCGTAAGAATTTTTTCCGTCTAGCCCCCTTTCACAACGCGCGATTAGGTACTTCGTTCCAAAAACAATAATATACACCATAATTGTTTAGCCGGAGTCCGAATTAGTTATTGTATTGTAATATACGATATAGTTGTTATTTGAAAATCAGTCAGCGCAAAAACAGTTTGAACAATACAAATTATTATTTGCATTCAATCAGAAAATTTTCGTACAACATGTCACCAAAAACATGTTATTCGTAGGTATAATTATTGTATAACACCAAATGATATCAAATTTAAACGTTTGTTGAATCAAACAGATTCTATCGTTTGTCGCTGTAGTCATTAAATCAGTATTTTCAATAGAATTAATAAGTATTTATCAGGAAATCAGCAGTCAACACAATGCCGCAGGAAAAGATCTGAAATTGAACTTCACTTACCTTTCACTCTCTTTAATTGGGAGAATTAAGATGATGAAGGCACCAGCAGATTCGTGATTTTTACTTACCTGTAAAAAAGAAAAAAAACTTTAAAATTTGATCATCAAAATAAAATTGTAGCTTACAATACGAAACACATGTACAACTAGGACTAGGATTCTGTGTCGTGTGTGCCATGGATACACAACACACCTGGATAAGAAACAGAAATTCAAACTCATCATTCAAATCTCTGCTCTGGTTTGTAACTCTTACTTAAAAAAACCGCTGAAAAGATATGGATAAAATTAGTAGGTTATAACTTGGATTTATGAGTACATATAGAAAAAATATTAATAATATCGCTCTCCAAACCAAGTAGTATAATAGTACAAATTATATCCTAACCTCAACAGTAACTCCAGTGAGTAACTAACGTCGTATGTAATTGCAATCTTAGTTCATGACCGCGTATAAAACGAAATCATTAATACATGGACATGGACACGCGGACAGCGTGCTGAACTAAGGCTAACCGGGTAGAGAGTTAAAAATGTAATATAACAGGCCAGATATATTCCAAAAACTTGTTAAACTGAGTTAACTAAACGATAGCTAAAACGTCCATGCCCGAACCAAAACAGAATCACGACAAATTTCAATATCCGAACAGCGCCGCACTTTTAACTCACTTTGCGAGGGCACCGTTAACTTATATTGCATGTCAGATTGAAGGGGAGCTTATGCACTTAGTGATGAGTTTATTACCTACACACGCGGCTAGTTCATTTTCCGACGAGTATTGACACGCGTCCACAGACTATGATCACGTAGAGGTGGTCATGAGAAAGGTGCATCTTAACGAAGTTAGATTAAACTCAGAAACTGCAAACCTTTTATTCATTATTACGTACAATTTGTGCGTCTTGATGAACGTCATTCTTGAAGGAATTGAAATATCATATTGATGAAACATACCTTAATTCGTGGTTTCATGTTTTTCATAAATATTAATGGAAAGGAGTTATGTGGCGTATGGGAAAGTAGTTGAAACATACTATTATATAAATAGAAAGTTTTAATGACATATCGTTATAACTTACTATTTTTAGTACTACTAGTACATATAGGAACTAGATGGCGCTATGTGTGTAAATAAGGATCTGGATCTGGATTCTGGAAGTGTCAAGAAAAGAAAGCCGAAGACAATCAAAGCATAATAATGGGAATTTCTGAATTAAGAGTCTCGTCTGACGTTTGCCATAATAATTATAGGACGTGCCTACATCCTTAGACTAAATGCAATAGCTTTTACATGCAGAACTACAGTTCTATTCTCTGTTAGTTCCCACACTGTGCTCACATCCGTCCCACATGTTATTATACGAAGTCAAGCGCGAACATATTCTTCAAAGCCTCGCGGATGTTTAGGTTCTTTTCCCTTTTTTAATTTTACGATATTAACGCCCGGAGCCGTTAGTGCTCGGACACAACTTTTCATGTTATTATTACAGCGCGACAGCAAATATTAAGCCTTTAGGGAACACATCAATATATTGTGTATTACGGTCCCGATGGTAGAGCTCAAAGTCCAATATATAGGGCCCTCGAAGACCTAAAAGTAATTTCAGGCAATAGTAAATAGAGGTTTGTGAGAGGGGAATGAAAAGGGTTACAATAATACCAATATTTGATTAGCTTCCTACAAATTGCTTAGTTACAAATCTCATATTATTAGGTGTTTGTAAAAGGGCGGCTATTTTGTAATTAAAAAAAATTCTATGGCTGTTAAATGGGCCGGGGCAAACTCTCTAAACCACCCAGTTGCAAGCACCAATGACTTTTCAAATGTACTTTGTTTATAAAAAAATAGATGTCACTATGAAAATAGTGAAAAATACCATCTGAATAAAAAAGAATGAACGCTCGTGAGGAAACCCGAATGCGTGAGAGTTCTCAATTATATACTTAACCTTCATAGGGTCTTCGGGTCAAATTGGACCCATTTTCGGATAAAAGTTTAATTTTCTCAAGGACTATGCGTTTTTAGAGTCTGATATTTTATGACTACCGAACAAACCGAACGTATTGCTCTATACCACTAAGTAATCGATCAAAACTGGGAACGATAGGTTAACATGCCCTTAGACTGTGTCCTAATTGCCATGTCGCTCGCAAAAGTTGCTCATAATATGACAACCGTTCAACGTCATTGCATACATTTGTCATGGCAGTGCGTTTTCAATTAAGACAATTCCATACAGAACTCTGTATTTAATTGTCTGTTTACAAAACTGTCGGTTTTGTCAGCCAATTAGGACACGGCCTTAGGTAAACAGTAATGTTACTTGCTACTAGCACTGATCGTATAAAGTTGCATTACTTTTCAAAATCAAAATCAAAAATCAAAATCATTTATTTGCACGAATATGGGTTAGTTATTGGTTTTACATGGCATTTTGATCAATCCATATTCACCTTTTCAGGTATACAAATTAAAGAAGTAAATAAACAAATAAAACTAATGTTAGTTATACAAATTAATTAAAACTTTTTTATTTATTTTCATCGCTCGCAGACAAACAAAAAAGTTCTGATCACTCGTTAAAGTATCGCTCGGTACTTATTTACTCAAAGCCTCTGTAAATTACCCCCTCATACAATTTCCATCGTAACTTTTAATAACCTGGGATGGTATAACACATTGTTAGTGGAAAGTCCAACACATAAAATCAGAGTCTAGCTTAATTACGAATACCACTCAATTGAATCACGAAACTTCTACGTTCCACCCCTTTACCAAGTCCGTGGTTCAACTCAAATATACACTTAGTAATTCAAGCTAGACAATCAATTTCTATAATTGGCGGACCGAAGAAGCTACACCGGAATTATTAATAGTCCAAGAGCTGTGTGACATTTTTCAAGAAGTGTTGAAGGACATACAATTACATCACATGTATGCAACACGTGGAATAGCTTATTTTTAATATGTAAAAAAGTGTTTGAAGCTCTTTGAATTTTTATTTAAGAAAAAAAAATTGTAGCCAGAACACTGAGTCGAGTTTGTGACATCACGAGGCGTCTCCAACGTTATTTAAAAAAAACTAAATTTAAAAAAATAATATTTGTAAATAAAAATATATATTTTCAAAAAGACAGGCCATTTTAGCATGATTTTAATTCCAACGTCTTTTTAGAATTTGGCTAAATTCTATTGCCTGCTAGCCCTGCATTATTTCGAAAATTACAAACAAACTATTCGACTTGATTTTATGATGCCTCAAATACTAGAAAAATGTCTGTCATCTCTCTCCAGCTATAATTAGTATATCTGATAGATCTGTATGCAAATAAGCGTTAAGTTTATTCAGGTGTATCAAACTAATAAACACAAGGAGATGGATTTATTAGTTGTACTTCAGTGCATTTAACGAGCTGGTATTATATAGAAAATTACAAGTTAGATCTAAGTTATAGCAAGATATAAATCGCAGATGTTAGTTAGGAGACTAGTTGAAGTGGAAATTAATAACAAGCTTATTAGTGGAGTATCTAGTTAAGTATTATTTATCGCTTGACGGAGTAGACAGATTGGATCAAACATTTATTTACGTTCTATCACCATTCTAATACGAGTAGTGTTCCTGGGAAGGCACGTTCAACCGTTGTCATAATGAGTCGTGAAACAAAAAGGCATTTTTTATTGGTTGAGGATTTCTATATCTTTATCTTAAGGGCGGATATAAAAATAACATCACATATGAGTATTTCATAAACTTCTAGAATATTTATTTAGAGATATAGATTTATTATAGATATAGATATATAGAGTACGATTCCAATTTCAATATTCGAAGTTAAAACATAAACCAACAGTTGCATACAAATGTAATCTCAATCACTTTTTAGTCTGTTCCAATTCCATTTTCGAATTCAAATTTCAATGACAGCGTCCTAAATGACAGAAGTGGACTCAGAAAAGCATCCAATGAGAGCTCGTTAAAAACCGCAGGATAGATAGCAATATTAGATCCGAATCGAACACAAGCTTTGAGCAAACCTTAATCAAACTGACGTACAATAATACCAAATCATAAACGTGGAATGCCATGTCACGACCAATGTAAGTAGCGGATTTATGATTAGGATGAGTACGCTGCAGCCTAGTAGGTAGTTTTGCGGGGCGACGAATTTCCCATTTTGTCCCACAGAAATAAAAAAATACATTATTAAACAAGTTTCCAAAATTAAACAATACAATACAAACAATACAATACAAACATTGTAATTATTGTTTAATAATTACAAGCATTATTACAATTTATTGTTTTATTTTCGATTTGTTGTTTCTACACTAGTGGGAAAAGTGAAAGGGGTTACTTTTCTAACTAGCAATTTTTAAATGGCAGTGACTTTGAAATATCTTGACTTCAGAATTATCTTAAGCGTCTTTAAAACCTTCATATTGCTGATATTAATCTTCAAGCTTAATTGAAGATATTAGTATCAAGCTCTAAAGACCTTCAACAAAAAATACAAAATATGCATTGCGCCTCGTAATTAGCCCTTCATATTCAGTGGTCAGTTGGAGCAGCAAAATTGTAATAACCTGGCGGCAAATGTGTAAATCCGGTACTGCCCAATAATAATTCCGAATCATATCAAGCATATCAAAGGCAAATACATGATCGAGCAGACACATAAGGGGAACAATTTACATAAGGGTGGACATCGTTTGTGTTGTGTTCGCAACGGTATCGTGTGTTCAAAGGGAATATTGACGCGGCTTACTAATTAATTTTGATGCAGTGGTTGATGTAATACACATCCTAGTTATAGCGTCAGTTATTTAAAGCCGCATCTACTCGTATGCCGTGAGTACCTATGTACCTACATTGGCTCTGTTTGTCAGTAACCCGTAAATGACCCACTACAGGATCGGGTCCCCTCTCACAATGAGGGATATTGGCCTCAGTCCACCACGCTGGCCTACTGCGGGCTGATGGACTTCACATGCCTTTGAGAACATTTTTTTTGTGAAATCTCAGGCATGCAGGTTTCCTCACGATGTTTTTCTTCCCCGTAACAGCAGGTGATATTTAATTTTATAAAACGCACATAACTTTTTTTACAAAGTTATTATTATAAAAGGGCCCAATTAATAATTTGGTGACCAAATCCCGCTTAATGGACGTCACGGTTCAATATCCTCAGCCGCCCTTTGAGTCGAACCTTCTTTTCCTTGAGGTAGGTCTCGTCCCTTGAAAGGGCGTCGTTTATAAGGATCTCTTGCCTGTCTCGTTATATTATTGCTTTTCAGTTTTCAAAGAGACAAAAGCGCCTTAGCTTACTAGAGAGCTAATCAAAGTATGACTTAAGTCACTAAAATATTATTACAATTCGCTACAGTTAACATCAAACATTTTACCGTGTTTCCAATGACTGAATTTAATATTGTTGGTGTCTAAGATTTCTTGAAGCAAATAATACTGTACATTCAGTAAGATTTCAGTTGAGACACACTTAGGTCTTGTCTCGGAGATATTGAATATCAGAAATCGCATGAATAAATTTATACCGTTTCGGTATCTTAGGTATTTGTTAGATCCATAATAATATCTCGTGTCTGCTGGAAGCTTATTTATAACACCCCTTCTTTTGCGTCGGGGGTTAAAAAGGAAAGTTTTATGTTAATGGAATGTATGATGTCGATCATTGTTAACAGATATAAAAAAACTGTCATGCGAGAAATGTTAATGTAAAGACGTTATCTTACGGCAAACTTAAATTGATTTTGCCCGATTTTGTCGTCAAATGACTTGGCAATTAGAACAAGGGGTTAGACTTAGGTCTCTATTTATGACAGTAATATAAATAGCGCGTTAACTACTATATTTTGCAACCTCCGCCTTAATTGAAGTTATTTGAAAATAATAATCCATTATAATTATATAGAACGCCATGTATAAATTGTACCCTGAAACCGAATCGTGAATGCACTAAACACTTGCAATATTGCGCACACATGCGCACTGAAATCCGTGTTCGATTTCCACCCCGCCCGGAATGTATTCAAGTATTTCAGGCACCCTGTAACAAGCTTTCGTGGTGTAGTGGTTATCACAACTGGCGCAAGCAGGAGGTCCTCGGTTCGATCCCGGGCGAAAGCCTAATTTCCACTGTTAGCCTTTAACAAATACCTATTAATTACAAGAAAAACAGTGGAAATTTATTGCTAATCACAATCTAAGAAAAAAATTGTGCATATTTCGTTCGCTAAATTGGTCAAAAAAAGAAAAAAAAATCTATGAAAATTTTTCAAAACCAAATAACTTATCCGTTTTTCTAATCACGAACAAAAGTACACATACTAAAGATGTACTAACTTCTTTTCGCACCACACGAGTTGAATTCGTACGAAATCGCGTCACAACTGAGCGCGGAATGCTCGATCATTTTACGAGTAATTTGAGTTTTGATAGGCATTTACCCGAAATTCATGTTTACCCCGAAGGGGGAGCCTGCTAAAGCTGCATTTCCGTGGGTAGCAGCCGACGCGACAGACGCGCGCGACGCGCCGCGCCGCGGCTGATGCGACAATACATATTATTATGTATGGCGCCGCTTCCGAAACCGCGCGTGTCAGTCGCCAGGGCGTCGGAAGCGGCGCCATACATTCCATAGTGTTTAGAATTGTCGCATCAGCCGCGGTACGATCGTCGTGCGCGTCTGTCGCGTCGGCCGCTACCCACGGAACTTCAGCTTAAGAGTCAAGGTCTAGCCGGCTCGGAGGCAAACAACCCCGCAATGCGACGGGAACGCAGACACAATAAAATGACAAGCAAATACAAGAAGGGTAGACGCGATCAGTATTCAACCACCTATGATGTGCCTTTGTTTGGCGCGGAAGAGAATTGTTTAAACTATACAAAAACAATTGATGGCTGCCGTTTAGACTAGAGATTGATGCTCATTTGTTTACAGCAAGCAAAAAACAATTGATGGCAGACTGTCGATTACACTAGAGATGATTTTTTTATGAACTTATAATCAAGAATTTTAGGATTTAGCAATCAAGCAGTTCAAGTCTCAATAATATGTCGATTATAGAAGTAATGAATTCTCAGTTTATACCTACATCATTGATGTCACCATTCTAGAAATCCAACAGAGTACTTATTTTTATGAGAATATTTGGGACAAACGAAAATTAAAATGAAATTTGGAAGAATAACATTGATGTGACACTAAGGCAGCATCCCCAAGACTTTGATTTTCCATGGGCTTCAAATTAGGAATTATGTTATTTGCGTTTTTCAAAACTCACTCATAGTATCTACCTATTATTTTAAAAATCTCCTTTAAAATAAATCTATAGCGATCCTTCACGTCACCAAGGTCGGCAGACATTAAAATTCGTTAATACTCGTACATAAAACACAATAACCCTCCTTCTGTCGCAGTCGGGTAAGAAGTCGTCAAATAGTAGGTATGAATTCCCTTCCAAAACAGTTCTTAACATCAACTTCCTCAATAAAGACTTCATTGACGGTGACGTGAGACTCCTTGAAGCGTCGAGTCCTTTAGCTTACACCAAAGAGACCCCAGAGAGACCACCTTATAATCCCGGTACTACGGTTCAAATTACCACCAAAGCCTCCTTTGATGCAGTGTACAAAAGTGACCAATTCACGTCAATTTCAATCTTAACTCGTTGGTATAGAGTCGAGTTTTGTTTAAACGCTGTGCGGTCTGTGGGCCCATTGTTCGCGCTTTACAAGAGAGGGCGCAACAGGTCTGAAAAGGCTGTTGGTTCGTCAATTAAGTCCGTGACGGGCCTCTGAAGGCATTCAGAAGTGGTAAGCGGGAATGTTAATTCTTGAGAGATAAATAGAGACAAAACCTTTTGTATTAGCCATTGTGCTACAACAAAACTAGCTGTGACGTTTAGGTACGATATGTATTGTAACATTTTGATGTGTTGATGTTCACTTAGGAAAATACTGAGATATTTTTAATGTCAATTGTTATTTTGCGATGTTATGTAGATACAACTGAAAGAGCAAGCAGCTTTAAGCTTCAGTTACATGACGACAAGAAAATTAAGATAGAATCGATTTTGGGTTTGTATTGGGAAAAATGGAACCATAACCAAAAAATTGCAATTAATTTCAAAATGTAATTCTGATAAAAGCCTGCATTCACTATCTGAAAATCTAGCCCACCTTCCAATTTGTCTAAAAATTGAATTTTGCTCTGCGCGAAAACAGTTAAAAGTTAGTCAGTTGACTCGAAAAAAAACTATGACGTCATCCCGTGCGTTCGCCATACAAAATGTGAGAAAGGGTAGTGTTTATGACAATTAAAAGTATTAATTGACTCGAAGGACACAACCCTATTGTTGCAATTTGAAACTTTAGGATTGTGAGACCAGCGTACTCTGATCTACTCGTTGGTTCAAATTTTTTAATTAAAAGCAACGTAAATAAAGCTCCTGTATTACTTTTTTTCGACTCGCATTTTTCATAAAATTTTCCGTTAAATAATTTTTTTTCATAAAATCAGTTTTAAACTTATTCCGATGATATCGGAAAGCCCGATGAAGATAGATTTAATTAAAACTACTCGCATACTAATCCAACGGACTACGAATTTCAGACAGTTATCTCTGCGAAAAGTGCGGGCAAAAGAAAACTATTTGTAAAGTGTAATTAGGTAGGTACTAATAAATTTTAAAGAATCTTATTGAGTTATTTGATATAGCAACCGAAATAGGTATTGAGTTTTTTTAATGAAAACAGAGCGTAGTTTGCATTTTTTTAAGTTGTCATTTAACGGTGAAGATAACTGAAATTCATCTATATTTCCATTTACATATATATATTACAGATTTTACAATCCATTGCATTAATTTAAATTAAAATTTTGCAAATAATTGGCAATTGTTTTGTAAGATATAGCAGGCGTCGAATGAAATACATCTAAAGATGTATTCTTGGCCAGAACGTCGTTGAGCATGGTCAAAGTTCGAACTAACGATGATTCCCTTTGATGCTTTGATTGATTTGATTGATCCGATCAAAGCGGATGAACGTAGAATGTATAATTTATCTGTATGACGTCCATTAAGTGTGCACAAATTGTACCTAATAATGAATAAAAGCGTTTGAGTTTGAGTTTGGACAATGATTCGATCCAGCAAACGTAAGTTTTCATATTTGCATAATTTTATCTCACTCTCACTTTTCTTTAGTAGCCAGTGCTTTGTCACATAAAATTAATCAGTAGGTCCTGTATATTTATTTATGACATTATTTTGTTCGTAACGGCTAATGTCTGACACGCTACGCGTTGGTGTGTGAATAGGGCTTTAAACGGAGCCCTTTTCAACCTCTTTTGAAGTACCCCTGTCAGTGGAAATAAATTCGACAAAGCGTTGTTTCATAGTTCGCTAGTACCTACGTAGCAAAAAGGAACATGAAAATGGAATGTGAACATCGGAGGTATGCTCGCTTCTGCTAACAAGGTCTAAGTGGTCACTGCGATCCATGCAATCCAATGCTCAAAATGGAATCCTACAAAGAGAATGGAAGTACCTACTGCGTAAAATACGCAGCTTAGTTGTTAGCTTAAAATAGATCGGTAGATAGAAAAATTTGATGAAAGACGTAAAAAAAAAATTTATTACAGTAAACCAGTGCTTTAGCATAAGCAATGGCTTAGAATTCGACCTCGAATCGAGGGGTCCGGGTTCGAATCCCAGGGGCACGCACCAATAACTTTGTAAAAACACCTGCTGTTACGGTGAAGGAAAACCTCGTGAGAAAATCTGCATGCCTGAGATTTCACAAAAAAATGTTCTCAAACGTATGTCAAGTCCACCAACCCGCAGTAGGCCAGCGTGGTGGACTCAGGCCTACATCCCTGTCATTGTGAGAGGAGACTTGACCTTGTAGTGGGTCATAAATGAATTACTGAAAAAACCATAGCTTTAGTGCGGGTTTACTTCACACCTAATAAAAAATAAAGATAATAACCTAATAAAGATACTTATTACGTTATCATTGATTGAGCGAAAATATCTCTCTTAAAGTTTATTTGTTTGTTCGGTTTGAGACACAATCTAAACAGGATGTTATGATTGCGGTAATTTAAGATTAACACTCGTTAGCTCTATAAAGTCACTTTTCACAAAACCACAGAGATAATGGATTAGAGTGGACAAAAAGTGTGTCAATCAATGGATCTTCACAATGGATTATATAGGACGTCGCCTCCCTTGTGGTACGTACCTAAATATACCAATAAGAATATTATAGTAACGTGATATCAACACGTGTTTGCCATAAAAGGACTGTATTATTTTGTTTCATAACAATAAACTTGGACAATGAACGACACCAATTGTTTTCAGTAGCTAAGAGTATATCACGACCTTGCTTACAGGAATATTATAACATGTAACTTGATATTTTCTTTCAATAAATATTGTTATAACTAGATTTAGCTCACGGGTTCGTGTGCGTTGATTTTAATTTCATCCAGAGAGTAATACATAAAAAGTATCAAACATACAACCATCCTCACAAACTTTCAACATAAAGGGTTCATAAAATATATTCATACCACCTCAAACAGTAACAAAAAATCTTATCTAATGTTTTTAATATATTATTGAACCCTGTTCACGACAACTGTATTTACTGAAATTTTAAATATAAGTGCAATTTTCATACCTATTTCAGTTGTATAATTATACACCGTACGGATTCCAATTTCAAAGCTACGAGTATCTCAATGCTGAATTTACGAGTATTTATTTGCGTGTAACTTGCACTGTGAGCACTGCTTTGAAGCGTTTGAGTGCTCAGCGGACATTCCAAAACACATTCTCAACTCAAAAATTCCTTGCAAATATTAATTTCAGACCGTTCCTTTGCTTTGCTGAGCTAGCAAGCAACTTTTAAACACAGTCTATAGTTATATGCCGGCTATCTGTAGAGGGTTCCTCTAGTAGACTGAGGGAATGTTCGCTATTTTTATTATATATTCTTTTTAGTTTTATTAAGGCTGCCCAAATACTATTGCAACGGCTTTGTAATGATATATTTATAGTTTTCATAGCTATGTACTGTAGTTGTCTTGATTACGGAAAACTAGAATTAAAATTTAGGGATTTTGTCCTTTTCAAAAAAGGGTTCCATCTATTTGATAAACCTTTTTTGTATTTTTACCTATTATAGGTTTCTTAGCATTAAAATGTCAACTCTTAAAACAGTGAAAACTTATTGTAGTAATATGCATGTCTCTCAACATTGTGTATATCATACATATATTGTGATACTCACGCGAGTGCCCTGGTCAAAATCGATTGACTGATCATCGCCCAATAATCCCATAATCCAAGTCATCTAACGATAATTCTACAGACTTACAGCCAAAAACATTTTTAATTTTGTTGCATTGTTCGTATGTTGAATTCACAGGAACTCGTGTCGCATAGTCCGTCAACGAAATGGAAAGTAATTAACTGCGCCGAGGTATGCCGTCAGTTCAGCAAACTTCCTCTTGATATTTGGCCCCTGGCATCGCCGGAGGCTTTGTGATGCGCCCTTTGACGCGCCCCTGTATGTGATCCGACTGTTTGAGTGAAGCAGACGGAAACAGGAGAGGGGAAAAGTTTGTTAAGCAACGTTTTAAAATATAGAATATTACACGGGATTTATGGTATGGAAAGTTATGTGGCTTTAATAGAAAATCAATACACCTTCAAACTACTATTATAAATGCGAAAGTTTGGGAGGATTGATGGATGGAGGACGAATGGATGAAAAGATGGGTGTTTGTTATTCTTTCACGCAAAATCAAGAACGCTTTTGGATAAAATTTAGTATGTACGTAGACTGGAGTAAAATGTGACACTGTCGAAATTCACACAATTCCCAGTAAAATAAATTAGTTCATAATCTAACACAGGTTCAATGACGTAAGGAGGGGCGCAATTGTCAGAAAAAACAAAGCCGCCTAAAACGTAATATGCTAAAAGATTGTAGATTGTTGTATTCTTGCTGCTGTTGAATCTAAATAATTTAAGAACCGATATGAAATTTTCTTTTGCCATTAATATATTGACGTCAAAATAGTCACTATTTATTATGTACAACAGTAATGCAGGTTCGCTTCCGAGAACTTAAAACTTTATAATATTCCTAGTACTGAACTAAGTCCGAGGAGTCGAGTTAATTAGTGAATCAAAAGGCAAATCCGTTGTGAAAATGTCGTAAGTCAAAAAATAGCGTATTTAAAATTTACGACTTTCATTAGCCATTGCAGCCTACTAAATCATTCCTTTTAGATTATCTTTACTATAAGAGTATAATTTTCACATCAAGCGATGGCAAATAGCCCAGTGGCTGAGAATTCGGCCTCTTTCAGGAGGTTCGGGCTATAATTCCAGTGATACGCCTGGAATCAATGTCTGTAATTGCAGCATTGAATCTCCTCGCACAATGAGAAGGATGTAGGCCTTAGACAGGTTAATGGACTTCATGCCTTGGAGAAAATTTTCTTTTATGAACTCTCAGGCACGCAGGATTCCTTACGAATATTTATCATCGAAACGACATCGACATAAAATACCATTTAACGATGGTTTAACCAAATCCATATGTCATTAAGGATCAATACGCTAGGTGATTTGATTGAATGCACAATACACATATGAGTTTACCATACGAGTAGATGTGTGTAAGGGATTGGTCGGCTGACTGCCCTTAGATTTGGTTACAAGCGTATCAGCTTTGCTTTGTAGTTGCCTTAATGATCTTGGCGTGCAGCCAAACGTGCGCTGAGTCATGGTCATTAGAATTTGTCATTAGAGGATTAGTTTAGTTGAATTGGCACGATTTAATTACTATCACTGCGTTTATGATAAAGCAGCTTGCATATCAGAGAGTCGTCGTTTTCTCTATGAGATTCTTTAATGGAATGACCAAACAAATCAATTATTGGAAATTCAATGTTTAATTCTGTTTAATTTTGATACCTAATAATTTATAGTTGTCTATTACTTTGAAATTGTTATGCGTTCGTAATTTCCTAATAAATTGACGTTCATGTAATGCATTTCAAAATTTGATAGAAACCGTGGTTTAAAAATTTTATATTTTTGACATAGACCTTTTTACTTTCCGCCGTGTTTGTACGGAATTCTACTCTGAAATGCCTTCACGGCCCTTAATAAAGTTGCTGGTATGTCAACTCGCAATGTTGTTACACTAATGATCTTGGCCGATAGCCAGCAAGATGGCGTGAATGTCTTAATTCAAGGAAACATTGCATTCATCATCACTATATTTCAGGTTTGATGGCACTTTCGCATTTATTAGTAGGATTTCAAATTGTAGGCACTGATAACATGTGTAAACAGCTATGTTCACCATAGTTTACACTACTTGTGAATTAAACCCAGTAAGCCGAATGTGAACAGAGTTGCGGGCGTTCGTATAGATATAAAGTTATACAGATATATCGTCGTTCTGTTCACACAATGCTCGACCCTTTAATAGAGTCCAGCGATAAGGGCAGCTTCCCTATTGTTGATGGATCAGCCGGAAACGCTTGGTTTGTCTGGCAGCGTCGAATCAATAAGTCTACTCGAAATGTATGCGAAATACCTATTTAGTACACGAAATCATAATTATTATGTATTCAGCGTCGAATCAATAACTCTTTTTGAAATGTATGCGAAATACCTACACGAAATCATAATTATTATGTATTTTGCCTACTAATATCTCGTTGACTGCAACCCTTTTTTATCCCAATGCACGTGTTTCACATTGAGTGAGGTAGCATACAACACCACGCTGTTCCATTGCCAGTAGATGATATCTCGTTTAGTTCAATAAATAATCTGCTAGAATTTTTGTTGTGCTTCTGTTATTGTTTAGGTAGAAGTAGTTTTGAGTCAAAATTGTAGGAAGGTTCATCCTATAGTAATAATAGGAGAGATTCTAAAAAACGCAGATGTCCAGAACTCTGTGTTAGTGCCATAGTAGACATCGATTTATTAAAGACTTTTATTTAAGAAAGAATCGATAAATTTTAAATTTAAACAGGATACTAATCTAATGCCGGAATGAAACATCATTTGAGGCGAACATCTTAATTCTTATGAGAATCAAAGCACCCTTAGACCCTCAGATAGAATTTCTTCTGTGTTTGAGGTGGCTTGTATGCCTAATTGCTCAAAAACCCTAAACGGTAACCCTAAAGCTAATTACGCCAATCGGCTTTAAAAGTCACCAGACCAGTGTAAACAGTCAATTTGAAATGCTGAGTGCATCTGAGAGAGGAAACCCTTTCTCGGCTGAGCGCTTGATGTGAATCGATTACCGCGTTCCTTTTACAAAACGTGTTGCTATCACATGCTAGGCTGCGCACGGATGAGCTCCAAATTCAAGGAAAAAATGTTTGGGAAGCAAACCAAAGGGGATAGGTTCTATATCAGAGAAATATGTTAAATGTTTTGAAATATGTTTGTTGATTGCGTAGTAGTATTTTCGTTTATTATTCAAATACCGTTAAAAAAATATTGAATCTATTTTAGATTCACGGATGAAACATAACAATTGATAAAAACATTTTTTGTGACATTTGCCGGTACTGTGTGTGATTTTAACTCAGTAGATTGCTCCTCGAGGATGCTTTTAAAACTTTTAATATACTTTTATAGAGGAGGACAAACACAATACACTTTAAGGTGAATGCTTACTCTTTGAAATTGATTTTCTTGATTCACTTTGATATTATTACGAGTTGAGGAGTACCATATTGTTTATTCGGTATCTACAAATATACTTTAACGTGATTTTCCATTTGAGAAAATCAATAAATAAAATTATTAAGTTTGTTTTAAGTTGAGGATAAGTTTTCTGTGCTTTTTAAAGGAACTTGTTAAAGGAACAGGCCAGACAATAAGTACGGGAATATTATGTGTATTGAATGTCATAAGAGGAAAGATACAAAGCTCACAAAGAAGTGACGATACCACGAAATCTACTTGCCCTATGACATTGACGTTAAGCTAATGACAAATTTTAAGAATAAATTTCTGTAATTCAACGTTTTCAGCTGTAATTAATAAACTCATAGGTAGTAAAGCCGTAGTAGATTACCGTAGAAGAAAATGAGTTTAGAAGTACATTTTTTATTTGAAAAACAATGCCTTACAAAGACAAAACGTTTATTTGCATAAATATAGGTTCGATCAATCTATAATCCATTTCAGGTACGCAAACTTCAAATTTTACTAAATTTTCCTAATGTCTGTCGTTCGTAATATCTAATCATTGAAACTGTACAGATTCCAGATTGTATTCTTCTCAAGCGCTATGAAAGGAGAACATCTGGCGATATGAAAAATAAAACGAAATAAAAGGCTTTATGCATTCAGCCTGCATACAGCGAAAAATGTTTGACAACTGAGTGTTAGGCGGAGAATTGATAGAACGTTCAGTGTATTTTCGCCTTTTGAGTTTCAGGCGCTGTATTTTAATGACTTTCAAAAAAAAATTAATTATATTTTGCGTATCATGAAACTGCGATAAATTTTTTCAGAGAAAAAAATGTTTTTAAAAGTAGTCGTAATTACAAAAGAAACATTCTTATTGTTCTCTTCGTTGCGCACTTGAAGTGTCTTCTATTTATAGTGATTGTTTCATTTAATTAATAGCCTCAAAGGAAGTCTAGGAAATACGAGTATCTACTTGAACAAGATTTAATCAGAATATTGCACGGCTGAAATACGATTAAAGCAACAAAGACTGATATTTATCAATGAGAAAATTGTATAACGAATAGCATTATAAATTAAAATTGTAGAATGAAGCGTGTCTTCCTGCTTGACTAGATCGCAACCGGTTGAAAACATCGTCGGGTGACCGCTAGTGGCGAATTAAATGTGCGCTTCTGTGCTTCGGAGGTCACGTTAAACCTTCGGTCTCGGTTGTTATCGATACGATAACAGTCGTCAAACCTTGTCGGAGGCGTATGGGCGGTTTGAAAATGTCAGACGCAGGTTGGCCACTAGCTTGTTTCTTTACCAATCCGCATTGGAGCAGCCTGTACCCTTAGTCTGAATTTTAGCGATACCGAAACGAAACGCACACATCCATAGATACGTAAATCATACACCGCTTACCACACAGGAGTCCACCGTGTAATAACAAACAGAGTTAAAAGATTTTTAGAGGCGTTAAAAATTGAAAATCAAATTTTTGTCTGGAGTAAAAGATATGAATACGTATCGTTAGACATTATAATACTACCAAATATTTAATACCTACGGGATACTATTAGTTCGAAATTTTACAGTGCATTACGGGTAATTCACGGTTATTATGTTTCATTAATATTATTAAACATTGAAAGAGTGATAATTAAAAATAAAGCAATTTTTGTGATGATTTATCTAATGCTTTATTAATTTTTTAACTCTTCTAAAAATCTTTGACCACTGTTGGTTATTACATGGTTATTACACTGTGCATTTACGTCTGGTAAGCTGTGTATGTGTGCGTTTCGTTGCGGTATCGCTAAAACTCTGCTGGTGGAGTGTGCTCCAGACCTTCCCCTGTTGTGGGATGAAACCCGTGCCCAATAGTGGGCCATGAAAGAGTTGCAGCCAGCCAGCCTGTACTAATAGCGTGATTGTCACTAAACCAGCTTAAAAGATAAGACCCCACATCCGACAAACTTGTGGAATGAAGAGCCACAAGTCGTTACAGAAGTAACCCGTTATTTGGCACCGTTCCAAGGTTCCAAGGCGTACAATCTTATAGATGAGTGACCGGATAGATAACACGACTACAAGAGTCGTTAAGTGGAGTATCTAGAAAGGCAGAAGAAAAAGAAATAACTTATTAAGAGTGACAAAAATTAGTAGAGAGAAAGGGACTGACTGTCAACACTGACAATACCTATATCTAAAATAACATATTTTCAATAACGATTTAGAAAATATTTGCTTTATTATAATTAAAAGGGACTAATATACAAACTCTTATGGCGTTCACCACTCCGCATTGGGCCAGCGTGGTGGACTGTACCCTAAGTCTGAGTTTTAGCAATTCTACACCACACACATACACCGCTCACCACACAGGAGTCGCACAGTGTAATAACCCAAATAGAAGTAAAAAAATTTTTGGAAGAGTTAAAAAATAAGCTCTATGTTAACGTAAGTAGCGCTTAATTTCTTAACCATAGAGGGTTTCCTACCTTATTCTATCATGAAGCGAATTTAGAAGAATTCGCAGCAATATATTTTCTGATAAAAGACTAGCGGAAATTACATCGTCCCGTCCCAAACGAGAAAGTTATATGGAAAGTTGCTATTTGCAGACGTCTTACGAGAACTTCCTTAAACTTTATCGACGAGAGAAGATAGTAAAGGTCTTAAAAATTTAGAATAAAAAGCATAATAATTTTACAATATAGGTAGATATGGTGTAAGTAAATCGCTATGAATTTGTTCCTTTATTCGAGAAGTCTGAGAATCCCAGTGTCACGCATCAATGACTCCTGAAGTTACTGGTATGTGCGTTTTATAAAATTAAATGTCACCTGCTGTAAATATGAAGAAAAATGTAGCAAGGAGTTCTGCGTGCCTGAGATTTCTCGATATCAACATCTTCGCAAAGGTTTGTGAAGTCCAGACGAACGTAGCGCATTGCATAGGCTAGCGTAGTGAACTGGGACCTACACACTTCTCATTGTGTGTGTGTGTGTTTATTTTTATTTAACAAAAATAATTTTAGTTTCTGCTGCACATATAAGAACACTTTAACATTATAAATAACGACTAAACCGTATGAGATTTGAAGTGTTTTAATGGAATAAGATGTCCACCTCGATGCTTTCAAGCACCTAATAAACAACTCATATTTACTACCTAAACTAGAAATATGTGTGGATTTAATTTCTTGTACAGTCAAGGGTCGAAGTTATGTCAAATACAGTATGTTTACAGTTACAGACGTACTACAAGGATTTATTTTTTAACTTCATCGAAGTGTATTAGCGCTTGTGACAGGTGCCACCTACAAAGCGTATACTGGACTTATAGAAAAGTGAAATACTTTATAAGTTTTCAAGGAAAAATTTGATTCGTAGACGTTTTCGTAACTTATACTGCACGTCATACGCGTTGCTTTGCACTCACGAAACCTCAAATCAGCCATTTTTCGTCGTATATATTGCTTTCTTAACTTCTTATACACAATATAAGTAAATTAGTACCTATGTACATTGTACATCCCCATTCATAATAATACCATCGCTCATAGTAGTTTAACCACATACCTTTAGACTATAGATTTGTCTATTGTCAGTAACCCATTAATGACCCACTACAGGATCGGGTCTCCTCTCACAATGAGAAGGATGTAGGCCGCCGTCCACCACGCTGGCCTACTGCGGGTTGGTGGACTTCACATGCCCTTGAGAACATTTTTTTTTTGTACTCTCAGGCATGCAGGTTTCCTCACGATGTTTTCCTTCACCGTAACAGCAGGTGATATTTAATTTTTATAAATCGCACATAACTTTTTACAAAGTCATTGGTGCGTGCCACTGGGATTCGAACCCGGACCCCTCGATTTGAGGTCGAATTCTAAGCCACTGGGCTATCACCGCGATTTGTCTATTAACTATTATTATTGAGATGGGTACTTCAAGAAGTGATTATAAGTACATCTAGACTCCTACAAAGCCGGTAACGTATTAATGACTCCCATCTCAAATAATTTAAACTGCTGAACAAAATTAATAACTAAGCAATTGCCATAAAATGTCAAATTAAGTTTTAGTTATGTAAGACATAATTATTGTATGCCCGCATAGGGCAGACTGTTCTAAACTTCACATCTCTCTCTCATGTACAGTCAACAATAAACGCATTATTTTCTTTTTTTTTCCTCCCACGGAGTTTACATTGTCAATAAGGTCACCGACAGATACCTGATTTATAAACAAGTGTGCAATTTCTATTCATATGTCGTTTAGACGTGAATAGTTAGCACAAGGAAACAATTCGAACCTGTTCCTAGTCTGTACCGAATCAAATGACGCAATGTGGTGAACAAGCTATCTAGAGCAGTGTTTCTCAAATGGTGGATCGCAACACGGCAACGGTTAGCAAATTCCTAAATGTACAACGGCCCCGACCTTTTGGTTATAAAATATTCGTGTTCATAAAAATAATACGGAATTTTCAGTTATAAATCTTACGTGTTAGTATAGTAAATCTTAATATTATTTTAAATTTCTCACTGAGGTTATGATTCTGATACTTTAAAAGCATGCTCAGTCCTCCAAACCACAAAAAAGTCCGTTGTGTTTTAAAGGCATGTAATCAAATACCGCATACCGCATAAATAGGCTAGCAAAAGACATCCCTGTTAGTTTATGAGCAGACCCGCCTCTGCGGAAAGCCACTGTGGATTTCAGACAAATATCGCAATCCTATTTGAGAAGCACTGAACCCAAGCGACGCTATGTAGCACACTTCCTGCGGTTCGGGGGCGACGTCCCGAGTAATGAACGACTGACAAATAAGATTCCCGAGCGTTGCAGACTGACTGTTTGCTATGAAGACAGACATGCTATAAATTGCTTCCAACGTTGGCTTGAATGCAGGATAATTGATTTCTCAAAAATAAATTCGTAGGACGGCCCACAAACTGGGTGGAATTCTAAGGATTAGGGTGAGTCTAATTAACCATTCTAACACATCCAAATAGTATGGTTGAAAAGCTAAAACAAATACCTATGTAATTATTTCTGATGATGTTATCATCAAGGAACGCAGCTTGTACAAGGCTACATTGATCAGTAAAAGAACTCCATTATCTTTTCCGTCTTCAACATTAGATCACTTTCATACAACCAAACAATTCTATTATTATGTATTTCTATATGTCATTGTTTTAAAAGTTCCCTTTGTTTATACAAGGTGCTTACTAAGATTAAATTATCGTTGAAATATTCTAAGACATAAAAGCATAAATATGAACGTAATAAAAGCGTAACGTTCCACAACGTCAAAATTTTCCATATCGCAGTATAAACATCACTTATTATATGGGTATAGAAATGAAACCATTTGATCGAACAAACAATATTGTGGACGGCAAATCCGTGCGGGAAATGTTTACCAAAATATACGGAATAATATTTACTCTTCTGCGTGTTCTCTCGAAGTGTATCTGCGGCTGTCCTGTTGGATACGCTAAAGGGAGAGAAAATCGTGGTTTTTTTTTCATTTCAACTCTTGCATTCGAATGAATTTAGACGCCAATTTTCATGTCATTTTAATGCCAAAATGGCGGGCAAGCTAACAGACGAGCCCACCCGATGGTAAATGGTTAATGATGCCCATGGTCCGATTATAATCGGATAGTTATAGTCGGATAATTATAATAGGATTATAATTTTAATAAAATAAGTAAGATTATAATCGGATAATTATAATCGGACATCGAAATAAATATAATAATATATAATTACCTATGGTTTAGGATTTCCAGGATCAGAAGCGAAAAGTCCCTCATAGCCTGTGAAGCGCGTGTAACCCTGCTGCTTGAGTAGGTTGGCTATCACAGCGGTGATAGCCCAGTGGTTAATTAATTAACCCCTCTTAATCGAGGAGACCGGGTTCGATTCCCAGTGGCACGCACCAATGACTTTGTAAAAGAGTTATGTGCGATTCAAAAAGTTAAATATCACCTGCTGTTACGGTGAAGGAAAATATCGTGAGGAAACCTGCATGCCTAAGAGTTCAAAAAATAATGTTCTCAAAGGCATGTGAAGCCCACCAACCCGCTTTAGACCAGCGTGGAGGACTAAGGCCTACATCCATCTCATTGTGAGAGGAGACCCGACCCTGTAGTGGGTCATTAATGGGTTACTGACAATATTCCTCTCTCCTTCTCTTATTATAAAGCATTAGCAAGATTTCAATCAATGAAAATGTATGATATTAAATGATCCTTAACTTTAATAAACTAATATTGTATCCAATGGAGATTGGAACGTTTTATTCAGAGCAATTTAAAACTACACGATAGTTACGGCCGCTGCAAACATTTGGCTCGAAATCAATCGATGAAATTCAAGGGCGAATGACTCGAAAAAGGTTTCGGATGCATGCCAATATAGTATCAGTACACGAATAATAATTTCAGCTATAATGCAGTATGTCCGGTTTCGTCTCACAGTGAGAAGAATTTAGCCCTTAGTTCACTACGCTGCCTATTGCACGTTGGTGGACTTAGATATCTCAAACGTTCTCAGAGTGGAGACCGCGTGAGAATTGTAGCTTAGTACGCCGGCTACAGCGCTCTCAAAGTTAGTAAACCATTCCTGACCTAATATAAGGTCCATTCAGGTTACTGGTCCACACACGGATTTACGCCTGTAGTCCACCCGCTGCGGGTTGGTGATCTTCTGAACTTTTGACTTTATGGAGAGCTCTCAAACAAACAGATTTGTTTTCTGATGTTTTTACACCGTTACGAGGTGACAGTTTATGTGCTACTGAGATTGTAACCTGGATCGTTGAAGACCAAGTTCTCAGTGACTTTCTTATCGCCGCTTATAAGACTTACTGGACTATGCCCGCGGACTTGTCTCTGTGGACCTAAGAATTTGACTCAGACAGTGATAAAAAGTATGCTGGATATTAGTCGCGGTTATAATCTACCAGTATACCAATTTTTATTTAAATCTGTTCAGACGTTTTTGCGTGAAAGGGTAACAAACATAAGGATGTTGGTTACTTACTCCATCCTCAAAAACTTTCGCATTTATAATAGTATAAGTAGAAATTAGGAATAAGGATAGAGGATTGACATTTAATATTCGATATTAGTCCAGCAAAGTAAAGTAATGTATTCATACATTGCAACGAACGATGTTTTTTCCTGTGCCCAGATACGAGTAGGAGGGAAACCTTGATTTCAACTAACCAACTGACCTATTTTCGTTCACTGATGTATCAGATCCGTCCTTGCGAATTATTGCGAAACAGACCCAAATACTGATTTAGATTAGGGAAAAATAGTTGGTTTTGTGACGAATTATGACGGTAACCGAAGACCCGATCTTCGTATAATTTGCATAGTACTTCTAAATTCCTAAATTCTAAATAGCGGTGATAGCCCAGTGGCTTAGAATTCGATTTCGAATCGAGGGGTCCGGGTTCGAATCCCAGTGGCACGCACCAATGACTTTGTAAAATAGTTATGTGCGCTTTATAAAATGAAATATCATCTGCTATTACGGTGAAGGAAAACATCGTGAGGAAACCTGCATGCCTGAGAGTTCACAATAAAAAATTCTCAAAGGTATGTGAAGTCCACCAACCCGCAGTAGACCAGCGTGGTGGACTAAGGCCTACATCCCTCTCATTGCGAGAAGGAGACCCGACCCTGTAGTGGGTCATTAATGGGTTACTGGCTGGCTGCTTCTAAATTGGTAATTGGCCAATTGATCGCAAACATAATTTAAGAAAACGAATTAAGTTACGTTATAGCCAAGTTCCGTTATTTACAATTGTCAGTAACTTTGTTAGTTTGTGTATTCGAAACACAAGTAATAAAAGGGGCTCATGAAGCTCAGGAAAAAAATAAACAAGGTTTTAAAAAAACATTCCTCCTATAAAATCAACTCCCAATGACATAGAACTGATTTCCTCTGAAACCCAAACTTGAATAAAGATAGTAGTAATGAAACCGCTGAGTCACACCACCGAAACAGTTTAGGTGCGGAAATCGGTCGACCGAAGATAAACTCGGTTGAAACAATATAAAGTTGGCTTCCAAAGGGATAGACAATAGATTATTGACTCTCGGGTCAGATACGTGATATTGGCGATTTCTATAATGACCAAGAAAATAAGGACGCTATTAAATGACTTTGTTAATTGAATTTTATGAATAAATAAACGCTTCTACTAGGATTGCCTGTATCGTAGACGCAAAACAAGAATAGACACATTTAGACCAGAAACAGAAATTTAAACGTATGATCATTCAAATGTATGATCTACTGGGAACACTATCTGTTGTTTATTGTTAAACATGATATTTCTCATATGAATCGTTGCTTAACTTTTCCGATAGCTTGCGATCCACTCAAGCAGCGGGGCTATGCGCACAGTCTTCTTGTAGTTATTTCAACAACAGTACACTGTAGCGCGATAAATAATGAGATCTGGCATATTACGTATACTGTCCGCACGCTACAAGTATATCGGGGCGGAAAGTGAATCGCTGGGTCAAGGCCAATCCTTCACTTAGAAATGGATTTCTTGCTCCAACTACCCCTAGTCTGAGTTTTAGTAATGCCGCTACTACACACACACACATACACAGCTTACTACGCAGGAGTCAAAATATTTTTAGAAGAGTTAAAAAATTAATAGACCATTAGATATATCACAAAAAATAAAAATTGCTCTATTCTTAATTAACACTCTCTTTTAATGTTTAAACATATTAATGAAACATAATAACCGTCAATTGGCCGTAATGCACTGTAAAATTTCGAACTCACATTATCCCGTAGGTATTAAGTAGGTATTTGTTAGTATTAAAATATCTAACGATATAAATTAATTTTAATTTTTTTAACTCTTCTAAAAATATTTTACCTCTATTTGGGTTATTACACTGTGCGACTCCTGTGTAGTAAGCTGTGTGTAGTAGTAGCGGCATTCTAAAACTCAGACTAAGGGTACAGTAAGCTTTTGATTGTGTAACTTCTTTGCCCTTAGTTTTTCTAAGAAGAATTATGACGGGACCCTTATACGAAAGTTGTCTAGTAAGAAATATGACGGGATGGCGGAATTTAACGAAAACTGTCTTGTCTTTTTTGTGTGTTTTATACATTGCTGCGGTGCAAGTAGCGGTAATAACCCAGAAGCTCGGCCTCTTGCACAAGGGTTCCGGGTTCGAATCAAACTATTAGTTAATATTTAAAGTCTTCGTTATAAGGTATAATTTTTATTATGCGCTATATCTTCTATTAATATGTTAAGCGAAAATTTTGGGTACAATTTGCAGAACACTTTGCGAACGGAGAATTTTGAAATTTGGCACAATTAAAGTTTATAATAATATGGAAAAGAATACACGAAAATCAATCTTTTATTTTAAAATAGATTAAAAATACTTCATGTTTTTGTAATCCATTTATCATAAACACGCCACGCACCCTACCAAAGGTTGAGTTCGCACGCACACATAGACAAACATAGCGTGTGCGTATACTCCGTTACATGTCAAATTCAAATTTCACTAATAGTCGAATTTTGACTCCTTGGCGGTCTAATCATCTGCAAAGATATACATCGCGGGGAAAGCTGCCTTAGAGTTCTCTATAAAGTTCTTAAAGGCATGGTAGGTTCACTAAGATGATCGCCTCAAACAAAGTGTCTCCAGCAACCACATATTCCCAAGCGAAACAATACGTGAAGAACATGCTCTGTACCCTTAGTCTGAGTTTTAGCAGTTCCGTGGTGTATAAAGAGCGGAATAACTGATAATAACTCCATAGCTGACATTTTTTTCGTTACTCGCACGCAGTTTCAGAGTGGATTAAAATCAACGTCAATAAGTGTGACGTAACAGCGTAGATATGCGCGATGCGAATAAATCTGCAAATTCTTGCGAGGGGGTCGCGACGGGTGTTGCAATTTTTGAACGGTTCGGAAATCGAATGCAAAATTCGAATGAGTGGACGAATGACCGGCACGTGCTCGTCCCGACGCCAGGTGTTTCCAATATGACAGGAATTTGATTAGCAGAATGCATACACTCGTACATTCAAAAACGTGTAACAAGCGCTTATCTTTTTTATATATTATATTTATTTATATATTTATAAAATATATATATAATTTAATTTGTTTCACAAATCGGAAATCCATTATTATTTTATTTATGTTTATATTTTTTTGCAACAATCCGCAAATGTGGAACATGTTTTGCTATATTTGTAATTATGGTTTAAAAATTGCATGGAAAGTAAATCCAATCCTTGCCTCATCAGATTAGAACCTAGAGGCAAAAAGAGAAACATTACGATAAATAATTACTAGATACTAATATTGCGGCCTCTTTAGTCTCCTTTTTTGGTCGATATTTCTTTTCATAAAAATCCTCTTTGTTAGAAGATTTCGGAGCGCTATTGCTATTCAAATGTTAAAACTGAAGCTTCAGTTATTTGTTGCTGGTAGCAAATGGAGAAGAAACTTTGATAGAATATTTTTCTTACAACTCAGATTGAAAACAAACTCAGTAACAAGTATGAAAGCAAATTTTAATGTAATACTATGTGAAATTCGATAAAGTCCAAAGTCGTTATTTTGGCACCAAGCCTGTCTGTTAGCCAGATGTTAAAGAACCATATTTGCTACAAACAGGTGATCTTGAAACTTGAAAGTTATGGCTTTAGACACAGGGTCAATAAACTGTTAGAATTCAAGTGTGTAGTACCTAAAACGTAAGGGTTTGAATCTCGAATAGGTGGGTATATGCGCATTAATATTGATATAAAATAAGGTGGATTGATGCAAAAAAACTGTTTTTTCTTAACTTGGTTTATTCGCTCTCCTTTAAAAGGAGAGATTTTGATTTGTGATAATTTTGAATTTAAGTAGCGATAATAATATGTTTTCAGGATAGCCCGAATAATATCAAAACCTATTCCATGTTCTTAATCCTTCAGTTTCCTCCGCAACCAAGCTGCGATGGAGGCCTCATACTCATAGTGAAACAGGGTGTACGGTAAAACCCTATGGAGTTTGTGTCTACACCTTTTATTTAAGCCTATGTACTGTGTCTTTTTTATGAAAGTTAATAAATAAATGAATAAAAATAAAATAAACAATAGCATTCTAATACCAAAAAAGGCGGAATTACTATAGTTTGAGGGTATGCGAGTTGAACAAACAAATTTAAGAATATTTTACTACAAACTTGGAATGAAAACGATCTCTCCTTGAACAAGAATGAAAACAGGTTCCACACTATGTGGTATTCGATAATGTACAAAGTTGCGTTGTTATGTTGGCACCACGCCTGCGGCCTGTCTGTTTTCCAGATGTTAACCAAGACTAAGAACATTTGCTGCGAACAGGTGATCTTGAAACTCGCATTGTTATGACTTTAGAGTCTGGGTAAATAAACTCTAGATAAATATCTAAATCTTTAGAAACCTGCGAATCTAAAGACTTAGTACTTTGATACGTTTTTACGACTGCGAATCGTATTGTTATTGTCTTACACTTTTAACAACACACTTTTAAAAAGACCACTAACTTGGCTATAGGATGGCGTAACAACCATTTTCCACAAGAAATATGAAGACTTAGTCTATTAAGTGTCAGAATTGACTTGTTAGTTGTGTAACATATTCCCTAAATGAACTGAAAAATGCCAGACTCCGAGTGCAGTCTAGTTATGTCACGAGGTACGTCGTTACGTCATGGAAGAGCTCGTTACGTTAGTATGACAAAGTTTTAGGTTATTCGCTGTTCAAATTTTAGATCGAGACTGAGAGAAGGTTGGCATAGTAATTTAAACTTCAGCGAGCTTCTGGAAAGCTCTCGAACTAGACCAAGCTCTAGACCCAGACCTATGCTGAGTAGACCCAGCTGTTTGTAACCCATTAATGTCCCACTAAAGGGTCGGGTCTCCTCTCACAATGAGAAGTTGTAGTCCTTACACGTCACAATGTAGTCCTTAGTCCACCACGCTGGCCTGATGCGGGTTGGTAGACTTTACATACCTTTGAGAACATTTTTTTTGTTAACTCTCAAGCATGCAGGTTTCCCCACGATGTTTTCCTTCACCGTTACATCAACTGATATTTAATTTTATAAAGCGCACTTAAATTTTTTTAAGGAAGTTATTGGTGCGTGCCACTGGGATTCGAACCCGGACACCTCGAGTGAGTGTCCATGTTCGTAGCCACTAGGCTATCACAGATTTTTTTTACCTAGTAGTAGATTCAGTGTAAATCATTGGGGCTTGAAGGCCTTTGAAGAATTGGTGTAGCATTTTTGGGAACTCCTTTTGAAGCACTTTATCTATCATTTTTATTTCGTAAAATTATTTAGGGAGACGAAATTTTATTTGTAATCCAAAAATGTAATGGTACAATACAATGCTATAAACCAAAAAGTACAAATTGGCAAGCCACAAAGCGTACTAATACTCTTAATATCGCACCCAAACGCCGTCAGTACCATGAGACTGTGGCATAAAAAATCTCCCCTGTCGAGTCAAATAGTTGTTCTGAGTGAGTTTCTAGAACAACCTGGCATTCTTCCAGGCCAAACAATTGCCAGCGTGTATTTTGTGTTTTCCCATTAAAGGAGTAGGCAATGAACAGTTCTATTGCTTTCTTGCCAACAGCTGACATAGACCTTCAAATTAGCTGCAAGCGATTCTGAATCTTATTACAAAGCGATTGAGCTCATTTACTGGAATAAAAAGTTTGGCGAGCTTAAAGAATCTCTCGGGTCGTTTGGTAGTGGAATTTAAACCGTAACAGGTTGTGTTAAGGTTGTATATAGCTTGTAGGGAACGTCCTCAGCACTACATCATTAGGAAGCGCCACGGAACCGTTTAATGTTGTTTAATTTAAGCATATCCTCTCCGAGAAACTGAAAACAGATTTCAATATTTAGCACCTGACATTTTATGACTTTTAATAACATGATAATTATTGCCGTTCAAAATAGGACTACGTTGCTATAAACTAGTGTTATAATATTAATTTGATAACATCCGAAACAGCAAAGTCGATGGCAATAATTGTAAGAAATAATTTACGAATTACCTTAGGTTTACTTTCATAGATTTTCATAGATATATTATATACTGGCAAAGAATCTCTTTATTTAGCATTAAGTCTACCTGTTACCTATCTCTATGACTGAAAAAAATATAAAAATTTAATGAGATTTTGCACCCCGTCATTTAACTTAAGTAAAGGAATCGGAATGGAAAATATATTTCGATCTTAATTTATAATTTCCTTTCAATGGAAGTCGAGAAGCCAATTCGTTCTTCGCCGTTCCTTCCCGTCGCCTTCGTTTTCAAAGTCTATGTACCTACTTTGTTTTATTGGGTTTTCTTACTCAATTACCGACTGGTTTGTACAAATACTCTCTTGTAGGCGGACTTATATTGAAAACCGTTAGTTGAATTCTCCCGGGAAGAAACCCTCAACCACTCTCATAGTTATGAAGCAGCGTGTTCTTTGTTTTGTTTTTTCGTTGGTCTGCAACTCATTAGTGACTTGCTGCAGGTTAGGTCTCATTTCTCAAGGATACTTGGTCCATCCAAGCCTAATGCCTTTTAGAGGACTTCACAATTTCACATCCCTTTGAGAATATTATAGAGATTTTTCAAGCATGCATGTGTCATCACGAACTTGTCAAAAAACGGTGCAAAAAAGTACAACTTTTTGCACGGTAAATCGTAACTTAAGTAAGCTCACTGTGCTATAAAAATCCATGCATCATAGCCACAGTATGCGATAAAATGTCGTTGTAAAGTAACTAAATCACTTCAAATTATAAATTCATGTGTGTACCATCGACAGTTATGAAGGCATTAAGCGTGCTGGCGGTCTAACCCACATCGCTACAAGGGTCAGTGGTGTTAATGTTATAGTGAAAACTGTACAGGCACTTCAAATTGTGCCAAGTTACAGTCAATTCTTATTTTCAACACAAAATTCCCCCTCTCCCCTATACACACTACAAAAAGTTCATTTGTATGATAATATTTTTATCGTAAATGGAAGCAAACAAAATGTACGATTTTATATTAACGAAATGAGGGCATTCGCGAATTAGGCACAATTTGGCGCATTTCGTCCACCGATGCGTTATTGTTGGCCGTGTAAACGATAATAATGTAGCTAATTTGAATTTTAGTCACAGCCTCAACCCAAATGTATTGTGATAGCTCAATTTAGTTGAATGCTATACGCAATATGATTTAGGACTGCTGGCGCTTTTTAAAATCATAGTAATATTATAATGCGTTAATGCGTTTATTTTGTGCGTGCAAATTACCAAAGGAAAACCTTCGTGAAAAACGAAACGTACACGCAACAAATTATTTCATGCTTTTTTGTCTGTTTTATTTAAAAAAAAAATCTGATAACTTTACTCCACTGGTTAGTTTACCATTTGACCGTTACGTACACTCACTGCCACCGGTTTCGCATGCGACGCTGACCTTGTCACGGTCGCGCACGAACTCACAACAAATCACGTCACCCGATGTGTATTATAATAGTTCCTTTTATAGTCCAACAGTTTTTCGGTTGTTCGAGTAATTTACTGTTGATGCAGTCCAGTTACAGCTTGTTTTATGTTCCAATAATTTTGCATACAGTTCGAGGTTTTTTGGTCAAGTCACCTACATGCTCGTTTACTGCGTCTTTGTAATTAAACAACCCTCAGTGACTAAAGACCAGCAGGACAAAATCTAATAGTCTTCAATCTTCTAAGGACCAAGATGTGCTTACATAAGCTTTAAAATAAGTTAACGTAATAAGTTCGCATCTGATGGACAACTGATGGAGAAAAAGATCCTCAAATAGTGACCATAAGTTGCAATGAAAGGAGTCCAGGCATCCCTTTGACCAGATGGACTGATAAACTGAAGAAGGCAGGGAAATGGTTGAAAAAGTGAACTATGAAGGACTCAAATGACATCGTCATGATGAACGTAAACAATAATAATATAGTGCAAGAAAATAGAACCTATTTCTTCTTTGTTGGTTTAGAAAATAAGCAAGACAAGTGAAACCTATTGTCTTTTTGTATCGGTGAACGAGTAGCTCGATACGAATAGCGACGCGCACGGACTACAGTAATGTTTATTTAATACCTAACTCGAAGTATGCCACGTTTTTTCTGTTTAAATCAGGTCATGGAATTCGCTCATAGCTTTGTGTGCTAGTTTTATTACATACCAATATGGAAGAAATTGCGAGGTATTCAAATTTGAATGCTGTTTGCATGACATTGAATTTTAAACGTCCGCTAAGAAGAAATATTAAAATGTTAACACCAAAAAATAGAAAAATGCACACTGTGTTAGTCCACCACTCGATTTAAGTTTTATTCGCCCTACTGCCTTGTTTTTCCATTCTTTACGATAGCTACTAATACGCTCTAGTACTTCCCATCGTTACATAAGTTGCACCCATTATTTGCTAGTTATAAGTTGTCGTGCAAACAGAAAATTGTTTTTACTTGTTGAATTCAGGTCACGTATATTTCAGCGGCCGCAAAGGTTGGCGAAGCTACACGGAATACACGGCATGGCTTGGTAACTAAGTCAATTGCTGACTCCATTCACTATATTTTCGAAAAAGGACTCTTCTGTCAACTGACACGGCTTATGTTGACGTACGATTATGTATTTGGACTGAGGTGCCCTTTAATTGCCCACTGCTGGGCACGGATCTCTCCCCACAACGGGGGGAGTTCTGGACCATAATTCACTACACTGCTCGTATGGGGATTGGTGGAAAAACGGGCTAATAGCCAACCCGTGTCGGATGTTTCCAAACCGCCCAAAGGGCCTCCGATAAGGTTAAATGACTGCTATCATATCGATAACAACCAGGAGTGACGACATAGCGTGCCCTCCGAAGCACGAAAGCGCGCAAACAATTCGCCACTAGCGGTCACCCATCCAGGTTCTGACCGCGCCCGACGTTGCTTAACTTTTTCGATCGCTTGCGATCTACTGAAGCAGCGAGGCTATGCACGACTATGTATTATTTACTAGTAATTGAAACATTGTCTAATGCCTAAGGGGAGTCATTTTTCTAAGACAATTCTGATTGAAAATCAAAAAAACTATTAAAATATCAGTTTTTATCTTTCAAATGAGGTAGGATACTAAAACACATGGTCCACCAACCCGCATTAGGCCAGCGTGGTGGACTCAGGCCTATATCCTTCTCGTTGTGATACTAGACCCGACGCTACAGTGGGTCATTAATGGGTTAAAGACTGAAGACAGTGAGAATTTTTACTTTATTTTTCGTAGACGCCAGTAGAGTAAGGTTCCTTACATATTCTTAAAAAACCCTCACTGCAACGTACTATAAGTGCGTTATGTTCCACCAAGGTACGTTGTTAGAGGAATATTTAGACAAGAAAATCTAATTTCACCGGTAAATAGAAGCAGCATACTCGTAAGTGCATCTCTTGTGAACAAAGTTACCGTAATAGTATTTGGAGGGACGCGAAAGGATCGATCCTTAAGTACTATAAGTACTCGTACGTAATAAGTATGAAGTGTAACGTTAAAAGTTCACTTTACATGTAAAATGTTTGCAGTCCATATTAACGAGTATATTATATTATAATATGAACGTTGCTTAGTTGCAATTAAAACAATTATAAGATTAAGCGGTGATAGCCCAGTGGCTTAGAATTAATTAGCCTCTTACTCAAAGACAAAGACATAACGTTCATTGCACAAATAGGTATATAATTATTACAAATTATTTAGATTGGCGAGGGGTCCGGATTCGAATCCCAGTGGCACGCACCAATGACTTTCCTAAGAAGTTATGTGCGCTTTACAAAATTAAATATCTCTTGCTTTATCGAACTGTACTAAGCTGTTGAGAATTTAATTATTTTGCAGCCTCAGGAATTTCTTATTATAACAGAGGAAGTAACGTCGCACTTCATACCTTGCTGTAGAGCTAACCATTTCATAATATGCTGTAAAACAAATAGTTATATTCTAAAAGCACCGATACATTTATTATTGGTAGAGCCATTGCTCCCTGGAGGCACTTTACCGCAACCTCACTTCACTAGTCGTATACCGATACATTTTATAGACAGAAATATCGATTTAAATTAGAAAGCCCTAACCTGTCTCTCTGCAACCTATTAATGACTCACTACAGGGTCGGAACATGCCCTTGAGAACATTTTTTTTGTGAATTCCAGGCATGCAGGTTTCCTCAAGATGTTTTCCTTCACCGCAACAGTAGAAACATTTTACAGATATGAATACTTTATATTCGCTGTAACAATGATTAGTCTTCGGTCTGTAATACGATATACCAAAAACTTCCACTGACGGAGCGATATATTAAAGCAAAATTAAATGTGGTACCCTTTCAACGTCATTACAATAAATATGAGACCCGAGGGTTTTAGACATCCAAAGAAAGGAAATTACCCTGATATGTGCAATGACTTCAGACGCACTTTTAAAATAAAAAAGAGGCCCAAGCGTTTTAGACGCACCATGCAACGAAAATCTCCGTAACACGAGAGAAATATATACCTATATGTAGAAATTATGTACCACTAAAAGTGACAATAGCAGTAAAAGTGACAGTAAAGGTGAACTAAAAAGAAAAGGACGCTATTTTCGTGTACCATTTTTGACATCCTGACACTATCTTGACATAAAAATCTATGCGATATACCTACTTGTATTTTCATATTGCACGTGAACTCAACAGCTGAACTATCTCTGAGTTATTTTATGCACGGCGCTTTGTTATTGAGTGACCGCGAACGTGGATCTACTGGGAAAAAATTGCATTTAAAAATATTGGAAATTCTAACTCTGCAAATTTTTGTAGAGTTCGAACTTCGTATTTCCAATGTATTTATAGGAACATCTCTGTAATCGTACGTGACATAAAGTGTGAAAACCATGTCGTGTATATTGAGAAATACTTTTTTTGGATATGCTGTGCCTGGGTGCGACAATAACAATCCTCACAATTACAGACACCGTAATGGTACGTCTATAAAGAAAAGAAAAGAAAAAAGAATGTGTTCATTGTTGACTCTTACACGAGAAAGATGTTGCAAAAATTTTAATAAGTTTACGGTAAAAGAATACGGTATTCTTTTCTTTCTTTTCTTGTGTAAATCAGTTTGGCACACTTCAGACCAACCAACTCGTACAAGAGAAGTATAGTATAGTGAACACGCTATCGTTACACTTTGAATATTGTAACACCAACGAAAACTTACGGTACTAGAACAATACAATGGATTATTATCGGAAAATATTTCTCGAAATACTCCATCCACATAAATATACTTTTAGAGGAATCTGACATAACGAAACAAAATTATACAACTAATCAATCTTTTTGTATAATTGAACAAAATTAATAACTTACTAATTGCTATAAAATGTAAAATTAAATATTAAATTACGTATTAGTTATGGATGAGTTGGTACAAAATTATTCAGCATGTAACACGAGCGCCCACAGTGATCTGAGCGAAGCGCTCCCTGTGTTCCATTCATATTTTTAATTAAACGGCGTAAGGCGATATTCATTCGAAAAGCGATGTTTAAAGCAGATGAGAGGTTCAATCTCATTCGTTAGGAGGGTGCAAATAAGTAGTGTGTACCTATGTTACAAAGGCCCCGGGCTTACTGAAGTGATTATATTCGCTTCTTTGCCGTTAGAAACTTACATTATTTTTAAGCGTTGGCTATTTTTAATCATCGTCATGTTATGCGATCTGAAAATATAGAGTGGAACTACTCGTCATTTTTTTCTATTTCAATTAACCGCGTTTCAATAATTATATTGTTTAACGTTGTGACATTTGACCAAATAATTGAGGCAGTAAATGGGTACATTTAAATTATTACATTTAAAGATATGTGGTATCAGTTGATAGTATTATCAAAAAGAAGTCAGCTCAAGCGAAGTCGGCCAAAATTATCTGTTTCTGCCGAATCAGTTAGTATCTTTTAAGATATGTTTTTGCTTACTTGGTAATTTAAATGATGGGCCATATTGTAAGTGCAGACCACTTACAACTTACATTTACACCGCTTTTCCAGAATGTAACTCTTGAGACGTCACTGATAACGCTTTTAACTTAATAGTTGTTGAAGATTGTATCTTCAACAATAAAGTATCTTTTAGTTAGAAATATCTATAAGTTACAAAGAAATATTTATTAGTTCGATAGGACACACTTACGAATTCAACTCGTGCGTATACGTACGTTCACGCACGATCAATCCCGACCTTTGGAATACTAAGTTGACGTACGACTGACTCGCACGTTCGAATGAAAGCGCATACCTACCCTACCTGTCATTAACCCATTAATGACCCACTACAGGGTCGGGTCTCCTCTCACAATGAGAGGGATGTAGGCCGCCGTCCACCACGCTGGCCTAACGCGGGTTGGTGGACTTCACATGCCTTTGAGAACATTCTTTTTGAACTCTCAGGCATGCAGGTTTCCTCACGATGTTTTCCTTTACCGTAACAGCAGGTGATATTTAATTTTATAAAGCGCACATAACTTTTTTACAAATTCATTGGTGCGTGCCACTGGGATTCGAACCCGGACCCCTCGATTCGAGGTCGAATTCTAAGCCACTGGGCTATCACCGCATACTGGGCTATCATCGCTACCCTACCTACAATAACATAATTATAAAAAACGTTTGGCCTTATCACTTTAAAATATTTTCATCAAAACAAATCTTTGTGCTCCAATTTTTGTTTTATAAAAAAAAACAAAATAAGGTAAATCGAGATGATGTTAATTGCCTACTTCAAATAGAAGGACTTTAACAATCTGTTTGCTCTCGAACAAAATATTATTGTGTATTAAAATCCGTTTGATAGCTCTTAACGTCCCTAAAAGGCTCTCAATATCTTCAGTTAATTAGCGGATTAGAATGATTAAAATTTTGTGTTTATTTTTGCCAACAAAGTAAAAAAAACCTTTTAGCAACAGATTTGTTTACTTTGCTTTTCTGCTAGAGTAAAAAACAAATAAGAAATACGACTGTAAAAAAATAATTAGCAAAATTTGTGCCTAGCGTAGGCACCGTAATCAGTTCATTACTTTTGATAAAAATTTCCAAAGGGCCACAATACTACCAGTCCAAAGGAAAAATATAGGTAAGCAAAAGGAAATAACTGGTATGATAAAGTGTGTACATAAGTGTTCTGGAAACCTGCATGCATAAGAGTTGTTCATAATATTCTCATAGGCATGTAAAGCGACCCGCATTAGGTCAGGGTGGCAAAACCAGCGAAAAAGATTAAGATTAAATTTGATATTATGCACATATGAATACTTTTTATCTCTTTCTGGACTAAGTTCTAAAATCTACGCGAACGAAGCCGCGAGCAATATCTAGAGTAGTATTAAATCGTGTCCGTGTCGTAAATCTTCCCGGTCGCACACTACATCTATGTTCTACGGCGTAGCGCAGCGTAGATAGTAATTAAGCCTACGACGTAGCCTTTGTAGCAATAAACACGAGTTCACTTATCAAATGCCAATCGTAAAAAGCAGGCGTCAACAATATCCGACCTACACTTTAGTAGGTCTATTCACATGTAATAAGCCATTGTGTGTATTATAATTTATCTCACAATTATGAATGGAAGATTTTGATTTTTTTTAATTGAATAAAAGTATAATATATGGAACTGACTTTAGCATCAATATTTTTCAAATTGCCGAAAAAGATCATTACTTTTTCTTAAACACGTACGATAACTAAATTCATAAGCGTTAGCTAACGTTTTATTTTTAAAATAAAACGGGACCGAAACAGCTCTCAAAGAGAAATAAGAAAACATAAAAATAAGGAAAGTCGAAGAAAATGTATTTTACCGAAGTAAGCGAGGATTTCCTTATTACGAGTAGCTACAGTTTCCTGTTTTTTTTATTTATTTATTATGAATGCAAATATATACGTTATAAAGATTTTTATCATTATACTAGTATTGCTGTAAGTTGGAATTGATGATGGAAATTTAGTTTTTTAATTTTGCTTACTTTTGTGATTTTTGAAGAATTAATTGCGACACCACATGTCATAATCTCAATTTAATCTTATCGTTAATAACTCACGCACCAATGACTTTGTAAAAACGTCATTGGTGCGTGCCACTGGGATTCGAACCCGGACCCCTCGATTCGAGGTCGAATTGTAAGCCACTGTGCTATCACCGCTTACTACATCCACACAATCAAATGGTTGGGATGAATGCGAATAAAGGCCGCTGCAAAAGAATAGGGAAGTCAACATAGCAGATGTCCGAGAGATTCTTTTGATCTAATTTAAAAGCTTGAGACTGACCTCAATGCTTGCATTCTTTTCATCTCGTCAATTATTTAACATCCAGCAAATTTCATCTCAAAACAAGTTTTGCTTTAAAACGATTTGGTCTCTTTACAAAGAACTGGTTTTACTGTATCACTTCATTGAATGACTATAAATCTTTGTATTGAATCGTGTATCGGTCAGACACCGGTTCCTATTCAATGAGGTTTAATAGAGCTGTTATTTAAGTCACCCTACATTGTAATGCGCATTTTATTATTTGTTATGGGTGAATTGAATGATGGACATAATAATATGGTGAGGTTAAATATAGAGGTAAGAGAAATGGTAAGAAAGGGTCGAATATGTATATTCCGGTTTAGCAGAAGGGTACCCCTCCGCCTTTCGAAGTTGAGACCTCGAACCATGGGAACTAGAAGCAAGACAGTACAAAGAGTTGTTATCACATTCGGTCATTACGAGTATGTTGAGTGACCCGATACAATTTGAAAGCTATCCTAATCAATAATAAATACGAGTAGCAACTTCGTTCGATTGTCTAATGGTTAGGTTTCCTACAAGAATGGTGTCAGTATCGATCTCGCGAAACATCTGACTGAGTCAGTGGTCTCAAGGCCGCCTGTGAACGACCTCGGATAGGGCGGAATTACTTTTGAAGGTCACTCGAACATTCGGTAGGACCCTCCAGGATCTATGTATATCAAAAACTTAAGCGGAAATCGTTGCAAAGGCAGTTCTTTGTCACATAAAATGATCAAATATAATTCATTTTGTGACGTAAAAGATGAGATAAAGTTTCATATTCGACATAACTGAAGACGAATTCAGTAGTGTTTAGTAGGATATTTTCTTATATTAGATATAAACATCTTGAAGATCTTTGTAGAGTTTTCAGATACAACGAGTAACGCTTCACACTCATATCTCCACACTAGGAATCGCTGTGTCGTGGGTGCCATGGACACATAAGACTCAACAGAAAACACACAATTAGACCAGAAATAGTAATGTCTACTAATCATTCAAGTCTCTGCTCCGTTGGTATTCGAACTCAGGACTTACCGCGGAGTGCACCGGCGTCTTAGTTAAAATTTGGGAGCGAATAGAAACTTGTTTTAATAGTTAACTTATTTCGGGGCTAAAAATATATGCCACATGTGTCAGTACCTAACCCATTTACGACCCACTACAGGGTCGGGTCTCCTCTCACAATGAGAGGAATGTAGGCCGCCATCCACCACGCTGGCCAACTGCGAGTTGGTGAATTTCACATACCTTTGAGAACATTTTTTGTGAACTCTCAGGCATGCAGGTGATATTTGATTTTATAAAGCGCACATAACATACTAAGTCATTGGTGTATGCCACTGGGATTCGAACCCGGATCCCTCGATTCGAAGTCGAATTCTAAGCCGGCATGAGTCAGCTAAGTAAAGAAACGCTTGTAACTCACACCGCAGCCAGTCGAGACAGGGGCGAAGCGCGCTGGAGGTCTTATCCAATGTTTACACATGTAAACGAGTTAAGTAACCGAAATTGCTTCTCAGAGAACATATTGACATCATTACGAGCTTGTTCCTTACAAATTGTAGGCATTGATAGATGTTATATTTGATTGGGGTTTGTGGAGTATAAAGTTATATTTGTATCACATTTATTGAAATATACGTGCCTATTGATAGGATAATCAGGTTAATCAACTACGTCAAACATGTCCAATTATCATGTTTTCGTTTATATTATTGTGTTTGAGGCAACACTCTTTAACAGTATGAGTTGTTGGACACAAACACTATAGATTTAAAAGTAAGATGCAAGACAAGATGCAAGACAACAAAATGAACAGTGACTGCTGAACGGTATTTGAATATGAATCGTAGCCATATTTCTCTAAGAAATAACTACTGTAGCAACACAATGTCTGTCTTAAGTAATGTATTCGCAAGAACATTGACAAAAACATACTAGTTTTTTATCTGGGGGCATGTTATAGAAACTAATTAGTTTCTACATTATACGCAAGATAATGCGAAAACGGTGTATTTTCGAGATCTTTTAAAAATCATCTCGCAAGTCTACAAACAGATATTAATAACAACTAGAGATAGCCAAGTACTCAAAATTTGACTATAATTTATTGAAAACTAAATTAATGGAACGTGACATGGAATGGATAATACGTACACGTCATTTGTAGATACATGTGTACTCAAACTGTGATGATTTATTTTTAATGCATTTTATTGTAAAAATATTAGAATTTGTGCATATATAGATATTTAATGGTGTCAAATTTAAAAATACTCCATTCGCGTAGTGACCTGTAAATTGTACCCAAAATTTTCGCTTCACGTTTACCATATTCAGATCTTTTGTGAGCTTTGCTTCTAGTGTCCACGAATTATTATCACAAGTTCTCGAATAACTAATAAATAATCTCACAAATGAAGTTAAATAATACAACATAGTTAGAGTAACAAGCTGCTTAACGCTCCAAAGGGCAAAATTAACGATGCTATTTTTGTATAGGGTATCATAATTATGTAGGTACACTGAACTACACAGATATCTCATTATTACTCTTAATGACGTAATTAATTGTTATGTTTATTATAAATTATACTGTCATCTTCAATCCTACTATTTTTTTATTCATATTTTTTTTCAGGTTTTAATCGATTCGACTTAAATGACTATAATATAAGCTGACTGTACGAGTATCTGATATTATATATAACATAAGATTCCCTATAACGAGGAAAAAACATATTGATAGCGAAAATCAACACCAAAGTATATTTATAAATGTTAATTTGCTTTATCAGGAAGCGTCGGTATATAAGACCAAAAATTGATCTTTTACCATTATACTTTCTATTTCCATGTCTTTTGTATGAAGAGATATAGGAACAGGAAATTAGGAAGGAGGAAGGTATTCATTTCATTTTATTTACAAGGAAAATCAGAAAATCCGGCATATCAAATGGGAAAATTTACAAGTGAAACTTATTGTCCGTCTATTAATAAGCGTGTGACCCTTTTTGGGATTTTTCCGCTTTCCATACGGAGGTAGGGTAAAACACCATATGGAAACGGTTACCATAAGGTAAATATTATAGGGGCAGGTAACAGTTAGTTAATTCGATTTTAATTCTGTCTTTAATTAATGTCTTTGATTTACGGTTTTACGATTAATTAGTAATAATTAGTATTATGTTTGTTGTACGGGTATTTTTTGATTTTTCTACTTTTAAATATTTTTAGCAATATAATTTTACTAAATTATTGAACTTGATTAGTAAGTATCGGATATCACGATTCTTGGGTTATTTTCGACTTATACGGCGTTTTATCGACACTTAACCCTACTTACCCCTACTTACCCCTTAACTCACGTTACCCTAGAGGTGTATCACGTAGTACGCTAGATATTTGAGTCTATTTCAAGTATCTAGGTGTACTTTGTGATGAAAATTAAAAAAATATTTACGTTAGTAGTTTTACTTATTTAAAAGAATTCACAATAAGTGGTAGAAATGTTTCAGTAGGTACCCCGACCTTGAACGTCATGGCCAAAGTATTCGAATAGTTAACGTGTGACATAAGTGTTAGAGACGAGTAGATTTTTACATCTTCCCATACTAATGACACACGGTAACGATAATGTTCATACTCGGAGCACTGAAAACCTATTCATTTTTGTCTTCGACGTTAAAAGACCTCTCTTACTTTTACAATCAAATTAGGGTGCTGTTACATTTTTTAACTGTAACTGGGTATATTAGCCAAATATTGTTCTGACGCTAATATACCGACCGCACCGCTGGGCTGTTAGCGTACAGAGCGCGATCATAAATTGTACAGTAATCTGAAAACTTGGACGTTTTTATACCGACGTGCGAGAAATCCAGAACTAAGGCCAGCTCCAACAAGGCCACGTGGTTATGTATACTGGTGATAAGGAATCCTGTATATTTGTATTGTAAGCCAGAATACGTAGTTTATCTCCATTAAGCCCATAATTAAGAAACACCTCTAGCATCACCACTTTTTTAGATATAATGATACTATTTAACTTAGATAATAGGTAAAAAAGATTACGTTTTAGATTTTAATGTATTTAGTCCATTGTTGTTTCTTGGACAAAAAGGGCATGGGAACTGCTGCTTATAAACTGTTTTACAGTTTGGCAGATAGATTGTAAGACTGTATGTATAATCTGTATTTTTATCATGAATAAATAAATAATAAAAAAAATAATGTTCTTCTCAGAAGAACAATCTAAAAACAAATAACAGATCAACCGTTAAATCAAACAAATCATTCCTTCAAACAAATATAAAACCAAATAAATAAAAAACAAATGTTACCTACTGTTCATGATATAACAGTCCGAATTTTGACTACTTACGACTCGGCCAACATCATGTCCTCTATGCAAATTAATAAAAAAGGAGAAAAGGAGTGTCTGTTTGTAATATAAAAATAACCGCTTTTTCCTAAACGCATAAGTATGTTAACACGCATAAGTCTGTTTGTTCCGGCTAATCTCTGGAACGGCTGGACCGATTTTGACGGTACTTTCACTGGCAGATAGCTGATGTAATAAGGTACTCCTTTTGCTAATCCTCCTTATGCTCCTAAGTTACTACTTAGGCTTAGAATTATACTATATTAAGATAGTAAAATTCCACGCGGACGAAGTCGCGAGCTGAGCTAGTTGTAAATAATTTGTATGCCAACTTTAACGCGTCCTGCATTCAATGTAGCTTACACATACTCGTATGACGTCTTGACGCGGAACAATAAAGTACAGCCTACGGGCAAACCCCGCACGTGACGCCGAAATTTCCATGACCTTGCGAGACCCAACGACCGCGAAATAAAGAAGTCAACCCTTTCACCGGGTTCCGGATTTGTGTTACTAGGGCATTAGGCTGCGTAAGGCGCATTGAATTTAACTCTAGTTGTTTAGGCGTCAATGGTTAAGGGACACCCTCAAATTTGGTTTAAGAAACATCTAGAAGTAAGGGTGGCAAGCCACGGGTTAATGATTTGAAACGTTTGTTTTATACTCGTATTATGTGGGTAGAGAAGGGTAGGTGGTTTTATTTTTGGGGAAACCTATCGATTAATTTATTCATTTGCCAACATATTATCTATATGGAGCAATAGTAACCTTTAATTTTATATTCGAAATAGTTAGGCTTTTATTTAATGACGACAAACAGAACGAAAGTGTTCTGGCTTCTTCAAAATTTAACACAGGTCTATAGCCGTATATCGTAGATGTCAATGGCCTGTAAAACGCATTTAAATTTCTCAGTTTTTTGAATTAAATTAATTTTTTTTGCAAACTATCAATTTTTCGGTTCATCGCACTACAAGAGTTTTGAGTACGAAAACGGTATCAAAACTGGATGCTAGTTAACTCTTTCATCCGAATGCCTTGCTCCACAACAATACATTTAAACGGATATACCCTTTACATCCCACGTCAAGAGTAATCCGAGGTTTGAACCAACTGAGCATTCTAAACACGGCGCTTTACACGTTCAATTTTCAACCTTATGCCTAGCCACATAAAGTCTACACGATAGGCCGCGGTGAAATGATGGAGCCACGCAAAACGTAAGCTACTCAGGGCTGGCTTGTTAACATTCCGAGAGCAAATTTCATGTAAATCAAATTCGATCGCTGAATGACAATAAGGTATAATTGTGAATATCACAACAGGCGCATTCTGGGCCTAAATATAAAGCAGTAGGGGTTTATTGATGATAACAATGTATGGAAAGCAGTTTGAGTCATATAATAAGTCTTGGTAGCTTATTCCAAAAAGTCACTTTTACGCAAAGTTGTTTAAATACCTAATTCCTTATATAATACAAGACTTCACAGCACCATCAAAACTAGCACTAGCTAATAGCTAGACTTCATTGTTAAGTTGGCTTCATTGCTTCTGTCACCTATCAAAATATTAATCACAGTTATCTTTATTTGTCTAAATAGTTGGATTCAAAGGATCCAGGATTAGATTGATAACAACCAGGGGAGGTTCCTTCCAAGGGCTAAAAATAACAAGAACAAACCCTTAATGTCCTTTACGTAACTTGGCTTTTGAATCAAGCTAAGGGTCACGTATCGATGCCATCACTTGGCAACAGACACGAATACTCTTTCATCCGGCAATAAGAGACTAATAATTATAAATTGAGTGACTAAAGGGTAGCTCATTTTGACCCAAAAACCTCAAACCAGGGCTACTCAGGAAGCTAAATTTCATGTAATTCTTTAGTAGCTTTCATATCAGTCTAAATCACGAAAGCTATAACACGAAAGCTTAAAGTTTTACGCCGAATTTCAATTTGCATAGCTAATTGTTCAATTTAAATATGATAATTTCACGAACATAACAAAGGATTCTTTATTATGTTAAGTTTTGTTTTATTTAAAATGTGAATAGGCTTGTTTGATATGCAATAGAACAAGTATTTTCTTGCCACATGTTTACCAATTATGTATGAAAACTATACGGCAGTTATTATCCTTTATCGAAACATAATTATAAGGCGGAGCTTCATTCTCAATTTTTTTCTAAATAAAACGCACATAACTTTTAAATACAAATTCAATGGTGCGTGCCACTGAGATTTGAACCGGACCCCTCGATAAAGAGGTCGAAATTTAGGCCATTGGGCAATCACCATGAAGATTACGGAACCCTAAAAATAGAAAATATGTCACATTTACATGCTCACGCCATATAGCAATCAGACGCCTATTCTAAATACATACGACACACCCAACGGTAACCATACTACTTAACTGCAATACTGCTTTATGCAGTAAAAGTTGAAACAGACCCTTCATGGAGTCAAATTATTGTTTGGAAAAGACGGTGACAGCCTCTAACCTTACCCCGCGTAATAGTCGTGTCGCTAACAAAAAGTGCTAGAACAACAACGTCATTGCGTGTATTTGTAGCATGCAGTGCGTATTTCAATTAGGACAGTTCCATACAAAATTATAAATAAATAAATAACGCTTCACACTCACAGCCCCACACTAGGATTCCCTGTGTCGTGGGCGCCATGGACACACACAAGACAACAACACAACACACCCAGACCAGAAACAGCAATTCAAATTCATCATTCAAATCTCTGCTCTGCTGGGAATCGAACCCAGGACCCTCCGCGCAGCACACCGGTGTCTTAACCACTGCGCCGCTCAGGTCGTCAATGGTCGGTTGAGATTAATTTTTGTCCTATTGGCTGACCGACCGAGCAACCAACACCACAAAATTTCAACACAGGGTTCTGTATTGAGTTTGTCTGTACTGTCCTAATTAAATACGACATGCAACAAAACTTCTTGTGTGACAAGGCAGTTAGAGTTATGTCAGCAACAAGGCCTTAGTAACACTAGAGGATCGGGCATCACAATGAGAGGGATACTGGCCCTGTCTATCACAATGGCTTATTGCGAGATGGGGAACATCAAACATTTACGAATATTTTGGGGATCTCTCAGACAAGGAGGTTGTCACATAATATTATTTTAAAGGTGACTGGGTTACAGATAGACTCCACGCATAATGAACGACCTAAGAACACGCTTTAGCGTTAGGTATATTCCATAAATTTCCCATAATAATTGTGACAGGCGACGTTTAGTAAATGTGAAAATTCATTGAATCGTGAATAACGACGATCGATGAAGAAGGCCGTAAGTACACGTCGTAAAGTAGCATGTTGTTACTTTTTTTTGGTTTTGGGGAGGCGTCTTGAGATTTTTACTTGAAGGCATCTAAAAGTTATGATAAATTAAAAAGTACTGGAAAATTCATAGTACCCTACATAATTATTTGCCGCTGATTAAATATAAATTAGAAATGACAAGTAAAGCGTCTTATAAGCGTATGTTAAAACATAGTGTAAGGTTGTCGCATTGCGTTGCATGGCATTGGATGGCAATGAGTCGCGTGGCATATTATTATGTGGTCTACGTTGGATTTTTATATTACAGACTAGCTGTGCCTGCGTGAAATTTAACTATCTAACTATAATATATAATATAATTCTAAATAAAATAATAGTAGCCTAAAGGTGCAAGTTGGTAGCGGGCGACATGAAGCGGCAGCGGACGACGTGTCGCCAGTGACACTACTGATTTGTAAAAGCTCGACGACGAGTAGCTAGCTTCTTGTCGCTAACTAAGGAGGGAATTTCATAGAAATACATAGAAACCAGTAGTGTCGCTGGCGACACGTCGTCCGCTGCCGCTTCATGTCGCCCGCTACCAATTTGCACCTTCCTTATTACATCAGCTATCTAATAGTGAAAGTCCGGTCAAAATCGGTTCCACCGTTCCAGAGCTTAGCCTGAATAACCAGACAGACAGACAAAAATTGTAAAAATGTTATTTGTGTATATATGTACCACGTATACACATACATAATTATTATACATATGCATTTAATAAACAGCAGTTTTTTTATATTATTATAAACAGACACTACAATATTATTTATTTTAAAAATGAACATCGTATGTTTCGACTTTCGACGGTACCTCAATGGACCATCTTGGATATAATTTTGTATTTTGTGTATAGCCGCTTAGTAAGATTACGTTTAAAAACAAATGTGATCAATTTTTTTTATAAAATAAGCTATAGTTTTATTGAAAAGTAACATTTGAAATTTGTCATAATTTACCGTATTGTACTAGTTAAGCCCCTTTCTTTGATATCCTTATTGAGGGCGTTGTGATAGAAAGGTAATTTGCGGAACCGCCATTTTGTGTCGGCGGCCATTTTGAATTTATAAAATTGTATTATCATCAGAACTAAAATAAACAAAGAGGTAAAATTTTTACTACGTAGTTTGGCCCAAACAGACCTATTTTTAATAATTTTATTGACATTACTTTTTTGGTTAATTTACTTATTGTGATTTATCCAATAATATTTTTAAAATGAATTTATCACACGAGGTTATACAAATACAATAATTTTCTCTCACTGCAAGTTAAGTTTTGTTATCTACAATAAATTTTATGATCGGATTATGTTTATTTTCCTCATCGCAGTTGAGGCAAATACTCCCAGTTCAATATCATACTTTGCCCGGAGACAAAACAATAAACAATCGCTAAGACTTTAATTTAATATACCGCCGCTTCGCCGCGTACTATTGTTCGGAAAAATCAGCAATAAAAATACCAGAACATTCTTGTGGCTACGAACGTCTCTGCACTACACATGAATAGGCTCGAAAACCGCTTAATAATATTATTAAACCTTTTGTGTGTAATTTGACTTATTTGTGGTAGAACCTCAAATAGCACATCCTATATGAGGCTGATTCTGTGTCTATGAGATGCAATGACTACCTAACATCGGATGGCCTCATTGCTCATTTGCAGTTCATTAGTTAAAACACTGGAAGCATAACCCCAACCAAATCTCATAAAATCGTCGTTATAATTATTAAGTGAAATGCCTTACTCTCTTATATAACGTGACATGTAATATTGACTTGTCACTAACTCAGCTTATAATGTCATGCTACGTCGCGCAAATGCTAGACCTATGCTATACCAATACATCTTACGAGATATTAGATGCTACAGAATCGCTACGTGCTCTACGAGTTCGCTGTGCTACGCGCCTTGCTACGCCGCCCACGACTCAGTTTTTTCGACGCTTTCAATTCATAGAACTTACTAATACCTATCCGAAAACGAATAATCGGTCGATTTCGAAATGGAATGATTCTGGCGTCGGTCTGGACCGTTCATCTAGACAGTTTCCATTACTGATGACCTCTACGATTTCTGTATACATTTTCCTATTAACATGGTTTACATGTATGTTATAACATTTACTGTCGCTTACTTATCTAATACTAGCTGACCCAGCAGGCTTCGCTCTGCCAATGATTTTTTTTTATTTTTATTTAATAGCCTATGTTACTCAGGCTGAATGTAGCTTTCCAATGGTGAAAGAATTTTTGAAATCGGCCCAGTACTTTTTGAGTTTATTCGTTACAAACATACAAAAATACCAATGTTTCCTCTTTATAATATTAGTATAGATAATACGAGTATTATAACATTTATTAGTTTTTATTATTTTACTTAAAATGCCATCAATTTTTTTGAACAGAAATTTTGTCGTTTTAGAATTTATTTTGATATTAACTAAATTGATAGTTTGAAGTTTTTGTTTTGTATACGAAAATTGTCAAATTAAAAACATTTTAAGTACAATAGAAAGCAAAAAACCTACCAATGCTTTCTTTACATAACTCAATCACGAGTATTAAGCTTTCATTATAGGATTGAACAAAAGCTCCGATGAAACGACTAGGAGCCTCTAAAGCATTGAAGCCACTATAATGCTTTGATGCTATAAATTAAATATCCCCGTTCATAATAATATGATCACTTGTAGGGATTCTTCTGGCGATCTTTATATTGGATTTTTAATCTTATTTAATACCACTACTAAAGGCTTGTACTAATTCTTTATTTTCACAGTTTTAGTTACCATACTCCTTCAAAACGGCTTGACCGATTTTTATGAAACTTCATATTATGCATATTCAGTAAGTCTGAGAATCGGCTACCGTCTATTTTTCATACCCCTAAATGATAAGGGTTGTCCACACATAACATTTTTATGTCATTTTATGGACAATTTTTTTTATTTTTATTTTTCAATAATGTAGCATCAGAAAATACATGCAAAACTAAATTTTCACCCTTCTATCACCAACTCCTATTCTTTAATAGTCTATTTTTAACGCTCGATCGATAACTTTTATGACAAAACAACGTTTGCGGGGTCAGCTAGTATATATTATAATAATATTAAACATAAATTTTTAAGTGTCTTCTTTATGTACTAATTCTTAATAATTGAGATTACCGACTTTGAGTGTTTATTGTCTGTTGTTGTGCTATTGTCTATATAATAAATAAATTAAATGCAAAATACTTTTTAAAAAAGCCTTTATTTAAACGCTCTAAAAAGAAGAAAATATTTTTTCCTTAAATTTTTAACTATCATTTTATAACCTCATTATATACAATTCATATGATTATAAAAACTTGATATTTAATTTTATAAAGCGCACATAACTTTTTACAAAGTCATTGGTGCGTGCCACTGAGATTCGAACCCAGACCCCTCGATTCGAGGACGAGTTCTAAAGCACTGGGCTATCACCGCTTTTACTGGGCTATCGCCGCTTTTTATTCGTAATGATTTCGATTATATTTGTCGTATCGTTTGTGACAATCGGCTCGGGACGAAGTTTAAAGCAATAAGGAGCCCGAAGGCCGCGGGTGGCGTGCCGCGAAGAATCGGAACACCGATAAATGAGGGCTGCTACAAGCTTGCTACTTGCCTCGGAAACTTTAAGCCGCTACGCTACTTTCTTTTGTATGTTATAAATAAAAACGTATATCTCCTTGCTATCCTTAACTGTTAATTTTTAAAACATAAAAAGGTTTATAGGACGTTTGGTAAGGACTTTTATTGTAAACGTAACTTTTTTAAGGTAATACAGGCTATTTACAGATAAATAGCCAATTGGGAGGCCCATGTCCAGCAGCGGACTATAAAGGGCTGAAAGGTCGAGGAAGTAATATATTTTTTTTTAAAAAAAGATGGACTATAATAGTCTATTGTGAAGGCATTTGTCCAGCGGTGGACTACGAAGGGTTGAAAGGAAGAAGGAGAAATAACTAGTAGTTATAATAAGTGTTTATTTTATTTAACGTTTAACAGTTAAGTTGGGATTTAATTCATGTCCATAGATACAAAGGGACTTCAATTGATTTAAATAAAGTTTTAATTCGACATAAAGTAAACATTACAATATAAAAGGCCTGTGGACAATGTCCAGCACGGCGCCGCGGCTCATTTACTGTCCAATTTATTACAGTAATGACCAGTGAAATACTTGCAAATGTGTGTATTTAACTGTGAAGTAACAGGTAACTACTGGTGAGAAAGACTTCAAATGTAAATGTTTCAACCCTACTTAACTCCTAGGTGTTAAGTCTTAGAATCGATCGCCGTCGGCACCGGTCCTTCTGTTTTGCGAGTCCAAGGTAAGCTTATTTTTTAGGTCGAATAATGTTCAATGTCAGAAAAGCCGCAGAACTAAATTGTTCCCCGAATTAGTCTAATACACACGCACAAAAAGCTTTGTTCGTGTTTTGCACGCCACCTCTACGGCGAGGTAATAACACTGCGCTGCCCGCTGTACCGGTACGTCGAACGATGTTGACCACATAAATAAAATTGTACCGAAGCCAAGAGCTGCTATCCGAAGTCAAATGCAAATAAAAGGACACAGCGAAATTGCTGAGGCAGTGGATAAGAGAAGGAGGGGAATAAATAAAACAAAAAATAACTTTAAGTAAAATACAGATTGAAATTAAAATAAGGAAATTAAAATGTGCACTGTGGCGGTTTTGAATAAAATTGAAAATAACTTTCAATGAATTGTATTTTGGTGGACAATTAAAAAAATAGACGAAAGGATTTTTCAATATTGATTCAAAAAAATCAATATTTCCACTAGATTACATAGTTTTTCATAGTGACCTTTCGTAATTAGGAATCCTGACTATTTCAATCAAACTGAATAGTCAAACAATAAAATTAAGTTTTTTAAGAACATAACATTATCATCATAATTTAAATTATTTGAAAAAAAATCTCATAATAAAGTATGAGAAAATGTTCCGTTCATAGTTCAATAGTAATCAGAACTAATACATAGAAGAAAGAAATAATGTATCCAAAACACAGATAAATTACACGCAAGCAAAGATAACACCCGCGACGAACATGCCCACAAGAAATTTGTAAGTGGTATGAGCGTCGCTGCAGTGGAAAATGATGTACGAGATTCGACGTTCCTGGCGCGCGAACACCTAAACTTCGTTAAGTACACACAAGTATTAATACGCTAGAGACTTTGACACATCGACGCGCGAGTAAATTTTCCTGGAATCTCGCCGGTGCTCCTTCCCCCGGGGAAAGCTCGCAAATCTTCCTGTCGGCTAAAGTGCTTCCAATTGATCTGCGATCGAGGCAAAAACGCTCCGAGCTGTAAATTTAAAACTAAGACCTACCTTTCGACGATACAACGCTGAAGTCTCAGGTTCGGCCGGCTCCGGGTGTCTTATACTAGCGGCTTACCTTCTAGGCTTTCGCCTGGGTCTTCGTCTCTCGCCTTCCAGCTCGTTCTCGAGGCCGCGGCGCCGGGGACCCGCCACCCCTCGCCGTCTCTCCATCTTCCTCTCCGGATTCGCGCCTCGCGTCTCGTCCACTACGGACACTTTCGGTGCGCCGTCATCTTTCTCAATGGGTCTTGGGGTCTGCGGTGCGCCCATCCGAAGATGGCGTTGACGCCACCACAGGACCCACGAACTCAGATTGTCGCGAATCTTGGCGGAAATGACCCGAAACAGAGAACTAACTCTCGGACGGCGGCCTGACGACGGATTTCGATTTACTACTCGAAAATAAACAGCACGAATGCTCAAAAAACTAGTACAATATTAAGGCAGTGTTCTGGCAGTGAATGGGAAGCTCGTAAAAGCGAATGAAGTCTAGCTATGACATTTTGTCGCGAACGTGAAAGTCCACGGAGCTCGGGTCCGCTCTTATCGTCGGGTCGTGGCGTACGTGAAGCTCGATAACAAAGCGGGTGATGGGAGTCGCGCGGCCGGCGGTGTCGGACGTCGACGCGAGCCCTGCCATGGGGCTTTCGGAACTTCACGTCACCGAGTCCACGGGAGTTTGAGAGATTACAAGCTTAGTAATAAGCTGACAAAAAAATCTTCAAAAATCAAAATATTTCGTATAAAAGTGGTAAAATTGTGCGATCGGCCCCCGGTAGCGGCGCCGCGGAGGCGGTCATGGTGGTGCGGGATGTTAGTTTGCGAGCAAGCGTGCACTCAACAGTTAGTCGAAATAAATATAGCGTTACGTAACTGCTCGTACCGAACGCGACGTGAGTGCACGGTGGGGCCGTGCTCGCGAGTGCCGAGGAGGCTTCGCTGGCATCGCATGGAGCCGCGCGCCCCTCGCCCCGCGCCCTCTTCTCGCGCCCGCCCTGATAACGCCGCCCTGTACCTGTGACGACTGAGCCTTAACGCTATTGTCCTTACCTTATCACTTAATTTTCCGCTGCATGTTTGGGTTCACTATCAGAACTCGTTCACGTCCTAGTACTCGAAGTATTGATTTTTTCTTTGATTCCGTTAACGTTCCGAGTTTGAAGCTCGTGAACTCTCGAACTTCCTTAATAAAATGTCGTTTCGGCGAAATAAATTTTACTTGCTGTTTTATTGCAACGATCTGTAAGTACTGCTTAACACGTGCTTAGGGTTTTGGATTCGATTCCCAGTGAGAAGAAAGTTTAAAATTGTATTACAAAAAATATCTGAGGTCTAGTCTTGAGTATGTAAGAATCTTAAAGTAGGTTTATGAGTATAAAATAAACTTATAAATAAAAATGTCGTCACACTTTAAATCTGAAGCCGAGATAGTTCCATTCAAGATTTATGGAATATAATATTATTATAATTATGCTTGAGTCAGTGAAAAGAAAAGAAAAGAAAAGAATACGTTTATTGTTGACTGTTACATGAGAAAGATCTTACAAAATTTTATAATAAGTTTAGAACAGTCTACCCTATGCGGGCATACAATAATTATGTCTTATATAACTAAAACTTAATTTTATATTTCATGGCAATTATTGTTAAATTATATTTATTTATTTATTATTTTGTTCAGCAGTTCAAATTATTTGTTTATTTTAATATTTTGCCTATTCGAACTCATCGGCTATGCAATGTGCCACCCATTACTGGGCAAAGAGAGAAAAAGCCGGAGGAAAAAACTCTCGACACAGTTTTTATTTAATTTATTTGGTTATTTATACGCGCGTTACTACATTCCTGTTTATAATTGTTTATCTATGAACATAATTTACATTGAGATTGCGAACCATCCATTCATTATTCCGTTCGTTATCTGCATTTTTGTGTGATAGTGCATTCTCTCTGATTATACCCTGGTATAAACACAAGGAAGCACCCAAGGAGGCAACCAAGACCTCAAAACTAATACCTTTTTTAATTAATCATAGACTACCATTGAATAATATTTCACTACTCATTTCAGCTATCTTAACTTTTATTTCAGCTTAACTGACTATCACCTTTCATGATTCACGGTATTATTATTTTCCGATTACTCGTAGTTGTCATGGGTTGTGATTTAGAAAATAAACACGCGACGATAATTAACTTGAATTACATTTATAAAGAACTGAATAAATGATCATAGTGCTTGACGGTACTGAATATAATGACACCAATTTAATACACGGTTTATACTAATTAACTAGATATCCGCTACTTTGTTGCTCAGTTGACCTCCTATTACTACGAGAGCTCATATAACAAAGAGATCAAATTACGCTGGCTGGTAATTTATAGGCCTATTTTATTCATGCGGGGAATTTTATACAAAATAAAATTGTTTTCTTTTGAGCAGAGTATGTTTGAAGTAACTAGTAGAAGTAGATAGTGATGAGGGATCATCACTATCCGCCTATGCTTATATCGTATTTTTGTAGAGATTGTTGTAGGTATAATGAACTCATGTTTTATCATCTTCATGTGCCTAGGCCTACTCGTATATTAGCTTTTTCGTTTATCTTTTGAAACATTATAATCAAACACTTTATAAGCTGGTAACAGAGTGTATTTCAAAGAACCAATCTATGCGACTAGATACTTAGCTGAGGGACATCCCTTAAAAGATTTTAATGAGATTAATTAGTGTGTGATAGGCCCCGGCTATGAATTCGGCCTCTTACAAGAAGGCACGCGCCAGTAAAATTTCTTAAATAAAAAAAGTTATATTTATTAAATAGAAAAATCACTTGCTATAACGGTGAAGGAAAACATCGTGAGGAAAAACCATCGTAAGAATAAAGCCTATCTTTCTAACTGTGAGAGGAGACCCGACCCTACAGTGGGTCATTCATGGGTTGCAAACAATTTATTTTGTTTGTCCCATAGAATAATTCATTCATTTCTTATTTTTAAAAGCAGCTCCCAGCACGGGAGCTTTTTTTTTCATACTCTACCACGCTGCCCCAATGTGGTGGAAAGGAACTGTTTTCTCATAGAGAGGAGAGGAAAAGTATTATATTAATAGGATATGCTTGGTTATAATGATGTTTGATTTCTCCTGGTCTACGTTAGCCTGAGGGGCACCGAAAGCGGATGTTAGATGTAAGATAATATTCTATCATGTATGACGTTCATTAAGTGTACACAACTCGTACCTGACAATGAGTAAAAGATTGATTTTTTTATTTTTATTTTGAATTGATACGCATTGCGCTGATACGCACGTGACATGTGTGACATCGTAAACCCGATGTTACTTTGACCTTGGCTTGCGTCTGCCAGTGATACTTGTTACTTAGCCTCTACAGTCTGGAGAGAAAGAACCGTGATACTGAAATAGACTGTATTATTGGGATATTTCGTCTGGTCATAACAAAATATTTTCATCTAATGGAAAATAAAAAGGCTGGTATAGATAAATAAATCCACATTAAAATATATAGACGTTTTTACTACTCTTATGGTAGTTAACCATATCTAACACATCTGTCTACGTACAAGCCTATCATATCAGATAATATAATCTTTGTTTTGGTATGCTTAATTTAAGCAAAGATTTGTAGAAATTCATCCCCTAAAGTGTACAGAAATAGACTGTATTGTTGGCATATTTCGTCTGGTCCTAACAAAAATATTTTCATCTAATGGAAAATAGAAATGTATGTATGGGTGTATCTTCGTATGTATAATAAATAGATATAGATCTGATATGACCTAGACATGAAATAGACTTTATTACTATTATTGTTTGCCACACCCTGCCAAGGAATCACATACTAAATAGTGTAATAATTATTATAATGTTTTAATTCTATTATATAACTGTATAATAAATAAATGAACATTGGTTAAGTTAACATGGAAATTGTTTATTTACATTGACATTGCTTTAAGTGATATTACTGCTGTTTTAAAAAAATATTTCATTATTTTTCAAAACTTTTCAAGGAGGTTTTTAAGTGTTCACAGATAAAAATATAAATCAGTATAACATGAAACTTCGAATTGGCACTTTTATTTTTAATTTAATTCGATTTTATCGATATAATTATATTACAATTAGATTTTGTTTCAAGCGCCGAAACTCATACAATACCATACTGTTCACTTATACTTGCGTAAGCTCGTTAGACGGAGTTATTAGTTCCAGCTGGGTTCGAACCTTGTTAAATAGCATTGTTAGTTCTGTTCATATGCTCGACCGCACCGAATACGGAGGGGTGACCCAAACATCATAACTTTTGGTCGAATGAAGAGGAGAGTCTGCAGAATTATACGCTAATAGTACGGCACGCTTTTCTGCTCGACTTTGGAAGGGGCACTGCCGTGCCCCCAGATACAGGTGATTGCTTTTTAAATTCAATAATAATAATTAACGTCATGTTTGTAGAGAAAATTTTCATCATAGGATAGTAATAGATCTTATACAAGTACCTATACGTGATTTCTCTTTAAATTTAATGAATGTAAATTTTTCTTGAAAACTTGACAAATCACTTGTATTCCCAATATTTACTATAGATACACGTTTGTGTAATGACACGGTGTTAGGACGAACTCAACCCTTCATACGGGGACCTTTCGCCGCAACCCTTATCCTTGTAACTCTACCCTTGACCTAGAAACGGGAATCCCTAAGTTGCACATGACCTACTCTTTGTTTGTTTGGAAGGATATCGAGGGGCTGATATCCTTTACATTTCCATCATTCACGTGTGGAATATCACCCTTCTTGTCTCTAAGGCCTCGACCTAATTGTTTGTTGCAATACAACTCGTATAACTAAAACTTAATTTTATATTTCATGGCAATTATTGCTAAATTATATTTATTTATTTATTTATTATTTTGTTCAGCAGTCCAAATTATTTGTTTATTTTTATATTTTACTTATTCCAACTCATCGGCTATGCAATGTGCCACCCATTACTGGGCAAAAAGAGAAAAAGCCGGAGGAAAAAACTCTCGACACAGTTTTAATTTATTTATTTAGTTATTTATACGCGCGTTACTACATTCCTGTTTATAATATTGTTTATCTATAAACATAATTTACATTGAAACGCAGTGACGTTGTTGCACGACCAACTTGTTGTGAGCGACAGATTGTCGCCGTAATTAGGATAATAATAGAGCGGTGGTAACCCAGTGGCTTATAATTCAATCTCGAATCGAGGGATCCGGGTTCGAATCCCAGTGGCACCCACCAATGACTTTGTAAAAAAAGGTTATGTGCGCTTTATAAATTTAAATCACCAGCTGCGACGGTGAAGGAAAACATCGTGAGGAAACCACATGCAGGTTTCACAAAAAATGCTCTCAAAGACATGTGAAGTCCACCAACTCGCAGTAGGCCAGCGTGGTGGCCTATATCCCTCTCATTGCGAGAGGAGACCCGACCCTGTACTGGGTCATTAACGGGTCACTGACAGGTATAAAGGTTTCGAGCATCATACGAGTAAAAAGAATACATTTAAATTTAAAAATTTAATTCAATATACCAGGCTCATTGGTAGATAACGTGTCGATCATCATTTATGAGTAGGTATGTATCGGAAGTGGTTGGTTTTGCATATTTGTGTCATGAGTATGAACCTTATCGTCAAAGTATTCGTACGGTAAACGTCAGTCATTAGTATGTCATATGTCAGTATGTCTAGACATCTTCTGATACTAATGGCAGCTCGATACGATTAATACTATAAGAAACAGAGAATATAAAATTTTTGACTATACTGCGATACCTTTATTAGTCAAGAGTCAGAGCTTTATTAGTCAAGAGAGTCAAGAGGCTGGCGTTAAAGTTCCTCTCCAAAAGAGATACGGTGGGCAGTGGCTCTATCGCCTAAGATCGAAGAAGAGAATTTACTTTTATATATAGGTAAGTTATCTCTTACTTCTTACTCCTTTTAGGCTGCGTTTCCACCAGAGATGTTCGAGGACGCGTAGCGAGCGATGCGTTTTTGAAAAACCAATAGAATTGCTTCATTTACCTAGCCTCGCACCGCTAAGCCGTTTCCACCAGAGCTGTGCTAAGTTCTATTGGTTCTCATCATGATATTCATCAAAAATGTTTACCCAAAATTAACATAAACTCATAACACTTTTTAAAAATGAAAGATGAATACTCATACAAACAGTTTTCCGTAGTAAAAAATAGCCTAAAGCTTTCTTCATGACTTTCAAATACAAGTGAGTAAGCTGTCATAATAAATATGGTCAGTTTCTGTAGGCAATAAGTAACTCGTAGGGGAAAAGTGGCATGAAGGAGCCACTTACATTATTTTCGTAGTTAAGGATCAAATCTGGTTGAAAATTATATTTTTAATTGGCAACATTGATTTGCTGTTACCCACAAACATTTGAAGTTTCCCCAAAACTATTGGACGCCGGTATATCGAATTAAAGTTTTTGGCACTAAAAAGTTTTTTACTTAATTTAAATTATTTTTTAGTATTTCATTGGAAACAAATATAGTTACATAGGTTATAAATTAAGTAAAAATTTATGATATCTTTTCTCTTCTTAAACTGGCTCGTTCATGCCACTTCTCCCATACTTTTAAGCTGGTCTGAAACACGGTTGATTTAAAGTTTAAAGTGCAGTGAAGTCTATCTAACACTAACACGCAACTGACCTATTGCACTTTTAAGAACTGTTTATCTCTTATCGTGCGAGTGGACTATTGCGGAAAGACGTAGCGATAATAATTAAATTATGTCGTTAAAATAAACAATTAACGAATAATGGATTTCAGTAACAGGCTAAAAAAGCTGAAGAGCTCGGTTTATGGCAAGTACTAATTGAATTTTTTTGCTTTACTTCCGAAGCCTGTCAGTAGTCGTGATGACATGAACGTGAGTTGTACTCACACGTTTTAATTAAAATCGACAGTGCAGCTAGTATTCATATCAAACCCTGGCTGCAATGCTAGCGAGGAACTGTAAAACTTATGAGGATATAAATCTAAAGTGATAAATAATGTACTTTAAGCTATGTGTACTAAAGTGAAAAAGAAATTACTCGAATCTTACCTTAAGTAACTTTAAAACTAATTAAAGTTAAAAAGCTTTATCGTAACTTTATGAATTTCTGTCCCTAAACATAATTTTATTGTAGTTACCTAACTTGCTAAAGAAAAGTAGCGAGATGTCATATTAAAACAGCGTGGAACATAGAAATGCAATTATTGAATTATTAGAAAGCAGATTCTCAGAGGAATTTAGCAAAAAAGTGTAGGGTGTACCGATAAATAGTCAAGATGACGGTAAAAAAATGACGGTAACTAGTTAGTTCCGCCATCTGGGTACCAGTGCTACAAAACTTCTGATTTCGACTGGCTGATGGCGAATGGCTGTGGTCATCATAATTATGTTTTCGTCTTGGGCAGATGAAACTCACTAAACGAGATTTCGCCACTTTTCTCGACTTGCAGTAAGTAGGGTACACTCATGCAAGTGAGTGCCAACCGCAGACTTCTTGATTCAGTGCATGGTTGGTCTCCGCGTGGTCTGGTAGCGTGTAGCGGTAGTGGGTACTTCGGGGTGGTGATAGAACTTACGTCTTTCCACCGCGAGAGGTGACAAAAGTTCAAGGTTCAACAGTTCAAGGACACGAAACTTTGAGACAAGCTAGCGAACTAACTTGGGCTTTATAAGAAAACAACTAAATGTATTGTGAGTTGCCCTACGGTATTTATTCTTTATTTCTTTGTTTCTTGCTATCTATCAATTTCATCGCTTTCGCTACCCAGCCGTCAGTGGCTTGTTTTAACCACGACCCGGTTCCAAGGGAAGCCATAATTGCACGTCAATCATGTTTATTAAAGCGCCCCCTATATTCTGGACAGGTCATTTGCCAAAACCCATGCGTACCTTTGAAGGGTACATCACAAAGCGAGTATAAAATAATTGGACGGTGGTTGAAACAGTGTTATCGTTTTCTGTTTTGTGCGTGTTAATTAAATAGGGTGCGTGTAGCCGGTTGGGTAGATACGTACACGATCGAAAAAACGGTGCAGTCATACGAAATTGAACGTGGCATTTCTTGTAATTACTGAGAGTAACAAAAGGGCATGCATGCCACCTGCTGTTCAGAGATCACTGCAGCTCAAGAACGCACGCATCCAACCTCAAATAGGGGGGAAAAATCCTATCTGAGTGTGTATACGGGTGCTTTGCTACTCATGACGAATTAGATGTTCGCCTTAAATCCCAGTTTTATTTTATTTATTTATTTACGCTTTATTGTTTTATAACAATGGGCGGACTTAATGCCTAGTGGCATTCTCTACCAGCCAACCCCTGTGAATAGCGAGAAACTTAGGTAGGCGTACAGGTTGGAAAAAAAAAGAGAGAGAAAAAAAAAGTGAAATAACAAAAAAGGGGAATATAAAAATAAAATAAAACAAATAGATATATAAAAATTTAATACAAACAATATAATTAATAAAGTACAATTTTAATAAAATAAATAAATAACTATATATACCTATATATTAAATATAAATATGAATATACAAAAAATAAATACATAAATTAAGTTTTCCCAGCAATCATACGTCCACAGCTGAATACAATACATGAATAACATCCTAATTTACGGCGGATTAAGAAGCTGACGGTAAGGTACCCCCTACAGGCTTATATGGCTCTACCACCTAGTAAATGCAAGTAAATGCATTTAAATGTATTTTACAAGCATTTTTATAACAGTTTCATAATTTGACAAACCTTTGGATTAAAATGTGGTCCACAATTTAATAGATATTCTGTAAAGATATGCTCTTCCTGTAATAATAATATGTTTCTACCAAGTTCCATAATGGAATAGCGCAGACAAAGATGTTTACGTGATAAAGGAATGCAGAGAGAGATAATAACCTGTCAATAACCAGGAATTTGCTCCATAGTTTCATCATAAAGCACGCTGAGTACAGAGGGAAATCTGCATACAATGCGCGGTGGAACAACGCGTACAAGTAAACACGATTACGGTCACGACATTCTGAAACGGTAGGAAACGATGTTTTAGAATAGTGTTGAATAACTTAAAAAGTTGTATCCCATCAAAAACGTAATAAAGGAATGTCTTGAACGACGATATTTCCACTGAATTTCAGAGAAAAAGGCCTGTGGTTATTCAAGTTCCAGGTTCAATTTTCAACGGCGAGCATTGATGAGGTCCCCAAGTTACGAATATATCCGTTATACCCCGAAAGAAACCCAGGAATTAAAAAAAGGGATTTAGCAAACAGAAATTAATTGGTGAATTTGTGCGTAACTCAAATTCGCCCTGTGAGAAGCTAGCTTCTGTTCTCCCCGGGTTTGTTGTTTTATTGTCTGCTTTAAAGCCGAGCATCTGACGTGGTGATACAGACAACGGTCAAGTGCGAGCGAGACTTGTGCTATGTTCCGTGGTATTTTAAGTGTAGAAGGACCTGTAAAGATTTCGGGTAGGAGGAGAAAGAAATAGGTAAAATGTCTGTATTGGTCGTGGTATGATAGTTCTATATTGTCTCCAAATTAAAGTGCAAATACTCTGCTAATTGTCTATGGTATACGTATAACTAATGGTGCAAAATATGCGACGGTGACAGCAAATGGTTAATGGTCGATATACGCGGCACCTCGGACGGCTGCTGGTCACGTACACGCTTATTATAATTATAAATTATTTAGGTAAAGCGCTAAATTATAATTATTTAGGTAAAGCGATTGCGCGTCAACAAACTCAGCAATATGTGCAAACGCTGAGCTGGGTACACACGTGGTGTATATTATCCGAAGAAACTCGTTCCTACTTGGTCCATCACATCACATCATTTTATTATTATTTTTATTTTTGATGCGGGACCCTAAAGACGTACCAAATACCTTTGTTTTTGATACCTCTTTCAATTAACTCTTTGGATGCAGTTAATTGAATCTGTAAAGCAAAAACACTGCACCTGACAGCTTTGTAAAATATCGAATGAAAAATTAATGAGTTTTACCCGTAGGTACTCAAAATTTGTACACTATGAGAGGAAATTGGCTTTTCCAGTAATTCTCAAGCATTTGTTTGTATTGCGTATTTGTACGGTACAAATATTGCCACTAACCCATTAATGACCTACTACAGGGTCGGGTCTCCTTCTCGTAATAAGAGGGATGTAGGCCTTAGTCCACCACGCTGGCCTACTGCGGGTTGGTGGACTTCACATACCATTGAGAACATTTTTTTTGTGAACTCTCAGGCATGCAGGTTTCCTCACGATGTTTTCCTTCACCGTAACAGCAGGTGATATTTTATTTTATAAAGCGCACATAACTTTTTTACAAAGTCATTGGTGCGTGCCACTGGGATTCGAACCCGGACCCCTCGATTCGAGGTCGAATTCTAAGCCACTGGGCTATCACCGCTTACAAACATAATACCCACATATCTTTAATTTTTGTACATTGTTCGGCATAGTTCGGCTATTTTGGTATGATACGAACAATAGATATCTCTGTCATGGCAATAAGGCGTAAAATAATTCTAGTGATTAAATCAATTTTAAAAGAAAATTTAGTTTAATAAGTGCTCTAAACGATTGATCGATATTTGAACTTGAAAAGGACATTTTTTTTCTAGTCATACGAATTGAATATTATTAGACAAATAATATTTTATTTGGAAAGGTAGGTATTGAAATAAAAATCGGGAATGGGTAGACAGAAAACACACAACGTACATTGAAAAAAATATAATTGTAAAAACAAATGACAGCACATTACATACAAAACATAAAATAGTACACAGAATCTAAAGACACATCACATCACAAAAGAAACACAAAAATTATTCTACATATCGATAAAAGACACAAAGGCTATCTAATTAAGAAAAACAGAACACAGAAGAACACAGAGGGCTCATATCATAACAACATACGATACCATAACATTATGGTTTATTAATAAAAAATAAATAATTAGACATAAATACTTAAGGTGAAAGCATAAAATCTGAGAACTACATATTATAATCTTCATACCTTTTTATAATAGAACGCTTTATCTTTTTTGAAGTTGGTTAGTAAATTTGACAAGAATAAATATTTATTGAGTGTTTATGTTATACACAATCTATACTAATATTATAAAAAGGAAACATTTGTATTTTTGTATGTTTGTAACGAATAAATTCAAAAACTAGTGGGCCGATTTCAAAAATTCTTTCACCATTGGAAAGCTACATTCAGCCTGAGTAACATAGGCTATTAAATAAAAATAAAAATAAAATTCATTGGCAGAGCGAAGCCTGCTGGGTCAGCTAGTAATAATTATTATTATTTTGTAAACTTATCATGACGGTTTTGTTAGAACGAAACGCGAAGCTGACAGTCAACAAGCCTATGACAAATGATGTTGTTCTTGACAAAAAACGTGTCATAGATGTAACCACGAAGAATGTAGATATCAGTACCCTGAGTCTGAGTTTTAGTAATGCCGTTACCAAACACACAAACACAGATTACTACACAGGAGTCGCATAGTGTAATAACCCAAAGAGAGGTAGAAATGTTTTAAGAAGCGCGACTCCTGTGAAGTAAGCTGTGGATGATTTAAGTATCTATGGATGTGTGCGTGTAGTAGCAGTAATCTAAAACTCAGACTAAGGGTACAGGTAAGTAAACACAGTCTTGGCAAAAACTTTAACGTAAAAGGAGTCCTTTGTAAGTTTGTAATAAAATTATTAGAATCATTGGAGGTGAATTCTTAACAAGTATAACGTTAACCGCGGTCAGTTTTGACACGGGTCAGCGGTCAATGCCTCTCTGAGATTGATTACATAGACACCGAGGGCAGTCCAACGGACATTCAATTTTTTAAGTTCGAGCGATAAGAGTGTCAGAATGTCCGCTGAGATTAGAAAATATAATAATTTTGTAAGTCATCTGCCAAAAAAGTATTATATTTTGATTACTTCGTGATTGGTTTTATTATTACGCCAATTGGTATATATTATTGATAATTGGTCCATATGTCAGTAACCCATTAATGACCCACTACAGGGTCAGGTCTCCTATCACAATGAGAGGGATGGTAGGCCATAGTCCACCACGCCGGCCTACTGCAGCTTGGTGGACAAAGCCATAATAATCATGAATAGGCCGTAATGCACTGTAAAATTTCGAATTCATATTATCCCGCAGGTATTAAATATTTGTTAGTTTTATAATGTCTAACGATATGTATTCATATCTTTCACTACATACAGAAATTTGATTTTAAATTTTTTAACTCTTCTAAAAATCTTTTGCCTCTGTTGGTTATTACACTGTGCGACTCCTGTGTAGTAATCCGTGTATGGTTTACGTATCTATGTATGTGTGTGTGTAGTTACGGTATCCTTAAACTCAGACTAAGGGTATCTACTGGTTTTATGAGTATCGTAGTCAACTCACCCATTCTTCCTCCTTTTCAGCCAGCGTCTCCTGCCATCAGTCCGTTCGTTTGCAGCCGCCTCCGACCTGCCCGCCGTGGCGAAGGCGATCAGAGGCAAAGTCGTGAACAAGGGATACATCATCACAGCTACTAGTTCATGAACATGAGTCCAACGCTCTACCGCTTACAACAATGTTCATATCACTTCACTCGTCACTTTTTAATAAGACATTAATGTTCTTCAATACATGTTTATCAACTTTATGTAAGAGTTTAATCACGTAAATTCTGTAAGACGAAGTCGGTTATATATAAGAAAAATAATGGAAATATCTGCTAATTAAGAAGGTGCTTTATGTATTATGCATTATGCATAACATTTTCTAAGAACAATCAATGTTACACATAATATTATAACGCGCGTCTTTGATTTAACACCTGACAGTGAGGAACACAAAACATGACGCTTTTAATGTTTGTTCAAATAAAAATGTAAAAAGTTAATAGAAAATAAATAATGTGCAAGGTATAACTGATGCAGTAGACCTACCAGTGTATGTGTCAGTAACCCACTAATGGGTCATTAATGGGTTATTGACACATACACTGAATATTATTGGGTCGGTTTCCCTCTCACTATGAGGGGGATGTAGGCATTACTCCACCACGCTGACTTAATGCGGGTTGGTGGACTTCGCATGCCTTTGAGAACCTTTCTTTTTGTGAACTCTCAGACATGTAGGTTTCCTCACGAAGTTTTCCTTCCCCGTAACAGCAGGTAATATTTAATTTTATAAAGCGCACATAACATTTTAACAAAGTCATTGGTGCGTGCCACTGGGTTTTGAACCCGGACCCCTCGATTAAGAGGTCGAGTTCTAAACCACTGGGCTATCACCGCTTGTCCACCACCATTCAGCGTAATAAGAATAATTCAAAACTTTGCTTTGAATAATTATTCAAAGGGTAAATTTGTACACGTAGTGTTATTACTGTTACTGTTTGTTTCGTAAACACAGTGTTCGGTGGCACCGAGCACCGTCGATTTCACATTTATATGTTTTTCACCAATTAAATAGCCTGAAAAGGAGAAAAATATATTTCGTAATTTTAAGTCTTGGAGCGCAGTTCAGACTCCCTTTACTCTTCATTTATATCTTTTATTGTTAAAGGATTGGTGTTTTCCTGAAAAAAAAAAATTGGGAAAAGGAATAAAAACATAACAAAGGATGATGGAAAAAGGATGTGGAATGTGGAAGGGTATCCCACTGCCACTTTATTATTAACCATACTTGGTTTATTCGTATTTATTATTTTAATTCCCTGAAAATAAGAAGAAATTAATGACAGGAAAGAGGATAGTGGCTCCGCCCCGCCACTATCGGTAGTCTTCAACCAGCCGACTTCAGACTCCCCTGACTCTTTCCGATATGTTTATAGGCATAAATCATACAATACACCAATTACGCAACTCTTTATTTGATAAGTAGCACGAATAATAATTAAATATACAATCGCAAACAGTACAAGGACAGTTATTATTTTTAATACTATACTATGAACACATATACAACAATATCATCATAATTATTAAAAGAAAATAGTCCGACGAAGAACATTATTTTTAAGCCCTCTTGCAAGAAAATATAATTAACATCTCTCTGCTCTAAATCTTCCAATTCAGTTCATGAATATCGTGAAAACATCCACGTAGTTTGATAAAATTCAGTAGGTACATCTCATAAAATGTCAGATTATTAAACAACACTACAACCTACATTCTTCTATTTTTTTTTCTTTTAATCTTCGCTATTTGCTTATTTGTTTAACAATCGAAATACTTTCTTCTCCACATCATTATGTTTATTCTAAGATTGCAACATTGTAAGCTTGAGAACAAATAATGTCTTCGTTGATAATAATCATTAATCCAAAAAAATGTCAGCAACAAGTGGTCATGAATTACTTTTCAGATATAATTTTCATTAATTCATTTTACCTATCATTTTGTTCATCTATTACCAGTACAGCAAATAATAACTTCTACTACTTCTTCTATCTCGTTTTACACATTTAGGTAATTACGTAAAATGCTTTTCTACCTTAAATTACTAACATAATTATATCATAATCATTTCTATGAATTTTAATAAAGCCATGAAATATTTTGTTAAACTCAGCCATTAATTTTTTATCAATTCTATTTGTTTACGTACATTACACTTAATATTAAATTAAACGGTCACTAAGTTATACATATAGATACATTTATATTGATCTTAAATTTTTTTTTATATTTTTTAATTTAGACAAGATAAACTACAACAATTTATATGTTTTTTTTTTGTATTTTTTGAAATTTGACCGAAAAGTAACTGATTTGATTTTGAACTGAACCTTTTCAATATCACAAGAATTACATATTTGTATTGTAACGTTGATTTCTCTACTTTAACTATAGGCTGTCTAATAAATCACTTCAAATACCCAAATACCCAATGACAATGGATCAAAATTAGGTAGGTACAATATAATACCAAAAACCTCCGCTACTGTATACTGCAAACACACGTTGTATGAAGTAGTATTGAAGTTCAGAAATTTTAATTATTTAAGACTTGCACTGCACACTTGCACATGACATTATTATAATGGAAAAAACTTTTGGCCTTAAAATGATAGGTTAATGCATGTTGGTGCGTATTTTAATTAGGACATACATCCAAGCCATTTGTTTTAATTGTGTCGTATTGCTTGGTCGGCCGGTTAAGTCACACATTTAGCCCAAGGTCTAAGATTGAGTTTAACTTCAAAAAATTATCTTGAATAATTCAATCTATAGTAACGAATTTTTACTGTGTTATCAATAAAAATGTCAAAATATATTAGTCCCTATATTAGTTTATGTCAAAGGATACAAAATATTATACTCATAATTATTGCTGTAATTATAATATCATAGTAATAATGATATGGGAAAATATTTGAACGGCTGTAAAGTGACCTCTGGTACCTTTGAAGTGATTAAACACTATTTCGACGATTTTCATTTTCTATATTATTTCGAAGAAGATAATGTCCTTACAGTAACAAGTGATTTACCAGACACGTGCCTACAGTAACAAGTGATTTACCAGAAACCATGTATAGTCCGCGACAAGTTGATATGGCAGTCGTGGTTAAGAGATACACATATTTAGTTAGTTAATTAAACCGTACCATGCGTTTATACTAGGTCACTAGATAATTTTGCAATACGCAATTTTTTTAAATGTACCATTGTTGAATTTATGTTTTTTATAAAACTTAACTCATAGCTAGATGATACACATACAAAAAGTTATCATAAAGGATCGATTTACATAGATATCGTATGCCACTTTATAACTCGTGAAATGTCCGAATGGTCAAGAGAAAACTGTGTGAGTTTTGACTGCATGTTACTGGACAGAATGCTCGAAGACGGACTGGTTGAGACATGAAATCTATAAGAATCTATAAGAATCTCAAAAGAATTATAAAATGGTTAGTTTGTTTAAAAAGTTTTGTGTATTATAAGTTACAATACCCTTGTTGTTGTTGCTCAAGACAGAGCTGTTTTTAAATTTTGTTGTGTTGGTTGTTTGGTTGCTTATGTCAGCCAATTTCGATAAGGTCTTAGGCCTAAAGGAGCAACTTTTTAGTGTGACATTACAATTAAAACACGGGGTGTATAAAAAATTAAAAAATGTGTATTAAAATGTCTGTCAGTCGATTTGTGTCTGCCACTTGCCATTCTAACTTGTCTCGGATTATACGCTACTATTACACGTCAAACATTATACCACAAAATCGTTATTTTGCCTCATTTTCATTTTTCGAAGATTTCTAAGAATACGTAAAATCCTTTCGATTACAAAAAATAAAAATACTAAAATAACTATGCTTATAATTACAATTAATTGCATACTTATGTTTTTATTGTTCACACACAAATAACCAAAGGCGCTCCAGAAGGAACCGCCAGAACTGTTCGAATTCCAAGAAATCGTGTGGTTACATACATTTTTAATTGTTTCCTTTATCTCTATGATATGAGGCTGTAACAGAAAAAGAAAAGAATATAGTAAGGATAAAACGGTATGGTCCGTAAGCCAGCGACAAGTTCCTGGCACAATTATTATTTCGTATTCGTATTCATATTAGTAGGATGCTTATTAAAACGTCAAGAATTAAAAACGTCAGCTGGCTATTTACTACTAATAAACAAATATAATTTTCTACACACACACACACTTTGAAGCCTTTCGCTGCTCAAACCACCCATAAACGCGATGGGTGCGATACTCTCTTAAGCATTCTATGAATTATTGGCCGGGGGGAAATGTGCATACATACATACATACAATTCAATAAAATATAAATGGTCATGATATGTAAATATTTGACCCTTTCAAAATGCACCAAATTAGAAAACAAAAAGATATAATCATTATTTGGTAAACAATCTTAACACTATGCTTTATCGAAAAAAGTTTTGAAGAGATTTAAAAAATTTGGGACTGATAATATAGTAATAGAAAATAGATTTTACATTGAATGTTGATTGGTTATCAGATTTTAACGTCGTGTCTGCCTGAATTTAAATTACAAATTATAATTTAAAAAAGTGGTAAGCTTGTTAACTTAATAAGACATGTAATGGAAGATTCTAATAACACATACATCCATTCATCCATTCTCACAAACTGTCCCATTTATTAAGAGTAAGATAATGAAATAAACAAAGACTTTTATATGACCAGACGGAGATACACTATACCAGAGAAAAAGTTAAAACAAGCTCAAATTTCTCAAATTAAAAAAATTAAGCATATCATAGTATAAAAAATACCTTAACACCTTTGAAAAAATGTTTAAGTAGAGGTTCAATTTAGGTCTCCCATTTTTGGTATCCTATCACTCCGTCTCGACATTTAAAAATCTTTGGAAATATAAAAATACAATTACCGGACCGTCGCTCGACCGTATGGTTTCGCCCACTTTAGGATTGTCAAGATCTTGCTGTAACAGAGAAATAATTTTGTAAATGAACAACACAAACACTTAATAAAATCTGCGATAGGAAACGAGGAATTTAGTTAAAACCTATTGTTATCACGGGAAAATGTTACCCCGGTATCAAACTTTGATTATTTAAAGCGTTACTGTATCAACAATCAATCGTATTCGCAAAGTATTTATTTGCATACCTAAAATGCTAAATATAGATTGATCTAAACAATTTGTAACAACTCTATACCTATATTTGTGCAAATAAACGTTTTGTCTTTGTCTTATTCGTATAGTGAACTTCAGCCATGAGTATGTCGTAATTATGTCAGTCTGTCTTGCCATCTTCCCATACTAATGGCAGCTCGATACGATTACTATACGACACTGCGTAAGTTATGCTTGACTGCTTGAGGCACAGATACCACTTATCCCGTTTATTGAACGAGTACCTTATTGAAGATGTTATGCTGATTTTCAAATTCTATACTTATAATAATTTATTTTATAATAAATAAATAACGCTTTACGCTTCACACTCATAGCCCCACACTAGGCTTCCCTGTGTCGTGGGCGCCATGGACACACACAATACATGAACACAACACACCCAGACAAGAAACAGAAATTCAAATTCATCATTCAAATCTCTGCTCTACTGGGAATCTAACCCAGGGCCTTACGCGCAGCGCACCGGTATCTTAACCACTACGCCACTCGGGTCGTCTCAGGTATATACCTAAGGGTGAAGTTAAAAATTGGTCACAAAAGCCACAATTCAAAGTTTCTTCCAAATTAATTTTATAGTAGCTTCTCAAAAATATTATGTGGAATTTAGACCTGAGTCATTAGAAATTAAACATCTATTTATGTAAATATGTTGCAGATGCAGGTTTTAACTAAATTCAACGTTTAAACGATTTATTAGTAATTGATAGAGTAACTGCACTATACTAATATTATGGAAGCAAGCATAAACACTATATTGATAAAGAAATGGTCATAATTCCTTAGCAAAACAAAATCAATAGCCTTCTGAACTTGTTAGTACAGAGAACTTATATATAGTATTGAGAAAAAACTCATTTAGTTCTACAAAGAATGGATTCTTATATATTTTTTAACATTGGTTCTTGTACTGTCAAAAAAAATGTTCTGGGTTTTGTAGGGAGTTTTTTCCAGTTGCTTTTCGCCGAGAGGCAATAAATGCCAGTCGATAATTTTCTGAATAGAGGGATTAAAATATTTTTCTCAATACTCGTTCAGTATAAAAAAAATAAAAACAAGTTTTAAATATTAAACTAAATTATGCTCTATGATAAGTTTAACAGTAAAGATTTTTGCCTGTTTCATAATGATATTTCTTTGCATCAAAGAGATTTGAATAAAGCGTTTGTCAAAGAAAATTACAAGCTAAAATTACAATTGAAAAATTGAGAAATATTATTCAAATCTCTTTCACATTATTATTAAAATTAATACTTTAAAAGACGATTCTATGCGTAACAAATTATTTGCATTTAAATAAACTATAACTAAAATTATTAAATTATAACTGCGAGTACAATGCTTCAAAGCCTGTGGAATATTTACATAAAGTTGATGACAGTGATGTAATTTCTATATAACATGGATCTGCAGTGCATTACGTATCCTGAATCATAAATTATCAAAGTTTTGTTGGAACACGGCGCAAACATTGATGAATCTTATTAAAAAAACAAACGAAGCTACGTTAAATCGTAATTAGCTATTTATATTTAATTTTAATTCTTTACCACAAATACAAAAATATTTTCACCTACACGGTACCTACCCGCAGATGGTTCGACTTTTTGTTGCCACCTACTTGTTATAAAATTCAAAACTAGTATTCCTGTTTACTGTTTTTATTTTATCTAGTTACTCACATCTAATTTTAATATAATAACGCGTAATATTGTAGCAATAAAAAACTTATTAAAATTAGAATAAAATTTTATAATGCTATTAATGATGCGTAAAAAGAGCTCTCCTTTAAGCCGGCAACGCATTGGCGACTTCTCTAGTGTTGATCGTGTCAGTAAGCGACGGTGACCTCTTACCATTACGTCTACTTGCTTTAATTATGGAGACATCCACCAATAAATCTCAGTCAAATCAAACCAAAAGAGAAGGATTAAGAAGAAAATACGTAATAATAGTACTAAAATAAATAATTGCATATACTATAACTATATTAAGACAGAAAATGTGTGTAAGTATGGGTGATGTGAAATGTGTTTTAAAAAGTTAAAGTGTGTTTTCTAGCGGCATATCATAGAAACTACTATCTATACTCGTGAACACTCGTTTGAAAACACAAACATACTCGGCTTAAAACCCAATTAAATAATGATATTTCACACAATAATTGTATGTCTAACTTACATGATACGAGTATATTAAAACCTTTTGTTTGGTTGGCCACCCTTGCTGTCAGACCACAATAGAGACCCGAATTATTTCGACCCCTTCATGAATCAAAGGGTTGTTATGGCATCGGATTTTATGAAGCCCGACATCAATTTACACTAATTGAACCCGACAGCCACGGCTCTTTCCACCAACATTGTAAACATATAACATTGTCTGGCCAGTTTTCACTGGGGATATTTGACTGCAGGTAGCATTTCATTTTATTTTCTTTGTTACCCCTTATGTCTTATGTTTACCTAAACGGCGATATTCTCTCCTAATTATCCCAGGGGCGAGAAGAAAAAATAAACTCATATTGAAAAAAGTGGATATAAATTGACATGAAAAATTGTTGTTTAGGTTATCAATTATTCATTATTATTATTACTTGTAATACGAGTATATCAAAATATTTTCTTCCTTTCTATACTCCATACTCTTTTATAATAAGCTACATTACATACCAACATATTATATTACTTATAGGTAATAGGTATGCGTAATGTTGTCTTTGTATTTTCATGTCAATTCGAAGAGCTCTGTATAGATTGCAATCGTTCAACAGTTTGATTTTGAATGTTCAATGTTCACTTGTAATCTGAACTACTTCACTATCCAGTGAATCATATGTGACACATTCCCATTGTTTAACTATAGTGTCTACTTAATGGATAGGCGAAGTGTTAACTATCACCCTGACAGTGAACCCTAGATAATGTCTAAAGCTTGGATATTTATAGACAATGCCTGACATTGAACCCTAGATAATGTCTAAAGCTTGGATATTTATAGACAATGCCTGACATTGAACCCTAGATAATGTCTAAGTATTGGATATTTATAGACAATGTCTAACATTGAACCCTAGATAATGTCTAAAGCTTGGATATTTATAGACAATGCCTGACATTTAACCTTAGATAATGTCTAAAGCTTGGATATTTATAGACAATGCCTGACATTGAACCCTAGATAATGTCTAAGTATTGGATATTTATAGACAATGTCTGACATTCAACCCTAGATAATGTCTAAAACTTGGATATTTATAGAGAAAGCTTGTATTCTATCTACAATGTTAACGGGATTCTAGCTACATACGTGCTCAATCTGATGTGTACTTACTCTGTGTTAAAACTACCACACTATATTATAACACTATTAGTAATGCATCGTGTTAATGTAAGAAGTGGATAGTAAAAAATCGAAGAGTAAGTATGTAAATAAGTATATAGAGAAAATAAACGAAATATAGATAAAGTAAAAATACTCAGGAAAATATAAATAAGACAGTCCTCGGTGCGTGTGCTCCGTCCCCTTCCGTCCTCCGTCCTCTCCGTCTCTACAACTGTAGGCTTAATTCAATTCAATCGTGGGCACATTGCTACAGGTTATATTAATGTGTAATCCTATTTAATGAATTAAGATGTACTCCTACAAAATCAAAATCAAATTCTTTCGCATGTTTAGCATCGTTCAACATTAATGCAACTTAGCGTTATTTGTAGCGTAAAGTGTAAAATGTACTAAACGTTCGTAGAAATTAAATCTAAACATAGCGTCTGTTCAAAGAACAAAACGATGTTTGGGAATTATAAATATTCAAAGATCTGAATCCTTGATAATTAATAGATAAGTAAGTACTCTTCTTTTCATAGTAATTGAGTAGCAAATGCGTCTTTAGGCCACTTTATAATAAGTGGTCAAAGTCACAGTCAAAAGCTTTTATTCATTATTTGGTACAATTTGTGCACACATAATTATAATACATGTAATTTATACATTCTACACACAACGCAGCCCATGGAAACCCACATTCTATCTCAAATAGAGACGATATCCTATTTGACGTTGTATGCGGCTGCTTCGCTACTCATATAGACTAAGATTTTCGATTTAATTAAAGTATCAAAGACATCTAGGCCCCAGCTGAAACACAAGATATGAAAAACATACTGCTTTGTGACGATTAAGGTAAACTACCTCGGGTTTACATTACGATGGAAAACCAGAATAAACATAAAAATATTATATTTCAACCTAAGATCAATTACGTGAAACATTTTATTCGAAATCATCGAAGCGAGCCAGACGTGAGAAGGTCCCACAATTAAAACATAATTGAGAGATTATATCTGGAGTGTAGGCGGCGTATCTGCCACTGTGAAAACGGGCCAGGTACTCGAGCGCGTATTTCGATAAACAACTTTAAGCCTGCTTTTGATGTTTGCTCGAAAGAAAATAACATGAGAATATAATCCTGTCTGGCTCTTTATTGTGTGGGGTGTGGGAGTATTCAAAAAATAAGGTTAGAAAATATCGCCAAAACATTCTCAGACACATACGTGACATTGATAAGTCCTACTTATTTAAAACAAATTTTTGATGAACGTTTGTTACTGTTGTAACTCTACCATACAAAAACAGTACTTTTTACTCTGGACTAAGTTTGTAAGCCCACGCGGACAAAGCCGCGGTCAAAGCCTAGCATTTGATAGATCAGTATTTTTAACATTAACTTATGTTTTAATAAAAATATTTAAATAAAATTTTTTTCAAACTTTAGTTCTTCTCAATCATAATTTGATGTGTCTATTAAACTTGACTTGCGTGGATTCAGTTGCAATGAATCCACGAACATATATCGAAACGAGAGAAACGAGAGATTACTCTCTCGTTTCATGAAGATCAAGCGTTGACTACAGAATCATGAAGCAAAGATATTACATAACATAAAACTCTAGTCGGCATTTGTCACAATTATTTCACGAATGAAGGTAAAAAACATAAAAAGACATGCTAAGATTGTTTACCAAATATGACAAGATAATAAAAATGGACTATACAAATATTTATAACAAAAGGCTCGCAGACTCAAAGCGTTCTATTAAACCCGTCACACAGGGGTCAACACAAAACGTTTTGGACGAATACCTCCCTACTGTCTGTGGAATATTTTCTCCCTTCGCGCCAGACGAATCGTTGAAAAGTAAGGATACGCTCACAGCGGTCCGCTTTATCATACCTATAAGCATTCAATTGCCGATGGCGTATGTAGTCGAAGGAATTCACAAACATTCCAGTAGTACAGAAAAAAATTAGTAATTAAGACAATTTATTCTCCCATCATGAAAATATTAAAATAACACAACACAATAAAAGGATGCTAAAAATAATGATAAATCTTAGGAGACCCGTTCTTGATATTCTGAAACTCCATCTTAAGATTTTTATATTATAAAAATCTTTGTCCAAAGTGACGAATATGACATTAATGTATTGAGAATGATTACTGAAGTGAAATTTGAGTGAAATACCTGAATATCTATAGGACCCAGGACCGGGAGGATTGGCATCGATTACGGTAGGCCCATGTCCAGCAGTGGGCAACCAAGGGTTGAAAGGAAGGAAGGAAGGTCCTTTAAATGCTCCGTTAAAAACGGGTTGCACTCCGGGAGTGCCGGCAGAAGTGAAAACTTATAAGATGTATTTTCTTGGTGATTTGGACGACAGTTCAATTAAAACACAATTAAGTTTTTCTGTAAGAAAAACGACATTTAAAGCATTAGTATGTCGTTTAATAATCACAATGTCGAACCCAAAATCACAATAATTTGTAAAACAAAGTACACTTATTATTTATGAATGTTTCCTTTTGACAGTTTCCATTGTTACTTTGACTTTCTATATGCTTCTACAGCTGCGTCTCGTTACGGTGTCGCGAGTCTAGAGATTTTATATCATCTAAAAATGTGCGTACCGCGCTAAAAGACGTTTTCCTGTAAACAAACCCTAGCAGGTACGCGTGCGTTTCCCCTTTACCAAATTAATTTACCTGCAAATACCTATCAACCTTTTGCGTCTGGGGTGAGCTCAATATCGGCGGTGTCTCATCAGAGGCCAATTAAGGTAATCCGCACGATACTGTGCCGTCTACGGCTCTAATTTGCGAATCGAACACAATAAGAGGCTTTGTCTGGGTGTCTTGGTTTGTACCTGTTTTGATTTTCTGCAGCGTTCATGTTGTAAACAAATCGGGGATGGATCATTTTTTGCACGAGCAATAGACGCATTGTAGTCATAATGTGAGTGTGTGTCTATTAGTACGTATAACAGAAAATTTCGCCTCGTTTTCACTAGGGGACATAATTTTATCCCATGAAAATCTAAGGTTCGTGGGACGTATCGCGTGTCAACGCAGTCATTACCTACATTAAATTTTCTGTTTAGTTGACTGACATTTTTTACTAGCGTTAATTATAATTCTAATAAGCGAGGTAATAACGTAGGAAGGGAAAACATCTTGACGAAACCTACACACAAGAATTCTCCATAATGTTCTCAAAGGTAATGAAGTCCACGAACCCGGAATAGGTTACCGTAATGGACTAAGGCCTATCCTTTTCATTAAGAGAGAAAACGGAAAAATACCACTTAAAATGCATTAAAAACGTGTCTAAGTTAAAGGTAATTTATAAAACAGACGTATACCGTTGAAAACTTTAAACTTTTTATGTAATCTGTTAACCAGCGAGATTCGTGCATAATTACTTTCTTTGAGAAACTGCAAACAAGGTTGCCGCATGTTGCGTAAATTTTCAAATTATAAGGGATAATTTAGTCGTAACTTCCTATTTATAGAAATAATCTCTTAAGCACCCTTCAAAGGTGCTCGACGTCGCTAGAGTGGGGCGCGTGAGGGTCGCATTGAAATCAAAATACGGGGTGCTTCGACAAATAAGTGATCTTTTTGTCGAAGCCTTAGAATGGACGAATGCTTGTTTGACGAACTGTGAAATGGAGCCTCCTTTAAATTGAATTTATTAGCTTCACTTGTGTAGAAAGCTAATAAACATCAAATTTATCCATCTGTGTAATCGAACCATTCAAAGAAATTTTCACTTAAGTCAAGAGTATAGTTTTATATTGATGCCTGGATAATAAATTACAAATAAAGACAATAGAGTAGTCAGTGGTCAGAGTTGCTTATTTAGAGCTGGAGATGGGAATTTGTATTGAAATGAGTAATCATCGTGAACTTGACGGGTTATCACTTCACTATCACTACGTAGTATAGAACAAGTCGTTTCCCGCTGTTATGCTTATATCTTTAAAACTACCCAACTGATTTTGATGCAGTTTTCTTTAATAGATAGAGTAATTCAAGAGGAAGGTTTATATGCATATAACATGCATAAAAAAGTTTGGATAGTTGTCAAAATAATTGGCAGAGCGAAGTCTTCCGGGTCAGTTAGTTTTCTTTATTTAATTACTCTTCACGGGTTTTTGTCCATGACTTTTTTGCTTAAGGTTACTAATTATCTGTTTTTCCAAATTTTATGGAGGTCCACAACCATCCTCCAATAGGGAAAAAAATCCTATCTGAGGTAGTATGCGGGTGCTTAAGTTAAAATAAATGATCTCCGGCAGCTATACTTTTTCAGTGAAATACAAGACATTAAAAACGTGCTGTATTACGACGGGTCTACCACCTAAAAAATAAAATGCGAATCGACATTACGTTTGCCCATTTTTATACATAAGTATAAACATTAAAAGAGCAACATTAAAATAATTTCATCATTACTTCCACTTATAGGTATTCAATTAGTACGAGTATGTCTGAGGAGAATCGTCGTGGGTGTTTTGCAGACTTCGGAGGATATCGATACAACGGGGTCGATATCGCTAATTGGCTCTAAGCTTCTTCTCAGACAGTATTGAAAAATATTTTCCATTAGAACTGATAAAAATATTTTCATTTAAAGAAGCACAGGACGCAAAAGGGCAATTACACTTTGTTGGTACCTAATTTCTTGATAGTTAATGCCTGAGAGTTCTCTATTATGTTTTCAATGGAATGTGAAATTTACGAATCTAAGACCTGAGTAGCGACTGCTAAAACTCAGATTTAGGGTACAGAGCTTCCAAGTGGTGGCTGCGACCGTTTTATGGCCCACTGTTGGGAACGGTTCTCTCCCCACAACAGGGGGAATCCTCGAGCATCCACCACGCTGCTCTAATACGGATTTGTAGAGCCCTCGAGTTAGATACGGAGTTCGCAGCTGCTATCGCTTATAATAAACGTAATAAACAAGAGGAATTAAACACCCGAACATGGATTACTGAGCAACGTAAGCGGTGTAAACACAACTCGGGACATCACAAGTGGTAGGTACTCGAGTTAAGTCGCCCTTCGAATTGCACGTGGATGTTCAGTTCATAACAGTCAATTACCAGAATAGCAGATTATTGAGAGTACTTAAGCTCTACGAGGTGCGGACTCCACACGGGGGAGGTATATGGAGTGTATCCACACAGGGGAAGGCATGGAGTGAACATCCTGCTCCAACGCGTATTAGGAAAGCTACAGACGCGTAGCCAATCAGCGTTGTATTTTCACTCATTTCCCTTTAATGCCGAATGTCTGTATTGATGATTAATGCACAATTTTTAAGGTAACTTCTTTTGTATCTGTTTGATTATTTGTTTTGTGATAGCTACAGTAACTGTCTTCGTATTTTTTACACTATGTACATTGTATATGCATCACTTAATTGAAGTACACGGGGAAAACAAAGTGGCAAACATTGAAAATAACAAGTCTTTGACTATCATCAAATTCGGCGCCCACGGAACGAAATTCTCAGGATGGGCCGTTTTCTACGGTGATAATGTTTGTCATTACTAAGCATAAGTTACTATTTAGTTGAATTACCCATTTGCATTATCTGAACATGGGAGAATTCCTGAAGATAGTTTGAAACAATTGGTAACATTTTACAGCATAACCCCTTCAATGACATCTTACAATGAACATAACCAAACTTCAGGCAACTAGCAAGAAGATATTCCTTAGATATCACCCATGGATTGCTTTGGTTATTGATGAGTGATATATAAACTATAGATAAACTATCTTTGAGAGAGAATTATATTGCGTAAATTGAAATGCAACATCTCGTCATCAAAGGCCTTTGATAAACTCGGTTTTCTTAAAACCACGCGTTCAAAGGCTCTTTGACAGATCAAACGGATATAGGGTACATTGCATACAACAACGCTGTTGACGGTTTCTGCGAACTATACGTAGGTGGCAGGTGGGATTCCATACTTAGTTGGAGCCCTGATTCCCGGGACCTAGATCGATAGATGCTGGAGCGAGATAGAGCATGGGGGAACACCAGCACCGTGCGGATAGGGTTGCATTTCAAAATACGCGGGATGTAAAGAGAGACGGAAGACTGACACCCTAGCAGGGTGGTTGGGGGCGTTCCCTGCAACATCCCGCCTCCCGGGGCCCTCTCTCTCACAGCCCCGCCCATTCCTGTAAAGCTTCCCGGAATCCTCGCATACTCGCTTTAACAAATAAATTCAATGAACCCCCCCGGCTGTTGAATTCCACGAACTCGAAATGCAACGTATTAATTTTGATATAACCGTTCGTGGAAAGCTTTATGAACGCGAATTCGTTTGAGCTCGTAAATAGAATTTATTACAATACGAATTCCTGTAAGGGGTGTTCAGGTGAAAATGCAACGCATTTTGGTTTCGAGTTTCATTTTGTAAATACTATTCGTCATTTAATTTTACAAAATATTCGAGAGGAAATGTAGTTAGCGCCGGCCTCTAAATGAGGGAAGCAGCATCTTTCATTTCATCTGATATGTGTTTGAGGATTTAGATATCAGACCACATTATTTAAAGTAGACATTACTTATCAAATCCTGCAATGACTTAGGATGAATTTGGCTATTGTTAATTCTGTAGATATCGCTGAAAACGAATATCGTAGTCACTTGAAAACCAGTGCGCCTATAACCTTGTATTTACGACATAAATAGTCCGTTAAAGTTCAAAAAGTAAAGCGTCCTATAATTTCATGTTAGACGTTATACGATATGTATTTTATTTTCATGTGTCGATTTACTCAATTCTTATATCTCGTTTTATGGCGTAACAATGCTTCTCATATCCCATTCAAAGTAAATGACAAATCCTATAAAATAGGTAAAACCTAAAAAACCTTAATGGAATAAGACGCAAAAACTGTGTTGTCCCGCGGCAAGTAATGAGGACGATAGTAGGTATCGCTCACGCACTACTTACTCGTTACCAACACAATTAATAAAGAATAGCGTAATTTATATAAAACTATCCTGTAATTATTTTCTATGATGAATAAGCCAATTGGTGGTAGGCACTGCAGATCTAGGCAGTCAAATACGTAGACTACATCATTATCATAATTTTTTTCACCTATGATAACGACGGGTATAAATTTTCGTGTCAAATAACAATAGTAAAAGTAGCGTAAAGGTACGCTCTTTTATACTAATATTATAAAGAGGAAACATTTGTATTTTTGTATGTTTGTAACGAATAAACTCAAAAACTACTGGGCCGATTTCAAAAATTCTTTCACCATTGGAAAGCTACATTCAGCCTGAGTAACATAGGCTATTAAATTAAAATAAAAAAAAATAAAAAAAAATCACTGGCAGAGCGAAGTCTGCTGGGTCAGCTAGTCCTATATATACTTATAGTATGTAACACGCCCTTCATAAGTCTTAAAGTACTCTAAAGTAAAAAACGTGGCCTAACAAATGAACCGACGCGACTCGAGTTATCAACGATTCACCAATCAGGATCCTGTGATGTACTTATCCACTGACCCCTACTAAGGCTTAGCCAAATGGACCAGCAATGTGCATTAGCATCCCTGACTGAGGATAAACAAATTAGCTTTGCTCATCTCATTTCGACGCAGTAATTTGACGCGACATTAAATGAAAAAGTCCATTACTTGCTTGCACGTAACCCCGAGTGGTTGTTTATTAGTTTACTCAGTCCAGTCTGATGCACTCTAAAGGTTCAAACCCTAATTGCCTGTATCTGTTTGGCGCAATAGTTGCAGCGACCCTACAATGCTTGCCTTGCGCGATTAAGTTTTTGACGCGTAGCCGTGAAACTTTAAGTAAGCTCAAAAGAAATCATTTAAGTTATGTGAAGCTCTATCCAAATTCGTCACTCGCAGTATAAACAATACATCTCATATGACATCTCAGTAAAGGAAGAAAGTTATTTTTGCAAAAACAAAATGAGTTACAGTCCTTATCGATGGTGTCTCGTGGCGGTGTTCAAGAAAACTGAGAAAACGCAAATTATCAATAAAACAATACAGGTCAACAAAGATTCCATTGTTTATTTACACTGCTAATGACGTCACGCCGATAGCTTTCATGGCGTATAGCGTTTTTGACATTTGAAAAACAGATTAACAAACCTGAATTTTAAAATTGAAATAATAAATGTACAATGTACTATATTTTTCTGAACAGAAATCACCATTTTTCACTTGCTTTTAACAAAATCTATCAATATTATATAATTTTGGATTTTTCCTTGCATGGTGTGAAATTCCCTATTATAAACCATAAAATGTATAAAAACCACGACCGGTTTGATATATAGCCTTTAATATATCAATTTCAGATTATTTTTACTTACTTTAGTACAAATGCTGCTTTTCTTTCTTTAAAAAGTCCAATAAACTTTATTTAATTAGCTTCCTAATGAGAAGCTTCCATTCTATTTATTTCTAATACTAATGATACACGGTAACTATACGAATATTTTGGTCATGTTCACAGCACAGATTCCATAAAATTCTACCACGGAGGTGGTGAAATTGAACAAAGTAATTCGAAGCTTTCTTTCCTACCTTTTCCGTTACCGTTTCACCACCACAAGACTTCCACTGTAGTTTGAAAGGTATACTTATAAATAGGCCATTGCCAAAAATGAAAACAGTATTGACACTTTTAATAGGAACACAGTGTCTTTCAACAGAAGTAATATTTCCCTACCCACTGGCCCACCACCACGCCACTCCCGTTAAATTCTGTGATGCAGAATCTATAACGGTACACTAATCAATACCAAATTGATAAGTACCAAAAGTGGTAACAAATTCGAAACTCTTAGCAGGAACAGGGGTACTTTCACCAAAAGAAATGCCCTACCCTCACGCCTCTACCGCTAAATTAAATACTGAAATTCAGAATTTTGAAATCTTAAATTTAATACGGAGCATTAATTAGTCCATTGCTAAGATCATTGCCAAGATGATAAAACAGTTGTAACATTTTTATCACAAACAATGGTGTTTTTCGCCAAAAACGAGCTTATCCTACCATCCCACCACCACACCACTGCCGTTGTAGTTTGTTGACCATAAACTACAACGGTATCTACACTAAAAAAAAGTTCGAATTAAAAATTTTAAGAATTAGGTGTTTTAAAGTTATAAAGTTGGTTCACCTAACCTTCTCAACATTTACCATAATACGACAAGAGCAAGTATGTAAATCGAAAGAGCTGATATTAAAGTAAAAGATTTAGTAAATAAAAAGTAATCTTGGTATATTGATCGAAAGTAAAGTAAAGCCTGGTCACCACGACCAAAGTAACCAAAAATTTCATTTAAAAATTCCGTACTTAATACCGATACCGATTTCAGGCGTCAAATAATACAATTCCTTGAAGTCAGAAAAGTTGCAAGTAAGATAATAAAAACCTCTGTCAAATCAAGCATTTACCTTTATAAATTCCTTGAACTCAGAAACGTCGAAAGTAAGACAGGAAACGTTTATTAGGTAAATGAAACATGTACCTTTTTCTCGAGTTTACCCATTAAGTTACAATGTTCGGACGTCATAAAGTCGCAACATTTCTGACATCCTTTTCCTCAAAACGCGGTTAATAATTACCAGGAAAACACACACTCACAAAATGAATAGGTACACATTGATCAAAAGTAGGTATTCACGCAAAAAGCTTTCCCTCCGTTTCGTTTCGTATTTCGACAAGCCCTAACGAGTATAAAATCAATCGTTGATAAAATTTCACTGACGACCCTTGCGTATGTTCCAATAAAACAGACGGCTCTGTCCATCATATTAATCCTTTGGAACAATAAGCCGCCAATGGTTGTGTTGGTGCAAGTACACGTGTAGGTCCTGCAGGATGCAGTAGATGGAATGGGGGATAAATCCCTGGCAAAATGAGGGGGTTGCCAATAGCGACAGACGGACTGTCGGATTATTACATTTATACTCGTACCTATAGTGTGTCGGCTATTAGCGACGCCAGGTGGTATACGTACAGGGTGGTTAAAATAATTTTTTATTGAGAATATAATTATTTTCATTTAGCAAAAATGTTTAGGGCACCTGTATTTGTTACCTACCAATGCATTTAGATTCTGCTAGAGGTTGCCTATTGGTTATACGGAGCTTTTATAACGTCTTATTTGATAAATAAAGGCAGAAATCGGTGCTGATTGAAGAAATTGTATGCGGGTGCGTGCGTTCTCAAGAGGAATAAGGGAGCCTCAAATAAAGTATCATCTACACCTACACCTTCCCAAGTAAAACACAGGACATGAAGAACATGCTACTTTACGGCGAGTCAAGAGGCTGGCGGTAAGGTACCTGGGCGAGCTATTTTGGCTCTGTAACGTTTGAAACTATTTACTCGGCCTTAATACCTTGAAACACTCAATCACGAGAGTAATAAAGTATCTCGTCTTACCTGAAGATATTTCATCGAAGCTTATTGTATTTAATTTTGTTTACGGATAAAATTCTTGGAAATAATATTATGATTTTTCTATGGAAAATATTATTGTTTACTCTTCGTTATAATTCGTAAAACAGAATACCTACATAATATTCATAATCATTTATTGTATTTAATTTGTCTGTTGATCTGTATGTCCAGTATATTATATACGAATAACTAATTAGGCTGGAACAACGTCACCAAAACGGTTTCTCTAATAAATACTAAAGGTGGGTCCAGATATGTATCATTTGCCCAATCTGATCACCTCATCCGTGTCACCGAGGCGTATCAGGACGGATGATGATACGCGTATCATGATAGGCGATCTCGATACGCCGTTATGATACGGCCCGTACCATGTCGTGTCGGTTTTTATCCAATCATCAAAGAATACGGTGAAGATACGGATACGGAGCAATTCGAGGCGTCTACAACTTGATACCTACGGGGCTTGATACGTGATACGCTGATACGGATACGGTGATCGGATTAGGCAAATGATACATATCTGGACCCGCCTTAAGAGTCGGCTTTTTTAAGCGTTTCAGAAACACCATAGCAAAAAAATTACCCTAATGCTGGAAATTATGAAAATTAATTCGTGACGTTTATACATAATTAAAAGGTGACATAAAGGTAGTTGCCGCCAAAGAAAGCGACCTAAAAATGAAAGAACGCAAATTTTAGATGTCCCATTTTTTAATAATATTCCTAATACCTTGAAATCTATATATAGAACTCTTGGGACTAACCCTAAAATATTCAAGGAGCACCCCGTACACAGACAGCAAGTACGCCTATACAAATATGATCGGACAGCCGCCTAGGGCGACACAAACAAACCCGGTCGGGGCTTATACTGCCAGATCAAAGTGGACGGGCGACGAGCTATTATTTTTATACGCTAGTCTCGAAATTGGTATTAATTTGCAGATTCGAAATTGTGCACACGTGCTACTGTAAGTTCCTGTTCGTTTAGGCTTACGCTTTCCATATTATTATCAGACGAGGTTGGTCCGTTTTATTCAACGCCCCTTGTATTGTGAACGATGTTGCGAATACCGAAATTGCAGCGCTGTTCACAACCACGACAATATAATGATGGACATCACAATAGTGTAAACTGATATAGCGGCAAATAATATTGGTGAAATTTTGTTTGATGTGCAGGGAGTCGGAAGTTCGTTGTTATTTTAATTAATTGAGTTGATTACAGCGTATTACTACAGCGCATTTTACAGCGTAGTAAAAATATGTAATTCACTTAAAAGAAACTTACTTTCAGAAACGTTTGAAAACTGAGCGTAACTCTTAATATATTTAAAAAACTAACTTTATTAAGTTAAGGTTCTTTATTATTTTTCGCCCCGGGCAAGGCACACGCTAAAGCCGGTCTGTTCGGAAGAAATTCTGGAAAATTCTCAGACAAATCGGTTGAGAGGCTATTATCGTATTACCTTTCAATGAGCATCGCGTAGAGTGTTTTGTTCACAAGCAACAAGTGAAGTGTTTTGCTAAAAGCTAATTTATTAGCTTAATTTATTTTTAGGAATTGGTTTTGTTGTTGTTGTTTACTTCTTTCTTTTTTTAAGGTACCGTCACTGGGCATGGACATCTTCCCACTAAAGATGAAGCCTTGAAGCATATAGATGGTTGAAAATATAATTATGGTATAAGCGAAAAAAATCAAATTGTTCAGAAGAACTACTTGATATTATAATCATAACGCTGTTCTGCCTAGTGACTAAACGGCAACTTTAATATTTATAAAAAAAACCAGTTTCATGTTATCCTGATTCACGTTCAAATGTCAGAGCCACTACATAGGACACTGCTCAAGCCTCTTTTAAGTCCCTTTACTAAATTTTTGTTGTTTCATATTTGTTGTTTATCCAGTTAAAAAGGATATTGATTTTTCTATTCGTGTACCAATGGCAACAAATTGTTCAAAGAAATTAACAAATCTTGCATTGAAGCCTGTTCTTTTGATGAATTTCATAAACAGAATATGAAGATGGCTAAACATCAAGGTGAATTGACAGCCATCGGGCCAGTCTCCCCATGCATCGATAGTACTGACCTACATACTCGAGGCCACATCAACATGCAAACAAACGTTTAACATTAAAAAAACACAATTTTGCTAACTTTTACACACAAGCCCTCTATGTCTTTTTGATTATAATGAAAAAAGTGATAATATCACCCCGAATCATTTTAAAAAACTCTTTTTTCGAAAAAAAATACTAAAATCACGGACGTTAAAATACCCCATCTTCCAATAGGTTTGACTTAATCCACATTGAAATAGCACGTTGTAAATGTTTTGTGTTTAGATTGGTGGTTGGTTCCAGATGGTTAAATCTTTGAAGAGTGATATGATAAAGGACCGGTGACGTAGGCATTAAGTTAAATAGTTCATTTGTTTGTTTGAACGCGCGTGAATGTTTGATTAAAATCTATACCTATAATATAACTGATCACTGTTTGTTAGTCTCGCTAGAACTCGAGAATGGCTGGACCGATTTCTCTCATTTTAATTTTCGTATGTTTTTATAAGTCCAAGGAAGGTTTACACGGTGAGAAAGTCTAAAAAGAATGCGATGAGAATAGTAGAAATTTGTATATTTGGCAGGAAGAAATGCCGGGGCAGCTAGTTTAATTTAATTTTCAGCAGTTATTCGCAGCCGATGAACCCGTCGTCTGGCCAAGCCAGGCTTATGTGCGTGACACCTGAATGTGTGTTCAAGACACACACATTCTGGAACACGCACAAAAACCTAACTTAACATACTCGTAGGTATATCGTAAAGACAAAAACACAATAATAATTTTACTTCCGCTAAAGATTCTCTGGGTCGGAGTTTTTAATTTATTAAATAAGTGCTTTTGAACGAATTTGAAATGGAATTTGGATTATTTATTTATAAGTATGTTACTTACTTTGAATGTTACTTTATGACGACATAATTTAATATGCCAACTGACTACTTTTTATTGGTTTGCAATAATAGTTATATAAATATTCTTTATTTATGTAGCCTGATTATCTAATTTTGGTAACACAATAGTGGACTGTTTTATTTTAAAGGAATCACGTTCCAAAATTAACTGCGACTGATATCTTCATCTCTACTATCAGGGATCTTGTTTCTATTCAGTAACGGGGTTGGGTTTAACCTGGTAACTTTGAATCTTCATGCTAATTTTGAACATAAAAAATGAACAAAACGTGTGTAATGGAAAATGCGGCATAATCATAACACGACAATTATTTGTATTCGCTTAACTGATCAATATCCAAGTCCATAAAAGAGACAATCTCAACATAAGCAACGTCAAAGTGCCGTACCTTATAACTCTTCTAAAAATCTTTAACCTCTATTTGGGTTAATACACTGTGCGACTCCTGTGTAGTAAACTGTGTATAATAATATGTGTGTCTAGTAGCGGTATTGCTAAAACTCGAGGGATGCGTTTTTGTAGAACCAGTAGAATTGCTTCATTTACCTAACCTCACTTACAGCGGCGATAGCCCAGTAGCTAAGAATTAGACCTCATAATCGCTCCGGGTTCGAACCCCAGTGGCACGCACCAATGGTTTTGTAAAAAGTTATGTGCGCTTTATAAAATTAAATATCACCTGCTGTTACGGTGAAGCAAAACATCGCGATGAAACCGGCATGCCTGAGTTAAAAAAAAATGTTCTCATAGGCATGTAAAGTCCACCAAGTGGACGGCGGCCTACATCCCTCTTTGTGAGAGGAGACCCGATCCTGTAGTGGGTCATTAATGGGTTATTAAAAACCTAGCCTCGCTTAGCACAGCTCTAGTGGAAACGGCTAAGGGTGCAGATTGGATGCGTAACCGTGGCGACGTTACTATGACGTCCCAGTCAGGTGGCTCCTTAGATGGTTCTAGTTGTCCAAAAATGTTCAAATTTACCCTAATTGTATACAGAACAAAAATCCGTCGTATACAAACTGTACGGGTATTTGCTTGGGCCTTGTATCGAACAGTGCCGTGCGAGGGTGCAGTTTTCCACTAGTATGACGTCAATAGGTAACCGGGGTAAGGCCGGTAATTATACCGTTTTATACAGAGTACAGTTACAGCGCCGTTGTGTCTGCACGAAGAACTGAAGAATATCCTAGAACTCTGTCATATTCCATAAGTTTTGCAAATCATTATTATCATCACAATCACAAAAACTGTCTGTGTTTTGTTTCGTGTGTGTGTGTTTTGCGCGTGAAAAGTTAAAACCTTCGAAAGAACATTAACTTGTTATTGTTTAAAAGACTACCTTAATTTAGGATAATGGCATTTACACAAACATTATTTAATTAGTTAATGCACTGCGCTGTCAAATATTATAATGAAGTGTGAATGATATCATTACGAAAGCATTACACACATAACAATAGGATTATGTCCTGCACCTGAATTGAGATACTTTTAATGAACTGACAAAAACTCTACCTTCATAAATTTTGCAAGGCGAAAGGACAAGATGACGTCATAGTTTTTTCGAGTCCACTGACTAATTTATTTATTCCTTATTACCGATTTCCAAAATTCACTGACCAAAGTTCGGTGTTTTTGACATATTGGAAGGTGGGCTAGATTCTTAGATAATGGTGGAAACATCCCCATTGTAATAGTGGACTCAGCCCCCAAATATCAACACAACATCAACACAACACAACAATACGGTGTCACTAGTGGTTGCGTTTGAAATTGAATTTTAATCCGCGCATGGACGAGAACAATCCCGATGATTTTCAATACAGTGCGTTCGCGACAGTAATGAACTTTGTGCATCGACCCGATTGTTACTGCAGCGTCCACCATGAACGACGTCGCGGTTTAATGATGGCGTGTTTGTTGTATGCAAATAGAAGGGGTAGGGTCATCAGCCCAACAATACTCGAAATTACTTAATTTCGAATGAATGATGAATGTCATTTAATGGATGAAACTTTTTTATTTATCTTTGAAGACTTACGCTGACTAACCATACAAAATTTATAAGCGAAATAGAAAGTCTATTGCGTTGCTATTACCTCAATCGACTGAGTAATTACCATGCTTATTAACACAAAGGTTTCATCTAATAGTCGTCATCACCCTAAAACGGATTAATTGCTATAATAAGATATTATTATGTACTATGTAACCGATGTATAGTAGAACTATCCGTATCTCGAGATAGGTTATTGAAACTAGCCGTTTACCTCATAAATTATGCAATCACTAAAATGGTGGCGCTATAGCAAGTGGTTGAATGCAGAACCATTTTCCTTTACTAAAGAACAATTCATTTTAGCCTCCTTAAAAAGAGGGCGCTGCAACTGCAACTGCAAAAAAAATATAAAAAAACAGACAGATGAATTGAGAACCTCCTCCTTTTTTTGAAGTCGATAAAAATTTACAGTCACTGTTCCAAATTTAAACCTAGAATTGTAACCTAGCGCTTACCGCCATCTATACGGAACGTCTTGAACGAAAAGGTTTCACACACACCCTCTGGGATGTTTCCCTTGCGCGCATAGATGGCGCTAAAAGTTAGTTCTAATAAAATGTTAGAGGTCTGTACTTATAGTCTGAAAACAGATGGCGATAGAGAGACCAAAAGAAGCAATTGGAACAAACCAATACATTGAGCGTAAGAATTGTGGAACTTCTCTCGCTAATTGGTTCAAATAATAAGTGAGTGATAATACCTTACGAATACTTTGATGATAGCGGTCATGCTCACGCCACTGGTCATAAAATATTATATAACAATACATATCAAATACTTGAGACACTTGACACATTAGGTATTAAAAAAATAAAAATATGTCCAAAAAATAAAATAAAAATGTCAGGTGTGGACAACCCTTATCACTAAGGGGTATGAAAAATAGACAGTAGCCGATTCTCAGACCTACTGAATATGCATAATATTATAAAATTTCATAAAAATCGGTCAAGCCGTTTTAGTTACCATACTCCTCGTATGGTAACTAAAACTGTGACATGAGAATTTAATCTATCGTATAAGAAGTACCTATAAACAGAATACTAAGTTATTTGACGACGACAGTGTGTACGGTAAAACCCTTTGGAGTTTATGTTTACACCATTTATTTAAGTTTGTATTTATTATCTTAAAGGTTAATAAATAAAATAATAAATTAAAATAAACATATTAATATGTTTATTTTAAAAAGAAATTTATTTACTGTGTTTACGTGTATTTTTATGTACAGTATAATATTATTATAAAATACACTAGTAAACACAGTAAATAAATTTCTTTTAACCTCACATTCAAAAATATTATGATAAGCGCATCCAATAAAGAAAAATTGGAGCGATTACAGAAACATATTGAGTGTTAAAATGAAGTAAGAAAACTTGGCGCCCGCCCAAGATTGAATTGTCAAAGATTTAAAAATCACTTCCAATTGCTTAATTTGTTGGGATTGGAACACAACAGAACTTTTGTAGTTGGAATTCCAAACTGGGAATTCGTACTGCGATTTACATCGCATTAAAGATTGTGTTTGAGGCTTTATACTTCAAACGAATTGTTTAAATGTTGGAGATCAGCAATACAATCTTTCACGTATTCGAAATACATTCCCTACCCCACCCATCTGGGGTGCAATGTATTTATCTGAACGTTCTAACCACGTCCTATCTTTATGCCTACGAACATACTTATGAAATTAATAACATTGTGTTTAAAATATAATTATAGGTAAAACTGTATTAACTTGTATTGAAATACGTATCACCGAAGCCAACGGCTGTCAACTAGTTTGACTATAAAATCATTTAGTGAGAGCGTTACCTACTACGTTTGGCTCAACTCCAACTAAGTAGTCGGCATTGGTAGTTAAAAAAATATTTGCTATTCTCTTTACGGAAATGTTTGTATGAAACGTATGAACCTCTATGCTTTGAATACCGGACACTGAAAGCCGTTTTTAACTTTATTTACGAGATATTTTTTATGTTGTGCTGACAATGGGAATATTGTTAGGTTTTATTATTACGAGTTTGCTTGTAAAGAATAAAGTACCGTTTCCACTAGGACATTTGTCTCTGTAGGTTGGTGCGAAAGTCGCGCGACGTCGCTCGTAGTCGTGACATCTACGAGTCGCGAGCCTTGTCGCAGTGCAACGCTCATAGAGTATGACCAAGGTAAATGTATATAGTCACAGGCAAGGCACGGTATAAAGTCGCAGAGACGTATCACGTGAATGTCGGACGAGACGTCTTCGAGACATGTCGGTTAATGGAAACGCAGCTTGAGTCCCGACCACTTTAATTTCTTTTTAATTTATAACCTTAGTCATTTCTGGCTGAAACCACTACCTAACTGTTTAACGACTGGCAGCTGTCATATTATGTATAACAACCGGTATCGACGGCTTGACGTGCCCTCCGAAGCACGGAATATGATTTGATTCGCCACTAACGATCCATTCAGAGCCTGACCGCAACGTGTGGTTATGCGCGCTTCCTTAATAATTTCTGTGTAAATCATACCATCAAAATTCACCCAGATGTTTTTGGATTATCGAATAATACACTTAAATCCATAGGTACTCGTACATATTCACAAAAGTCTCTTTCGATTTCTTCATCTATTGAAGAGGCAGAGCCTGCGCAAAGTGGCAAGTAAACAATCTTTTTTTCTTTCTTAATACCTTTCATTTTCTACAAAGATCAAAGGAATGTGAATTCGTTAAGTTAGATAACGAGCTCGTAAAGTCGGGATTAGAGCAACGAGAGGGCTCTACCCGCCACAAGCTGTCCATAATGCTTCTATTAGAAATAGCCAACCTATCTTCTTCTAACAGGCTGCTATTATTCAATGTTGAATAGAAATACGGAATGAAAACAAAATGACATTCATTGCAAAGGCTTCTATGATTATCATAAAAGTAACGTAAAGCTCAGAAAATACATTAAAAAAGGCTTATCCGAAAAATACTTCATTTTCATGATGATTTATGTGTGTCCCCAACAATTTATAATACACGCACCCACACACTGATAGAACACTTGATATTATATATTTCTCTACTCAATATTAACAACTTATTTATTTACTGAAAGTAAACAGCAAGAACGTATACTCAATGCTTTATAAACTCATCATTTTAAATATTAAATTTGAAGCGAGACACTTGGCAAAAGAGTTGAATGGAGCTCCGTTAAACTATAAATAAAGTAAAGAGTAGATCTTTGTGGAATTCTCTTTGATATAAGCTTTCTTTTGATAAAAACTAAGAAAGCGTACGAACACTTTCTTATATTTTCCTGTTAGATTTATGCAAGAAACGGTATATAAAAGGTGAATAACGATATCATCTTTTCTTCGGTATAGAAATAATGTTATAGATATTCATACGGATGTACGTAAAATTTGCCTCTAATTTTAAAAAACGAAATAACATTTAAAACTTTTTATGAAATTGTCAAAAACGAGTAATTTATTAAATCATTATAAAATGGATAAAATGGGAAATATTTAAATAAAAGTAATTTCTATTTATAACATAATAATGAGTTAATTAACATTTGAATATTATTTTTTTATTATATGTACCTATGACTGAATAAAGTCATTTTTTCAATCGAAATTTATTCTCTTTGATAAAAAGTCAATAGTCACACCTTTGGTACTTTTATATTTATTTCTAATCTTATCACAATATCTGAAAACAATAGATTTTCGTATTAACCAAAACTCGCCATATAATTTTATTAATTTTCAAAACTCTTCTAAGAATCTTTTACCTACCTCTCTTTGGGTTATTACACTGTGCGACTCTGTAGTAAGCTTATCTTAAGCATCACACGGGTATTCGTAACTCAGATTTTTTTTCAAAAAGGTAACACAATATTTTTTATTGTATGCAACAGAATATTTTTTTATGAAAATGTTTTAACAAAAAATATGAGAAAATACAAGAATCGTGATTATCATTTAGAATTTGTATAATTCTTCTTTTTGTCTTTCAGAACTTTGAATTTAAATGTCTACTACCAAAAAACTCTAGGGCATTAAGTCCATATGTAATGCAAACGTCATAGGACGTATGCAAATATGGATGAAGCCCATAAAAGAAAAAACAAAGTCATAAAGTTTATTTGCAAAATTATAGTTAGGTACTTATAAATATTTTCGAAATATTTACTTATTTCCACTTTACGTTAATGAGCAAAAAGTTCAATGAATACCTGCGTGACAATGTCCCTTTATAAATAAGTAGATACCCCGTACATATTTATAATTAATTGGTCGTTCTGTTCAACTCCGGTGTGATGAGTGTTTAATTTATTTTCGAAAATGACAAATTTTAATTACTGATAATGTGTTAACACAAGATTTTTTTATGATAAAAATAAATCGCTGTTTAATTTAATTTTAATAGAGGACTGCCAGTCCATAAAATTTATAAAGTTTTTAATTACCAACTGATCTTTAATATTATATTATATTAATTATATACTTAATATCAGTTGGTAATTTATTATTATTATTATGTATTTAAATGTATTTACTAATAGTTGTAGTAACTCTCTCACGATAATACCTTAAAATTTATTGGCGAGGTAAGATAGTCTATCGACTCTAGGTACAAGATGCGCCGCCACATTTAACGACTATATAATATTCGATGTATCATATCGTGTCCCTAACAAAGGCTGTTTGACGTGAACAAATACAATCTCCGGCTCCGTTGCGCGACAGACGGAGCACCTTTGAGCAACACTGCTCTGATGGCCATGAATATCGATTTAGTGAGAAAATTCCCGTTTTAATGCCCGGGTGTACCGCTTTGTGGGGCATAGTTTCGAAAGCGTGAATACATTGTGAAGCGACTTCGTAACGAGGGCCTGATGGGGTGCATAACGTTATCACTTTACTTTTTACGTCAGACGAGGCTCAGCTAGTGAAGTGACGCGGAGGACTTTGTTTGGGAACTTTCGATACTGTTGTACATGTTGCTTTCTCGAGTTAATGAATGTTTCAGTGACGTTTCCACTTCCACCTCTACGCATATTGTAATGTAATGTAAGCATAGTTTTAATGCATTGTCAGTAACCCATTAATGACCCACTACAGGGTCGGGTCTCCTCTCACAATGAGAGGGAGGCCCTAGTCCACCACGCTGGCCTACTGTGGATTGCGGGTTGCGGAACTGCGGGTCGTGACCGTGGCGGGAGTTGTAATGCATAAATAACGATAATTATCGTAATTTCTTCGTCTTTTACGTGTTTTTTTATTTTACGTTCTTTCGGCTTTTAGCACATTTTTACGTCTGGATTTTAAGAATTCTATACCAGCATGTATGGAGTTTATATGCCACCTATTATATAACACGGCCACAGAAACATTTATAAAACAGTGTGCCTTATATCCGTATTTAAGCTACGCTTTTCCGTACATAAAGTTGTATTTTTTTCATTTTAGTAGTATTAGGTATATCACTCGTACGACACACATACGACACTCATGTCTGAAGTTAGCCAATTACTTATAACACGCATGTAGCTAACTTCACGTTTTATCCGTAATGTTATATTATTTATTTGTATAATCAGAGTAATCAGAGTAGCTTTCAAAACGAAAAGACTACTTTAATACCGTCTGAAATGTATCCATAAAAAGTGCTATAAGGATCAAAGATAGGCAAGATAAGATAACGGTAGGCAAGAAAGGAGCCAACTAGAGTCATACCCTCCCATACCTAATAATTATTATCTTCACTTGTATCTTGTTCGTTCGTGCGTATCTATGTTCATACTGGAATTTCTCTACACAGAGTGTTCGTGATATTCAGGAATATGCCTTGTATTAAATGCAATACCCCTGTAAGGCGAAGGCAAATATCTTGAGGAAACGTCTATGGATTATAATCCATACTGAACTATATCCTGTACTATCTCAGTCATACTATCTATATGTATGAACTATAATAATATGTACAATTGTACATAAGTTCGTACTATCTACATCATGTTATCAAAAGCACGTACAGTAGTAGGTACAGACCATAAACCCGCAATAGGCCAGCGTGGTGTTGGTTTAGTTCTAGCCAAGCCAAGCTAAACATTCGCGTACTTTTTATTCTTTTATTATTTATTTACGCTTTATTTTTTAACAATGAGCAGACTTAGACCCAAAATTAATAACCGATCTTCAGATTATCGATTGAGATTGAAAATGGTTTGCCAAAATACTAAAAATTTCTTTATCTATATAATTTCTTTGAAATAACAAAATGTATGTTTCCTGCTAGTCAAATGTTATTCAGGCGATCCATAATCCGAAGATCAGTTATTAGTTTCCGGCGTCAATGTCTAATGGCATTCACTACCATTCGACCCTTGAGCGGTGAAACATTTTACTTACAATTCACGCCAGCTTTCTTAATCAAGTGACCCATTTTAATTACTTACACCTATATTCTAAAAACTAAAGTGAGTATAAAAGTACCGGCCAAGGTAAGGAACCGTTGACACGATTCACGACGTCCTATTTGTACAGCACTTTCAGAACGACTTTGCTGCGACTTTAAATGAGCTTTTAAACTGTAAGTCGACGGGTTAATGATACAGATGATATTCTTTAGCTATCTGCGATCCATTAACGACCCGCTGTAGGGTTAGTTCCTCTTAAAGCTAGGATATAATCTTAGTCCACCACATAACATTATATTCGTGAAATGGAAATTATCAGGCATGGACAATTAATTATAGATTCCTTACAAAGTTTTTTCATTATTTATTTTTGAAACGCGCATAACTTAAAAAACGTTAGTAATAGTAGCAGTAGTTAATAAATTCGAACCTGATCTTCTATTGTAAGAGGTCAAGTTCTAATCCACTGGATTTTTTTTATTCATTCACAGATTTAGAATAAGATACCAAAAAAGACTGAAATTGATTAAAAAATTTAATTGCTCTTAAGGCTACCTAACAGCCTAAAAACTCACAAAATTTAACAATACCAACACTAATATTAAATCTCTTGCATAATGCTGCTAAGAATTAGGTAATGAGCTAATAGCATAAATAGTTTGGATTTAAAGTGAGAATTCATAGGTATGTTGACAAAAAAAACGTCTGAACATTTTCCGTTTGCACAAAGCGCTCGGAATGAAAGACCCTCTTTACCGGCGACTTGGCGGACGTCACCGGATCAGTAGGGCAACCGGTTTGACGCGTCACCGTCATACGAATAAAAGTATAGTACCTGTGTGTATTAACTAATAAATTTATAAATTTCAAAAATTTAGTAAAATTTGTGCGATTGTTGAGAGGGTTAAAGTAAGTACTCAGAAAGCGAAAAAATAGACACTAGTTACGTTTGCCGAATAGCGAACAATTTTGCTTTATTTTCCCTCTTAATAGGGCAGCAGCAGTCTTAATACCAAATGACAACCAAATTACAATTATTACAAAACTTTGAAAATTTAATTGGCCTGTTAACAAAAACGTCTGAACATTTTCCGTTTGCTCAAAGCGCTCGGATTGAAAGAGCTAAGATATTTACCGGCAATATGGCCGCTGGCGCCCTTTCACGCGGTTACCGGTTCAGTAGGGCAGTGTGACGTCGCAGTTATACGAATAAAGTTAAGTTTTGCTTTATTAATTAAATATTTTTATCACTTTTCTCAATAGAAGACTAACATTGATTAAGTTTTTATTGATGTGACTAGACTTTGTACTCGGTTTCGTCCACGTGGATTGTAGAACTTGATCCAGAGAAGGATAAAGAGTATCCTATATGTTAATCCAGGTTGTAAACTACGATAATACTAAATTTCATCGAAAACTGTTGTATCAAACATCCATCCATATACCTATCCTCACACACTTTTACATTGAAATAGTAAGTACTCGTAGTAGGATATCCATAGAATGTGCGTTTGGAATCGCACCTTGTTAAGGAAATTTAAATTAATTCTTTTCATATTTTTTAATTACTGCATACAAAAATTACTACAAAAAGATTTTTAACCCTTAAAGCGTCGGAAGCTACTTAAACTTAACTTACGGTAAAATTAAATCTTTTAAACAAAGAACTGCATCAAAATCTGTCCATCAGTTCGGGCTGTAGCCTTTTAGTCGGGAGTTAATAATACAACGTTGAACACTCCTAGGGGAACGAACAGTGCGGAAACTAACAGTGCGCTTATTTCCTTGCCAGAGACAGTTGTGTTCGATAAATGGGGCGCGTGTGACTGGCCAGTATTGGACAGACAGACCTATTTATTAGTGAATAGGAAACGTCTGTGAGAAGGAAAACCTCGGCAATGAATGGAAAAATAATACTTCGTTAAAAAAATTAAACCGACATCAAAACATTATGAAATAAAATTTGTTACATACTTTAGGCCTACTATGTTTTGAAGTTGAGGTAGATTTTTCAGTTTCCATAGAAAGTTCCATAGAATCTTCTCATTACAAATGGCCAGAAGTTAGCATTCGTACTGCAGTCCCCAGGCAATTACATCACCTAGCGGGAGGTCACCCCCTTTTCCTGTAAAATCCATTCTCAAAAATTTTCAAAATAGGTATATCTATCACTAAAATCCACTTTAATATTGCTATCAATTGGTGATCTCGTGGTAACACAAAGTTTGTACACTGAGCGTGACGTCCACAAGACACTACGTCCTATTGTTACTTGTATCTCGATACTGCAAGCAATTACTTAATGCATGCCAGTCAATTGAGAGCTGCTGTGTTTGAAGCAACATCGACTTGGATAGATGGTCCATGTGTGAGGCAGTGTTACTCAAACATTCGTGTGCGTCGGCAGACGTTCCGTAGTTCTAAATCCTGTCTGAGATCATACGAGGGTGTACTGGCTCTTCATGAAGACTATGCTTGCCCCAAATAGAATATGCAATTTCGATGAGGAAAATAATTTAATACCTTCCTACCTACGTTAGAAGCTTAAAAGCCTGTCATTTCCAGTTATTAATATCTTCCTTTATTTCAATATAGGTTTTTATAAAGGATATCTAAGACCTAATCTAGTCTGAAATGACATCATATTATTATCATGATCATAAAAGAACCTGCTAAGTGCTCCAGAATAGGAAGGATAGTAATAACGAACAAGAATATCAGCGCAATTTCTCTCCCTTTGTGTTGCAAAGTGACAGATTAATTGCGTTTAAAAATATTAAAAGTGTTCTTTAAACGAGAGCCTGTTTGAACTGAGAACGACACCTGTGTGAAAAATATTTTTAAACAAATATTTATAAAGAAAAAGACAAATCGAAGGAAAGGTTTACAATGTCGGCTGACTTTTGCCTGAAAGAACAATTTGTTAGCTAAATAGAATAAGATCCGAAAGCCAATTGCATTTTTTTAGAGATAGAATGCATGCCTGGAGCATATGGGGAATTATCTCTACAAGTTATTGGTGCGTGCCTCGCGGTATTTTTCTTTCGCTGTTACAGGACGTGGCGTTTAATTTAATTAATGGCACATAATGGCACTAATCGAGAAAGACCTCGGATTATTAGCCACTGGCATATTTAACAAATCAATTTTAATAATTTTTTGCCACCATTGGTTTAATTTTCACACCACCTGTAGATTGATTGGAAGAAAATGCTTGTAGCATTGTCTGTGTTTAAGGTACAGAACACCGAAGATATAACTAATTCAATTTTTTGTAAATAAAATAGAATGAAATATTTTCATACAATATTTTTTTTATTTCCACACAAGCCGACATATAAAATGGCAGAACTACGCGGATGCAGTCGAAATATTAACGTATCTCAAGATCAACAAGTGTTTCATACCGGATGCCAGATGTCAGCATCTGAGGGAACCGCTGTTGGCAGAAAGCTTTGAAAGCCAATAACAAAGATTAATTTCATCTCAGATTTTTTAGTGTTCAATTTTTTATTCGCTTCAAAGATGTTATATTGTTGACTAGCTTCCGGCCATGACTTCGTTCACGTGGAATAATTAGCCCAGGTCGGGATAAAAAGTGTCCTATATATTAATCCAAGTTATAATCTACCAGTGTACCAAATCTCATCCATAAATAAATCCATAAATGTGAAAACATTTTAAATAATAGTTTGCGCTTTATGGCGCTGATATATTTAAGACAACCTAAGAAATTATTTCTTCTTAACTAATGATAATAATTAGATCTATTGAAGGATCCGATTTTTTCGTAATACTTCTATATCATCTTGAATTTGAGGACCTTTTTTGCTTACGTGGTCGATCTACGATTTCACTACTCATTTTAGCGTTTTCGTGAAAACTGCATGATAAAAAAAGTATATCTAAACTCTTTAGGAAAACAAGGAAGTGTAAAAAATTTTAAATAAAAAACATTTTTTGGGTTGACTGTCTCATAAAAAATACAGTTGGGGTGTCGCGAGCAGCGCAAAATAGTGCTAATAGGATAGTTATTGAAACAAAACTAAATGAACAAAAACATTTAAATGAATCTGTTTTGAATATATATATATAAAAAAATATACCTAACATGGAACAAATCCTCGGCATAAATAATATTTTTTGTGATAATTGTAATTTTTACCCGCGACAGCACGGAGACAGTATATGCGTTTGGGGTGAGAGGGTGTTTGTAAATTATATAGTTTATAGCGTAACTTATTGTAGTTCTAATACTATTCATTGATCTCAAGCAATTTTAGATGACTCTGGGTACACATTATAAAATGCAGTTCATTCAAACAACAACAAGAAAAGCAATATTAACTGCAATATGCTGACACTAAAATCGCCAGTATTTATCGCATAAGGAAGCGCAGCGATAAACGAAACGATAAATATAAAAATACTCATTCAAATTACTCTGTATGCACGTTCATTGAAAAAACCGTACGCCGCACCGCTCAGTTTGAGATGGCGCGTAACACATCAAAGATCATTGCACGTGGAATGAGTAGTTGGAGCCATAAAACGGAGAATTCGAAATATTTCCGTTGAAAAGAGCCAGTCGACCGCAAGGCGTCGACGAGGCAACATCGGAACGTTTTAGACTCACCAAGTCGGTGTTAGCTCGGCATTGCCGGTCGCGTTCTCCCATGGAGGCTTCGACGACTTCTGGAAACCGGCGCCTCCTCCCGCGAACATCAAACCGATCACTCACCAACAACCACCTCACGACACAGACCGACAACGGTGTCGGTCGCGAACTTGACGTAGGTACGAAACGCGTTGTTTATATCGGCTACTATCTGCGAGACGGGCGCGCGTCGCTAACTATCCGAATATTTCCAGCGAGCGAATTATTTCAGGCAGACGCAGAGTTCGGCGCGTCTGCGTTCGCGACCGCTTGTTTTATTTTGGGCGCCAAATTTTTTCACATTTGCGTAATTTCGTACAATGCTTCCCTAGTTTTATGATCGGTTAATTAGATCGCGCGTAATAGTCGCGGTCGTTTGCTGGAGTGGACCACACGTCTAGTACAGTGCACCGGTCAATAAAGATGGGATCCAGCTAATTTAGATGTATTTATTTAAAGAACATTCGGCGTCGCTTATTGGGTCAGTGTCAGAAAAAGCGATTTCGAGATACGCATCGGTTTGGATAAGGAGCGCCGCGACTCTCTTTTTTTGTCTTCGCGCTATTTGTGACATCTATGGATGATTGAGGAATCAATCAAACCAGTGATAATTGCGTGCATTGCATCTTAGCTATGTGTGGACTCGTCAAATATTGAAAAGAGTGAAATTTCCACTTTAAGCGAGGTGTTAAAATGTCCAACGGTAACGAACGTGGTATTTTTGGATCCAGTTCCAGATAAGGATAAAATAAAGCTGCGTGCCGTTGTTGCAGATAATGCGGTGCTTTATTGCAATAGAAAACTATGAGTCGAAGTAAGGTGTTCGAGCTTCGTAAAGTGTTTCCAATGTCTGACGTTTGCCAGATAGAGAGGCATATTTTATTATTTTAAAAATTGCCCTTCTTTATAATCTTCCTGTAGATTTTTCTTATTCAAATAAAGTTTCGATTAAACTAAGGAGAAATCTTTCAGCTACACGGTTATTATCACCTAAAAATATAGCATGAACTGCAATCAATTAATTTAGATACAGTTATAACAATAAACAGTAGGTACCAATCATTAGTTGAACTATTTCAAAGACATAAGTGAAGTGTTCATCAGAACCAGAATGCATTTATAATGCAAAGGAACGTAATATTTTAAGATTTAGGTTCAATATTATAGCTAGTATATATATTAGTATGTATTTATGTATTAATAGTAATAAAGTTAATATACTTAAAGATTGTAGTAACACTAATGAACTATAGTAAACCGTATTCATAAAAAAATCAAGTACTTAATTCAAAATAGAAATGGGACAAAAATATAAAAAATGCAATATTCCTGCTGAAAAATTTCGTTTTTTACAAACATAATTCTAAACACATACATTTATAACACGTAAAAGGAAACAAAGCACACACAAATGTTCCACAAATTTATAGGCCAATAATGGAAATCATGGACACACATCTATCGTGCCAAGTATTCTGTTGACGCCCAAGTTTATCTTTACTGAAGATTATGGAGAGAAACTCACCGATCTTGTGTCTTCTCCGTGGACGTGGCCGAGCTCTGGTCCTTCCTCTTCTCATGAACCAGGCCCATGAATTTCCCCAACCACGGGTTCTTGGACTGGTGGCCCATGCCAAGGTTCCAGGTTGCCATTGCAGCGGAATGGATGTCGTGGTTTGTTGGTGAATTGCGCCGTCAGCGCGGGGCTCGCTTCAGTTGTTTTTACGTGAATTTTAACAACTATTAATGCAATGAAATATAAAAACAATGCCAATAAAATTGCTTTTATTGTTTTCTTAAGGCCTTTCCCGGGCTCCTGGGCTCCCACTCGTGAAGGGGAGTGCAGCGAAACGTTCTTTGCTGCTCGGGGATATGCTGAGCGCGTCTGGAACAAAAGAATCAGATAATAATAAATATAAGCCATTTTATAATTATGTCTATGTACTCGTACATACACAACTATAACATTGATAGCCAAATAGGGAGCTGGCCGGACAGGTCTTCATAGTTGCCATATTTAACATTTTAATGAAGTTTAATGTACTTATTCAAAGGTGACATAATGGCGTCATTATGACTTTTCGAAGATCGTTATAACTTTTGAACATTTTACTACTTGAATGTTTTAAGCAATTTTAATTGACAATACTAAGTAGCCGTTACTACATTCCATTATGAGATCACTGATTTTACCATTGACAATTTAGTATATTAAGAACTTCTAACAAAAGGACAATACAATAGTATTAGAATACCAGACTCGACCTCAAGTTGGCGACATAATATGTAAACATAAAAATGCAATTGTGTATTTGGAATTTAGTATTTTCATTGAATATTGAATTCAAATATTTGTTACAAATAATAATAATTGCAAAGTATTCTTTACACGTGATGAATACATTGTATTATAAGATATATTATATTTTACATTCTTTTATTTTTTTGAATTTTCTTTTTTCATGATTTCAATTTAATTATTGAAAGTATATAAGAAGACGTATTAGTGCCTGAGTATGTTAGAACCCCAGTCATTTTTTGAATCATTAATGGTTATACCCATGTATAAATGCATTTACTCATCTTGGCGTCATCTTTTACATTATCTTCACTAATAAATAATTATAAAGAGGAATGATTTGATTGTTTAGTATCCTTATAGTTTAGTAAATGTTAAGGATTCCTACGAAAACTTCAATAATGTAACCCAAGGCAAAGAAAAATGACCGTTAAAATTCCTCAGATCGCGTACGCTGCAAGAACTATTGATGTAACAAAATGATGTACTACACTTTTGTAGGACACATTTATTAGAAGTGCTTAGGGCGTTTGTCCACCGCCGCCGTCGCCGGACCGTCGCGTCAACGAGAACGAGTTTATTTCGGACCGATTTTAAGATGACGTGACGGCGATTGTTTGTCCACCGCGACCGATCTGTGATAATAATATAGTGACAAAATAATAACCGAGATATCGTGGCGGTGCGACGGTAGTGTATGGATAAATTCCAACATATTTTGTATTGCCGGCACATCGGCCCGTCAAAATCTCGGGACCGCACGCACTAGCGGTCACGCCGATCTACTCGAAATCTCGGCAGCCGGGATGACGGCGCTCGGGTGACGGACGTGAGGTGGACACGCGGGCTTAGTAAATGTATGCACCACTAATTCGGCACCGTCATCTTGTTCTCGGTGACGTGACGGTGACGGCGGCGGTGGACAAACAGCCTCAGGATTGTCGCCTGCCGGGTCGACTAGTTCTTTATATAGCTTCTTACTCACGGTGGTTTGTCGGGATAGACTTGTTTCAGACTGATGCCACAGTTTCCGTCGTGATAAGTTAAAATCTCAATGATTTTTAAAAGTAAGTAAATATCTATGGTACTTATAAGTACATTCATTGCTTACTTGTTTTTAAATTGTATACTTCTTTTAACTACTTGATATTTCATCAGGTCCTAGTAGGAATACCTACGCTTAGTTATTTGATTGATAGTTTCTGGTATATTCCTAATCAATCCCAGTCACATCCTAAGAAAGTAACTTCAATGTAAGTAATGTATTGTGTATTGTTAACAGGCATTGCTGTTCCTACGCTTACAACAAACACATATTATCGTTGGAAAGTACTCAGTGCACGTTTTCACCAACTACTTATTATTTAGTTCAGAAATACTTCCAAACCAACATTTTAAGTACAAGGAGGTATATATCTGATTAAAATAAAATCTCAGATTTAGAACTTTTCTACATCATCATACAAGAAATATAAAATTCAGTTTTTAATTACTTTTTCCGTCTTCTTATACATAAAATAGTGGTAGAAAGTGATTATGCAAGCTGATTGTTAGTGAAAACAGATTAACACAGGAAAGACAAACATGCAGACAGCTACTAGACAGACACAAAAACAACGATCAGACACCAACTCAACCAGATTTAATAGCTTTAGAAGACACAAAAGCAGGACTCGGAAGAGACGAAATCAAACATAATTATACGACGACACCAATTAGTAACCAAATTGTTGCTTACCTCTGCCTTTGGTAGGTTAGCCTGTGTTGCCAACATTTTTCACATGAAACAAATAAAAACTTACGCTTAACTCCTCCTCCTAACCAATCTTTTTTTTAATGACGGAAGATTTTTGAAATGTTTTTATACGAACCATTTGTTGTAGTGTTCTCTTAAATTTTATGACGCACTAGGTAATATTTGATTTTGTAGCTGTAATAATTAAAACTACCATGTAACGTTTATAATATCGGAGACTTCCTGTGATCACGTTTTTTCCCTCCACAAGCTTGCCTCTGTTAATCTGGAGGCAGACTGACTGCTTTGCAAAGACTTGGTTTTAAATGGCCTTACCTACCGATTACCAAACCAATACGAGAAAATAGTTTTTGCAAATAATCACCGTAAGTATATCGTTTACCAAGTTTCCAAGTATTCATAGAAGGACTTTTTGTGTGTAAAGTATGTCTTTTCATATTGTAGCCAGGTTTTGGTGACGCAATAATATTTAAATCTATTTTATATTGCTCCCAATATTATTCACAAGATACTTAACAAATAATAACTGGGAACTGTGTGTATCAATGTGATGAGAAAATAGTTATATAATATAATAAAATATTATTAATTATTTAACAAAAAATCCGTTGGGAAAAACTAAGATTTTACTAAAAGGTTAATTTTTGGTAAAATCTTAAGTTATTTGACATAATGATCTTACCATCCGTTTATCAGGTTTGTTATTATTATTTTCTTTTCTTCATTATCCTTAGTTTTTTATTTCATTTCATGAGTAGGTATGTTTGATGAATAAATTCATTTTTTTCGTATTTCAAGATTGGAAGTGGTTGTCTATCGACTGTAGTGACACTGAACAGTTCGTAGGCATGTCTTCTTTTCTTTTGAAATTTTAAAAACTTTCACTCGCCGTAAAATATTTATAGTAAGATTTTTTATTGTTCATAATGAGTTTTTTTATTCATATTTCAATTTCAAAAATATGAACAAAGAAACGTCATCGTATTATTCTTTCATTTTGGACAACTAAAAATGTTCCCTTCTTTCTTCTCGAAATAACGATGATTTGCTTATGAATGACGTTTCGTGGGTGACGATCGTAGACGATGATGTGCTGATGCTGATGACGCGACTGGAGCCGAAGATGGACGAAAAAGCCCAATGATGCATTTGAGCAAAATGCTTGCAAAGGAGGAGATTTATACACCTTTACATAACTACTAAAAGTAAACGCATAGTACTTTTAGTAGTTATTTAAAGTTAATAACAATACTCAAACCTCCATATTGTGATCAGTGACGTGAGCGTGAACGTTACTGTCAAAATATTCGTAAGATGAATGTCAGTCATTATTAAGCCAGTTTGTCTGACTTTTTCCCATACTAATGGCACAAATGAGCTATACGAATACTTTGACGATTCTAGTAGTGTTCCTGATTGGGCGTGTTTGAGTGAGATAAACTATTATGTGTCTCAGTAAATCAGCCCTTAATGATTATATAACTGATCAAGGAGTGTTGTGTAGGTAAGTGTTTCTAAATATTTTTGCTGTGAATTCAGGTGAGAGAAGGAATGCGTGGAGTGGTAACGAAAGGTGATTTTGAGGGAATGAGTAAAAGATGACACATACTACAATTGTTTATTTGAATGAACAATGATTAGTGCACAAAATGACAGAAAACAAAGTATGTATAGGAATTGCATAGGAACATAATTAAGTAGTAAATTTAACAACTAACTTTAAAGTTGAATAACAAAATTGAATCAAATTCAATGTGCAACAGTACAACTAGTAAATAAATTAAAAGTGCCTAAAACAATATCAATAAAATCAAATACAAATATCTCGAACATAATGTTTTAATGGTATGATTGAAGACATATATTGGATAGTTATTTAAATTTCAGTAACGGTTGATAAAACTTTCAAAAACCATAGTAAATGATTAAAATTTGTAGAGTCTTTAAATATTACAAAATTAGACATATTTCAGTGAGAAGGAATGATACAAAAATAAAAATCGAGATGATGATCATAAAACATGATCAGTTCTGTAAATTCATGTGCTTTGTCAGGTGTAAAATCGACCATTTCAAACAATTCATATTTCACTGGTCCATTCTGGCAGTCCATTTTTGAATCAATAAAATATCAAAAGCTATTGAGTTCTGGACGATAACAAATATATTTTTTATATAAAATGTCGTAAATAATCGATTTTACGTTTTATAAATATTTGATGCTATTTTTGTAAATTGAATCGAAGCTCTCAAGTTTCGCGTTAAAAATAAATTTGCAAATAAAATACGGGAAAAACAACTTTTAACTGATACGAAAAAGAGTAAACTTAGCACTAACCAAAATTGTAAATTGTAAAATGTGTTAATGAAGTTTCTTTCTGTTATACATACGAGTACAAGAGAGCTTCGTTCCAACTTAATTTAGTTTATACAAATTGATATGCCATACAAAAATGACAAAATTATAGTGAAAATACAGATAAATAATTCAGCTTTCACATTCTTTAAACAATAACGACAAGAGTTTAACAAAAAATATGATTAATGTGTGATCTGATTTCCATATCCATATATGATAAATGGTTTACAGTATCGTTTTAGAAAGATATCAATTGACTTAACGGTTACGTAAGTTGAATAATCTATGTAGCCATTTGGCTAAGCAACAAAGGATGACTATTGTACGGAAAATTTGAATAAGACTGACACTCATAGCAATCAAATAAATGATGCTCAAAACGATGTAAGACACGGCGTAGAGAATAAGTAGGTACATCGGTCTACACATTTTGCTGTCGAAGATGGAAAATGGGATGAAAGTAAGCCGACTCGATGCTCAAACAAATATCTTCAGAAATGTTGTGGGACCTGACGGAATGAGGAAATTTTAGAATTAGATTTTTTACCAATTTCAACTTAAGTTTAACTTTTTGTAGTCTTGGAACGCCTCGTCTGTATTCAAATTATCAATGTTGATTTATTTAGATGCGAAAATGAATTCGAAAATCACATAAAATGCGCAATTTCGTTCTGAATATAATTTGATAAATAGTCGTACAATTAAAAGTGTCACAGATTGTTAAGAATTTGCGATATTATAAGACAACATTAACCTGTGTCCCGAGCACGAACACTATCGTCGTATTCGTATAGTTAACGTGTTCCATTAGTATAGGAAGATGTCAGACATACTGACATAATTATGACATATAATTATGTTATTTGACTTTATAAAACTAAATATCACCTGCTGTTACGGTGAAGGAAAACATCACGAGGAATCCTGCATGCCGGAGAGTCCTGCATTTGTAAACTATTAGTAGCAAACTGCAGGATCAGGCCATTTCTGATAATGAGAACGATTTAGGCTTAGTCCACCACGCTGCCCTAGTGCGGGTTGGTGGACAGTGAGAACCCTCCATAGTATTCTCAAAGACATTTCCTTCTCATTCTGAGAGGAGACTCGGCCCTTTAGTGGGTCACTAATCGGTTAAAAAAATTCTGAATTTTCAAAATTAAATACCTAAGCGGTCACTTCATCATCCTTTACGCTTCTTAGAACAGTTGACAGCACCCTTTATCTCCTTTCACCACCTTATACGAGTACGCTTCTTAGAACATTTTTTCAGCTCGTTTTAAATAACCAAAAGATACAATAACGTTCGACGCGTTCAATATAACCGTGTAACAAATGATTTAAAGAGATTCTTAAACTTAATTCAGAAGTTTTTTTCTACAATAAGTCCGACAGAGACCTTCTTCATTGTTTTTTCAGTTTTTACCAACCTTCTGTGGGCTATAGCGCTAAAACAAAATAATACTACCAAAAAAACTTAAGAATAATATTCGACAGAAAAACATCAACGCGATGCCAAACATGCGAATAATATCTCTTATATGCCACTAAATAAGTATAGTACACTCTTATAGATGCAAAAGTCGACTTTGTGAGATAACATTGCATAGGCACGTGGCTCCATCCTAAAAAGTAAACTGGAGCACCCAAACCGCCGCGTCAGAATATGAGCTTTCTCGGCGTAAAACTTTAAGCTCATGAATTGCACACATCCTATTTTAACAGTCAGGAATTACGATACATCAGGAATCAGACATTTACGATAGAAATTAATAATTGATCGGTTAAATTACATTTGGTAGCCGTTCAATATGTGTTTTTTCAAATAAACTAATCTCAATCCATATCTGCAGATCGGTTATTAATTTTGGATGTTAGAGTTTTATCAATGTTTATCAACTCGACGCTGAGCGGTGAACGGTGAATACTTTTTATTGAATTATTACAAACTAATAGGTAAATGTTTAACCATTAATTTGTTCCGCATAGAAATCGAATTTTCGTTTAATAAGAAATAGTATGTTACACTTCACACACCTCAGGATATTTGAGGTGGTTGTTTATTATCCCTACGGAGACATCGTAAATAATTACAGCAAGAAAAAATATCAGTCCCCAGCACAAATGAATCTGAAAAATAGTTGAAATATTATTTATGTACACTGAAGTGGCATAGTTGCTTAGCTGCATTTTTATAGCGTGGAATGTACGAATTCTTACTGATCTACTATATACTAATCAGTGAGATATTAAATACTAACAACTCAAGCATAAACACTATCGTCAAAGTATTCGCATGGTTAAAATGTGCCATTAGTATGGACAGATGTCAGACAGACATAATAATATGACAAAGTAATGACTGCCGTTTACGATGTAGTGTTCATGTCATGTTCACGGCATGATCAGTACCCTTAGTCTGAGTTTTAGCGATACAGAAACGAAACGCACACATACACAGCTTACCCGACGAAAATGCACAGTGTAATAACGAATAGAGGAAAAAGATTTTTAGAAGAGTTAAAAAATTAATAAAGCATTAGATAAATCATCACAAAAATTGCTTTATTTTTAATTAACACTCTTTCAATGTTTAATAATATTAATGAAACATAAAAACCGTGAATTGCCCGTAATGCACTGTAAAATTTCGAACTAATATTATCCCGTAGGTATTAAATATTTGTTAGTATTATAATGTCTAATAAATGTATAATGTCTAACGATAAGTTTTCATATCTTTCACTCCATACAAAAATTTGATTTAAAATTTTTTAACTCCTCTAAAAATCTTTTACCTCTATTTGTTATTACACTGTGCACTCCTGTGTAGTAAGCTGTGTATGAATAACGTATCTATCCGAAACGAAACGCACAAACGTTTCGTTTCTGTATCGCTAAAACTCAGACTAAGGGTACGCTGTAACAAAATAAACCTAAGCAAAAATACAATCGTTTGTGTGTAAACTTCATACATTCCACTTGAACTATAAATGCATTAAAGTAACGCGAGGGTAAAATTAAATCATTTACAAACTTAAACAAATATTTGTAACAAATAAAACAAGAAAGCGTTTTCTTTTAACATTTGTGACGACCTGAGTGGCGCACAGGTGTGCCGCGTCGAAGGTCCTAGGTGCGATTCCCAGCAGAGGAGAAATTTGAATGATGAATTTGAATTTTTGTTTCTGGTCTGGGTGTGTGTGTTGTTGTCTTGTGTGTGTCAATGGCGCCCACGACACAGGAAATCCAAGTGTGGGGCTATGAGTGTGAAGCGTTGAATGTAAAGTAAATATGATTGTAATCTATTTGTGACCCACTACAGGGGTGGGCCTCACACACATCCTCTCACAATGAGAAGGATGTACGCATTCAACCACCACGCTGGCCTACTGTGGGTTGGTGGACACTGCGAGTTGGTGGGTTTTTCATTGTCCAGTTTTAACCACCAAAGGAATGAAACCAATAGTTACTTTTGTTTCCTTATGTCATTTTTTCGCAATACGCAATTTAAGCCTTTTCTCGTATAAAACACAATTTTCTGATTCTAAATAAACTGCAGCTGCTAATAAAGTAAACGAACACTAGTGCCGGGTCGTGATTTAAAAGTCAAAATGATCGCAATTACAGTGGTGCATCACTGATGTTGCAGTTGAAATGCGGTTATTTCTATCACAGTACTGTTGTACACAATATCTTTAGCACCTCGTTCGAAAGCCTACCTACCTACAACGAGATAAGGTCTAATTTTAAACGGTTCTAAATGTAGAGCACGTGTTCCCCATATACGTGCGATAACATAAAAATATACGACTTGAAGTGTACTTTAAAGCTAATGAGACAAGGTTTCATATTCAATGTCACATATAGCGAGTTCTACACAGCAGTACACACGGGCCATAGAACATCACTCTAAACCGGAATCTAGGACGATCTGATAAGAACCATTTTTGAATTTTCAAAATTCTGCTGTAGTGTTACTATGCGTGACGGGATAGCGTAAACAGTATTCAATCTTCTTGACACCTGCCTGAAGGTGGAAAAACGATAGCCTTAATTTCATGCTTAACGTTTTATAATCACTGAATTTTTGTCTACGAATGCACTATATTTTTTAAATGTTATTTATTATTATTTTTAACCAGGCATTATCCTCATTGACTGACATAATCGATCGACCAAATGCGACAAAATTAAACTTTGCATTAACACATAGCTAAATCCTTGGTATTTTTATTTTCATTTTTGTTTTTACTATTTGCTTTCCGTAATATAAATTTAAAATACATGTTTTTTTTTAAATTTACCATATATTCCCGATGAACTTTAGACCTATTTTAAACTTTTTTTACTATTTTGGTTTAACTTACTATTTTATTGGTTTGAAGTAATTTAAGAAATTTAAATTGTTATCTGATATTTGTTTCAAAAAGGAGTGATTTGAGTTAATATAACATTGCGCACATTATTTTATTGCAATTGTCCCTCAAAGCTACGGCGTAGCATGCTTCGTAGATCTTTCTTTGTTTGATTTCATAGAGGGCTACATTTATTCATATTATTTGTCCAAAACAAAAAGCTTTTATTCATTTATCAGATACACATTGTGCACACATAATAAATGCCCTTCAAATTGAATTTTAGTACGTACATCCTTTTTGATCGCCCCTTCGACCAGGAGATAAAAGCCGGTGGAACAAAACTCCTGCGACATTAAAAAATATATATATGAATAGTCTTATACTGCAGTACGACTTGACCCAATAAAGAGCACATAATGCGTGCGGTAACCGACAAAATAAACCTCTCTGTGGAAATTTGTAAATAAAACTTGAAGTGTGACCGTATGCTACTCACACCTTAATTACGGGTCACCACGGCAAGTGCCATGGCCGAGGTCATAATTATGAATGAGTGATTCTTACGTGCACTTAAATGTACACTATAAATATGATGAATACCTCTATTTCTGTTCTATAAGTTTTGCAGTCTTATAAACTAAAGCATAAAAAATTACCGATGTGAAACATATTATGCTCGTTATTGTTTACTGTAAAATAATCTTTTGGTACAAAATCTTTATCTGTGATAAAAGCTGTGACACTTTATTTATATTTCATGTATTTTTATATTTTAGACTTGACCATAAAATATTTTACTTTCACTAAACTTGTAAAACCTGACTACACGAGGCGTTCCAATTCATTTTTAAATTCGGCATATAATAAAATAGAGTATCTTATATTAATATTTTAATTTATTCCCAGAAAAGACCCAATACCTGTAAAAGAGGAAACAAGATTGGATATATAATAATACAATGTTACGCCATATAAAACCAGTACCGTTCGCCACGTGTTCTAAGTTCCTGAGATCTATGGGTTTAACTAAGAACTAATCCTTAGTTTCAACGCAACGATCAACCTCCATCTCTTAATGCGCTAACGAGACGCTAACAGTACACAGAGGATATATTTTCAAACTAATTGTTGACCGAAATGAGCTAAAACGATAACAAACAAAACATCTTAACAAACAACTTTCTGAATCAGCATTTCCTGTATCCGACGTCCCTTTATGTTGACTTCATAAAAAACGTGCGAAATTTCTCTTGTAAGATGCCAAAGACAAAAGAATGTTACCAGCGAATGCCCAAGTGGGACTTAAAACACCTGTACAATATATTGTTCTCAACACTATTTAGACGCAGTTTAAGCGGTCTTGGAATGTAGAACTCTATGATCTACACCTATAATTACTATCGATTTGAAATAAAGCTACATTTGCTTTAAAATTATAACAAATAATATTTAGACTTTATTAAATTATTCACATTTAAATATTGCTAAAAACTTGTAATCAATGTTATTAAAAGAAATGAAGACAGCTATTTTATTTATTCGTCACGCTGTCATGAAAAATTCAAATAATCCCTACAACAAAGTGTAACGCAATCTCGCAGGAACACGTAGTGAGCTCAGCGTTCAAACAAGCACACTACGTGCGATTACGCCACTGCAGTGCACTAAGTTCACAGGCAACTACATCCGCAAATGTAACCTATATTCGAACGCATAGCCTGTTAGCCTACTACCCCACTGACACAGACCAAGTTAAGAAAAACGGGCGCAATAATTCGAGCGCACGAAATAGTTAAAAACTTGACCCAACAACCTAAAGAAGTGAAAAAACGACTTAAAGCGCAGCCTTCGCTCGAAAGCCGCAAATATATCCAACTGTAAAAAGAAAACACGCTCCCGAGGTCAACACGTGGTCAGCGCCACCGCACAACCCTTCCGACGCGACCTTAATTACCAAAAACACACATAAGACAATACTCACCAAAAATTTCGAAGGAAAAATGGAGGCGAATCAAAATTTGAATACGACGAAATTTATCCACATTATTGTAATTTGAAAAAACCAGTCATCAAAAAGCCAATCTCACGAGTGGTTCTTATCATGAATTGGATTATAGCTACGAGCCCGAGACAGGCGATTAAGAAAACATTAAATGTAATATTAATTGCGTCTTTGAGCACAAGAAGCAACGTGATTATCACATTCACTAGAATCATTCTGGCGCGAACGTTACACGAGACCGAGCCGAATCACGTTAGTCCCCCGGCTCTACACTTTTCTACTGAATCAAAACACTCTGCACAGTGAAGGGATGTCCACGGGTTGCAATACCCAAACGTACTACCGCAGTATTGCAATTATTAGGGATGGCCGCCTCGACTTGTCGATAAAACGCTCCCCAGTGCTGTACTTTTCATTCAGCATGCTTCATTTGTATTTCTATTTCATTTCATTTCATTTTCATACTTTGTAAGACTACTAGCAGTGTTAAAATTGTCTTAAGTTTAATTAAATATAGTGTATAATTTATTTGATTGTAGCCGGCATAATAAGGAAGGACTCTCGTCAAACCACATAATTAGGAAATAGTAAATTGAGTTATAAATTTGGAATTTATTATCGATGTATGGAATGACACGTTATGCTGACATAGAAGGTATTCACTAAAAATAATACATTGCCTTAAAAGAGTAGCAATTTGCGGTTATTTCCATCGCAAGAAGCAATATACAGTCGCTTATCACACATTGCAATAAAGTGGCCATGATAATCGCCTATCCAAATGTAGAATTAATCTTGATTTAAGACCATAATTGATAGCACTTGGCAACGCACGATAGTGCAACAACAAGTACAATAAAAGCCTTGCAAAATTATTTTTAGCATAGTCCTTCGCAACGCACGATAATATCACGCCAAATACAACAGAAATCCTGCAGTATTTTTGTTCCAATAAATACTTAGGGATAATCGACAAACTGGCAGATAAAGCTGAGAGGCGCAACGGCAAAGATTTACCAAAACGACCTTGAGCATCGACAGTGTACGCACAACACTATGCGCGCGCAGCAGCGCATCGCCACGCCCCCTTACTGTTGATAACAAAGAACCCACACATTTAAACTTCTCATTAATTTTTAGTTGTACTGCAGTGAATCTGAATTCACAAAGACGACGCGATGCGATACCTGGACAGACATGTCAACAACTTTTATAGGTAGCGCTGATAGCCCAGCGGCTAAGAATTCGGCCTCTCACTCGAGGGGTCCGGGTTCGAATGTCGTGCACCAATGACTTTCTTAAATTTATGTGCGTTTTACAAAATTAAACAACACCGTCGTCGTGCAATATCACACCATAATTATCTCAAAGATGTATGAAGTCCCCCAACACGCATTAGGCCAGCGTGGTGGACTAAGGCCTACACATACGACCGCAAAATGAACTTTTATTAAAGGTGTACAGTGTTGCAGTGACCACCTAACACCTAGAAACAACATGCCCTCTTCCTATTAAAAAAGTGAAGAGATCTTATCGGGACGTATTTCTTAATTTATTTATGTATTTGCATTTTTTGCAATTATCTGTACATCCCTGAGGTTGGCTGGAACACAATGCTATTTATCATTACGCCCGCCTTTTGTACCGCATATTTTTCGATATCAATAAAGTTTTAAATAAATAAATATCTTATGCCTCCCACAACCTAGATTAAGCGTAAGACAAACCCGTAAGCAACGGCGAATTCTACGGGCGACGGGTACTACACAAACCATCTATTTTGGGATACGTCAGCCGTTATAATTACAATGAACTCCTCCAGTTTGTAGGGCTGCTCCTACATTGAAACGGAACTTCCTTTGCCGAACAAACGTTCTGATTTTATTTTGTTTTTGTTAAACAGATTACATAACACGTTACCTACGTAAATAAAAAGGAATACGAGAAAATCGGAATAACAAATAAATGTACTGATTTTGTTATGTTTCTGTCAAACAGGTTTCGTAAAAAGCACAATAAGAAAATTGGAATATAGAAAAATGTTCTGATACTGTTTCGTTTTTGTTAATACGTTACTTAAATAAAAAGGGTGATGAGAAAATCGTAATAATAACACTATTGATATTAGAATGAGGTAACATTTTATTGGTAATTTTATTTTTAATTGGCAACACTGATTTCCAGTCATCCACAGAAAAAATCCGAATCAATTGAAAATTGCAATGCCAAAACTTTTTTTCTTTTTATGGCGTGCCAAAAAATTTCACATCCGAAAACCTTTTAACTTAAATAAATACAGAAGTCCTATCTTTTATTTATGAGCCAGTTAACATGTTTTTATTCATCATTTCGATAAGCAATTAATTGCATCACAATATAAACGATATACATCGCGAATTCGCGATCCCTTTCGTGTCTAGATACTGACAGCGCAATGGACGCGGCTTTGGCACCTAGCCAAAAACCTATCCCGCGGGATTATCTCGATGCTATAACGCGAATATTGTAAGTCCTTGTTGGAACAAAGAACGCAAGACCTACTTTCGAAAGAATTGTTCGCCTTTTTTGGTCTTTGTTAAAAGTATTGACAACTTTATGAGCAATTACAGTACTTTAATTCGCAATAAAATTGTTTTTAGGTTACAAAGTATTAAAAAGCATCTACAGCGCTATGTGATATTTTCGAATCGTAGCCTAAAAATATTTTGTAGAAAAATATCGAAATTCATATTTTCGGAAAAATAATTCATTCAAGTAACGTGTTGTCCTAATTAACTGACATAATATCCGATCGGGCAACCAACACGATAAAATTGTAATACAAATCTCTGTATTGAGATTTCCTAATTGACAATGACAACTTATACGTGGAATACCAATTAGGACACTGGGTTAGCTTGGTAGTCAAGTATTACAAAATTAACGAAGCAAGCACACAAATATACCCGACAACGAGCCCAGTTATATTAACAGTTTTGAACATTGCAAAGCTACAAGTTAAAAAATTTTTAAATTATGATAAAAATGGATCAGTACTCATTAATTACAAAGCAGTTTAACTCTTCCAAACATAACAAAGTAAGCGTTTTACGGCGGAGAATACGTATAAGGAAACTAGATGGCGCTAGTGGTGACACTTCTGAGTTCAGATTTGTAACACTATCAAAAAAGAAAATAATAGCCTTCGGATTTTTAGTAGGGTTGATTCTTTCGATTCTTTCTGTAAAGCAAACACTCGGTACGATGTAAAATTTTCTTTAAGTCTGACTTACTTTCGGAAGTACGGCTGAATTTTCAGAGGGCCGACTTTACTATGACAATAGCGCCTTAATCTTTTCATGAGAGGATGAAGTTTCATGAGCGCTAAACTGCCACCATGTTTGGATTCGATATTTTAGACAGTTTAACAAAATGTTACTAGAATTGAATTCGAATGGTTTCATAATAGCAATTTAGTAGACTCGCCTCTCAGATGTTCCTGAATAATCCTTTTAGCATAAAAATAAATTTGAAATTTATTGTCAATAGAAATAAAAAAATGTCAATTAATAAGAGTGGCGTCGATTAGGGGAGGCCCAAGTCCAACTATGGACAAGTGCAGAAAAGAAAGAGCAGACGTAAGGCCGTACTCATTTTGAACGCGTTTTCGTAAGAATTGATCGAGAGCGTATACTATATGTACGAAAAATGCGGACCTAAGAAGCACCTACTATAGAATCACTCACACGCGGCGAAGTTGTACGTACGACTAACTCGCCGGCTTAAAAATAGGCTTTTAAATTCTGTAAGTGTTAATCGACGGTACAAAACCAACTACAAAACCAAGTGAGAACTTCAATTCAATTAATTAAGCTTCTTTGCGCGCACTTTTTCCACTCCTGTTTGTACCATTGTTGGCTGAAAGGCGCTGGCTGTAATTCGCGCCAATTCTTTTTACGTTCCATCTGTGTTGTCTTTTCGCACACAATGTTAATGTCTAGAAGAAATAAACGCTACACACCCATTGCCCTACGACGCTACAATACAGTTACAGTAGGATCCAATGTGTGTTGGGTATCATTGACCCACGCAAAACAACAACAAAATCACCACATAATATCCTTTTCGCAAATGAATGAGGTTACGGTGTTATTACGGTGATAGGATAACAAACGGAAGAGCTTTGAATCATTTCTAATATGGCCATTAACCTTCAATGTAAGCATGTATTAAAATCTTGTCCTAATACACTGACGTAACCAACCCACACAGGCCACAAATTATATGCATTGACGATGTCGTGTGAGCAATTTTTGCATGCAACATGGCAAATCCGATCCTGCAATGTGTAAAAAGACACAGACTGAATTTTAAAAGATGCTCGTCGCTTTGGAAATACCTCATACCTGTTTCACGTGCCTCAAAAGAAAGTCCTTACCATATGAGACGACAGAACGTAAAGAGCAGATCGTAGAATCAAAACAAAGCAAGTGAGAACTAAATTACCCAGCGCCTTTGTAGAACAAGTGCTAGAACGCTGCAATATCGTAGTTGACGCCTTTAACTCTCAAATGTTCGCGTTGTGTGTAAAACACCCCAGAGCGTCTTTGAAGTTAGAAAAGATATAAACAACCTTCTCAAAGATATAACTTGCCGCAACAGCTTTTGCGTTCGATTCCTAATAATTCTTAGTACTCAAAATTAAGTAGGAAGCAGTACTTGTTACATAAGTATATAACTTTTTATTTACAAAATTTTGCAAAATTGTTTAATAAATTTGACCTACTCAGATTCCGCCTTTACCTATAAAGGCCTCTTTGTTATAAAGATAAAGTTTAAAGATTTTTTTTAAGTTTTCTCTCAGGTGTGTTTGAGTTCTTAAACACCATCAAAAACCCCACGAGTTGGTTTACGTAACTTGACGCAACCAATTATAAATTACAGGCTAAAATGTACATTTTCTATCTTTTAGTTATAAAATTAAATATCACCTGCTGTTACGGTGAAGGAAAACATCGTGAGGAAACCTGCATGCCTGAGAGTTCACGAAAAAAAATGTTCTCAAAGGCATGTGAAGTCCACCAACCAGCAGTAGGCCAGCGTGGTGGACTAAGGCCTACATCCCTCTCATTACGAGAAGGAGACCCGACCCTGTAGGGGGTCATTAATGGGTTACTGGCAAGTAATAAAGTTCCTTTAGAAACGTACCTTATAACGTATTATTACATCATAGATTTTCAAATATTTTTGACGTAGAAGTATCCCACTGCAGGTTCGGGTTTCCTATCATAAAGAAGAGGACATAACATTTAGTTCACCACCCTGGCTTGAGGCCTGGTGATGGCCTAAATGTGGTAGCCTGGCCTGGTGGACTTCGCATGCCTTTGTGAACATTATACTATTGATAGGAATTATACATTATAAATAATTCCTATTTCTTCGCCGCTAAAGCAGGTGAAATTAAATTTTGTTAAATGCACATTACTTAGAAAATTCATTGCTACTCGTGCCACTGTAATTACGAAGACTTCTCGGGTAACTCACTGAGTTCCAAGTACTTGTGTTATTCCGATTATACGAAATCATTTGATTTTCCGGCGCTTACTTGGCAAGTTTTAATTAAATTCTATTATAAAATATATAAATCCAAGGTAATTCTAAATTTGGTTATGATATTCTATGTTTAAAAGATAAAATCAAATCAATCAAAGAGAATCTCAATAAAAGATAAGTATTCTTCTTCGGTCTTGTACGATGGAGAAGAATTTAATAATTGCTGCAGGCACTTATTATGAGACTTTATTATGACACGCACTGATGAAAGCACTTTTAATATCAGTAGGTATTTCTAAGAAAAGCTGTTGTTAACCTAACTATCTACTAAAACCTATCACTGATATTAAAATATTCTTTGTTTTTTTTCGTTCGCAGTAACTTCTTTATTCTGAATTATCGATTACTCAAATATGCCTTTTTACATACTTCTCTTTCAATATTTTATAACTTATACCAATAAATTTGTTTTACTGGTTGGATATATTAAAATATTCGGTGACCTTTTTCATTCAAATTAGCTTTTTTGTTTATTTTCCGTTAGTACTAATTTTACAATATACCTTTAACAATTAATTAAATATCTTTTTAAGAAGTAATTCATAATCTCCTGATAAAAACTACACTCCTTTTGATTCTTACCCATTTTTTTCAAATCAAACAAGGGCCTACTACTCGTATGTATTTTCCGCCTCAAAATTGCTGAAGTGTAACAAGATTTATTGGTACCTCTTACGTACGCTGCCTGTTATCATTTATTATAATATTTCTTTTGATTTTCCTATCCACAATAAGGTATAAAACTTTAAGGAAACTTAAGATAAGTAAGATAAAAACGTTTAACTAACTGTAAGTTAAATTTAAAAACCTTGAAACAAAAAAATTAAAAGCTATTCAATATCGACATCCGCATTCTTACATTATTAAATATTAGCTACGGGTTAAACTTACAAAAGCATATTAATTTAAAACAATATCTGATCCGTATAGTTTGAAAATTTCAGGCATAACCAGTGTTTAAAATTTCCGAAGTTTATACAACGTATTACAGAGTACGCTTGTTACTAGAAAAACTAACAAAATTTCATAGTTACTCTCCTGAGGTTATTTTATATAAAGCCACATATCGTAATTAAAAGCTTTGAGAACTAATTAATAGTTGTTATTAGGAGTTGCCGATGAACGGAGGGTGGCGATGTATCACGTTTGTTGAGAACAAATTAAATGTAATACGATCTGACCACGGCTAGCTTGGAATTCGTCACTTTACTAGAGAGGTTCGGGTTCAAATCCCAGTGGCACTAATGACTTTCTTAAAAGTTATGTGCACTTTATAAAATTAAATCATTGTGAGGAAACCTGTATGCCAGAAAATTATAATGTTCTCAAAGGCATGTAAATCTAGTAATCTGATATTGTTCAGCATGATGGACTAGGCCTTGCCAATTTGTTGCGGAAAATCCATATTACATTAAATATTCAATTAAATTTATTTATTTGTTGAATAAGATATTACAAAAATTATATAGTTCTGATATACTAAATAAACTTTTGGTTTTCTTTTACTCGTTTAGTATTAACTATTACAAAACTGAATCATATTAAATCCCAGGAAAAAGTCGGTCGAAAATGAAAGATTAAAAAAGCAAAAAGAAGAATTCAGAGAATTCCTTCTAATGAATATGCAGGAATACCTCGGGGCTATTATTTCTTGGGAAATATGATTAGTGAGAATAAAATCGCAGAGCTACTGATAGACTTGCCATTGTAAGCTAATAATTGTAATATAATATAATAAGCTCGAGATCCTTAATCACCGCTTATAAAAGCGGTGATTAAGGATCTCGACTAGGTTTGAAACTAGTCGGGCTACCTCGAAAACAAACGTGATGTGATCCAAGAGAGTGCGGAGAAGACATTAAAAAAATGTGAACACTTGCAAAGAATCTTGTCTTTTTATTTTAATTTGCGATTTGAAAATAAAGCAGACACCTAATTATAACTATTTAAAAACAAATTGTCATTAAGTCAGTAAATATAAATTACTGTTTGCCAAATTTAAAAAAGTAGAAAGACGCGATTGCGATACTTTCAACGTCTAATGCCAGCTTTTGACTACGGGATATAATATAATTTAAATTACATCTTGAGATATAACATTTTATCGCTTTCATACATTTTATACGTGACCGTTCACACTGCTCTATAATCTATATACATCCCAAACTATTTTTTTTTTTTTCGAGCGATATTTGAAGGAGTATATTTTACCTCACGTCCCCGGACACCGCGCCCCTGCGTCGCCCTCAGTCGCAGTTTGAATGGTAGAATTGGTAATGGCCGAAGCTAAACTGTTCCAAAATATATATCTTACAGTATGAACAGCAATCGCAGGATGTAATATATAGTTCAAGATCATTCAAGATGTAATTTGTATTACATCCCTTGACTATGGGGTCCCGGCTTAAAACGCCACAGAAAAGGAATAGGCAGGTAACCTTTACCAAATGCAACGAAAAGTCATAGTCATAATCATAGACAAGAACATTTAAAAGTAGACCAGCATATTTGTAGAATCTGTGTCACGTTTTCATACGACACTGAGTCTCATTTGGGATTTGGGTCCAAAAATATGGATTTAAATCGGAACATAAGCATGATCGATACAAGAACAGTTTAGGAAATAGACATCCAAAGCTATCATTGTTACAACCTGCGGGCTTACTCTACTATGACAGTTGTGCCTAAATATCATGATACCTAATAGATTCAATTTTGAATTCAGACAAAGACAGTTTTCATAAAAAATGACATAATAGTTTTATTGATTTTGAAATGACAGATGTAGCTAGGCACCCAAACCAATACAATTCCTTTCCATAACCTCTGTGGTTCCCATTTGTAAATTATGTAGACTAGGAATTTTTAGCAAAATATTTCAGCAAAAAGACTAGCCCCTAGTGGTATATTTAATAACAAATGTCATTAAAATTTAAATAAAACTGCCACGTGGTGTATGCTATCCGAAAGAACTTTGTTCCTACCTGCTAACCTACACCACATCATTTTTTATAGTATATTTTGTTGTTATAACGGCAACAGAAATACAACATCTGTGAAAATTTCATCTATTTTACTATCACGATTCATGAGATACAGTGGTGAGGGACCGGTCCCATTTCACCCTTTGTGTAGGGAACCCTAAAAACGAGAGATTAGTGAAGCACCACTTGCTCCCTAACTACACTGTGACTTGTAAACTCCAAGGCCTGCAAACTTTAACTTCGCGAAGTAATTTCCTGCCAGGATGCAAACTACCAATGATTAAGTTTTTTTGTTCAACTATGGAGACCTCATTTAATGGGAAAGCTATAAGACGAATTGAATGTCTATTATTTGCCCAGGTTTTGTATTTAATTTATGAATTATATGCCTCGGTATTACCAGTTACGAATATTTTACATATAAGTTCTTGATTATATTGTTTTCTAATAAGCGAATTGTTAATACTTCGAACTTACTATTTATAATTATTATATTAAATTGCGCGAATTTATTTTATTTATAAGGTTTTTATAACTTAATATTTGTTTGTTATGATTACTGTATCGGATTACCACCTTGTGGAAATTTTATACTAATTTGTTGTAAATGCTTCATTGCTGCATTTAGATACCCACCATTTTGTAAAAACAATTTAATGATAACACTATTTAGTGGTTACCATTTTTCAAAACTTTCAAACTAATTTATTGTAAAATTAGGAATAAAATTATACAGTCATCAATACACTTTTTAAAGTAACCGATTGAATTATTTTTGAGTATTTTATACCTTTATTTGTAATTTATTTTATATTAAATTTTATTATATTTTATAATTTATTTTATTTTTATTATTATAATTTATTCATTAAAACTAAAAATTACATAAATATTCAGAGACGTTTTAATTACGGAGATTCATTAAATTTTTGAGTGTTATATAATGTTGTGTGTTTTTAAGAACAAATTTTATAATTTTAAACACAATTTTATAATTTCACAGTTTCCTGGTACCCGCTCTTCACTAAATTTGGAACAAACTATTAAATGGCCTTGAAATTGCTGTATTTTTATTTAATCGATACTTTTAAATCAATTTTATTTTATTGACGAGTATTTTATAACTTTATTTTATCATAAGAATAAATTTTATGACACTCTGCTTTCTGGTTATCACATTAAATTTGATTATTTTTTAATAGCATAAAGATTTAGGTAACCACGACATACAATACATTTTCAAACACTAGGTTTCTTTTTATATTTATTTTAAAATTACAAATGAACACTGCTTACTGGTTCACCACTTTTCGAAAATTTCAAAGGAATTTTTTACTATAAAAGTAAAAAATTACCAATTTTTTGTAAACTCACTATTTATACACAGATGTGTTTATGTTTTAATTTCTGATTTATTTATTGGTACTTTAAACTTTATTTGACCGGAATCAAAGAGGTATCGGAAATAAAATAGATATAAATGATAAATGAACATAATTATTTCACTTCCCTTTTTCATACTAATTTTATTTTTCATTTTTAATTGTTTCTCCTTAAAATAAGGTAAGATTTAGCATCTTTTGTCATATTGAATTTAGTTAATGGGTGTTAATCATCCATATAACAATTGAACACAAATAAAATATATTATTATTGTGTCACCAATCACACGACTGTTTTTAACTTTTTTTTATTATCAGATCAACGCAAAACACACATACGTACGCAATAATTACCTTAGCTTATTACTCAATTAAATATTAAAAAACCCTGATTTTATCTCCAGGAAATCGATGGAAAGTTCAAAAATATTTGGTGAGAACACGTAATTTTTTTAACAAAAAACATTTCAAAAACCTTCAAAATATAGAATTAAGGTATCTAAAAATTTCACTTTAATTGATTTAAAACCACAAATAATTTTATTGTGAAGTTATAAATGCGCACAAAAGTTGAAGAAGAGTAATTGACTCACCATTGTGCACGATTCCATACTTCTTATGGTCAACTCTGGCCGGAGCTCGCAGTGACGAGGGAGAGTGAGTGAATGCAGGACCGTGTGAATAAACGCGGTTGCTATCCTGACACTGAACTTGAAAACGGGCCGTCACAATACCCCGCTCCCCGCCCCCGCCCACGGCCCGCTTCCGCCCGCCCACTCACACTAGCGCATTTCCACCCCTCGCTCACCACATTTGATTTGATCACCCAACTGATTTTGGAAAAAAGTTACTTTGATATTTGCCGTAAAAATTCTGGGTACTTTTACGAACATATTTGACTTGACAATCACATTTCAACCCTATAGGGCACGAAACTTTAACTTTGACCGGGAAGGTCCCTCATAATCCGTCGTTCAGATGCACTTACAGATGCGTTCATATGAGCTTAGATAATATTTAAATATTATAAAGTCCTATTAAAATTTGTAATTAGAAAATTAAATATCACTTGCTGCAACGGTGAAGGAAAGCATTGTGATGAAACCTGCATGCCTGAGAGTTCACAAAAAAAATGTTCTCAAATGCATGTGAAGTCCACCAACCCGCACTAGGCCAGCGTGGTGGACTAAGGTGGTGGACTACATCCTTCTTAGATTTCCTTCACCGTTTTTATAAATTTTATAAAGCGCACATAACTTTTTTTTAAAGTCATGGATGGGTGCGTGCTGGGATTCGAACCCGGACCCCTCGAATCGAGGTCGAATTCTAAACCACTGGGCTATCACCGTTCTACAATCACAAATTTGTGATAAAATCGATGTCAAACGGGACCGACGGCCTGAAATTCCGACGGCAACGGGCGCAAACTCCCTATCCGACTATTTTAGGAGGTTATGCACAATATGTGTAATCAGGTTGATAGTATTAACTGAGCTTGAGAACTACTGTTCGATTCGTCTATTATAATTGAAATAGTGCCAGAAATAATTAAAGAATATAAATTATTGTAATGTTAATTTACACTTTTTCCACGTAGCCAGGTATTTGTTTTTCCAATAACAATATAATTAACCTCTCTGGTTCACCTAAACGGGAAACATTGAACACGGTAACTAACTATCTATCGGCGTTTCAATATTTCTTTAGTCCCTATTATTATTTCGTCATCGCAAGTTATAGCAATATATTATATATCTTTCTGTGTGGAAGAAATTCATATTGCCTACGATTAAGTTGTCAAGCATTACTTGTGTAAAATGTATGTTGTAAAGTATTATGTATGCGATGTTTGCTCTTGTAGATTATCTGTGTCGTAGAATAACTTTGAAAGAAAACAAAAACACAAAAAAAATTTACCCTTGCGTTACAGTTAGTACAATCATTTGGGTTTTGAATATATTTATACGACGAGGAGATAGGCCTTATCTCCTTTTCAAGTTATCTACCAGTAAGAACACGTAAATCCAAAAAACACTGGGCAACGAAACTTATATTTTAAAATAACTTATTTTGAAACAGTGCTGCGAGCATAAAGATTATTGTAAAAGTGTTCGTATCGTTAACGTGTGCCATAAGTAACGTAAGCTGCGGGACGGACTGACTTAAGACATACCTACTAATGATTCACGTTTACCGTACGAATACTGTGACGATAGAGGTCGCTCACGGCGCAGAACACACGCTAATTTTTCCATGTACCATCTCTTTTTACCTTTTTACACCCAAATGATTGTACTATTGGTTAAAGAAAGAATAAAAGAAAGTCTAAATTTACGCATTGCTTGCAGCAGCTTCGCAGCTTGCGCCAGACGATTCGATATCGATTTTCACCATTACCCGATCGGTCAGCGGCTAATGCTTGAGTTTCCAAGTTTTGCGCTGCACCCAGCTCCCTAGAGTTGGAGTCCTCTTCATCTTCAGGGATATCTATGATGTGCTGGTTTACTGTATCTACTTCCCCACCTGAAACAAAAGGAGCATCGTGAGCAGCAGCAGCCTAATTGGGATGTGGACTCAGAGTCAATTGATACTTGATGATTTTATTGAACTGTCAAACACGAAAAATGACGTCATAAGCCGGGTTCTTCATAGAAATTTTATGTTTGGTCCAAAGAACCCGACTGACGTCATCATTATTTCAAGTCAATTGGCTTAATTATATTATTATATTTTTTTCATTTGCGCATCTTTTATTTTATAATAAAATTTATTTATGATTTGAAGATTAGGTGAGTTTTCCGTAATACATAGACCAACATAATATGTAAAAATTGTGCAGTTCTAAGAATATTACATACATACGCGTCGAATTGATGGATGACCTCCTTTTATGAAGTCGGTAATACATAGGCAAATGCTAAATGCTTTACACAGTAAATATTCTATTCAAATACAGTATTATATAATGCGTGACGGTAGACTTCACATGCCTTTGAGTATTACGAAGAAGCCTGAGGTGCATACTTCAAACTTCCAGGCATGTAGACAGTAGGAAGTTTAATTTAGTAAAGCGCACAAAACTTTATGAAAGTCAACCGTGCATGCCACAGGAATTTAAATCCGAACTTATTGCTTTGAGACTAAATTCTTAGTCACTGGGCTATCATCGCTTCACCAAAGGATACTACTATTAATTTTTAACTTCATAAAAAAATTAACTTTTAATTTAAATTTTTTTTAAAGATTTCGTTTTTACAGCGTACAACTATCAAAAGAGATTATTTAATTCGTCAAGTCATTTAAAAGTTATTTTAAAACTTTTTGATCTTTAATAAAATCCTTTTGATAAATTGTATAACTTTTATTTGGCACCCTATAGTTATAGAACTTTTAACTTGAGAAACTTACTGCTTTCATCGGAGACTGGCTGCCGCTCAATCTCTTCGTTATCAGCCATGTTGAACTAATACACCAAACAAAACTGCAATTTCGAAAAACTTTAAACTTTATTCATTAAATTCTATGACAAAAAAAACTTGAAGAGACTTACTTTACAGAATTTTTACTTTTCCGTTTGACAACTTAAATATTGAGCACTATTTTTTATTTTAAATTAAATTCAAAGAAAAATAAAAGTTTAGTTTAATAGCGTAAGTAAAGGTAACGGTTAAAGTTTCAGAGTTTTAGAACGAGGAGTCGCGCATCGCCGAACGCGGGGCAACGTCCGCGCGCGGATTTAGCGGGAGCGTTTTCAAATTACGAATTTCGAATTTTCCGTCACTTTTTAAAATATAATATTCCGATGAGGGCTCCGGCTTTCGGAACGTTCGAGCCAGCCCGTCCCCGCCGTGGAACTGAAAGCGTATGCGCCTGCCTGCCTGACCTAAATTTGAGCCCCAGGAGAACTCGGTCACATACATAATGTAACCTCTCTATGTGCTTCCTATAAATAGATATTACGTTGTATTAATCATTATGTTGCATTGTATTGTTATTCGCACGTAAGACCTTAGGACCTCCCGTCGTTAGCTTGGAGGTGACACCCAAGTAGGAAAATTAGTTCCATAACGATGCAGATCTACTACTATATTTTAACTAAATACAGACTTTTAGTTAAAATTGGAATTTGTTTAAGATTACTTTGTTAATGAACAAAGAAGTCTTTACTTAAATTATAATTTATTATCACCCAGGTTTGGTTCTCTATAGTAATATTGATGGTTTTCATAATACGGCCGAATGTGATGGAATATTTTGCACAAATATTTTACTATACTACTGTACTTTTGTACTGAATTAATAGGTAAGTATGTTACTAATAGAACAGAAAAAAAATGCAAACTTTATAACCCAACTCTCGCCTAATAATTGAGGATCCTTTTTCGGATACCTCTACCGTGTTACTTAGTTCAGAATAAGTGTTATTTAGTTAGTAAATAATAAAATTAGAATATTAATTTATTAAACGCATCGATATTGTAGTAAAGGACGGTGTGCATCAAGTTAAAAGAGGGTGCCTGAAACCCCCGAACTTTTGCCGGGGTGTGAGTTGTTGCACACTATCTTCCGGGCTGGCAAACACAAACGCAACTGCGACGTCATTGGTCGGAATATCAGCGGTCTCGCTCTAGCCGCCCACCCATCCCTTCCCCGCTACCCGCCATTTGATTAACTCCCTAGTGTGTGTTCACTGCTAGTGTGCGTGTACTCACCACTGCTAGTGTGCGTGTACTCACACATGCATAGAACCAAACTACGCCAGCGCTGGCCACTCTATATTGTACAATACAAATTGAAAACCGTCACAGAGATTATTAGAAAAAGATAAGTTCGCATCAGAATACAATTTAGAATTGTGGCTTTTCTTCGGATATATTGGGACCGATCAACGTACCCTCCAATGTATTTTGCCTTTGCTGTTAATGAGTTGTTTTTCAAATAAACATGATTTTCAAATAAACATCCATGGTGTATAGTATGCAGGTTTCATTGGTCATTATCGGGTTACAGACATCTCGGTGTAGGTAATGTTGGTGGTTGGTTGGTCAGTGTAACTGTAGGTGTATGTAAATGTAGGTATGCTGTTTTCTCGTGTGAGTTAAAAAGAGTTAATAATGTTCCGCTCCGGTCAAACCAGTCTTAACTGTATGAGCTCACTACACGATACAATAGAGATATTAATTAAGATCATAATGGCGAGCGTGCACAGCTAAAGTCCGATAACAGCGATTGACAGGGAATTGACTGAGATGGTTACACGAAAATTAATTTCCTGTATCATGATAACACACCACATACCTACGTATATAATATATACTTGTGTCCCCATAATTATGTTTAATTGGTAGATTAGATAACAGATCTATAGTACTAAATTAATAAAGATGAAAAGTGTCTGTTTGTTTTCTGATGCTCTCATCTTACTTTTAATAGTCATGGTTCGTCAGGCAGTGACGGATTTTCGTGACCCATTCGCTCCGGCCAATAATTGGGAGAGTGCTGAAAAGTGTGTGTTTGTCTGAATGTCTCAGCTGTCTTACTGACAGACATAGTCGGTAAAAGTATCCTATGCCTATCCTACTAATATAATAAATGCGAAAGTTTGAGGATGGATTGATATTTGTTACTTTTTGTTTCTCTGAACGGAAAAAAGGGAGGTGGAAGTTTGTATGAAAATTTGTTAAAATTGTATCGATTATATTCAACTTAGGGCCCAGATGTCTTACAACAAATAATAAAGAAACACGTGTTTTAGCGTTTTTGTCATTTCAACCCTAGAGGGGTAAAGGGGGGTGACAGTTTGAATGATCGAATGATGAATTTCTCGAACTGTTTGCATTTAATTAGCACGTGAGCGAAGTCGGGGGCACAGCTAGTAAAACTAGAATGTCACGATGAATTAATTACATCACTGAATTTTCAATTAAGAGATACATTTGCGAGCCTCAAAGCTGGATACACCCAGATGCACGCAGTGACCTAAAGATAATAGAACCGCAATCTCGGACTCAGAGCTCCAGCTAAAGGGGCCTTAGCTTACCGGACTTCAAAGCAAGTAAGATAGATAGTTACAAGGAGATTCAGTGTGTGTCTCGCGATAGTGGCTCGGAGAGTGGACATTTGACCGTACTGCACGACACTATACTACTACTATTAAGTCATTTACTTTGTTCCCTCGCAATAAGTTGGTAGTATGACACTGCCATTTTTTTTAATCTTTATTTAAAGAGCTTTGGTCAGGAACCATGTCGCTCTGTAATATATTACATTTTATACTTCACTACGTTTACAGACACTGCCATTATGTTTAGTTATAGTCTATTTTTACACTTGCCCTAATTGGTGAACAATCTTAGCATGTTTCTTTATTTTATGTAACTTGCGATTTAAAAATAAGACACCTAATTATAGTATATTATTTAAAAATAAATTGTCATTTGATGCTAAAATAAATTTGTAGTAGCTATAGTTTATTTTTTTAAGCAATGTTAAACTTTTTTCAATAAAAAGTATTTAGGACTGCTACATTCAAAGAGATTGTCACGACATAACTTGTATTGCGACAGCAATACGCTTAAGCCAACTTATTGCGAGCGACTGATTTTGTCGTCGAACGACTGAGCAAATAGGACAAGGCTTTAGGCCAAAAATGTGGTAGAAATGACACTATAAGGGTTAGTAAACCTCTCTTTTACACTTCACAATATTATGTAATGTAATCTATTTTTAAAGCAAAGCGTCCAAGCGTTTCCATAGTTTTAGTATAAGGACCAGTTTTTTGTTGATAATGAGTTCTAAAAGATAATAATTTGTAGAGTACCACTGCAGTTTGAAGCACTAAGTTTACCATGGAGTAGTAGTTTTAAATATCTTAGCTGCTTGTTAAATTGCTTATAAAACCAAGCGAATAACGGCATTTTTTCACTTAGTTAGAAGCAAGATAAGAACCCTCCTTTCCTTAGCTCTATTAACGGTGTCTTAGATGAGCAAGTCTATTTAAAAAAATGCAATTCCCTTTCTTCTAAGTTAAAATATTTCTGTTATAAGAAACAGATAACTACTTGTTATCTATGCAACAAGCAAGTGCAACGGGCGTACTCTTTTGGATTTTCCAAACTATTTTTAAAATTCTACTGCAAAGGGTTATTAAGTGTCAGATCCACAAAGAGTTTTTCATTATGTTGAAATTCTTTTGCAAGTAACTACTTCATGTTAAACTTAATTAAGATTAGAATCTTATGCTTTGTGAGGGTAATAGGTGCACGTCAAAGCATTCTTTTAACGCTTAATTAACTGTATACTTTAAATGAAAATCCTTTTGTTAGTCTCTCAAGATATTATAAATTAAAAATTACGTGTAGGAAAAATCTTATTTTATTTGAAAAGAGGTCTTAAAATTTCAGGTTCCTTTACAAACTTTCCTAAGTTGGAATGTCATTGTTTTAGAGCGGTACGCCTATATAATAAAGGACGTGGTAGTATCGTATGTGTAACTTTATAAATTAGTTTCCTTAAGGTCTTTACACTTCTGATGAAACTTTCCAAATTAAGTTACATGACATTTGTTAATAAGCGTTTTAATGGAGATCAGAAGTGACCGAATTTGCTACTTGGACAATCATTTTCAGATGCATCGACTCTTAAATTACTTCAAAGCTTTAACATTTTATTTCCAGGGCAATTATTTGCGTAGTCTCAGCTTAATAGTTGAACTATGAAACATACCAAAAATAAAATTGATTTTGTTTGAAAAAAATATATGTTATATTTATAGGTTAATTATAGGTGGTTATAATACCAGTACTACATGAGCGTAAACTCACGCAGTTTCGTATAATCGTATCGAGCTTCCATTCGTATGGGGAGATGTCAAGACAGACTGACATAAAAGACATTAATGATGACGTTTATTATAAGAATACTTTGACGATAGTGTTTTAATTTTCAGTCATGGGAAACTGGATTCAATTTTCTATTGTTTCAATAGAGATTGATAAGCTTCCCGAGAATATAAAAAGTTTCACAGAGTCATAATTGGTTATAATCCCAAGCCTTGGTTCGAGTGTTCGAGGATAAACGGATCATGTTACATTTTAGAACTCAATGACTGGAATATTGTTTTCCCGCTATTGCTACTTGTTTGCTGGAAATAATTAGAAGCGAAATAAAGTAATAATCCCTACTTGAACTTACCTTCATAATACGCGGAATAGCATTTAATTTTCGAATATGAGAAACCGTCGGTTTATTGTGCTTGTTGGTTTATTTATTCAGGGCACTGTTACCACTCTAAGGTCGTGTCATAATTGGCTGACCGAGCGATGGACAAGACAAAATTTAAACACAGGGATTTGTATGAAATGCACTGCTATGCGACAAGTATATACAATGGCATTGTCGTACGACAAAGTTGATGCGAGAGACCGATTTTATCTTGGCGATTAATACAAGGGGTTTCGTTCCTACCTTGGGACTAATGTGTTTTAATGTGTAAGGTACAGTTATAATCACAGAAATGGACCACACCGATATGTCGGAGATAATGCTACTACCACAATGAGCTGTTCTCGCTTTTAATCCAGAATTAATTAGTGTTATTAAAGAATAAAGCGAGCTAATTTTTGAGAAGTTTTCCCTAATTCTTTATCGTGTTCATTTGGACCCGTCTCCCATCTTTAATTACGACAGTCCGCTTTCAAATAGAAAAAGATTTTTTAGAACCGAAAGACGAAAAATATTTGTAGGTAATGTTTGGATTTTCTCATGTCATCCGTTGCTTCCTAAAGCAGCTGAAAGGACTTTCATTTTTAGCTAGCTTCTACAGTAAGAGAGAACGAGATTTTTCTTATTGGTTTGGCGAACGTGATACTCGTACTTCGAAATGTAAAGGGGTTTTCATATATCTCAGGTAGGGCAGAGGCTACATTTACAATCCTGTAAAGCTGCCGACTTCTAGTGCTTCCTTGTGTTTATATCAGGGTATAATCAGAGAGAATGCACTATTACGCTAAAGCTAAAGCTAAAATTAAAATCAACAAAGCTATTAAAACTAGTTTTGGACGAAATAGAAAGTTGGCAATATATAATAATATCATGTTTATAAACAGCTTTAAAAACAAATGTAGTAACGCGCGCAAAAATAAATAAATTAATAAATTAAAACTTAGGAAAAATATTAAAATAAATAAATAATTGGACTGCTAAACGATCACAACTTATTTTAACATAATTATAATATAAAATTTAGTTTTAGTTTTTTAAGATATAATTATTGCATGCCCGCATAGGGTAGACTGTTCTTAACTTATTATAATTTTTGTAACATCTTTCTCGTGTAACAGTAAACAATAAACGCATTCTTTTCTTTTCTTTTCTTTCTTTCTATAAAATGCCGTCAAAGTCTTTTATAAATGAATGTTAGAACTAGCTGCCTTTAATTCCATCCGTCAAAGGCTGAACCCTTGAATACACTGTTGGACTGCAGCATCCTTTAAACGCATTTTAATTTCAGCAGAAATGGTTACAGAATATGTGATCAAAATATCCAACGAAAAAATGTAGCGTAAACGACATGGACCTTTTGGCTTCGTTAATTGTAGGAGAATTTTCCTATTTGTATGTCAAAAAAATTCAAAAAATATTTTATTTGGGATGTTAATCACTGACGGCGGACGATAAAATGTATAATATAATATGAAGATATGATTGTACTTTTACTAACATTTAAAAGTGGTATAATAATAAGTCAGGATATTAACATTAAACACTAGCTGTCCCGGGACTTCGTTGCCAAATATGGCGACTGCCAAATATAGAAACCTTCCTTGGACCTATACAAACATATCAAAACTAAGGTGAGCGAAATCGGTCCAGCCTTCTTTTAATGAATTAATAAAAAATTCATTTATATTAATTCATTAAAAGAAGCCTATTATAAGAACGGATACAGTTATCATTAACATCACTGATTCTTACTCCTATTGTATATTAGTTACAGGATAAAGTAAAGCGACCATTTTTAAGGGGACGCCTAGACAGAACCAAGAATGGAGTAACGAAGCATTCTTATAATAAAATCAATAATTTTTTTCTGAAAAATGAACTTCCTCAAGGAAGATTCTAATTCCAATCTTCCAATGGTATTTACAGGAGACTGGATGATTTAGTCATTTTTGTTTTGCTGGGGTGTAATTTATATAATTCTAAAAACAATAATGTCAAATACTTGTCAGTGAGGATCGAATAACACGTAGCTCTCAAAAAAACATCTATCATGGCCTCAACTTTGACTGTTGTAACAAAAATGAATTTGGTTGGCAATAAATTTCAGTAATTTCAAAAATTTTCAAAATTATCCCGGCGTAACTGGGTATTAGCATTAAAACAAAAAAAACGTATGTTTTTAACGCACACACTATTTTGAATACAATATTCCATTTTTATGCATAGCTTCTTAAAGCTAACACTTTTCACTTTACTACGAGCATTAAATCTCCTAAGTTTAAAATCCCTTGAAAGTAAAGTTCGCTTCGAAAATTGATAGACTGAGGGAGGCTCCGAGGCTCCGAGCTACAGGTTGTGTGAACGCGGCGTGCGTCACGCGGCTCCGGCCTGCGACCGTATCGATTTTCCCCAGGGACCTACCTAGCAATAACGAGCGAACTGTACCGTACTAATAATCGTAGTTTAAAGATTTTTTTATCTCTTCTTTGATAATTTACAGCTGAGATTTTTGTTTCGTCTCGTTTGTAAAAGTGGTTTTTGAAAATAAGGCAAGTTTAGTGGATACATGGGGGCTTCAAAAATGTTAGTGATGAAATTTGCTGTCTTAAAGTAAAGTTAATATTGATGTAAAACCCTATAAAAGTAATCTTTGTCATCTAGTCACTAATTTTATGTACCAACTTCTTTGCTGTGTAGAGCCGTTTACAATATTATTATTGGAAGTTTGCTGCATTTTAAAATGAGGATTTTGAGGTAGTTTTTATAAATTTCGCTCTGTTTTAGTTCGACGTGAATAAAGTATTAATTGAAGCGTAACTAAAAATATATTTCATCTAACAGTTTATTAAAGCGGTAAGACAACGTGCACTCGCGAGACAAAGGCTTGCGATGCAATTATCCGTCTCGGGCGGAATGATTCTCGGTTGGATATAAGCTCTGATGTTTAATGAATTCTGAACCCTAGCTGCGAGTGAGCTCTATTGTTCACTAAATATTCTGTAGTATGGATAAATATTCATAGCGTTGGAAAGGGCGGACCGCCCTAGCCATGTCCAAAATTACTTCGCACCTCGATAAATCTACAAAGTTCGAGCGAAATCCGGCCGTAAAAAGTGGGTCAAAATCACGCCCAAAGTAGTCGGTTACAAACAAACATACCTACAGGTGAAGCTATTGCGTGTAATAACTTGGCACTCATCAAACGACATCAATTACTGGCTAATGCCTACCACACACGTTCCGTTTCATCCTTACGATAAAACTGTGCAGTCGAACTGTACAGTCGTACGTCCCTACCGACCATACACGTTGAAAAATCGGAAAAACTGTACAGTTATTAGTGTACGTACACACACGTTACGATTTTAACGGTGCAGTTTAAACGGTGCAGTGCGATCGTAACGATTTCTCGTAACGTGTGTGCCAGGTTTAAGCGAAGCCGCGGTCCATCTGTCCGTGTCATAATACCAACTTTGGCTAAACCAACAGCGATGCCATCAGGTTGTGTCAATAGTCGTACAGTGCACGCGCTCGATTCAAAGCTCAAACAAGTACTGTAGCAACATTCGACGGATTGATGGTGATCACAGGAAATGGAAGTGAATTTACGTGTGTCTACTCTCTGTATGGATATCTAGAAATCATAGTTATGGATTCATATCTGAAGTAGATTTGAGTCCATAACTATAATATGGATTCATATCTGAAGTAGATATGAATCTATAACTATAATTTCAATGTATAGAAGAAACATTTAAAGGAGCAAATTTTAATGTAAAATATACCTACTACCTATATTAGAGGACTTTATCAGAATCATTGAGAAGCTTTTAATTTTCTTAATTTTAATTATAAGATCACGTTATTATATGCCTTATAGTAGTTTATTTGGTTTTTCCTAAAGCTACGAATGAGAGAGTTTTTAACATGAACACTGTAATCAAATAATTTTAAAAAATTAAACCGACTTCAACAAAAGTATGAAATAAAACTTGTTATATGTATACAAAGGTATGTATATGTATTAGGCTTACAATTTTTTGAGGTTTTTACTTGGAAGCCATAATAGACCTACATATCTAAATATTTTGCAGTTCCGCCAATATTTCAAACTCCTTTTTTGAAGTCGGTTAAAAAAAGCGTGTAAATAAGAAATGGATAGCACGCAAACACGGTTTTATAAATATAGGTAACGGTCATTACTGTTCGAAATATTAATTAAGACTTACACGGCTCCCGGCTGCATATGCAGACGGATGCTGAGCGGGTTAACGATCGACCCGCACCCCTCATGTCATGTCACATACTCGTACTCGAACGTAGACACACACACAGATCCGACTAGCCGACTGCTTGGTCGATCAGTTGGCCGATTTGTTGCAGAAGATGCGGCCCATCATTTGGGCTTTTTTGTAACAGATTTGCTGGTACTTTGTACTTGGTGTATATAAGGAATAGTCAAGCTTAAATAAAATGTTCTTAAATAATTTTTACTTATTAACATTTATTTGAACTTATCTCCAAATATTTGCATACCTAAAATGGTATATAAATTGATCGAAATAATTTGTATCTTATATATAAAATTCTTATGTCACATTTTTAGTTACCATACTCCTCCAAAACGGCTTGACCGATTGTTATGAAATTTTATATGCATCATATTCAGTAGGTCTGAGAATCGGCTACTGTCTATTTTTAACCAACTTCAAAAAAAGGAGGAGGTTCTCAATTCGTCTGTATGTTTTTTTTTTTTTTTTTTTTTTTATATTTGTTATCGCCGCATTCCATCATTTGTTAACCGATTTGAATTTTTTCTTTTTGGTTGGGAAGATGTTATTCATACCCCTAAAATTACCACAAAAATGTACATCGATCTGTTTTCAGCTCTATTTCAGATCCAAAAAGGCAATTACAACATCTAATCCTCAAGCATCAAACATCGATATAAAAGTCAACTGATGGACCTATTATTATCATTATTCGCGTCCCGCTATCCCACTTGAGAGACATCGAAATATAGACCATTAAAAATTTGCATCCATCCGGGGCAGAATAGCAAGGGATGAATTCTTTACAGAGCGCTCTAACCGGAGCTATGTCTGGTCTATAATTGAATTGTAACGGGGTCGTGTCTGCAAACTGAAGGTATTTTTAAATGACATCAAAAACTACTCAGGTTTTCAGCTTCGCCAAGAGCTAATGAAGAGAATAGAGAAGCATAGCGAACGCGGATACGGAGGCGGAAGCGATTATGTCAGATTTCGTGAGGTCTTTGAGCAGTTCGTCGGTTATAGCCCAGTGGATAAGAAACCGGCCTCTTACTCGAGGGATAATGGTTCGAATTTCAGTGGCATGCACCAATGAATTTAGGAGTTTATCACCGCTGAATGAAAATATCGTGAGGAAACCTGCATCTCAAAGATCTACATAATGTTCTCAAAGGTATGTGAACTCCACCAACCCGTGGTGAGTGAACCGTGGGTCATTTATGGATTAAAAACTTTAAAATAAACAGTCAAAAACGGGAACAACTTACAAATTTTAATGAATCGTAGAAATACCTAATACTTTTTGAAGGAAAAAACGATGTAAATATTTAGTTTTAAATTTAAATGTCAACATATGTTTTCAAACCGCTCATGAGCCCCCGACAAGGTTCAACGACTGTTATCCTATCGATAATAACCAGAACCGAAAGCGCGCATTTAATTTTCCACCAGCGATCACCCAGGTACTTACTGGCTGCGTCCGACGTTGCTTAACGATTTCGTTTACACTTAACTTCATACACTACCACTCACGCCCGCTGTCGCTTTTACCGGCTCCGTACGAAACGAGGCTTACCTAGATTTAGATTTAGCATGTCTGCAATATGTACTAAAATAATTTTTGGCTATTTTAGAAAATATCGCAGGCATAATATTGGCAAGACTTGTGTTGAAAAAAATATTTGGAAAAATAAAATGTATCTGATTTAAGAACTTACCTGACTTGGGTTTTTGAAGACGATTGCACTTATTCAAATGACGTTATCGTAAAATAAATAAATTCTTATAATATAAAATTCTCATGTCCCAGTTTTAGTTGCCATACTCCTCCAAAACGGCGTGACCGATTTTTATGAAATTTTATTTGCATATTCAGTAGGTCTGAGAATCGACTACTGTCTATTTTTCATACCCCTAAGTGATAACCACACTTAGGGTTAGGTTGTCCACACCTAACATTTTTATTTTATTTTTTGGACAATTTTTTTTACTTTTATTTTTCAATAATGTGGCATCATCTTATTTTTATAGTCGATTTTAACGCTCGATAACTTATATCGCAAAACAACGTTTGCGGGGTCAGCTAGTATTCGATAGATATCTATAATGTGATTCAGATTTAGATTCCTTATGTGTTAATTAAATAAATAATATTATGTAAATTATTTCAAGTATGGGCGTATGTTTTGTGATCCTTAATTGTTAATTATTATTTATCAGTTAATACCCCTTAATGATTTATATACAAATCGTGACGCAAAAATATCAAAAAATATCACAAGATCAGAACATGTTGATTTGTACAGTCATAACAAAAAGTTAAGGTCGCTACACCCATCATGGAAAATTTCCAAAAGAAACATATTGCGTAATCCTTGCTAATTATTTCGTTGGGAGTGAAAATTGTTATTCCTTTGCCTTGTCGTGGGCGGTTGTGGTGTTGGGGGAGGTTTGCTAACAACGTATAAGGGCGTAAGCCTTCAAAGAGATCGGTATCACGAATTTCCGATCATAACAATACGTTCCAATCATACAAGACGTACTTGATTAGTGCCCCTTAAAGTGGCAAAAAATAACATTTTTCTTCATTACTGAGAGAAGCGATTTTCCTGTTTTTTTGGTTTCTTTAGGAAGTGACGATCTTTCTGACATCAGTAGGTACTCGTGAACACGTGGTTCGAAATGCTTTTGAATCTTAACGAGTACCTATGTACTATGAAGTGTTCGAGGAAACTCCTTAACGACAAACGGCACAAACAAGTACATAACAAACGTTATTCTAATTATTTCGACATCCAACCTCTTTCAATAGAGAAAAAATCCTATTTGAGGTCGTATGCGCATTGAAGCAGTATACTCCATGTCGTGGCCCTTTGACCTACTGTGGGCCCCAAAAGGGTTGCAACCATTAAAAATTACTGTTGAAAACATGAATCAGTTGAAGGCTGTGTCTCCGCGCGTTAAACCAAATTTAAATTAATAAGTTAAACATAAGTTGCTGAGAGCTTTTTTCTCCGGTTTTTTCTCTCTCGACCCAATAGTGGGTGGCACGAATGGATCCGATGAGTCCGATTTGGTAAAAGAACTAAATAAATGAATTCTAAACATTATATGCCAAGTAGTGTATATGAAGTAATCAAGTTTAAATAAAAAGAAATGATCATATTTGAAGTACTTATTTAATTTAATATAGTTAAGTTATTCGTGAAATTAATTTGTTAGTTTTATCTCCTTAACATTTGCATATCTACCTACATATAATGGTAAATATAGATTGATCTAAATAATTTGTAACATCTCTATACCTATATTTGTGCAAATAAACGTTTTGTGTCTGTATTTATCTTTAAATTACTGTCGAAATCCGACAAATTTTAGTCAAACACTAGTAATGATTAAAGCCCATTGTCTCCATAGGCGCAAACAGTACAATGGGCGTTGTCTCAAGGCACTGACTCGTATCTATGTAACGCTACAGGTCTATTGTTCGTTTCTGTAGCTTGAAGCTGTATAGCTCTTTGTCACGCTTTAACCCTTAGTTGATCACGTCGAAATAATTACGTAAAGTCCACTGCGATTTAAAAATAACGAAGCATCAAAATTATGAAATTATTAAAAACAAATTGTAATTCATTGCTGAAACAAATTTCTAGTAATTTATTGTTTATTTGTAAGCATTTTAAACCTTTTTAACCAACTTCAAAAAAGGAGGTCATCAATTTAACGTAGGTACATAACTATAATGTAATATTAGCAGAACCGCATAATATTTACATGATAATATTATGTTGGTCTATTACGGCTTCGAAACAAGACGTATACCAAATATCATCAGTGTATGCTGTATGTATGTATTTACTGATATGTTTGTTCTCGCATATCTCTGAAACTACATATTTGATAGAACGATCGTCTCGCCTAGTTCACAACAGGTTGTCTATAAATTTATTGGGGGATGAGGGGGAAAACTTGGCGCTCCCCATAACTTCGGGTAGCACGGCTTGCAAAGAAGTATCGACCGACCAACACGACAAAATTTTAACACGAGCAACATTTGCGTGCGACGTGGCAATGAAGACACGGGGTAATATTTCTAAATTCCGGCGGTGCAAGCGTTCGCAAACAAGGATGAATTAAAATTTGATTTGCAAAATCTCTGTTGATTCTACATTCTTCATGCAGTGAATCTGAATGCAGTGGAATGGACTGAAATATTATTTGGCATTGGATATTGGAATGATGTGGTCCCGTCGCGTTCCGGAGCTCTATGTTTCATTAAATGCGTGTCGCAAATAACTTGCAATATGAATGTTGTTTGGTAGAGACATTCATAATATTAATTCCGATGATACTCGTAGAATAGGCATTTAAACCATGTGAGGTTAAAATTGATACTACGTTATGTTATTCGAAATAAAATTTAATTATCTTTTTCAATTCGAAACGTTATTGAAGGAGAAGTTTTGTACGGATTCTTCCCATCAAAATATATGTACCTACGTAAAACAAATTACCGTGTGCCATACTACTACCGATTTGTGCGACTCAATCACAGTACAAAGGAAAACTTCAATTTATTTTCTTATGTCACCTTTTCCATCTCCAAGGTCTTCCAGGGATAGGTTTTATATGGCTTTTTACCGACCTCAAAAAAGGAGGTTATCAATTCAACACGTATGTATGTGATATTAACGAAATTGCACAATATTTACATATTATATTGGTCTATTACGGCTTCCAAACAAGTATATTATCAAATTTCATAGGTGTATGTATGTATGTATGTATACTTGACACTGCGTACGACACCAACCCCAAAATACCATACCCTCTCAGCCGAAACACAAGACATCAAGATAATACAGCTTTGCGACGGGCGACTATGACGTAGGTAATCAGACTTCGTATGAGCATGACGTAATTGGCCACTTTCCAGGCATACCTTCTCACCAGATTTGAGATCGCCTTTTGGAAAACAAGGAATTATTTCCGAAGAAAATTATAAGATTTTTTTTTTCCGACGGCGTTTTTAATGTCCGTGTCAGTCAGTGTCAGTGTCAGTTGTTGTTAAGGAACCGACTTTGTTCGGCTTCATCGTATCAAAACTCGGCATACAAGTCCCTCGTTCTCGTCGTCCCAGGAAGCACTATAGTAAAATACTGTAAAATAAATACTAACTGAATTGAACAAAGTTTTACGACCATGCAACGTCATTATAGACTAAGTTTTATTTACTTTTAAAAGAGTGCTGGGAGTTTTTTTGCGCCCGCTTTTTTCTCCCAGTCTACGTTTTGCCTGAGGGACGATCAAAGCGGATGAATGTAGAATGTATAATTTATCTGTATGACTTTCATTAAGTGTGCACAAATTGTACCTAACAATGAATAAAGGCTTTTGAGTTTGAGTTTAGTTCATGAAAAGTGACTGTTACCTACATGACAAAGATGTTACAAAAATTAATATATCCACGTTTAGAACAGTCTACCCTACGCGGGCATTCAATAAATATGTCTTACGTACATAACTAATACTTAATTTTACATTTTATGGCAATTAACAACTTATTAATTATGATCAGCAGTCCAATTAACTTATGATAAAGTTTAAGTTTAATGAAGTTCAAGTACAGCTTTTTTATGCTTACTTATGGATTTGGGTGATAGCCCAGTGGTTGAGAATTCGACCTCTTAATCGAGGGGTCCGGGTTCGAATCCCAGTGGCACGCACCAATGACTTAGTAAAAAAGGTATGTGCGCTTTATAAAATTAAATATCACCTGCTGTTACGGTGAAGGAAAACATTGTGAGGAAACCTGCATGCCTGAGAGTACAAAAAAATGTTCTGTGAAGGCATGTGGAGTCCACCGACCCGCATTAGGCCAGCGTGGTGGACTAAGGCCTGTAGTGGGTCATTAATGGGTTACTGACTATGGATTTGGGTGGGACACCCATCGGGTCTCCGACAATGATTTACCGACTATTGTATCGATAACAACCGGGACTAACGGCTTAACTTTCCCTACAGAGCACCCATTAATGTTTCTGACCGCGGCCGAAGTTCCACTTTTTCGATCACTTGCAATGTACTCAAACAGCGGGTTATGAGCACTTCGAAATACGAATGAATCACTTTGAAGCTTAGATCCAAGGTGCTGTACCTACATACTCGCAGTACACGCATACGAATGGTTAATTACTTTTGGTCAGTTATTTATTTAGTTGGCTAGTTAGTCTCTCAGTGAAATGATAGCAATTTGCAGTATCAAAGGAAGCGGAGCGGTAGCGATAAATAACCGTATATGGTACCGAGAAACTTTCTTCATATGTTTGTTATACTTGCAAGCGCCGGATTAATTTATGGCCTCGCTTTATGATGCTTTATCTAGACACCGGTCTCTCCTGGGCGATAAGGCGTTTTCCTGAAAAATATCTAAACCAATGCCTAAAGCCGAATCTTGTGAATTGGCAAAATGATTGGAGTCTGGTACATCGGCAACTTCTCTCATTTAATTAGATTAAAACCTTGTGCCAATTGGCTGCCATAACAGACCAAGCGACTGACACGACAAAATTTAAACACAGGGCTCCGTAGTGTCCTAATTGACACTAACATCCTACGAATGAAAACTTTTGCGTCATGGTAATTAGTACACGGGGCACGTATAAAAAATGCAAAAAAAACTCTGCCTGCCTTTTCAAATCTTTTAGATTAGCAGTGCTGACATAGGATTAAAAGAAATGCTTGGGGAAAAAGAAACGGGAAAACGACACCAGATATCGAAACATCGAATCAAATAGAACACAGAATACGACGATATTAAAGGTGGGATCAGTGAAAATAAAAACATGAAAAAGTGAAATAAACTGACCTCTCGTGGATTGCTGAATGCAATGATAACCTCAGTTCTTGTGACATCAGAATATTAATTTTCGCTGCGAAGTCGTTTGCTTAGCCGCATACATATCCTACATTAAGTGTGAAGTTTGTGAGGGTGGGTGGATGTTTGTTACTCTTTCACGCAAAAAGATTTTGATATGCAAGTACAGTAGGACGCCGATTATCCGAATTGATTGGGACCGGGGTCCATTCGGATAATCGGACATACCGGTAATAAAGTTTATACGAACTGATTCACATAGAATAAACTTTATTAATTTTAATAAATACAGCCTTTTTCATTACTTTTCCTAGGAGGTAGTCTTGTAGAAAACTGGAACTGCACATCATATAAAATTGAGACTTGCACTTTGAAGATAAATAAGATTAAGAAGCTTTCAAAGCTCCTGCGTAAGCTGAATATTAATGTATAAGCAGCGCTGCAATACGTCAATATCAATTTTTCATAATGTTAGTAGACTTGTAAAACCCTTTTATAAAAAGACTTACATTTTAGGACTTTGACTTTATCCACCGTACATATCAGAAAAAAGTAAAAATGGTCGCAAGTTTAAGAAGTAATTTTTTGAAAAATAAAGAGGCCGAAGCATTTATGGGACACCGTATTATGAAAAAATTACTTTAATACTTGGGGAAAATATGTTGCTACAGGTCATTTTTCAGTTAAAATGACAGAAGAGCAATTAATTACTCCGCCTTTATATAAAACAATCAATGCAAACATGGCTGGCTCACCTACGGACCCCAACGTAAACAATTCGCCTCAAAGCGCGCGAGTGCTGTAAACAATGCTGTAATAACCGAAACTCAGGAAACATCACGTGCCCGCCCGACGCAGACCTACCTAGACTCGTTGGAGAGCTATGGCTTATTTATTGTATCAAATCTATTTGTAATTTCAATTGATACTCAATTGAATTGCCTTTAAGGGACTTAAGAAAATTACATTAATACTTGGGGGAAATATGTAGGTAGCGTACCAGTCAAATCAATATAAACATGTGGTGGTAACACCTGCAGACCCCAATTATAATAGCCGACGGTGACCACTTACTGACTAAGATGTTCCCTCAGGAACGTACCTCCGGCAAGCCGAAACACAAGACCTGAAGAACATGCTCTTTTTAGATGGGTTAAGATGCCGGCGATAAGGTACTTACTAGGTACCTCCCCGGGTGAGCTGTTTGCCTAATATTGCTATAAATAAAAACAACGGGTTTTACTGCGGGAGTGCCGGCAGAAGTGAAAAAAACGACGTAAGGAAAGAAACGACGTCTAATTCTAATAATCGCAATGTCGAATCCAAAATCACAATAATTATAATATTTCGCGTTTTTACATAACTAACACTTATTATTTATGAATGTTTCCTTTTAACCGTTTCCATAGTTACCAATTAATTAGACGTACTTTGTTTATGAATGTTTCCTTTTGACAGTTTCCATAGTTACCATCCTAAGCATTTTCCCTTACGCATTTTCGCTTACGATCAATGACACCTGTCCTATCGCGAGTTTAACAATTTTTACTCATACCAAAAAGTGCTCAGCGCCGCTAAATTTTTTCTTTTTTCATTTCAATTCAAAAACATATCCTTCATAAACATATCTATTTTCATTTCAATAGCATGTCCAGTGCAACGCATTCAACTGTGGACACGCCTTTGAAGGCTTAGCGTAGCGAACGTGATGCCACATAAAGCACTGTTGACAGAATGAAACCCTTTGATACACAGTGAACACTGTAATGTACATACTCGTATTACGCTGGTGTTTCTATCGGCACTTTGCACTCAAAAACACTCCACTGATAGCTAAAAGCAATCACAATGTTCAGTGTGATTTCATTTAAATTTAATTTAATTTGATTTCACTTTCATTTTCATTTGTAACTTTCTACATTCAAACTACCCATTTAACTTTATTGTAAAATTCAAAACTGAACGCTTAACATAAAGCAGCTCGTTTTTTGATAGTCTATTTATTGTCGGAACTCCGAGCTTGTTTGAGCTGTCGGGGTTTTGAAGGGTGGCAGGGGGTGGTCGGTTGGGGAGATCGCCCTCGCAACAGAGTGAGGTGTAACTATACGAAATAGTTTTAAACTGTATTTTGTTTCACAATTTTAACTTTACTGGTGTTAGTACTGTTAGAAGTAAAGTTATGTGCGCTTTATAAAATTAAATATCACCTATTGTTGCGGTGAATGAAAACATCGTGAGGAAACCTGCATACCTAAGAGTACACAAAAAAAAGTGCTCAAAGGCATGTGACGTCCACCAACCGGCATATTTAGGCCAGTGTGGTGGACTAAGGTCTATATCCAAATCATTGTTAGACCCGACCCAGCAGTGGGTTGCTAAAGAATTTGAGGCTTACTCTAAACGGGAAGACAATATTTTCCTTTATTCTATATTAATGTATGTCATTACGAGTAGCATAGCATAAGCCAATTCTAATCATAGATGTATCACTTGATATAATGTTCTTCATCAATGTAAAAGATAAGATTATTTTATTACATTGCAGACACATTTAGACAACTGTACCGCTAGTATGGGAAGTAGTCAGACCAACTTGGTAAGGATAAGGCCTTAGAACAGCTCCATTCAAATGCTCATTAAAAGTATCTCAATTGACTCTTGGGTCCACATCCCTACCGTAGACACATGTTTAGTATTTTCAAACAATCAGTGCAAACAGAACGGTCACGAAACTTCGTTATATAGGTACGTAATTAATAACCCAGCGGGAAAGAGGGAGTCAAAGGGCGGACTCTAATAATATTTTCGGTCACATTCAGCTGCTGTTACGCTATGTTTTGTACAGGCTTATGTTTTGTGAACTATATCGCTGCTCAAATTCCAAAGTAGGTACCACAATTCTAATCTCTGCTTTTATAAAGGAGAGCGAATCAAAAGAGACAAAAACTGTTATTTCTTGTCTTATAATAATATTTATGTGTATATATTATATTAACAATACAATACAAAAAAAAATCAGTTTGTGGATATTAAAGTATACATATTAACGATTCACATAAATGTTGATATGAAATAAGGTAGCTTGAGGCAAAAAAAGTGTTTTTCCCTTTTGATTCGCTGTCCTTTACAAAAGTAGAGTTTTCTGGTACTTTTTATGTAAGTAAACAGCTACTTGTTCTTCAAACGAATATCTATACGTATCTATCCTATGAGTACTACCATAAACGTGGAAGTTTGTGAGCATGCACAGATGGATGCTTGCTTGTAACTGTTTTTGCTCTTTCGCGCAAAAACAGGTGAACAGTTTCGGATGTAACTTCATGTACGTAGTTACTTTTTATACTTTTTTGGACCAAGTTCTAAAACGACGAAATGAAAGGACGAATACATATTTAAAAATGAATTGCTGTTCATTAGTCTCACTAAAACTCAAGAACGACTGGACAAATTTGGCTAATTTTACTTTGGAAATGTTTGTGTAAGTCCAAGGATAACTTTAACACTTATAATATGAAACTTTTTTATTTGGAAGAGCTACGACTGCCGACTTATTAGTTAGTACTGATATAAATATTATGGCCGTTGGGCAAATAATTAATTACTTGCGCTATGGCTTGGCGTCCCTCCGATGTACGAAAGCACACGTCGTGTAATTTCATTTTTCAATTTTCAAGAAGACGAAGTGGATTGGAGTGAAATGGATTGGACTGTAATGGAATGGAAAAAAAATGAAAAGTTTTGATTTTTCAAATGCAAACAATAGCCACGGGCGTGCATACCATATAGGCAGTGCTTGCCTTTACAGGTCTCTAGCATCTATCCATGCTTTACGTAAAAAATCGGACAAGTAATTTTGGAGATAAGTGGCAACATAGATTTGTGCAAAAATATCCTCTCACCCAAAACGCATATACCGTTTCCGTTTCGTCGCGAGTAACAAAGAACATCAGAAATTTGGAAGAAAATCAGTACCGAGCATGCGCTCGCTGTGAATGGTTGCTTCTGGAGGTTGTATCTCCGAGCGATAAATATTTACGAAACATCCAATTTGCTTATAATTTCGTAGGTTTTTGATGATGAATGATCGGTGTGTTTTTAAATGCTGATATGATTGTTGCTTAAATGCTTGTATAAATGGGTTGACTATTTAACATCTTCGTTTAGGATATGGCTATGTTATTTGTAGTATCGCTAAAAATTCAATTCAATTCAAAATGTATGGTGAGAATTTTAACTAAATTTCATTTCCTTTCAGCAGCATACTAGATTTAGAGGGCCCAAGGGTATTTGGCTTCGAACTAGCGATTATTTAAGGGCATAAAAAATACCAAATTTACCGGGCAAGCTAGTATTATTAAAGTCAAAATCAAAGTCGAAAGCTTTTATTCATTAATTAGGTACCTACAATTTGTGCACACTTAATAAATGACATACATTTATACAATTTATACAAATCAGCCATAGCAGCCAGCCTAAAAGAGCATACTATAATCATACCTGTAAACTAGAGCGAAACGTGCTATGAATAAGTGGTTGTTACAACAGAATTTATGTAAGTGGGTACATTTGCATTTCCCGCCGCTAAGCGAAGCCAAGAATAGACTTTCCTGTAGAGGCTTTATCAAACACGACACCGCAGGCATCGCTCCGTCCTGAATGTTTATTGTCATCTCAAGCTCCTATTAAGAATCTTACTTATTAATAAGTGAAGCGATTGGGTATACAATTAACAGCTTACTACGCGAACGGAAATCAAATCAAAATCAATTGTGTATTAGTAATAAGTTGAATATTTTATAAGTTTTAATTTGTATTACTAACATTAGTTTTATAACCCATATTCGTGCAAATAAATGATTATGATTTTGAATTTTCATTCAAATTGATAGGTGAGATTGACAAAATCATCGTAACTATTCCACCGAACAGCAACTAACTGTTGCGTCAATGCAACTCGCTGGAGCCAGACAGTCTCCCAACGCCAGACTGAGCTTCGTGCCAGACATTGCCCATACGTTATTGCCTGCTGTCTTCCAACTACAATTGTTTTTCCTTTGGACAGACGAGATGACTAGCTAATAGTCAATTGAGATACTTTCCATGAGCAGTCAAGGCGCAAATATTGTACGAAAACATTAATTATGACGCCTATTAGTACCGAGGGCTCCATTCCTTCCTTTCAACTTTCTTTGAATCCAATGATTTTCCGCTGTCTTCTTCAGAGCTTTGAGCCTTAAATTAGGCAGTTTTGTATAGTAATCGTATCGAACTGCCATTAGTATATCGTAAGGTGTCAAGACAGACTGACATATACATATACTAATGACTGACGTTTACTATACGAATACTTTGACGATAGTGTCCATCTTCACGGCATAGGTCGTCTACCTATATGTTAAGTCAAGACTACTTTATAATAATCAGTATTTGATTTGCAGTTAAATTATATTAGATTTTAGATCCAGGTTTTTAATTATTCCACAGAGAGCTCTTTCTAAGTATTCAATTGCGTAAGGTGTCATCATTTCTATAGATAGTTTCTAAGTAGCCATTAGTTTAACAAAATAAGTCATGCATTCACTAGAAATGCATAATACAACATTTCAGTTTATTTGAAATAAGAGCATAGCCGCTCTCCAGGCATGATCACCTCACTCAGCGGGAGATTTTCTTTCCTCAAAATACCACTTGCTTTATGTTCAAAGAAAACATTTAACGTTAAGATGGAAAATTTTTCCTTAAGTCGACCTTTTCTTCTTGACTTTGTCGTAATCTGAATGCGTTTAAGCTAGAACTAGGTTGCCTTTTACATGCCGAAAACAAAAGGGTGTATTTTCTCGTAACCTTTTCATGTATGCTTTCATTATTTTGCACCTACCATAAAGACTGGATGGATTTCCATATTGAAGATATTGAATAACAAAAATCAAGTATTGTAACCGAATTCAGAAAAGGAGGTTATCATATCAACACGTATCAATTCCAAACAAAATAACCTAATTTCATAGGTGTATATATGTATACATGAATGTATATATGTATGTAGCTATGCATGTATGTATGTAGATATATTAGTCCTCGCATATCTCCGATACTAATCGACGGATCGTGATCGTTCTTTTTTATTTCTTTGCATTTTTTTAACTTAGGGAGTAGTGAAAGTTTCATCAAAATCGATTCAGTAGCTTTCGTGATATCGACTTTAAAATAAAAATTAGGATATAAAATTACTTTTAAATATTAAACCGGCTTTAAAAAGGCATGTAATAAAAGTTGTTACATATTTTTACGAGCATTAAATAAAGGTGAAGAAGAAGATAGAGGGAAACTGTCTAAAAAGATATTTTACTGTCAATGAGACTGCTTACCAGTCACTTAAGCGCTTGCTAGTGCGGGCTTGATAAGTAAAATATGTAGATTACTTGTGAAATTATTGCGTTGTTCATCAAAAGCGCCTCAAAGTAACTCGCAAACTCCACTTGGCTTGGCTTCATGTTTATGTGGAAAATCGTCATTCAGTTGGAATTGGAATAGTAATAGGGTTTAGTACGAGACGTTTAGCTAAGATTACGACGGTGTTTAGAAACAATATTTATTATATTAGATAAGCATAATAATAATATTATACTTATCTAATATATTGAGTGTAACTGAAACAATATTTTTAATAATAGATGACAAAGTGATATGGAACTTGTTAAAAAACTACAGAGCCCTACAGAGCCCTGTGTTTAAATTATGTCCTGTTGGTTGGTCAGTCCGTTTTGTCCACCAAATGGGGCCTAAAATTCATCATTTAACCATAGGGTTAAATGATGTGAGCTGAAATGAGCATTTGTCAACGCTTACCATCACGCAACAAGACGTGTAGCACATCTCGTAGCATACCGTAGATGTTGCGTAGCACGTAGCCATACCTCGTAGCAATGCGTAGGAGTTGCATAAAAGCTCATAGCATTATATTTATAAAAAAAGTACTTACAATACAATTTTAATCTTTTGTCCTAGTTGGCTGGTATGACCGATCGAGCGACCAACACGACATCGACAATTTTAACACACGGCTCCGTATGGAGCTATCCTAATTGAAATACGCACTGACATGCGAATAAATGTATGAAATGACGTTGTCGTACGAGCAACTTTTGTTTACGATATGGATATTGGACGAAAGACACGGGGTAACAAGTGAAATCCTAGACATGTTTTATTTCAATACAGCCATCAAAGTGCCGCCAGTTCTACTTTTATATTGTAGTGGGTGACTTGGCTGGCTCATTTCTTGGTTTTGTTTTTAGGATTCATCTATTCATCCATTCATATATTTAAATATTGATTTTAGGATAGATTTTGGATAGTGATTAGGATTGTTACCAAAATGACGCACAGAACCAAGCAATATTGCATCTAATAACATCAATAAGAACATTATTTCGAAATGCGTACTCAGCGCGCATCATATTGCCCGAACAGATTGTTATTAGTTCGCTATAATC